>CAWUFW010000591.1:1997892-2663856 GCA_963921515.1 Calotriton arnoldi | reverse complement strand
AGTGCTGCACGTTCTATAAATCTCTCATTCATGACAACTTACTTCCATCACTAATGGCTTTGTTGTAAGGTCAGCATGCATGAATATTTGAAAGTTCATGTTTGAAAACTATTACTTTTAATAAATGCCTCTCAATGCAGTGATATAATCTGAACTGGTTAGGTGAAATGCTTGTGCATGCTGATGAAATAAACCTTTTTTGAATTTTGAAGAGTCCATAAAGGACCTATGCCTATAGCTTGTCCCAAAAGTAAGCTTTATTTAATGCGTGAAAAATATCTGACAAATCTAAATAGAGAACAAATGTCTATCTTGTACTCACTAACAGATTTATATGCCAGAGCTTTTAAGTGGTTGATGGTGCTAAATGCTGCAAGATGTTATCCTCAATTCTCCTCATGATTTCAATTAATCTAATATGTCATGTGTTTAGATTTAAGTTGGTAAACCAATATTGAGATCCACTTATGAAAACCAGGTTGCCCCTCATCCGCCTTTACCTTCTTGAAAACTGGTAGAGTGGTACATTGCCTGCATCATTAGACAATGGGGGTCATCACGATGTCCGGCGGACCGCCACTGACAGGCTGTCGGTGTCGGTCCATCCAACATTCTGGGAATCGATCCGACCGCCGGATTACAATACCAGCAGTTGGAGCGCAGAGGTTGGGAGGTAGGACCACCGCCTCCGACAAGATCAAAGATCCCATCGGAACAGCAGTCCTATTCCTAACCCTACAATAGGGGCGGTGTCTGCATGTGCACCACCGTAGGGATTAGGATATCCCTTTTCGACTGCCTTTTCATGGCGGTCCAACCGTCATGAAAAAACAGCCGGAAAGCAACTTTAGGGGCAATGTGCCATGGTGCCTGGCACATTGAGGCATGGATGTGCACAAACTGCCTTTTTCCATTGCAGCTTGTGCTGCGGCCCTTTTCCTGGGCTATTGCCATTGCTATTGTGAATGAAATGCATTCTTTCATATTTCTTGTTTAGTTTTACCACATTTTTTAAAATAAGAAATTCATGTTGGGTTCTGAGAATTATTTTTTGCACTTTCCTTTACAATGTAAGGAACCATGTACCACTCAAGCATTTTGATCATTAAGGTATTAAAGAGCTCAATTGTTTACAATAAGGGCTTAATCATGTATTCTGAATAAATTTGACTCTGTTTGATCCTGCTTTATATTTTGATTTCTTCTATTTTTATACATATTATTACCTTTTTAAGAGCAATTTGTAAGGATGAGAATGCAGTTTGAGGTGAATACGAGCCCTTCACCTTGGTATCTTCTGTCAAAAGACTGTCCTTCTACATCAAATTCCAGGCAAATTGTTAGATTCTTGCTGGCACTCTTATAGTCTTGGTAGGACTTCAAATTGCATGCTTTTTGATGCTGAATAAGTATTAAACAAAATATGAGGGCCACAATTCATAGGACAGAATGGGCTGTTTGTAAAATGTATGTTTTTACAAATAAGACAATTTGCTTCACAGCGTCAACTAATCAATATTACACTTTGTATTGCTAGCATTATTTCCTCTAGGTAATACCAAGCAATTCCACTAAAGTACATGGAATCGCTTTCCAACAGTAGTGTGTGACCCCGGGGTCTTTACATGTGTGGACAATTTGCTAGAGAAGCATAGAAAGGTTTCAATTCCTTCTGATCATACTAGTAAGTAAACAAATGAGTCTCCAGTATCTGAGTTGCTGGCACATTATATCTCTGGTTCCCATTTTCATTTTGGCCAACTCATTAACTAAGCTAGTTTTCTGAAGATTTATTATGGATTTTGTCTGGAACCTATTTTCCTAAACTTCGTAATGTGCTACTTCCCCAATGTGGATTAGTAGATTTTGGATAGCATAATTCAAGCATTTGTCCTAAGAAACATACCCTTGATTTGCACAATAATCGTTGATATGCTCTGATCTGAGTGAAGTTATGTTCGAGCAGCACTTCAGGGACTTAACATAAGAGTTCGGAAAATTGTATATCATAGCCCTGATGAAGTGGTATTAATACCGTGAAACTTGGCTGTACTCCGTGAAAGACAGTTGTACATTGGAAGGATAACAGCTTTGACACAATTTTAATCCTTTATAAGAACTTTGATGTTAATGTGAAAGAACTCAATAATCAATTAATTGGAGGATTATAGAGCTACATGAATATACATTTGTGATAATTGGGTTTTGTCCCGATCCTTCTTTATATCATATGAATGAATAAACTCTATGCCTCATAAACCATGACATTGTTTGTATTATTGTTGTGTATTGATTAAACTATGGGCCATAGGGGTTACTGAAAGAAAGAAACTTTATTGCATGATTTGTTAAAACCCTTGCAAACCACTACAAATAAAAATTGTTGCAATATATAAAATTTATAATAAGTCCCAGGTTCCTGTGGATAAAAGCACCCGACATCGTAACATATAAAACTCTATTGTAAGTGCACTATGCATAACTCCTATAGTAGTGTTCCCATGAGGAGAGGGCAGACCTAGTTTAAAATAACATTTGAGACCCGCGTCAGCTAGCCTGTGAGCAACTCCCCTTCTGATGACAATTTTATTTAATTTTTTTACCAAAACTGTCCGTGTGCCAGTCCGCTCCGCAAATGGAGTTAGTTCAGCAACTGATACAGGTAAGCAAGGGGTCTAGGTCAGGTCTCACCTCCTCAAGGTTTTTTTACAAAGCGATCCATGAACCTAACCAAGGCGCAATTTAAGATGGTATTCCGGGGATCAAAGCAGGCCAACACTGCGCCTCTACATGATCTGGCCTCCTTGTCGATCCAACCCCTTCGTAGTAGAGCCCTTGAGGGGAGAGGTGTGGCGCCGTGGCCAGGGCGACTGACGCTGGACGCTGGGGATCACGGTTCGATCCCTGGCTCCGGCGGCAGGGGTCTGCCCAACACCATGCAACTCTGGGCAATAGCTCGCTTAATCTTCCCAACGGCCCCCAGCGCCGAGATACCCCTTCAGGGGTGATTCGTACAAGTACTGGATTCCTTCATGAGGTTAGGGCACAAACACGTGCAAAAGATCTTCCCTGTGTTGGCCGCAAAGCCGGCATGTTTCCAGGGCACAGTCTCTTTTCCATTTGGGAAGATGGCAAATTGTTGGAATCACCCCCATTCTCAGTTTTAAGAAGCGGAGCTTAGTGCGTGCACTGAGGGTGAGAGTTAGATAACTCTGAGGTTTCAGCTGTGCGTAAGTGCTGAGAGTCATCCAGCCGTGACTTCTAGCAGAGAGGCTAGCCCTGTCTTCTACTGAGGAAAGTCTTTTCGCGCTGAGTTTTGCTAGCCTCTTGAATTCGTTTTGGCTTGCATGTAAGTCCCAGAGCTCGCTCAGGCCGAGAGTGCTAAGCCCACAGGACAAGTAGCGGTGCCCCGCTGGCCATCGTCTTGTGTACAGCTGGGCCCATAAATGGTGAGCCAGGCTACCCTCCTTTGACGCCATCAGCTTGTGACAGCTTGTTAGAAAAGTCGCCATTCGGCCCATTGACTGTCTGCATATGCCGAATTCCAGCCTGATTTGTGCCAGTGAAGTGTAGGAAGGTAGCTGGAAAGTCGTTCTAAAATTTTTTGCGACTAGTTTGTCTAGTTGGCCACTGTCTAGCCCTTTTAGCATCTCACTTCCGTAGGTTAGTGTTGGAATAACCTTTGCCTGAGCCGCCTGAAGGGTTGGAGCGAAAGTTGGGCCAAATAATTTCTTGTGAATGGAGCTGAGTGCAAATGCTAATGCAGTTCCTTTCTTTTTTTTGTTCACCCAATTGGCTCTTTTACCTGCCATTGTTATTAAAGAAGACTCCTAAATACTTGTGCCAACTGGTTTCTTCTATTCTTTCCAAGTTTAAAACCCATGCCAGCTTCTTGGGCCTTCCTGCGCGAACCGCCAGGATTTTAGTTTTCTTGTTGTTAATCTGAAGGCCATTCCTGTTTGAATATGCGGCGGTTGCATCCAGGAGCCGTTGTAGTCCTATCTTTGTGTGGATTAAAAGAACCACATCATCGGCATACAATAGGTTTGACAGGTGGAGGCTACCTATTTTGGGTGGGTGCGAGTTAGCTAGATTCAGGGCTTCCGGGAGATCAGATAAAAATAAATTAAAAAGTGTGGGGGCCAGAACGCACCCTTGCTTGAGGCCTTGCGTTGTCGAAATTGGTCGTGACAGTCTTGAGCCGTCTCCAATCTTGATCCTGACCCACGTGTCCTGATGCAAAAGCTGCACAGCTCTCAATAAGCTGTTTGGAATGGTCAATAAAGAAAGCTTCTGCCACAGCTTTGACCTGTTGACCTTGTCAAAAGCCGATTTATAGTCAATAAACCCCATATAGATGGGACTAGTGCTGCTCTCCGCCTGGTCGATTAAAAGGGAAAGTGACATAAGATTGACCGTAGTGCCAGTATTGCTTGTGAATCCGGTTTGGTTTGGTGGGATTATTGAGCATGCTCCGGCCCATGCCCGAAGGGAGTTTAGCAGTATCCCTGCGAAGTACTTCGCTTCGTTATCAATTAAAGCGACCAACCGATAGTTGCCTGGGGATTTTTTATCTCCTCCTTTGAAGATTGGGACGAGGATCCATCCTTGCCATGAGGGCGGAATGATGTTCTTTTCTAAGATGGTAGAGTAGAGCGGAGCTAGCGGAGTGGCCCAGAAAGCAGGGTCCTCCTTAAACAGGGCTGATGGAATGCCGCCTGGGCCCCCATCTTTTCGTCCCTTTTCAATCTGCTTTTGGATTATTGGCGCTGTATGGGAGTGATCATCAACACAGAAAGGAGCCAAGGGGGAAAAAAAAATCAAGCCGCCCCCCACTCAACACATTATTAACAACAAGGGCCTGATTCAATGGACACAAATCTTTACTCGGGATTTGTCTTTAGAAGACAAGCCGTGTGATAGACATGCTGTGATAAATCTGGACAGCCACCTTTGGGC
Source organism: Calotriton arnoldi (assembly GCA_963921515.1). NCBI lineage: Eukaryota > Metazoa > Chordata > Amphibia > Caudata > Salamandridae > Calotriton > Calotriton arnoldi. The sequence goes on along the minus strand of CAWUFW010000591.1, from coordinate 2,658,897 downwards.
ATTGGACCCCGTGTGTGAATCAAATAACTGGGAAACCTGTGTATATACATGCGGGGAGAGTATTGATAGCCATGGGAGTGGCATACATAGCGATAGCTCTAGACACGCTGTACCCAAAATGTTTGCGGCTGCGGATATGATGCATAACGAGCATTTTTACTATTTATGCTTGTCTATAGGTGCCATAAATGTATATGGTTACCCGACGGATATGTGACCAATTGGCGCGTACCGTACAACGAGGGGGTTGCAGGTACGAGGGACACTAGCAACAACTCGGTAACTAAAGGTTTTACATTATCATCAGTAATTCAAGTATGTTGTGCGGTGTATATTGGGGGTTATTTACTCCTGGCACGTGTTTTGTCGTCTTTTTATTTGTTATTTACCTGCAGACCAAGTGGTAATTCCAAGTGAAGTGAAGATTGGGTATCCCCTTAGCCCTGATGAAGTTGCGTAAAGTGGTAGCAACGAAACATGTTGGCGCTTTGGATATAATAATGGTCTAAATTTAACCATTTTTTATTGAGGACGCTCACAGCACTGAATAAAGTCATATTTGGCCAGTGAGTAGGTACTCAGTTTTAATGTTGGGAATTGTATTTCTTTTCTTTTCTCACGGGGATCAGTAGGGCACGTGTGTAACATTAGCACCCACAGTGCTTATTGTACCTTGCTGTTACTGTTTTCTTCCTTCACGTTTAAGATAGTGTATGTTGGAACACTTTTCTTTTCATGGTGAGAAAGCAACCTATGATGATAAGTGGGTGTGCTAGCGAGTACCAACTAGCAAGCCCCCCTTGGTGTTACTACCGTGAGGTGCTTTCTCTCCACTCCCACACTTTTTCTAACCTCTTTTAATTAAATTTTGGGTGGGAACGTTTTTGGCTGCAGTGTAGTGACCATGTGTTTATAAATCGGACATTTTGACACTTGAATTAGCGGTATTTTACCGCATTGCGTGGGGGGTGTAGTTAAAAAATATTTTGGACTCCTCCAGTGTCTTAAAGCTGTATGGGAGTGCTCAAGAGGTAAATTGCCCTCAATCCAAGGTTGAACCTCCGGAGCTTTGCTGCCCTCTGTACCCGAAACCTGATTGTAATTATGTTCTTGTAGATCATTGAAATGACTATGCAGGAAGAGGTACCACTCAGATTCCAGTATGTTAGACGAGGCAACTTTGGGGACTCTGCCCCCTAAACTGTTTATAGTGCGCCAAAACCTCGCAGAGTTGTTGGACCTTATATCGTGGTATAGTCTGGCCCAGAAGGAATTCCAATAGGACCTTCGTTGTTCCCGTTTGGCAGCCTTCAAGTCGCTTTGGGCCTCTCTTAATTTGGTTATAGTTAGTGGGTCCATTGGCTTCCTTTTAAGTTCCCACCATAGCCGATTCATGCTACGTTTGGCAGACCGTATCACAGGATCCCAGGGGGTCGGCTGTTTGGACCCAGTCGCTTGTGTGTACTTTGTCGGTTTTGCGTGCCTGGCTATCAAGTTTTCTGAGAATCTTGTCCAGTTTACAATTGGGTCCTCCATTGGCCTGAAGGTGTTCCCGATTATATGCTTTGCTTCTGTCGCCAGGAGCTGTAGATTATTGACTGAGCACTTAATGCGTTTTAAGTGGATAGAGAAGCTTTCGAAGGCCTGGGCCGCCACCTGATCATGTTGCATCAGCCTAATGCTGAGGGAAATTTCTTGAGGGCTGTGATCGCTGTCCAATCTATTGCCAAACCCAAAGCCAGAGACATGATTCAAAAGGGAAAGGCTGACAAAAGAGTAATCGATCAGAGACGCGCCGGTTTTAGATAGAAATGAGAGACCTGGCGGCTTATCAGGAAAAAAACGCCCGTTGAGGGCTCTAAGGCCAAGATGTTCCAAATTACCCTGGAGGGCTCGGCCCTTTGGGTCTTCCTTGCTCCACCCAGGACGCTCCTGCGGTGGTATGGCCCAATCGCCTTCCTGCAGCTTTGTTACCTCGTTCTTTTGTAGATCAGACATCACCCACATATTGAAATCTCCAGATAGTACGATGTCTGCGTTCGGGAACCCAGATCTCATATTTAATACTGTCACGGTCACGTCATCAGATAGGGATAGCCTAGACGCTGAGTTGGGACGGATGTACACGTTCAATAAAATTACGGTCCTAAGCTGACCTTTAAAGGTTCTGAGTGAGATGCCCACTGACTGGAGAGCCTGGGAGCTGCATGCTAGATCCCATGAAGTAATTGCGCTATTAGCCGATATATAAATAGCTAGGCCGCCTCTACATCGTCCGGGGGACTTCAATTTGGTTGCCGGAAAGTGATGGATTTTTAACCCTTCTGGATGCTGCGGCTCCACGAGCCAAGTCTATTGCAATAAAATAATCTCGAAAGACCGTAAGTAGGAGACCATGGCCTCATCCCCCAGTTTGTTTGCTAGCCCATTTACGTTCCAAGAACATATCTTTAGAGGGCTGCCTTCATGAGCTTTTTGGCCCTTGTTTTGTCATCGTAGCAGTCTGGTTGAATTTAGTGACCCCGCCAACCATGACCATGTGCTAGCCTGCTCCGATCCCATAGTTTGTATATGCTGACCATCGCTTGGGTTTTTTTAACTAGAAGTGGGGGTTTTGCCCAGGGCACTCCTCAGGACCGAATAGACCAGTTTTGGTCCTGCGCATGGACGCTCCTCGGCCAGGATGTTGTGAAGGACATGTTGGTAGCCTGGTTCCTTACCGGGGGTTATGGAAATACCCCACTGTTTGAAGATTTCCATATGCCTCATGATCTTATTTGATGCCTCTGCAGAGCGCCAGGTGACCTTAGTGAGTTCGTTGGACTGTCCCTGGCCTGGTGCAATAAATTCTATAGAGATAATATCCTGTGATGTGACTTCGTTTGACAGGCCTATGGCTTCTATCAGTTTCATAATATTCCCACGGTTTAAGATGTCAAAGCTTCCTTTGGACTTATACTCTGGATAGAATAGAGTATATGTTGGAATTACTTGAGCTGTCCTAGTGGTCTGATGGCCTTCAAATTTATTTGCAGAATAGATGTTCTCTGAGTCACAGCTGGTGTGGTTTCTTTGGCTAAGTTCCCTATAGAGAGATCCCTGCCCAGAGGCTGCCTCGGAATTCCCCGCCCGTAGCCCTGCCCCAAGCATGCAGTGCGTTGAGAAGTTTCCTGCGGAGATTGTGGGGGCTGCATCCTTATGTGCTGTTGGATCGGATGGAGGAACCGACCTACTAGGTTCTCTTGGGCTCTTTTGGGCTGATCCAGGGCCGATTTGCGCCCCGCTAGCTTGAGCCTGATTAGGTGATTTGGTGCTGCCAAAATGTTCTATTTACCAGGTGCGCTTTGAACCCTCTGCCCAAGACAAGGATGTGGGGTCCGAGGGTTGCATTTGGATGTTATCAGACGGCCCTGTTATTCCCCTTTTTCCCGTAGGCTCAAGGTATTCCTGGCAACAGCCTTCACCGCTTTCAGCGGTAGAGAACCAGTCTGTTGCTTTTTGACGTTGCCAGGTAAAGTAATTTGTTTCTCTGCTTCCTTAGCTACCTCCTCTGTTCCGTTTGAATCCTTATGTCCGGTCGAGACTGCTCGTGTATGAGTGTTGAACAGTGGATAAAGGCTCGAGTCATGTGTAATACGGCGGATCTTATTACGGGCCTTTCGCTTTTTTGGCCGTTTCCCCTTACAGTTGAAATTCTCCGTGTAGGGGTTACTGGCTAAGTGGGTGAGCAGCGCAGGGCCGTTCTGTTCAGTTCACCCAAAAAACCTGATACTGGTGATAAGTGTTAGCAGGGCTCCGACATTCATTACAAAAGAGGGGATTGGGAGCTACTCTTAAACAAGCATTGAAAATGCAATAGGTCTCGCCTTTGATTAAGTTAAAGCCATTTGCTTTGCTAATGGTATTGTATTCTAGCTTTGCATTATTTAGTGTATATTTGTGATATGTGCATATATTTGCATGTATTTGCTCTCCCCTCGCCCCTTTCGTCTGCCTCATGCTATTGTAATCCTCACTATACGAAATTAACACATACTATTTTTCTATTCATTCACCTCCCAAATCTGAAACACTGCTCTTTCCCTACTAACGCTATGCTTTAAACTACTACACAGCTAACAAAACAATTCTAACTACATACAACTACAACATATCACAAATATACACTAAATAGTGCAAAGCTAGAATACAATACCATTAGCAAAGCAAATAATTAAAGGCGAGACCTATTGCATTTTCAATGCTTGTTAGCCTGACGACCTTCAAGAAGTGAACCAGATGTAACACTGTGTACTACTTAGGCAAAGACAAACTCGGTTATGTATTAAGAATAGACTGCCCCAGGCTTTAGCCTGGCCAAAGTGCATTTATATCCTACAGCACTACTTGAAATACAGTATGACATGTTCCAGGTTTGAGCCCCAAACAACAAAGCATTCCAAGGCCGCACTCACCTTCTTTATTTCAACTCCAACCTATTGCACAGCTATGCCTAACTTACAATTTACTATGCACACATTACCACTGAGCGTCTCATGGTGTGGTTCTTGCTAACTAAAAGCAGGTGAGCCTTCAGAGACTTTCCCAAAGTTTCTGATGACTGGCAGCGGCACAATCCAAGAGGAAACTAGTTTCAAAACATGGGTCACTGGGAGAAAGCCCTACTCCCCAAAAAGCGTTATTTTAAGAGAGACCAGCAACATGCCGTCTAAATTCCTGAATGCAAGGTTATGAAAGCATTTAAACACCATGCATCCTTGGCGTTAAGAGATAGCTCCATATCACGGACACCGTTTCCAGTTCTGGCCTTACATTTACTAAATGTAGTCTGGCATTTGTGGAATTGATTTAGTTCCATTGTACCAATTCAAGATGCTCAATTTAAAATACTGATTTGTATAAGGAAATTCCAGTCCTGGAAAAATACACCCCTGTAATCGTTTTTTCAAGAAAGAAAGAATTAAAAAATAAAACAATTACAACAAAAATCGAAATGATTGGCAATGGCAGATCCAGATACCAGTAAATGCATTCCCATTTATGTACTTGACGATATCGGCCTGAAGTTGCCATAAGGCAATTAAAAAAGTTAAATGGAAAGCATTTAACGCAAATTAAAGGAGGGCACTTGAAAGGACGCGTGGGAGCAAACGGACTATTAAAAAAAAACAGGACTTTCGGGTACAAACAAAAAAAGTAAATAAAATCAGTACACATTTCTTTGTAACTTAGTAAGATTATACACCCTGTGTGTAGGTCTGCTCAATCCACGACGATCACTACAAAGTCTTTACAACGGAATATTACAGACTTTAGCAGAGAAGGTTCTGGACTAGCGTGCGACTCTCAGTAAAGTGCTTCAACGGTTCATTGATAGCAGTAAGCACTATATAAACGCAAATACAATAACATAATCTTTTCTAAGACGCTCTGCAAACGTGGGAAGGAAGCCTAGGTCCTTGTCTAATTGCAAACGGCTTCTCAAAACACGTGGTCTTATTTCAACCTCTGCCTGGTGTTGCCACATTTTCTACAACACTGTATTAATCGTATCCTACAGCGCTGTATTATTAAACGCATTTTACTTACTGGAAGGCTTTGCCCCTTACACAACCAGTAGAAGCTTCGGAGCGGCGAAAGACCCCGGGAAAGTTTTCCTGGTTCAGACAGTAAGAAGGGGCGGGACAACTGAGAATGACAGAAATTGTATTAGGCCTATCAACGGCCTTTACGGCTTACATCAGCCAATCAACAAGGGGGTGGAACGAACCTGAATGACCTCGATCCTTTCTTGAGACTTTCATTGCGCACGTTGTAGTTTTAAACACTGAACCGCGCTTGACCAAAATGGAGATCGCCATGTTAGAGGTAAACGAAGCTATCCGGGATGAGTTGGGCGAGTAGGCACTGCTTTCAAACTACGATCTGCTGCATGCATGCCAACATGTTCAAGCTGCAAATAGGGACAGTTTGAAAGAAATCAGAAATCAGGGAAATATATTTTCCCTATTCCTTTACATGGAAAGTGCAATTTTGGGCGGGACAGAGACGGGGGTCGGCAGAGAGCGCCCACAGCTGCCACTCACCCGATATCTCCAGCAGCATGTCCCGGAGGCTGCTGTGCGCACGCAGCGGCACGGGCAGGAAGCCGTACACCTCTTTGTTGCACAACACGCTAGGAGCACACCCCCGTACGTCACAGAAACAAACATGGCGTCGGCCAGTCGAAATGGGCCGTCCTAAAAGTGGACAAGGCAGACACCAAAAACCCAGGTTGCCAATCACGCGCCGTCGTTTTACATAAACGAGGACGCGAGCCAATCAAAAAGAAGGGCGTGGCTTAAAGCCCCCTTCTGAAATCGTATCGATTCCAAAAGGCCCTCGCATGGCGAGAGCAGCGCATGCGCGCTGCTAACGCCAGGCGAGACCTAATAACAAGTCCAATATTCATCACAAAGGAGGGGACAGAATTTACAAAGCTATGTGGAAACATTACAGAAGCACTTGTTGCTTCTACTTGTCCAAGTAATACTGAGGATATCTGCTGACACAGGGTCTGTTTCTAAACCTACACAGAGCCAAAGGAGGCTCAGAGGTGCTCAGCTAAAGCACAGGCATACAGCTGCCAGTCGCTGATGGAAACATAGAGCTGCTGTGCACTAGCACTGGTGTAGAGCTACCTCTCCAACGACGGAGGCTTAGAGCTGCTCTATACTAGCACAGGTGTAGAGCTGCCTCTCCAATGATGCAGGCTTAGAGTTGCCATGCGTTACCGCAGGCATACATCTGGCTCTCCACTGACGGAGGCTTAGAGCTGCTCTGCACTAGCACAAGTGTGGAGCTCCCCTGTGCCAACAAAGACTTAGAGGTGGTCTGCACTAGCACAGGTGTAGAACTGCCTAGATCTTCTATCTGCCATCAGAGACTTAGAGATGCTATGCACTAGCATAGGCGTAGACATGACCCTCCGCTGAGGAAACTTTGCATTAGCACAGGCGTAGAGCAGCCTCCCGAATGATGGACGCTTAGAGCTGCTATGCTTTACCACAAGCATACAGCTGGTTCTCCACTGACGGAGGCTTAGAGCTGCTCTGCACTAGCACAAGTGTGAAGTTGCCCCTCTACCAACAAGGACTTGGAGATGCTCTGCGTAGACATGACCCTCCGCAGATGGAAACTTTGCGTTAGCACAGACGTAGAGCTGCCTCCCCAATGACGGAGGGTTATAACTGTTCCGTACTAGCACCGGTGTAGAGCTGGCCCTCTGCCGACAGAGGCTTAGAGCAGCAATGCAGAGGCATAGAGCTGTCCTACTGCCAGTGGCATCTTAGAGCTGCTCTGCACTAGAACTGTCTCTCTACTAAACCACTCTTCGAGCTCTCCCTCTACTCAGACACTGTTAGCGATGGCTTTCAATGGAACAAGGTTAGAGGGTGCCTCTTTTTATAGGTCCATCTTTAGACCGCTCTTTCTAATGGCACAGGGCCTGATTTAGAGTTTGGTGGATGGGTACTCCGTCACAAGCGTGATAGATATTGCGTGCAATTTATTATAAGCGCATTATATCCTAATGCATTGGGAATAAGGTGGATGGGATTTCCGACATGTTGTGAGGGAGTACCCTGTCGGCGTGCTGTACCCCTAAAATCTTACACCTGAAAAGCACACCCATGGGTTGGGTGGACCGGAGATGGTGATAACCTCAATTTCATGAGGCAATGTGTCCCTAAGATGTGGTACAAATGAGCAGATCAGAAAATAGTCAATTAAGAAAGGACTGACTCAGTAAGTGAGTTCTAGAGCAACATTTATGAAAATGATGAAGGTTTATCACAAAAATTTAAAAGAGTAGAATACAGAAATTTTAAAATGCAGATGCAGAAAATCTCACTTAAATGCAGAAAGTTATTGCCATGAAGGCTCTCAATAATAGGACAATACAGATAATGTGCAGAATCAAAACTAGACTAAGTCCCAAATTTGCAGCAAAATCAGTAAGAAATTAGACAGCATCCCCAGTAGCATAGAAAAAGTCCCTGGCTCACCCCCAAATTTGAGGGTTTGTATAGGAAATTTCCCCACAGAAGGGTATGGAAAATGCAGAATCATTTTTAACAAATGAAAATACAGAATTTAAAATAGTCCCTACCCTAAGCACTAACCCTCTACATGAATATTGATTCAGAGGGGCTGAAATAATATCACCTAAAGGTGTCACAATAAACTTGTTACATAATCAACAGTGAACCATTGTGAATGAATGTACTACTGTGTGCAAGGGGAAGATCCTTGGAAAAATGTTACATTAGTAAGCCCTCACTAGAGAGTCTTCTTTGAGAAAAGTGTATTTCAGAAATAAACAAACATGACTTGCTTGACTACATGCAGCAGAAATAATATAGTCAATGTGACATCCATGTTGTTACAAGATGGTGTCAAGGGCTAGCTGAGGCCTAGTTAGGTCATATTGAAATTGTTTCAAAGGCAAAGGCTTCTTGTCAGTGTGCATCTGTGAATTCAAGTATGGATTACTTGCTCAGTACACTATTAATAACGCACATTCTTGATTAATACATAAAAGCTCTCACACCCGAACACCAAATTCTAAATCAGGCCTTTAGACCTGCCTCCCTACTGACAAATAAAACCCTCTACATACCCAGAGTTATGCTTCCTTACGTGCACAAGCATAGATAAGCCTCTGGGAAGTTACATCTTTAGCGCTTCGTCTCTCAGAGCCTTGGATCTGTCTCTCTGTCCTGGAGATCTGTCAGGCAGCAACATGGGCTTCCCTGCACACATTTACGAAGCGCTACTGCCTGGACAGTCAGGTCTGTAGTGACAGTCACTTTGCCTGTACAGTCCAACTGGGCTTTTTAGTCTAATTTTTATCGCAGGCCCTTCTCCGGGGAGGTATTGCTTGGGTACCTATTCTAAGGTAAGGAATCTGGAGCTAGAAGTCTCTATCAGATAAACAAGTTACTTACCTTCAGTAACGCCTTATCTGGTACAGACTCTATCTACCTGCAGATTCCTTACCAACACACCCATCCTCCCCACTCTGCGAACGAATTTCAGTGTTAAAGGGTTCTTCCCCCTTTAAGGGCCCTGGCTTAACTCACCAAAAGTCAGTGTTCTTCATGGTTCCACGCTTCTTGCATGCAAAAGAAACTGAGGTCCGCACGCTGGGGTGGCGCCTACATAGGAACCTTGCACATCACTTCTGGTGCCGACAACGCCATGTGGAGCCAAATGAAGCCACCTATTGGTGTGCAGGGGTATATCTCATGACAAATTTCTGGATCCAGTCTGATGCCTGGGGAATATTCTAAGGCAAGGAATGTGCGGCTATGTAGAGTCTGCACCAGAAAAGCTGTACCCGAAGGTAAGTAACTTGTTCATCATTGCCAAAATATCGAGGAAAAAATATGAGCAGGTAGCACGCAGGCCACCTTCCAACAGTTGGGGAGAATATATATCTTCAAGTTACATATATATGGCATTAAGAATAGAAAATCTATACTTACCTATATGCACTTACCTTTCCATATTTTGGCCCTCGATATTTTGACTACGATATGAAAGTTCCAAGTAGGTTGTTTCTGTTGGTTGTAGTCTGGAATATCGAGTACAGGAATACTCAACAGCTGAAGGCAGTCTGGGGCTGTGAGGCAAATCTGTCCATCACCGAACATCAAAAGAAGTGACTCAAGTCCCACTCCTGTTTTAAGTTGAGGGCGTCAACCTGTTTCCACTCTCGAGACTGATCCCTTGACAAGTCCTCTATACAGTCGAAATCACCCAGTTATTCAAAGCCCAAATTGAGTGAAAACACACAACATAGAAGCGGGACTGAACCGCATCCCACCACTCCCAAGGCAAGGTAAAGAGAAGTCACTAGGGCATCAAAGTGCCACCTACTCTCGATCTCAATCTCCAAATGAGGAGCCGGTCCTACAGTTGATCCCAATGTGTCCTGTGCCATGGCAAGTCCACTGGTGATCGAGGCCTCTAGGAAGGCCATACTATGTATTTTTCCAGTCTTACAGATCCCTCTAGTCAAGTTACAGCTGACAGATCCATCCTCGGGGTTACCTGTGCTCCTGTAACCCACCTGGAGTTCTGCACCAACTCTGGTGCCAATTTCTATTTCAACTCCAAGACCTGTGCCTGGCTCCTAAACCTGCGCCGGTCCCTTCATTATGGATGTCGGTCCCAATATTGCCAGCGGTGAATCCTGTACCAACCCTAGTGTCTGACCCTGATTTGAATCCGCTTTGACCTTCACCAATGTTGGGTGATCTGATTTTTTTACTCGGCATCCTATTCCTGAAAATTTGGTAGTCCAAGCTTCCACCAGCAAAGTGAATCCCCACAACGTTCCTTTACAAATGGTCGAAAAGGATTGAGGCATTTGGGAAATGTTTGTTGTTTTTGGCCATTCTCGACTTGAGGTCAGTCAATGCCAGTGGCTTACTGGGCGGTTATATGCATGCACTCTGGGACATGATCAGTGAGATCTTGCTAGTGGTCCCAAAAGAGTTTAGGGCCTCCTTGGCTTAAGTTCTCTACAATGGTCAGGATGCAGCTAAATATGTAATTCAGACTGGTCTGAACACTACTGATTGCTTGGGGCGAGCAGTCGGCACTAGTGTGGTGCTCCATCGCCACATATGGATGAGATTCATAGGCTTTGGAGACCTATATGACATGCCTTTTGTTGGAACCTGCCTGTTTTGTCAAAAAGCTTATTCCGCCCTGGAGCGCTTCAAGGAAAGCTGAACCATGGCATGCACTTGAAGCATTTCGACCCCTGCCACACAATTCACTCATCAGTTTTGATCCTTCTGATTCTACTCCAGAGGTTTGGCATATAGACATTTCCAGGCCAACCCACCCACCACAATGACTTAAGCCCTTTCGTTGCCAGGGAATTCGATCAAGAAGACAACATTCAAGTTGCCATGGTCACCCACCTTCCCAGTTCCCCTCCCTTATGGCATCAGCCTCCAAGCCACTTTAGTTTGCCCTTAGTGGTGCACAACCACCTTTTAGGGAGGTAGGATCTAACATTTTCTCCCAGGGTGACAGTCCATCATATCCTACAGATGGGTCTTTCAGACTGTCCAGCAGGGCTCTGTCATGCTGTTTCTTTCTGACCCTCCTCAGCTTCCATCTACATCAGAGAGGCTTTCAGAGGAGCACCCTTGATAGAAGAGATGCGAGCTGTACTGTCCAAAGGGACCATCATGAGGGTGCTGGCCTCGGAAATAGAGCCAGGTTGTTACTGCCGCTATTTCCTCTTGCCAAAGAAGAACAGAAGCATTTGTCCTATGTTAGATCTTCACCCTGTCAATGCTTTCCTGCAGAAGGACAAATGAAAAAATTGTCACAGTGACCCAAGTTCTGTCTGCCCTGGATCCTGGAGATTGGATAGCAGCCCTCGATCTACGGGATGCGTACTTTCTTGTGCCCATCCTGCAGTCTCACAGAAGTTACCTGCAGTTCAAGTTTGGCCAGCAGCATTTCCAGTATGCCGTGCTCCCCTTCGGCCTTACCGGCGCCCTGTCAGGCGTTCATGAAGGTGACGGCGGTGGTCACCGCCTATCTTCAAAGGTTGGGAATACCAGTTTTCACCTACATCAATAACTGGCTGTTAAAGGCAGGGTCAGAGCGCTCAGTCATAGACCACCTCCAGACAACAGCAAACCTCCTTACATTGTTGGGGTTCTCAGTCAATGAAACAAATTCACTGCTGACTCCTTTGCAGAGGCTTTCTTTTATAAGAGCTGCGCTGGACATGGTTCAGCTTAGGGCCTTTCCTCCGCTGACACAAGTCCAGGACATCCAGATGTTTCTGCCTCAGTCTTGGTGAAAGCAACTTTGGCCTCGTGCATCGTGCTTGTCCGCTTTGCCAGATGATATATGCGATGTCTGTTGTGGGATCTGAATTCTGTGTGGGCCCAGCACCAAGGGAACCAGACGCATGTCATCCAGGTTTTGGAGTACACTGTACAAGATCTGCAGTGGTGGTTGCTTGACTGCAACTTGACCAGTGGCAGACCCTTCTCCCGGACCCACCCATAGCTGATAATGGTGGGGACGGGATGGGAGACTTTCTGTTAGAGTACAGCTCAGAGGACTGTGGTCTCTGGCTGAAACCCGGTTCCATATAAATCTGTTGGAACTGCTGGCCATTTGCCTGGTATTGAAGGCCTTCCTGCCATCAAGTGATTGGTTCTGGTGCCGTTTTTCATGGCCCATACCACTGACATATGGTACTGCAAAAAGCAGGTTGGAGTGGTGTCCTGGGTCCTGTGTCCTGTGCCAAAAGGTGCAGCGCCTCTGGAGTTGGCTGGAGTGTCAGGGCATCTCACTGGTCATCAACCATCTGACGAGATCTTTAAACTCTAGGGCAGACGTGCTCAGCCGCCGATGTTTGGTGGATCACAAATGTCAGTTGCACCCCTAGGTGACGCAGGCCACCTTCCAACAGTTGGGGAGAACCCTGGTGCGATCTTCTCGCCACTGTCGAGAATGTGCAGTGTCAAAACTTCAGCTCGCTGGAGTTCGCAAGAACACTTTCTCTAGGAGATACATTCAGGCAAGAGTGGAGCATGGGACTCCTGTACGCCTTTTTGCCTCTGCCTCTCCTGACCCAAGTTCTGAAGAAATTCTGGAACGACTGGGCCCAAGTCATCACAGTGGGTCTGGATTGGGCCAGGAGAGTGTGGTACCTGGAACCTTTGGACATGAGCATCTGTTCTCCAATCACGTTGCCGCTTTGGGAGGATCTTTTATCCCAGCAACATCACATGGTTCTGCACACAAACTTGCACATCTACACCTCAATGCATGGAGACAGAGCAGAGTCAGTTAACAGTACAATTAGCCACCTGAGGTTGTTGATATCTTTCGTGCTGCCAGACACCTGTCTACGAAGTCCATTCATACCAGGCATTGGGACAAATTTGTGGGCTGGTGTGGAGTTCATAAAACAGACCTGTTGCAAGCCAAACTGTAAGAGGTTGTATTGTTTCTTTTGTCTTTGGCCCAGCAAGGTCTTGCTGTGGGCACTGTTAATAGTTATTTTTTGGCCCTTGGCTTTTGTCCATTTCGCATTTACGTTACTAACCAACATTGTATAAATCACCTCTTGTAATGTGGTTAATTAAAGGTTTGACCCATATTCCCTCCCAAAACCGTTTGTGTTGCCCCATTGGGATCTTAACTTAGTCTTGATGTTCCACATGTGCACCCCGTTCGAGTCAATGCATAGCTGCATTTTCCGACTATCAAAACTGTTAACCTCACTACGATCACATCAGCTCTTTCAGTGCAGCTGCCCTTTTTCCCCAGACAAACTAGTGTCGAGAACCAGGGTCAGTGGCATAGAAAGGGGGGTGGCACAAGGTTTGGGGGGGAAGCCTCCCCCCCCCTCCTACCTGCCAGCTCGGGGTGGCAATCACCTCCCCTGCTCTTCAATCGGCCACCGCGGGGCGGCAAACTGAGGGAATGTCGCCCGCACCCCCCCGCACTTCAAAGCGGCCGCCATGGGCGGCAAACGCAGGGACTGCCACGGGCGGCCAAAGGGCTAGCTACGCCTCTGACCAGGGTGTTTTTTTTACCTAGTGTCATGACTCCTTTTTATGTTGGGCAATCCACCACCCTCCCAACATTCTTTGCTCCACCTCTCCCCTCAATAGAGGAGGAGAGACTCCATTGACTCAACCCCAAAAGGGCTTTAAGCTTTCACATAGATCGTACCGAAGTCCATCAGATGGACGCTCAGCATTTTTGGGGTTCTCAAAGCCAAAGAAGGGTAAGGTGTTGTAGAAAAGGATGTTGTCAAGGTGGACAGTCCTCTGCATTAATATCTGTCTAAAGCTGAACACCAGCAAGACCGAAATTGTGATCTTCAGGAAGTGCACATCACCGTGGGACTCCACATGATGGCCAACAGAGCTAGGACTGACACCCACCACCAAAACTTCCATGCCAGGAACCTCAGGATCATCATCGACAGCAAACTCGACATGCCAGTCAAAGTCAATGCCATTACCGTCTCATGCTAAGGAAGATTTTCAAATGGCTCTCAATCAGCACCTGGAAACCCTTCACCGCGCCTTAGTCACAAGGAAGCAGGTCTACAGGAACACTCTCTATGCCGGGATCAACAAAAACTCACCAGAAGGCTGCAGAACATTCAGAACTCGGCAGCCAGAATCATTCTCAACCTCCCACTCCACACTCACATCACACTACACCTGAAGAACCTACACTGACTCCCCCTTCACAAATTAGCACAATTCAAACTCCTCACACACTTTCAAGGCAGTACATAACACTGGCACAGCATACCTCAACAATCACATCTACTTTGACAAACCTTCCAGACACCTCCGCTCGTCTGGACTCCTACTTGCACAAATCCCACGCATACTGGCAGTCAAGGCTTCTACATTGATCCTAAAGTGTGGAACTACTTGCTGCTACACATAAGAGCCTCCTCTTCACTTCTTGAATGCCACAAGAAGCTGAAGACTTGGCTTTTCACGTAATCCCACTTGGCCCTAGGTGTGGTTAGACTCACACCTGCTTAGCGCCAGGATACCCTCCCTGGTGATAGTGCGCGGTACAAATATGCATAACATAACATTTGCTGCGCATTGACCAGGAAGCAGCCTCTGGAAAGTCTAAGGATTCATTCCACAGGCTTTAAGGCTGCAATTACTGTGCTGGCATGTGGTGTGCTTAATCTTGACATTTGTCTGGCTGCGATGTTATTCTCAGTGCACAAGTTCATGAAGCACTACTTCCTTGACAGCCAGATCCAACTGGAAGGGCATTTCGGCCATTCGGTCCTGCAGGACATTTTGGTCTGTGCCTGCCTCACACTCCCTGTACCTTGGGGAGGTACTACTTTGGTATCTATTCTAAAGGTGAGGAATCTGTGGTTAGAATTATCCATCAGAAGAACAATTTACTTACCTTGTTAATGCTCTTTCTGGGGATACTCTATCTAACCACAGATTTCTCACCATTCTCCCACCTCCCCCTTCTATGGAGTGGCCTATTTTTACCATCTAAAAAGGCCCCAAATTAGAGATCTGCTCACCAGTACCTCCAACTGTTTTGTGCTTCGCAGCCGAGCCCATGGAAAGAGTCAAGCAAGAAACTGACAGCATGAAGGCGTGCCGCATATATGCAGCTCTGCTCTGTCACTTTCAGGGCGGAATGAGATCAACGCGGAGCCACACAGCACCACCTAGCAATGCCTGGGAGTACTACTGTAAAAACTTCTAGGACTGATCTGGAGCCTGGAGAATATTCTAAAGGTCCGGATTCTGTGGTTAAATAGAATATCCACCAGAGAATACAGCCGAAAGAGCATTACCGAAGGTAAGTACGTTGTTCAACAAAGAAAGTCATTGGCAGATTTGAACTACAGAAAAGTTGTGTAGCTTAAGAAACTGACACAGACTTACATCTGTCTCTATCAAAATACACCTGGCTCGTTGCTACAACCTGCTTTTTTGTACACACATCTTTAAGGCAACCTATTACTATCACCCCCAACCACATTGGGAAGGTATCATTTACCTAGGATTTAGCTCCATTCTCCCATCAAGCTCAATGCATTCTATTGACCTAAATGGGTATCATACTCTGCAAACCTTCTTCACCCTCCATAAAATGTTCACTTGCATTGACGTCAGGAGGATCTCCAAAAGCAGCTGACTGCTTCCTTTTTGGATGAAGGCTCAGCACCAGATTGGGAGATGTAGAAACTGTTGGCACAGGTTTACAACAATTTCTCGAACACAGGCCGACAGCTACTGCAGCATCCTGATGCAGACTTCACATAACATTTCTCCATTCAGACTGATGGCTGATACAGGCTTAAAGCTGCTCTTATTTTGAGAGATAAAGCGGCGCAGGGTTCTGGGATTGAGGAAGACGTTCGATGGATAAGTAGCGCCCAGCTGCAAAAGGCAGCCAGAGAGGCGGGAATTACTGTGATGAGAAAAGGATTGAACAGCGTTATACCAGTGTCAAGAGCGTGGTCTGCTAGAGAATAAGAGCATTAGTCAGGCAATGAATATGAAGAGTATAGGGAGTAGATTGGTTAACACATGGGTAGAAAAGGTGAAGATGAAAAGAGAGCCAGTTTCAGGAGGTCTTCGTGTCACCATGTTTTTTTTTTATATATTTTTTTTTTACCGTAAGTAGTGATCAATTAGTAGTTTTCCATTTGTTATTGCCATATTTACACCACTTGCTGTTTGGGTAAATACCCTGGACAGGCTCTTTCTTCTGAGGCACTCATTTGTCATCTAAAGCACATGGCCTTGCTGTCAGCAATGTTCTATCGCCTGCAACCTCCATCTCAGCCTTTAATGCCAAGACCGGGCTGTGCAATGAAGGCAAGTGGCAGTGGGTGAATTCCAGTGGCACATTCAATGTTTGGCCCTGTTAGGGCATCGAAAGACTTTGCCCATAACCTCTGATTTTTACTCCAAGTACCACAACTCATCTGCTGGGGAAGAAGCGTCACCTTTCATAATCGGGGGCTGCAGGTCCTATTGGGCGCTGAGGTTCAGTCGAAGAGCCAGGTCTTGAGATCCTTCCAGAATTCGGTCAGTGAAGGGGATAGCCTGAGGTTATAGTGGCGAGGTAGGAGAAGGAACTTTCACCGGTCCTGGTCTTTTGGATCTGAGGTACGGTGGCTAGGGCCAGTTGGGCAGAGCAGAGGTGTCTGGTGGGAACGTGGAATGAGAGGCGGTGGTTCAGGTATGCAGTCCGGTGTCATGGAGAGCTTTGTAGGCGTGTATGAGGAGCTTGAAGGTGACTCTTTTGTTGACTGGGAGCTAGTGGAGTTCTCGTAGGTGTTCAGAGATGGGGCTGCGGCGGGGGATGTTGAGGACCAGTCTGGCTCTGGCGTTTTGAAAGTTCTGTAGTTTCCTGAGGAGTTTCTGGGTGACGCCTGCATAGAGTACGTTGCCGTAGTCGAGTCTGCTGCTGATGAGTGCATGGGTGACTGTCTTTTTGGTCTCAGTGGGGATCCATCTGAAGGTCTTTTGAAGCAGACTAAGAGTGTGGAAGCATGATGAAGAGACGGCGTTGATCTGGCAGTTCATAGTGAGCGAGGAGTCCATTTACAACATGTTTTTACTGTTGTCTGCTACATCTGTTGTAATTATTTTTTGCTAATGCATTCTTCACCACTTGTGTGGATCACTGAAGTGGTTTTGTGATCCTTACTTGGTAACCTTGTGAGTAACTCTCAGCTACCTTTGTTAGGTACATACGTTTTGGAGAACCTTTTTATGTTACGCTTCCAGGTGAAACTTGGTGATCCTCTAAGTAACTCTCAGATATCTCGCTGGTATCGCTCCTGGTAGACCTGCAAAAATACCTTTGCTGAGTATCACTCAGATACTCTTGCTGGGTACATACATATAGTTAACCCTCATCAATCTCTGCTGCACTGTTCCTACGGGACCTTACTTGATAATCTAAGTATTTCTCAGTTTCTTATCTTCCACCACTTCTGGTTAGACCTGCTTAGTTAAGTACTTGTTTTGAGTAACCTAGCTATCTCTGCAGTGTACATAGTTCTAGGTAACTTCAGCAACCACTGCGGTACCACTTCTAGATGCTTCTTACTTTGCAATTATCATCTGAGTATCTCTCAGGTACCCATCTAGTATTGCTCCTGGGTAGATCTCAGGGGTGTGGAATTTAATAAAATATCTACTTGTCCATGGGGCAGGTTGCTTCATAAATCTTCTTGTCCTGTAACAAAATCCACTTGTCCCTTTTGTGCCCTGTAATGCGGCGACAAATTACGGCAGCAATCTCATTATATAGGAGTTCTGATATAGCCTCTCTAATTATGCCAGGGCTCGTACCAGGGGTGTGGAATTTAATAAAATATCTACTTGTGCATGGGGCAGGTTGCTTCATAAATCTTCTTGTCCTGTAACAAAATCCACTTGTCCCTTTTGTGTCCTGTAATGCAGCGACAAATTACGGCAGCAATCTCATTATATAGGAGTTCTGATATAGCCTCTCTAATTATGCCAGGGCTCGTACCATAGTAGGGTTTGAATACTAGCAATTCCCTTATGTTGCTACGTTTCTGCAGGTCTACATACTGGGGCTGAAGGTAGTGGTAAGTAATAGTTCCAGGGTTAGAATGCCCCTTTGAGTGTGTGCAAACCTACTAACTTGCATGTTTTAAGGGTTTTCACCAACTCTTTTCTAATCTTTTCCCATACTGAAAAAGGTTGGAAATTTACTCCTGACAGTGGCAGACGTAAAACGTCTTCCAAGGTTGGGAAAAAAGTGGTTGGAGGAAAAGTGAACTTGAAACATTCAGATTTTCACATGAGTAAATCTACACATGCACATTTGCTCATGCTAAAATGCAGTTCGCAAATATTTTCTAGTACTACTATTTCTTGGCCTACTTCTGTAAATTCTTGTGAATCCACGGAAACTGTATATATGCACTTAATGCAAGGATATATACCATGGATGCACTTTTGAGACTTTCTTTAATAATTGGGCCTCTAATTAGGCCTGGCGTTAACCATGGCCTTTTGTGTTTAATAAAATTCTGTGTCTCTCTCTCTTTTTCTCTTGGTCTATCAGCTAGCTTCACTGTGAGTGACAGTATTCTGCTCTTTTACAAGGAGCATATTGGCACACAAAGTAGTTTTGTTCAGTGCCCGGAACTGCTGTGGCAATGTGTGCTTTTTGAGACCAAAAACAATTTTTGCTTTTGCCAATGCTTGTTAGAATGGTGAGGGCCCAGGAGCTCCCACACCGATAAGGTTTTACAAAAACCATGCCTAAACAAGTCTCGCATTGACAAAACCAAAAGGCTGACCCCCAATTTCAGAACCACTGGCTTTGCCAATGCTTGTTTATTTTTGTTTCCCATAATTGTATTTAAACTGGTTACACTGATTTTCCATTATGAATATTTTTGGGAAATACAAGCATACATCAACATGTTACTAAATGATGTGCAAAGATATGGTACCTAAAATCTTACAGTAGTTTAGCAAAATGTTTTTTTTCCTACTTGCATTTTTTTGTGAACATTTTATTTTGAAAGCAAAGAATCATTACTCTTGCTTTCAAGCTTCTGCAAATATTTGCATATAATCAGAGAGCATTCTGGGAACATTACACATAGCCTCATATTACTAAACTTTGAAAACGTGTGTACACATTTATACTGGAACCACCGTCCATAGTGCAGGCCGAGCTTACAACATTTACTTTTAGTGCTCACCATAATAATAAAGGATTTGCATTAATGAACCATAAATACAAGCTTGAACAGCATTAACACATGGGCACAAATATTACCTTAACTGCAGACATTGCCCTTTCCTGATCAATAATGGGGTACTGTAAACTGGCAGCCAAAGGGTTTGTGCTGTAGGGGATTGGGCCCACTTGTCTCAAGGACAAAATACACATGAAAACTTGTTGCCCTTGACCCCCAAACAATATGTCCCGGGCATCGGGCTATAGGAATTCCACATCCCTGAGATCTTCTTAGGGACTTGTTCCAAGTAACTCTCAAGAACCCCTATATTTGTAGATTGTGCTTGGTAAATGTTGAGTAACTGTCAGCTGTCTCTGTCTGCTGTATTATCTCTTGTGAGCAGACCTACTTATGTACTTGTTATGAGTAACTATCTCTGCATGGTACGGACATCTGGGGACTCGAAGCAACCTCTCCTTTATTGCTCTTTGGCGGACTTTACTTGTCAATCTTCTGAGTAACTCTGAGTTACCTCATTTGTATTGCTCTTAGATAGATCTACGTTGGTATTTGTTCCAAGTAACTCTTGGCTGCCTCTAATGGGTACATACGTCTAGATATCTCCCTGCAACGTTTGCTGCACTGCTCCTGGGTAAACCTTGCATTGTAGTCTTCTGAGTAATTTTTAAATAGATCTGTGGTACCACTTCTGGGTGTATCTTTATTGTTTATCTACTGAGTAACTCTCAACTACCTCTATTGTGCCATTACAGGGTAGTCCTTACTTAGTTAAATCCAGCTGCTTATCCTGGGTACAAACCTGTGGGTAACTCCCCACTGCCTTTCTTTTGTTCTGTCCTCAGTGAACACTTGCCTGAAAATCCCCCTTAATTTGCTTCACTATCTCTTTTATATTTCTAGTGTAAATGAGTAGTGACGTATGTAACTCCCCACATATCTCCGCATCTCAGTATGTCAGCTATCTCTGGGTTCTATTCCTGGGTCTAACTCACCAGCTTAATTTTAATAACTGTTATACCATCACCAGGGTTTCATGTAGTTAATTCTGAGATACTCTCCTGTGAATCCTGCAAAGGCATTTTTGTTTTGATAACTACTATGTATATTTCTCTAGGTGACTGTGTTACAGTGTTTCTGATAAACTTCATCAGGGTTATTCTCTCACCACCTTAATATACTGCTTTTGGGTGGACCTTGGTCAGTACTTCTTTAAAGGTTAAATCCGGTGGCTGCTTTCACTGAAACTAGCATGTCACTCCTTCTTCTACATAACTCACACAATTGAGTATACCTTACCTTTTCTTTCTCTCAACTCTGACATACCTGACAGTTTATGGATTGGTCCATAAGAAAGAGTAGATCGCACGTTGAGAGTCATTGAGGTTTGGATGGCCAACTTATAGTGTTATAAGCAAGGTATATTCTACATGATCATAACAAAGGAGAAACCTACTTCTAGGAAACCCAGCTGAACGATTTCTGATTCTTTTCCTCCATAGAATCAGTCAATATGTAATTTAAGGGGGGGCGTGGCTTACATCGCGGTGAAGATGGCCACGTCTTCATGAGGCTCTGGAGGTCGGCGTGAATGTTGGCGGTGCGACGGTGGCTCCCCTGTCTAATTTCCCGCTGTGTGACCCGGTTTGCATAGGGTATGCACAGCGGTTGCATTATATGTATTTTTTAGGCTGAGAGGGGTCCTATAGATCAATCTTGAAGCGACTTGTCTGTCTCGCTCAGAGACGGCCGCCATTTTGGTCATGAGAGGAACTACAAAACACACAAGATGATGGACGGAATGCTGCACATTGGCAAACATTCACCCCCAGTCACAGATCTGGGTTTAATCCATCGTTATTTTGCTTCACCACGCCACCCCAGTTCAGACATAGCCATATGCAAATCAGTCTTGACCCTGTGCCTCATGGGAACAGTCCAGACCGAACTGCCAAGCCATGTCTTTCCTGGACCGGAATCAAGCATCCTAGGACCGGTTTCAGGCTATCAGCCTTCATCAGCCAGGATAGCTTGACTCCAGTGGCGTAGTGAGCACGGGACCCACGTCTGGGCATACCCTTCCCACTTAGGGCGAAATGCAAAACACACAAGATGATGGACGGAATGCTGCACATTGGCAAACATTCACCCCCAGTCACAGATCTGGGTTTAATCCATCGTTATTTTGCTTCACCACGCCACCCCAGTTCAGACATAGCCATATGCAAATCAGTCTTGACCCTGTGCCTCATGGGAACAGTCCAGACCGAACTGCCAAGCCATGTCTTCCCTGGACCGGAATCAAGCATCCTAGGACCGGTTTCAGGCTATCAGCCTTCATCAGCCAGGATAGCTTGACTCCAGTGGCGTAGTGAGCACGGGACCCACGTCTGGGCATACCCTTCCCACTTAGGGCGAAATGCAAAACACACAAGATGATGGACGGAATGCTGCACATTGGCAAACATTCACCCCCAGTCACAGATCTGGGTTTAATCCATCGTTATTTTGCTTCACCACGCCACCCCAGTTCAGCCATAGCCATATGCAAATCAGTCTTGACCCTGTGCCTCATGGGAACAGTCCAGACCGAACTGCCAAGCCATGTCTTCCCTGGACCGGAATCAAGCATCCTAGGACCGGTTTCAGGCTATCAGCCTTCATCAGCCAGGATAGCTTGACTCCAGTGGCGTAGTGAGCACGGGACCCACGTCTGGGCATACCCTTCCCACTTAGGGCGAAATGCAAAACACACAAGATGATGGACAGAATGCTGCACATTGGCAAACATTCACCCCCAGTCACAGATCTGGGTTTAATCCATCGTTATTTTGCTTCACCACGCCACCCCAGTTCAGACATAGCCATATGCAAATCAGTCTTGACCCTGTGCCTCATGGGAACAGTCCAGACCGAACTGCCAAGCCATGTCTTCCCTGGACCGGAATCAAGCATCCTAGGACCGGTTTCAGGCTATCAGCCTTCATCAGCCAGGATAGCTTGACTCCAGTGGCGTAGTGAGCACGGGACCCACGTCTGGGCATACCCTTCCCACTTAGGGCGAAATGCAAACACACAAGATGATGGACGGAATGCTGCACATTGGCAAACATTCACCCCCAGTCACAGATCTGGGTTTAATCCATCGTTATTTTGCTTCACCACGCAACCCAGTTCAGACATAGCCATATGCAAATCAGTCTTGACCCTGTGCCTCATGGGAACAGTCCAGACCGAACTGCCAAGCAATGTCTTCCCTGGACCGGAATCAAGCATCCTAAGACCGGTTTCAGGCTGGGGGTGAATGTTTGCCAATGTGCAGCATTCCGTCCATCATCTTGTGTGTTTTGCATTTCGCCCTAAGTGGGAAGGGTATGCCCAGACTTGGGTCCCGTGCTCACTACGCCACTGGAGTCAAGCTATCCTGGCTGATGAAGGCTGATAGCCTGAAACCGGTCCTAGGATGCTTGATTCCGGTCCAGGGAAGACATGGCTTGGCAGTTCGGTCTGGACTGTTCCCATGAGGCACAGGGTCAAGACTGATTTGCATATGGCTATGTCTGAACTGGGGTGGCGTGGTGAAGCAAAATAACGATGGATTAAACCCAGATCTGTGACTGGGGGTGAATGTTTGCCAATGTGCAGCATTCAGTCCATCATCTTGTGTGTTTTGCATGAGAGGAACTAGCCTGGTCTATGAGGAAATGAAATGGCTAACTCCTCCCTTGAAGGCTGTTTATAATCTTTAAAGGCGATGGCTACATTGGATTTCCCTATTCTCTTAAAGACATTGTTTCCTACAAAGAATGTTTTTCTACTTCCAGGATTTTTTTGACAAGTTCTAAATGACTTTTATGTTTCTTTCCCAAGCTGATGCCGGAATTGGATTACTGCGTCAATACAGGTTTCTAGATTACGGATATCATTTTGTGGAGACTTTTATTTTATGCTATGCTTTTGTTTTCCTTTTCTCTCGAATGGCATGCTTTCTTTTGAAGTCTCAAACTGCTGCATCACTTGTCGACATTTCTGTGGAAGAGCATTAATTTCCTCATATTGGATTTGTGCTCTTGTCATTTTTTGTGTGACTTTATTACATGGGCAGGTCGAAAGTTATTCTATCTACAACTCAGTCTTCAGTAGGAAAATTGCGAAGACGTTTGCCGGCCTCAACTGTCCCTACCATAATGGAAAACCTTACCTCAAGTGCAGGGTCAAACATGACCTAATCTCATATCTCATCTACAGGATCATCTCAAGCTCCTGCTAATAAATCACAAGTTAAGCGGCTCAAGAAAGACCCAACCTCACCTACAAAAACTGCACCTGCAGCCTCGCTTGACCTATTATTGGAAGAAATCAGGGCTCTGCGCCCTTTTATTGAGGACACTAATGCTAAATTGCAAACTCTAACTGAAAGTTGGTCACTCATCGAAGAGCGTTTGTCTTCGGCGGAACAACAAATTTTACACCTTAGTGATACATTTCTTAAAGTAAACTCCTTGCAGGTACAAGTCTCTTCACTGCAGAGACAAGTTGAAGACATTGAAAATCGAAACCGACGTAATAACCTAAACATTTATGGTCTTCCCGAAGGTACAGAAGCTACAGTTACTGGAGAATCCGCAACTTAACATCCAAAGAGCCCACAGATTGGGTCGCCCTCCTTCGGCTGCTACATCCTCCAAGAGGCCAAGAGGGGTCATCATCTACTTCTTAGAGTATACAGATTCAGTGCAGGCTATCTTGGCTGCGCGTCGCATTAAGAAAATCACCTGGTCTGGCAATGCCCTATATTTTTCTCAAGAGTATGCCAAAGCCACAGCAGACAGAAGAAGAGACTTTCTGAGCATGAGACCTGCCCTTCACTCGATAGGAGCCCAGTTTGGTCTTTTTCACCCATGTTTTTTCAAAGTTACTCATAATAATAAAACAGTGACTTATGAGGATCCTTCTAGTTTGCGGGACTTTCTCTCGTCCTGCAGAGCTGATGTTATGGATGTCGTTCCCTCAGTATCTACAAAATGACTGCCTTTTGCTGTTAAATTTAGTTGTTGCTAACATGTTTTTTCAAAATTTACTATGCTATTTTTGACGCTGATGAGTTTTCTTGTTTCTGTATAATTACCTAATAGGCAGTTTTTTCTCTGATTAAAATTTCAAAATGTTCTATTTTTTATCCAGCAGGTGATGTCTATTTGTCGTGGATGCCCTTGTTCCCCATTATTTGTCGCATCGCCTCCCTTTCCGCGTCATGTCACTCCCTCTGGACCAGACGTGATGTCTTCCTTGTGTGGTCCCTCCCCTACCTTCATAAGGTTTTTGTTAGGTATGTTATCCTTTTTGTTTGTCTGCTTACCCAGTTTGTGTTACATTAGTGTTTGATGTATTCTCTCGCATATTACAAAGTCTTTTGTCTCCTTTTATCTCTTTTTTTCCTCTTATATATCTTTTCATTTCTCTCTTATCTTAAATTTTCTAACTTATCTTATTCTTTGTAGAACATTCTCTCTCCTTTCTCTTCTCAGGCTTAGCTATGCTCTATTTCAATCATGGTCTGATTGCTTTCTATTTTTTGTCTGCTCACAATGGTCTTGACAATGGTTACCTGGAACGTCAGGGGTTTGAATTCTCCAATTAAAAGACAACGTGTTGTCACTCACTAGCAAAACTTAATGCACGTATAGTTTTCTTGCAGGAGACTCATTTATCAGAAATTGAAAGTGCAAAATTGAAGTGAGGATGGGTGGGCAAGGTTTTGTATTCTCCTTCTCTGGGGAAAAAGCACTGAGTTGCAATACTATGTCATAAGTCCTTGAAAATTCAATTGTTATCTCAGGAAAAGAATGAAGAGGGGAGATGGTAATACTTAAAATGCAATGTGATAAAACACCAATTGTATTATTTAACATATATGGGCCCAATGCACCTGATTGTAATTTTGGACTTTAATTTCTCAGAAGCTTTTGCAATACCCAGATGACAGTCTGGCTCTAGCCAGTGATTGTAATCTACCTGTTGACCCATTTTTGGACAGACATTCAGCATCGCATTACGTTCCAAACAAATCACAGAAAACTTTCACAGAAGCTATCCAGAGATGTAATCTAACCGACGCATGGCGTCTACGTAACCCAACCTCGAGGGAATACACATTTTTTTCTCCAGTACACCATACACAATCTCGAATTGACTATGTTTTTGTTTCACATCACCTCACTCAATCCTTGCACTCAGCTGATATTGGTTCCATTCTGATATCCGATCATGCCCCACTTTCTGTACACTTAGATATCAGACCCAAATCTACTTCCCCTAAAAGATGGAGATGTAATAACTCCCTACTACTGGACTCCTCTTTCACCTCTTCCTTCACTGCTTTTGCTCAGGAATTTTTCCTCCTAAATCAGACGGAAGGCATGCCTTTTCATACTGTTTGGGATTCGTTCAAGGCCTCAGCTCGAGATTTCATAATGAACTTTGTTTAAAAAAAAAGACGTCTGTCACAATCCCAATTTAAACTACTTCTTAATGAAATAAAACTTTTAGAACATTCTTATTATACATCCAATTCCCAACAAGTTCTAAATAAGTTAATTAAAGCCAAAATTTACTTTAATAAAGTTTCCACTGATACCGCTGCTTCATATCTTCTCAAATCTAGTGCTAAGTATTATGGAGGCCAGAATAGAGCTGGAAAACTTCTAGCTAACTATCTGAAAATTAAACAAAATAAACTATTCATTGAATCAATTATTGAGGATAATGGCTCCTCTCATCACCATGACAAAGATATTTTAACTCAATTTCAACAATTTTAAACGGAACTTAATACACCGGAGCACACTCCTTCTGATTCTGCAATCTTAAATTATCTTTCCTCTATTTCAAAGCTGGATTATTCTCAAGTTGATTTCTCCTCCCTATAGACTAATATTACCCAAACAGAACTTCAACTTGCACTATTTTCCTCTAAAAAAGACAAGGCCCTGGGCCAGACGGTTTTACAGCTGAGTTTTATACATATTTTTTCCAAACTGCTTCTTCCTAAACACTGTTTGTTAATTCATTCTTTTCTCAAATTGGCTACCTCCTCTGGCTCGTTTCTAGATGCTTATATATGTTTAATCCCGAAAGCAGGTAAAGACCCACATTTTTGTAAGAATTATCGCCCCATCTCCTTAGTTAATTTAGATTATAAAATCTTTTCCAAGGCATTGGCCTTGAGGCTAGAAATCATTCTCCCCGATCTTTTAGGCAAGGAACAATCTGGCTTTGTCAAAGGTAGATTTCTTTCAGATAATACTCGTCTATTTTTTTATATTATTTCTAGATCTGCAAACTTACCCAATTCTCAAGCGGCCATTGCTATAGATGCAGAGAAGGCTTTAGATCGTGTCATCTGGTCCTTCATTTTTCAAGTTTTAACTTGGTATGGTTGTGGACCGGAGTACATGACTCTCATTTCTCTTCTTTACTCTTCCCCTAAGGCAGCTTTATGTGCTAATGGACTCATATCTTCTTTTTTTAACCTACACAGAGGGGTTCGACAAGGTTGTCCTCTCTCCCCTTCCTTTTAATCTAGCACTGGAACCATTTTTATCTCGGATCCATCAGAATGCTAACATTCATGGTTTCATTCATCGCTCAGATCAGGTTGAATTGGCTGCATACACTGATGACATTTTATTATTCAGTTCTCAACCCACTTCCTCGGTCCCCGCTTTCATGTCAGAAGTTGCTTCTTATTCATCTGTCCCCGGCTATAAGCTAAACACTGATAAATGCGAAATTTTACCTCTTAATGAATTTACTTTTAGTCACGATTTTTCTTCCTCTCAATTTACATGGCAACCCAAACAACTTAAATATCTCGGTCTTCAATTCTCTTCCTCCATCACGTCTTGCATCTCAATTAACTTGGACAACTGCATTCAGACAATGACTTCCCTAACTAGTAAATGGCATCCTCTTTATTTGTCTTGGTGCGGTCATCTGGATACAATTAAGATGATGTTTGTCCCTGTGATTCTCTTCACTATTTCTAATATTCCATTGCGTGTTCCTCTTAAATACTATAAGAAAATTAATTCAATACTATCTGCTTTCCTTTGGAGTAACAAGAAAACACGTATGTCTCTAGCAAAGTTGAAAAGACCTAAAGTTGAAGGTGGAGTACACTTTCCCGATTTTCTGAACTATCACAAGCCTTTCCTTTTGCGACAATCTTCTCACTGATTTGTACCCTCTTCGCTATATACTTTGCTATGGGTTGATTTAGAACGAGCTTTCCGGACACCATATTCTTTTTCAGAATTCTTGTCTTTTATAAGAAAACCTCTGAAAATGTCCAACCCTATTATCAAAAATACTTGCAAATTATTATCCTCTGTAATTCACTTTTTCACCCACGGATCTTGTCTCCTTTCTTAATTCTACAATATGGAATAACCCATTTATTAAGGTGAAAGGACATCCTATTTATTGGCATTCTTGGAGAATTAAGGGGTTGATCTGGGTACATCAACTATTTGATCAAAATTATTTTCCTACTTTTCCTCAAGTACAGAATCTTTTTAACCTACCGTCTACTTTCCTAACGAAATTTCTTCTTCCACAAGAGATTATGGTTCAAGCCTATAATTATTTAAAATCCACCTCATCCAATGATTCTCTATCACCTACAAAATTATCTGACATTCTGCCTGCGTGCCCTAATCTATTCTCATTAACTTGAATCCCCCGTTTTGAGATCCAAAACAGAGACAGAACTTAAATGGGAAGAAGATCTCTCTATCACAATATCCACACCTTCCTGGAAACGAATATGGATTAAAATTAGGAAGTCCTCTCGTGCTGCTAACACTACACAAACACTTTTTTCATTTACAACAGACTTTTTATTACACCTCATACCCTTCACAAGATTAACCAAGATATCCCTGACACTTGTTGGACTTGCTCTGCACCACAAGATGACTTGATGCACTTACTTTTCACTTGCCCCTTAGTTTCTACTTTCTAGTTACAAGTTTGGCGCCAAATTAATCTCATTTTTCAAAGCAACATCTCTTTTTCCTTCTCCAATGTATTTTTAGGCAGCATATCTGAGGATTGGGTTAATGCTTCTTTTCATATGCTGATGCTAGATTTGTTATTAGCACTTGCCTTCCAACAAATAACCCGCAATTGGAAGGATTTTACACAACTGTCTTTTAGAGTGTGATGGTACGCAGTTTGTCATAACCATCGGTTGGATACTGCATACATGCATCCTTTATCTCTTGTGTTAAAACAAAAGGCCTTATGGACACCTGTCACTCAATTTCTGGATTAGTCTGCCATTACAGCTTTTGCCCCCCAACCTCTTCTTAAAGAAGTTTTACAACCTCCCTGACTTCCCCACAAAAATCTTTAAGACCTGTTAATATCAAACGTTTCCTTATATTGCCTCAGCTTTGTAATGTTGACAAATAATCAGACTAAAATGTTTTGTTTTTATGCAATGCAATGTATATTCTTTTTTTCTCTACTCTTCTAATTGTTAATTTGCCCTTTCTGTAACTCTTGTTAAATTGCTTTGTATCATTTTATTGTATGCCATCTTAAGCATTTTTCTTTAAAACTTAAACTATGTAATTTAGCAGAATGTACTAAAGTTGCTCGTCTTGCTAAGTGTGATTGATGTGATCAAAGGATGATTTCTGCATACATCACATACACCAAGGGAAAATGGTATTTATGGCTGAGATTGCCACAATGAAAAAGCATACTGAGAACTACTTGTTGGGAGTCTTTAGAAAGTGCAAAAGCTTACAAACCCAGTAACATTGCATTGACCCTGTCTTCAGGCAGGTCGCTCCCCCACGCCGCACAGCTCCACCAGTGTGACTGTGTGCCTCTGCTGCTTGACACCGCCGCTGCCGCAGGTTCGAGGCCCCTCTGCCTCTGTAGTCCGGTACTGCTGTATTCACTGTATTGCTGCCTCTTGTGTATTTTGTCTCCCACTGACCTAACTTTGCCTTTTTTTCCTTTTGTTATCTCTGTGCCCCCCTTGTTTTTGCCTTCTGTGCCCCCTGGTGCCCTTTGCCTTAATTCGCCCGTTTTTCCTGCCGCTGCGTCCCCGCCCCCCTGCACGCCCATTCGTTGCCCCGACTCCCAGCTGCTCCTCCCTCCCACCTCCCCTTATATGGCGCGCCAAAGGCGCGCCTAAGGCAAGCCCGTCTGCGCCTGGACCGCGCCCAGCGCCAGACACCCTGGTCCCCGCGACCCCCACGACGACGACCAACACCACTACGACGTCAGCACCCTCCACGCTCTCAACACCGGACGATCCCACACCTGCTTTCAGGCCACCCCGAAGCGCACCCAGGGACACTTCTCCTGCCGGAGCAGCAGCTTCACCAGCCTCCGAGCCACCAACCCGCCCACCGAGACAGGATGCAACCACCTCAGATGCATACTACTCAACACCCGCTCTGCACGCAAACACGCCGTCGAACTCTGGGACCTGCTCGACTCATCCTCCCCGGACGTCGCCTTCCTGACAGAGACCTGGATGAACACCTCCTCGGGGCCGGACATCGCCATAGCCATCCCGGACGGCTACAAGATCACCCGCAGGGACTGCACCAACGGAGTAGGAGGAGGAATCGCCATCATCCACAGGAACACCCTCAGGGTCTCGACCAACACCGACGACACCCTCAGCACCGCCGAACACCTGCACTTCCAGATCCACACTGACCCCAACACCATCCTCAGAGGGACGCTCGTCTACAGACCCCCCGGACCCCGGCCACAGTTCAGCAACTCCATCGCCGACTTCATCAGCATGCACGCCCTCGCCTCCACAGACTACATTCTCCTCGGAGACCTGAACTTCCACCTCAAGAACAACAACGACAGCAACTCCACCACCCTGATCGACAACCTCGCCAAGCTCGGACTCAGACAGCTCGTCACAACGCCCACCCACTCCGCCGGCCACACGCTCGACCCCATCTTCTCCGCAAGCTCCCATGTCACCTTCAGCCACACCACCGAACTCCACTGGACCGACCATCGCTGCATCCACTTCACCTTCCGGAAACCCACCACGCACCACCGCACTCAACAGATCCCCCGCCGCAGCTGGAGCAAAGTCACCGAAGACCAGCTTAACACCATCCTCGCCCGAAGCCCGCCCGCCGACCCCACCGACACCAACACCGCCGCCCGCAACCTCAGGCGATGGATCGACGACTGCGCCAACACTCACGCCCCGATCAAGAAACCCTCCAACAGACGCACTGACAAGAAAGCCAGCTGGTTCACCGCGGACCTCCAGGCCTCCAAGCAAAACTGCCGGAAACTCGAGAAGGAATGGCAACGCGAACAAACACCGGACAGCTATGCAGCCCACAAGAACGCCATCCGCAGACACCATCACCTCATCCGATCCGCCAAAAGAGCCTCCTTCAAAGACCGCCTCGACAACAACGCACACAACAGCAAAGAGCTCTTCAACATCGTGAAAGAACTCTCCAACCCCAGCTCCAACACCAACGACATCCCACCATCGCAAGACCTGTGCAACTCCCTAGCCACCTTCTTCCACCGCAAGATCGCAGACATCCACGACAGCTTCAACAACGAAACCGCCCTGACAGCCACCGACACCTCAGACCCTCCGGCCAACATCCACATCGACCCCCTGCTCGCCTGGACCAACGTGAACGATGACGACACCATCAAAATCATGAGCACCATCCACTCCGGCTCCCCGTCAGACCCTTGCCCGCACCACATCTTCAACAAAGCCAGCGCCACCATCGCACCCCATCTCCGCAAGATCATCAACACCTCCTTCGAGACCGCAAACTTCCCAGAGAGCTGGAAGCACGCCGAGATCAACGCCCTACTCAAGAAACCCAAGGCGGATCCGAGAGACCTCAAGAACTTCCGGCCCATCTCCCTGCTCCCGTTCCCGGCGAAGGTCATCGAGAAGATCGCCAACAGACAACTGGCCCGCCACCTCGAGGAGAACAACATCTTGGACCCATCCCAGTCCGGGTTCCGCAGCAACCACAGTACTGAAACCGCCCTCATCGCCGCCACCGACGACATCAGGGCCCTGCTGGACAACGGTGAAACCGCGGTCCTCATCCTCCTGGACCTCTCAGCCGCCTTCGACACAGTTTGCCACCACACCCTATGCACCCGCCTCCACAACGCAGGGATCCGAAACAAGGCTCTGGAATGGACCACCTCCTTCCTCTCCGACAGAACCCAGAGTGTCCGCCTCCCGCCTTTCCGATCCAAAGCCTCCGAGATCATCTGCGGCGTACCCCAAGGATCCTCCCTCAGCCCGACACTGTTCAACGTCTACATGGCACCTCTCGCCCACGTAGCCCGACTGCACAACCTCAACATCATCTCCTACGCCGACGACACCCAGCTGATCCTCTCCCTCACCAAGGACCCCGTCACCGCCAAAACCAACCTCCACGAAGGAATGAAGGCCGTCGCCGAATCGATGAAGAACAGCCGACTGAAGCTGAACTCAGACAAGACGGAGGTCCTCATCCTTGGCTCCACCCCCTCAGCCTGGGACGACTCCTGGTGGCCGACCTCTCTGGGAGCAGCACCGACACCCACCGACCACGCACGCAACCTGGGGTTCATCCTCGACTCCACACTCTCCATGACCAAGCAAGTCAACGCCGTCTCATCCTTCTGTTTCAACACCCTCCGCATGCTCCGCAAGATCTACAGATGGATCCCCATCGAAACAAGAAGAACGGTTACCCAGGCCCTCGTCAGCAGCAGACTGGACTACGGAAACGCCCTCTACGCAGGAACCTCAGCTAAACTCCTGAAACGACTACAAAGCATACAGAACGCCTCTGCACGCCTGATCCTCGACATCCCTCGCCACAGCCACATCACACCCCACCTAAGAAACCTGCACTGGCTCCCCGTCAACAAGAGGATCACCTTCAAGCTCCTCACCCACGCACACAAGGCACTCCACAACACCGTACCGGCATACCTCAACAGACGACTCACCTTCTACACCCCGACCCGCCAACTCCGCTCCGCCGACCTCGCACTTGCAACCATCCCCCGCATCCGAAGAGCGACCACCGGCGGCAGATCGTTCTCCCACCTCGCCACGAAGACGTGGAACACCCTCCCCATCCACCTGCGGCAGACCCAGGACCTACTTACCTTCAGGAGGCTACTCAAGACCTGGCGTTTCGAGCAGTAGCAGCACCCTACCCTCCCCCCCCCCAGCGCCTTGAGACCCTCACGGGTGAGTAGTGCGCTTTATAAATGCTCTGATTGATTGATTGATTGATTGGAGGCACTTGTGAAAAGGGAAATAGCTGCAAGGTGTTTAATTGTATTCTCATTGACAGTAAAATTCCTATCTAATTTGGAACGTTGCCAGTGCTTGTGAAGTGTCATTGTGGGTAGTGCTGCTTGAGGGAATATGTCTGCCATCTGAGTGGTAAACTTGCTATGATATATAGAAGCAAACCCACAGTCCGGAGTAGTAAAAATGCTGCCATCCATCATCCATCACATACCCCATACCCTTCAGCCCAAACTCTAAAACCTGCCCTCCAACACAACATTTTGTAATCCTGAGTTCCTAACCCTCACCTTCTCTATCTGCCAATAGGACATCAGATACATATATCATTAGCCTATCTTCATCAGTAACCCCCAACTCCAGCTCTTATCCCTCAGAACAGAACCCAGGATGGAGCCGCCCAAAGATGAAGCAACGTTTGTAGCCCTCTGCTCTAAGCATTCCATCATCAGCTACGTCGCTCGCACATCTTGCTGTGGAGAAAGGCTCAGTTTCATCTTGAACAAGCTGAAATGAAGTGGATGAATCGGCGTTGTGAAGATAGAAGTATTTATTAAGGGTGGTACAGAGAGCCGTCCCAGCAGGTACAGCCAAAGGCACACAGACAGTAACTGTCACTGAGAGAACACTCAGGACATGACCATTGTAAACACTCCAGATGACATCATGTAGTTCTAGCAGGATCACATCACCACTCTCTACAATTTGCTGAGAGTCCAAAAACTTTGAAAGACCTTTCCTGACAGAAACAGGATTTTTAACCCTAACCCAATCCCCAACAAGAAGTTTATGGGTTTCTTTCTTGGCACTTGGTTCACAACTCCTGAGACAGACCTCAGTTGATTATTTTATTAGCAGATTCCCACACAGATTTCATATCACACCCCTGGTGGACAGACTTTACCATCCAAAATGGGTAAACACATGAAGAAGCTTTTCTCCCCCTCATAAGTTCGAAGGGACTAAAATTGGTGGCAACATGGGGTGAAGTGCGGTATGACCAAACAAGATCTTTCACAGCTTTAAAAACACACGACTTGGACTTGAAAGCTGCTTGTACACATTCTACAAAGACTCTGTTGAACCTTTCTGCTTTGCCATTACTTTGTGGATGGTAAAGTGGAGTCCTGGTATGTTTGATACCACAGGAATGCAGAAACGATTTCATCTCTTGCGAGACGAATTGGACGCCGTTGTCTGTTAGAATCTCCTCGGGATAACCTTCCCTAAGAAAAATTTTGTCCAAACAATTGACAACTCTTTTTGAGTTAGGTATACTGATTGGCTCTACCTCAACCCATCTGGACAGATGATCAATAAGAACTAGGAAATATCTCATGTTGGCAGGTAAAACTTGAAAGGGCCCAAGAAAATCCATTCCTAACCTTTAACAAGCTCTTTCAGGCGGTAATACAGGAGACTGAACCTCACCTTCCAAGACTAAAACTTTGTCACTGGCATTACAACGGGTACATTGCTTGACTAATTCGTCAATTTGGGAATCCATCCTAGGCCACCAGAAATAATTTCTAACCTTTCTCTTGGTGATGGTCGAACCAAGATGACCAGAATGAGCAGCCAAAACAATCTTCTCACGATAACACATAGGAGGTACAAGCTTGTCACCTCTAACTATTTTACCGCCCTCAACCGATAGCTCATCATTGATCTTCCAAAACATCTGTAGTTCAGACGAAAGACACTTCTCCTTGGGCCAACCTTTCTTGATCAAAGACAGAACCTCTCTAAGCACAATGTCCTTGTCCACTTCAACTACCCAATCTTCCTCAGTAAAGGATAAACTATCCTGACTGATACTAGCTACGAAACACTCTTCAACTTCAGACTCCCAGTTTTGTTCCTCATTGTCAGTAATGGGAAGCCTAGACAAGCAATCTGCTCTACAGTTTTTTCCCCCTGGAATATACTCTACCCTAAAGCTGTATTCTAAAAGTTTTGTAGATAACCTGGCTAAACGAGCAGTGGTACGCTTTACTTTCTTGCCAGATAAGATGTCAACAAGAGGACGATGATCAGTCTTAATTACAAAAGATCTTCCCCATAAATATGACTTACATTTCTCAGCCCTCAGACACAGGCCATCAGCTTTTTTTCTATGACAGAGTACTTCCGTTCCACAGGATGCAGAGTCCTAGAAGCAAAACCCACTGTGTGTTCTCTACCTTCAGCATACTGGGACAGGACAGCTCCTAGACCATACTCACAGGCATCTACTGTGATAACAGTTTGTCTTCCTTCCACAAAAGCCTGCAAAGCCGGGGACTTAACAATATGGTCCTTGATGGATTGGAAACCTTTTTCACACTCTTCTGACCATAAATAGGTTGCTCCTTTTTTTAGCAGAGCCCTGAAACACTCAGTAGTCTTGGCAAAATCTTTCATGAATTTAGCTTAAAACTCACATAACCCAAGGAACGACATGAGCTGTTCCTTGTTCTGGGGTGCAGGTGCTTCTACAATACTTTTGATCAAACCTGGCCTGGGAGTAATGCCATGCTCCGAGATGACGTGACCTAAATATTCTATTTCCTTTACTTTGAAAGTGCATTTGCTCTTTTGTGGAGTAACACCTCTATCCTCCAGGATGCTGAAAACTTGATCAATAACCAAATCATGTTCAGCCTCAGTTTTTGAAAAAATAAGAATATCGTCTTGGAAGACAACAACTTGGGGAATATCATGAAACATCTCGGTCATGAGCCTCTGAAAAACTGCGGCCGCCGAGGCCAAGCCGAAAGGTAAACGGCAAAATTGAAAAACGCCATCAGGAGTAACAAAGGCTGTGAGGTGTCGAGATTGAGGATGCAGTTCGACCTGATGATAGGCAGCCTTGAGATCTAATTTAGTAAACCACGAAGATGACCCCACTCTGGCAATAAGATCTTCAATGCGGGGTAGAGGAAAACCATCGACCCAGAAGGCTTCGTTGAGACTCCTCAAGTCGACACACATCCTCAAGTCCCCAGACCTCTTCTTGGCCAGAAAAATGGGCGAAAGCCAGAGTGTGGCTTCTACTTTTTCAATTATACCTTGATCACACAGGGTTTTTAAATGTTTAGATAAATCAGCCCTAATGCTGAGAGGGACATTACGTAACTTATGCTTGATGGTCTTGACATTCTCTTTAACTTTGATAAAATGTTGATAATTAGTAATTCATTGAACACCTTCCCAAACTTGTGCTCCCATTTATTAGCCATCTCAGTAGAGGACAGAGAATGGATGTCCTTGGCAGACGTAACATGATCTAAAGCAGGCTGTTTGTCAATAAAAACAGGTTTGGCTAGACCAGGTTTGATGGTTTAGCCAAATTCAGCCTGATGGAGTAGACCAAGGACATTAATCCCCTTTCTTGCCACGTACACTTTTCCCTTGATGACTTCCCCTAGGACACTGATGGTGGCCCAGAAGTAGCCCAATAATTCAATTCTGCTGCCTTCAAAGGCCACAGTGATTACATCAGGTGGTAACAAATTCTTCTTTGACCAGAACTTAATGTACTTGTCTTGTGACACGATGGTAATACGTGCACCAGTGTCTATGAGAAGTTGAATGCAATTAGTTTCAATTGTGACATCAATCTCAGGATCAGGAATGGAAAGTGTGGTCTGTTTTTTGCTACAGTCTTTCACCACTACTACATATTCTTGACTGGTGACATCATCGTCATCATCGTCATCATGGTTATCAGGTTCATTAAGGACACACCTTATGTTTTTCCTTCTAGCCCCCATGCAAATTCTAGCAAAATGGACCATTTTTCCACACTGTCCACACTGTTGGTTGACAGCTGGACAATTTTTAAAAGATGAAACATGTAAATTCGAACAACACCTGTAACAATACATTTTCTGATTGAATGACCTATTCTGCATAAAATTCCTGCCACCTCTGAATGCGTTCTGCCTTTTGATATCATCACGCTTGGCAACAGGCAGTTTGGATGAAACAGCACCTGAAATTGTAGTATTAGATAAAGCAGTCTCTAATTGTTTAGCATCCTCCATAGAGCTCTCGATACTTTTGGCAATGTCTACTGCTTTGTCTAAAGAGGGATCTTTGCATGTGAGTAGTCTTTCTTTAATTTTTTTACAGTAACAACGGGCTACAAGTTGGTCGCTAATGAGTTGCGAAGTAAAATTCTCAAATTCGCACTTAGATGCAAGAACTTTAAGTGCAGTGATGAAAGTGTCAATGTTCTCAGATGGTTTCTGCATTCTTGTAAAACATTTGTACCTGTGTACTACAATGTTTTTTGTTTTCGTAAAATATTTATCTAGTTGAGCTACAGCAATTTCAAATTCATCAGGATCTTCGCCTTCAGGTGGATCATATGGAGGCAAATGATCGAAGACATTCTGTCCTTCAACACCCAAGTACATAAGATTTTTCTTTCTTTCAGGTCTGTATCTTTGACCATCGATAGCACCCAAATAAGCCTTAAAAGACCTAAACCATAGTTTCCATTCAAGTGGAGGTTCTCCTGGTTCTTGCAGAAATGGAGCTGGAGCTGTGACGCTCTGCATGACGATGGGTTACCTGTAAAGTAAAGCTGTTAACAAGACCAGGAAATAAAGGGAAGAAAAGGAGCAAGAAGAAGTTCAGTGAAAGGAAAGAGAAGAAGAAAAAAAAATAATAATATGAGAGAAATAATAAACGAAGAAAAACAAAAGAAAGAAAAAGAAAATCCTTGTATTGTTCTTAATGTATAGTTCAACAATTAATAAATATACAGGCTTTTCATCGAAGTGTGCCTTTGGCTGTAACAAGAAAACTGAGCCAAACGATAACTGAATCTTGAAAAAAAAATATGTGTGTGTATCACAGGCGTAATACACATGAAGAAATAGATGGTCAAATTGCTAGTATTGAATCAAAGTTATTTAGTAAGGAACTGTGTGCGTATCACAGAAGTGAAACGCCGAAACTTTCTTTAACATAAACTTCTCAATGTCGTTGCTAAGCAACCATCACACTGGTTGCATAGAGTGAAAATGTATCCAAGATGGCCGTGTCGAGAGCGTGAAGCGTGACGGAGTTGCGTAGGAAGTCAGCACTTCGTCACAGTGTTCGCAGCGGAGGATTCCACGGAGCGCGCAGCAAGCACGAGACAGCCGAAGGGAACTCCAGGTAACGCGGTGTAGCTACGAATCAAAGCGCGAGCGGCACCCCAAACCGGCAAGATGCAATTGAAAGTACACAAAGTCTCTTTCCACTTTAAAAAAAAAAAAAAAAAACACCAATGCCCTCTTACAACGTGTTCTAAGCCCTGGTCCTCCTCAGAGATGCACAATAGACACCAATAGTGAGGAAGCAGTGGAAACATGGAGAAAAGCACCGTTATGAGCAAGGCAGGTTAAAAAAAAATTGGACGCTTTCTGTACCCCCAAAACACGGGCGTAGCCAGGCAAGAAAAGAAGATGGTACTCACGGTTTGCCCTGAAAGTGGAGATCAAGGGACACAAACCAGTACCTGACGAGTCTTAGTTCAATTCCATGGCATCAATTGTTTGATGCAAGTGGCATGGCATCCCGTCTTCTGTCGCCACTGAAATGAAGTGGATGAATCGGCGTTGTGAAGATAGACGTATTTATTAAGGGTGGTACAGAGACCCGTCCCAGCAGGCACAGCCAAGGCACACAGACAGTAACTGTCACTGAGAGAACACTCAGGACATGACCATTGTAAACACTCCAGATGACATCATTTAGTTCTAGCAGGATCACATCACCACACAATCACTTCTGGACTTCTCCAGATTTCGTCCTTAAGCTAAGTCTAGATTGATACCTAACCATCTTCCACTTATCTCCCAACACCTTCATGGCCGCAATGCCTCATACTATTGTTCTTGGACTTCAATATTCACAGCATTGTTGAAACTTGAACTATATTACATGGCAGAGAGAACAGTCTAACAAGAAATCAGCACATCCTACCAGAAATCTTGCAAACTCTTATTAGATTGGCACTACTCCTTCTAACTATACTATCAGTAGGGACCCCTCAAAAAATCCCATCTATGGTTAGCAGTGAGTTTCTTGGATATGTGATATGGAATATGATATAAACTGATTTAAACGGACGTTAAACCCTCACCCACTAGTAGTGGCTTGCTTTATCAGTGGGACAACCACTGAGTGAGGGTCTGACAGCCACTCTAGTTGTAATGTGGGAAGGGTTGGCCATCACTCAGTGTGTGTGAGCCAGTGCAAAAAGTCTGAACCTGGCCTACCACTCAAGCCTGTCCCACACCCGCCCCAGTGTATGTAAACTGATGCCACTAGTTGTAACTCTGTCATCCTTATGAACCCCTGTAACTAAACTGTGTATTTATTTATTTTGAAGGTTTTATATAGCGGGTATCAGAGCGCTTTACAGGCATATATAGGAAACAGAACAGTTCAGTGAAAGCACACAATCGTATTACAAGTTATATACAGAGTTCATGTGAATTTAGATAGGAGAATAGATTTCACTTCTTTTTTGAAAGATACAAAAGACGGATTAAGTCTGGTTTCTGTGGGCAGTGCATTTCAAATCCTGGGCGCCATACCCGAGAAGGCCCGGTTATAAGTTTTCTTCTTGGCGAATCTTTGTGGTTTCAGTAGAAGGTTATTGGAGTTCCTGGAGGATCTGTTGCCACAAGAGAGTACCAATTCTGTGCCAGGTAACTTGGAGTGTTGTGATGTATGGCCTTGTATGTCATACATGCGATTTGTAGATGAATCCTGGCTTCAAAAGGTAGCCAGTTGAGGGCTCTAAGGTCAGGGGAGATGTGACAGTTTCTTTTTGAGCCTTTGATGAGTCTGGCTGCTGCGTTGATTGAGGCTCTTAGGGGGGCCGTCGTTGATCTGGGGAGACCGCAAAGAGAAGCACTCCCATATTCCACTCTTGGGATTACTAGTGCTTGAACTGCTAGTTTGAAATAATTTGTGGGAAGGAAGGGTTTGAGTCTTCTCAAGGTGTTCATCTGAAAGTTTGCTCCTTTTGTTGTGGTGCTGACCTGTTTCTGCATGTTTAGATTTTTATCAAGAGTAACTCCCAACGATATCGCTGAGTCGATGATGAGGGGTTGGCAGTTGAGTGCTGTTAGGTGTTTCAGCCAGTCTTGAATGATTGTCGATTTGTTAGGGGGAGCGATTAGGAGGAATTCAGTTTTGAGAGTGTTTAGTTTCAGATGGTTTTCAGCCAGCCAGGTCTTGGTTTTCTGTAGCGTTAGGTTGAGAGATTTGATGTCTTCTAATGAGTGGATTTTTAAATATATTTGTGTATCGTCTGCGTACATGTGATAGTGGACATTAGCGGAGCTGAGAGTTTCGGTGAGCGGTTCCATGAATAGGTTGAAAAGTATAGGAGAGAGGGATGATCCTTGTGGGACTCCTAGAGTGACCGGGACAGGCTTGGACAGTGATTGATTAAACTTGAATCTTTGGGATCTATTTTGCAGGAAGGAGCTGAACCAATTTAGAACTGATCCAGATAATCCCATTCTTTGTTTCAGGAGATCTAGCAAGTTGTCATGTTTGACGGTGTCAAAGGCCGAGGATAGGTCCAGCAAGATTAGCAGACAGGCTTCGTTTTGATCAAGGATTTTTAGTGCGTCATCTATTTTGTGGGTCATGGCCGTTTCAGTACTGTGCCCTGCACGGAAGCCGGATTGGTATTGGTTAAGCAGGTTGAAATGGTCTATGTGGTTGTTAAGCTGTATGTTAGCACATTTTTCTAAGAGTTTGGCCAGAGTGGGAATGTTGGAAATTGGGCGGTAATTATTTAAATCTGAAGGGTCAGCCGTTGGTTTCTTTAAGATGGGAGATACCTGTCCAGATTTAAGGATTTCTGGGATGATTCCTTGCAGGAGAGAGGTATTTATAATCTTGGTCCATAAGGGCAGAAGCAGAGGAGTGAAGTCCTTTATGTAATTTGCGGGGAGGGGGTCTGTGAAGTGGTTGGAGGGATTATGACCCATGAGCGTTTTTAGTATTGCTTCTTCGGTGTAAGTGTTGAAGGAGGACCGGGAGGCGTTATTTTTTAGGTCGAGCTTTGGTGAGCATATAGGTAGGGCACCTGGGGGGATGATGCAGTGTCCATGTGGATGTCGGTGTGGGTTATTAAATCGTTGAGCAGTTCCGTCTTTATGTTTTCAGTCTTCATCGTGAAGAATGAGGCAAATTCTTCGCAACTGGGTAGTGAGCCTGGGTTAGCTTGGGGGGGGTGAGGTGTGTCCTTGGATTGGGATTTGATTAGTTCAAATAGTTTTTTGGGATGATTCTTGGCTTGGTCTGGTTGATTACTGAAAAAGTCTGCTTTTGAACGTCTGATCTTTCTGTAGTAGGAGTTTCTCATGGTTCTTAGGAGTTTGAGGTATTCGGAAGAAGGAGTTGATCTCCATCGTCGTTCAATTAATCTTAGGGATCTTCTGTCCTCATTGAGTCTACCATCGTACCATGGTTTAGAATCTTTTGTGGAGGATCTCTTCAATTGTAAGAGAGCGACTTTATCTAGAACCATGTTTATGGAGTGGAAGTAGTGGTTGGTCAGATCTTGGACATCTGCTAGGCCTTCAGGAGGGAGCAGGATGTTGGGGCTGGAGTTTGTGACTAAATCTGCACCGACATTTTTTAGGTTTCTCTTCCATATTTTAGTTCTCGGGGGTTGGACATAGAGTAATTTTACTGGTTCACTGATGAGGAATGTGATGATGTGATGGTCAGACCAATCACATGGGAGGATTGTTTCAAGCTGAATGGACTCAGCCTTGGAAATGACTAAATCTAGTATTGAGCCTTTATCGTGTGTGGGGCTGTTACAGATTTGGGTGAGGTCAAGGTCCGAGAGGAAAGCTTTGAGGCTATTGACCACTGAGTCATCAGGGTCATAACAGTGGAGATTGAGGTCTCCGAGGAATATTTGAGTATTTTGTTGTCCGGCATTTGTAGATACAATGTCCATGAGTTGCTCGATGAAGGTGAGATTATCTCCTGGTGGGTGGTAAAAAGTGTGCAGCGAACACACTGGTTTGTTGTTGCTCGTGATATCTAGGCAGAGGTATTCACAAGAGGATAGTGCAGGTGAGTGGGAGCGGTTCACTGAGAGATTGCACCGATGTATGCAAGCAGTACCGCCCCCTGGCCTGTCAGTTCTATCAAGTCTGGTGATAACATGGTTGGGGGGTACCAATATATCGAGGATTGGCGTAGATGACTCATTTAACCAGGTTTCGGTCAATATTAGTAGATCAGGTTCATGAGAGAGTATGAGGTCAGCTATATCGGTTGCATGTTTTGAAGCCGATCTACAGTTTAGAAGTATGCATTTCAGACGAGCTTTGCTAGAGGTTGTGCTGGGTTCTTGTGTGAGGGGGACTCGCATAAGGTTATTGTCAACTATACCTCTTGAATTGTGTTTTGTAACTCTGTGAGTATTGGAGGGGATGGTTTGGATTAGGGAATGTGTAGGTACGTTATCTGAGTGCGCTGTGTTAAGGGTGAGATGCGGGAGATCATATGAGCGGAGGAGGGAGAGAATATCTTTAGTCGATAAATGATTTTTCCTTCGGATCGGACGGGATAAGGCGTTTGGCTAGGGTATAGTTTTCCAAATTAGGGACTGATGGTTGGGAGGGCGTTCGTATAACTGTTGGGTGAGTATGGAGTGGTCACTGTGGAAGTTTATGTTAGATTCTTGTTCAAAACGTATGACTTTGGGTTGATGTAGAATCAGGTCGTGTAGAGTTTGGATGTCATCTTTGACTTGTTGTAGAGATAATAATATCTCGTCAAGTCTGGGGTCTGGTATGGGTGGTGACGTGCATAATGATTGGACTGTGGGTAAGGGAGGTGTGCTTCGGCCATGTATGAGATTTGGGGGGGAATCGTGATTAGGGTCATTGTAGTGCGGACAGATTGTGTGGTTGTCAGGAGATAGGGGTGTAGTGGGGGGGTGGAGTGGCAGGAGGTGAGGAGGTGTGAGATGGGTGGATGTGCGGTGTGGTTGGGACAATGGGGATATTGAGGGTGTTAGGGGTGGAGTTGGACTTAGGAGAGTGTATATCATCTCTCTGGGTGTGAAGCAGATGCAAGTGTGGTGTAGTTGATTGAGTGTTGAATGTAGTGTGAATGTTAAAGGTGTTGAGGGTAGAGTTGGAATTAGGGGACTGTAAGTCGACTCCAGGGGTGTCTGTTGGGTCTGGGATGGGTGTTTGTGACGGTTGGGTCATAAGAGGGAAATGTCTTGAAGGGGAGTCAGGCGGGGAGTTAGTAGGCGAACTGAGATTGAGATCAGCTGGGGAGGGGGGATAGGGTCTTGCTACTTTTTTCTTGATGAGAGGAAAGATGTTGTCTAGGAGGTTTAAGCTACGGTCCGAGGATTGAATGAGGATGATCCCATTATGATAAATGGTGATTATTGATGAGACTTTGTAGATTGGGGAGGGGATGATGGAGATCATGAGACCATTTGCTGTTTTTCTGGTGGAGGCGATCGAGAGCATGGCGAGAAACGCTTTCCTCCATTGGGCTCTTCGCTTAGTGTAAAATATGAAGTCGTTAGATATGTAACCTTTGTTTGTTGACAAGTATGGATCTGAGATTAGGGTTTCGGGGTGTGATTTTGGCAGATTATGTTTAAAGCATTTGGCTGCTTTTTTTGTAATGTTGGGGGGGGAATTAATGGTATATGTATGTAGTCCCAAGCGTTCCATCGTGTAATTGGCGCTGTTAGTGTGGGTAGAGAATGGAATGGGGGCTGCGTGTGATAGGTTGATATAATGTGAGAGAATGTGGGGGTGGGGGAGGAGGGGAGAGTATGGGAGCGGAGTGCGGTTCGGAAGAGGTAAGGTTGGGGAAGAAGCGTGGTTGTGGGATTATGCCTTTGATGGGGGAATATTCTGTGAAGGGGGAGTGGTAATGGATAGATTGGTTGGTGTAGGGCGTGATATGAGGGGGCGGAGCTGGAATATGGGGGATGAGGATGTCTGGTCCTTTAGCCTTGCTGGGGGGATATTCTGTGTGTGGGGGAAAGGGAATGGATCGATTGGTGAGGAGCATGAGGAGAGGGGGAGGTGTATGAGTAGGGTGGAGTAGGCATCTGGTCATGGGATGCAAGGAGGGAGAAGGGGGTAAAGTATGTCTGGCTCAGGTCTGCATAG
Source organism: Calotriton arnoldi (assembly GCA_963921515.1). Taxonomy (NCBI): domain Eukaryota; kingdom Metazoa; phylum Chordata; class Amphibia; order Caudata; family Salamandridae; genus Calotriton; species Calotriton arnoldi. Next base: position 2,615,060 of record CAWUFW010000591.1, on the reverse strand, counting down.
AGGTCGAAAAGCATGAACTGTATAGTTGTGGTAACTCTGGGTAAGAAGAAAAACTCTCACCTGCGTATTTGTGGAGTGAGGAGTCAGGGGGTTGAATCCTCTAGGAAACAACCCATAGAGAGTAGGTCAGTCCAAGATGGTTGCACCGTTTACTGTAGAAGACAGATCTTATGAGCAAGTCCTATCACACTTTCCATTAGTGGGATGTCATGGGGTGGAGTCCTGTTACAGATTCAATTTGCGATGTGTTGATTGGCTCATTCTACCTTATCTCTTTGATGAGTATTAAGGACGAGTCTTATGACTCTGTCTTTCTAGGATCCTTCCCTGAGTGGTCTTTTCTCCATGTATGTAAATTATGCTGCCATTTTGTTTAGTAAAGTGGAGGATGGATAGTTGTCGCTTCCAGATTAAAAGGAAAAACCCAGATACCTAAAATGGGTATCCTTTTTTGTGCAGACTCGATGGCCGAAAATAATAAAATAAGTACCAGTGCCAGCAGGCAAAAGCCGTCTAGGCGTGTGCGAGACCCTCGTGACAGAGGAGCACTCTGTTTACCTTGATAACAAAAATATGTTCATACTCTGTTGTGTACACGCGGTCGCTTTGGTGCGATTCACGGCCAAATTATGTAGACAATATTGGGGGTAGGAGGAGTCATATCTCTCGCGAGCCTCCTCAGAGTGAACGCCAGTCCGCAGTAGCGACAACGGTGCGCGCCATCGATAAGATGCTCCTTGTATAGGGCGGGCTCCCCGCTCCTGGGGCTAACCTCCAGGCAGGATATAAGCGCGGTCAACCAGGCAGTGCAGGGCCTGTGGTTGCCTGCGGTTGAAGGAGCGTTCACCAGGTCGTCGGCTTCTCCAGGCCAACGATCGAAAAACAGTGTGGTAGCAGATGGCCAAAGAAAACCTCCGGTGGAGGCCTCCGGGGGGAGGAGCACGGCCGCACCCAGGATGAAGAATGATGTAAGGCCTCCCCACAGCAGGGTCGAGGCAGCAAGGCGGCGACAGCGAACCAGGGACGCGGCTCGAACCAAGTGTCCCAGCCGTTACCCAGCGTCTCCGGTGGAAGCCCCCGGGGGGAGGAGCCGGCCGCTCCCGGGATGAGAAGGATGTGAGGCCTCCCCACAGCAGGGTCAAGGCAGCCAGGCGGTGACAGCGAACCTGGGACGCGGCTCGAACCAAGTGTCCCAGCCGTTGCCCAGCGTCTCGCCTCGGGCTCAAGAGCCGGCCCCTGGCGGGAAACAAGTGCGGGTGACCAAGGCGGCGAATGGCCTGCGATAGGAGGAGCACTCACCATGACCTCGGTACCTCGAAGGCCAGTGGCCGGAAAAACAGCGACACACGCCAAAGTCACCGCGGGGACTCAAGGATCGGAGCCCTCCATTTAGGTCGGACGACCAAAGAGCAGTGCTCGGTGGGAACTCCAGACAGTCGTCCAGGCAATCAGCTGAGGCGATGTATCCGTAGGTTAGAAAAATTAATTTTGTCAGCCCATCCACACCAAAAGATTCCTCCTCATCGTCATCCATATCTCCAATAGCATAGAGTTTCCCTCTCCTCCTCAGACCATTTCCTTATCAGTAGGACCATGAGAGTCTCTGTTCTGGCTCTTAACCCTCTTGCACCACCCCAATATCTGAATCCACCCCTCTTACCTATCTTTCAACCTCTCTCGACCCACCCATTGGTGTTTCATTCAACTCTCTGAGTGATATCCTTTGTTTGGCTTTCAACACCTCTTACACTTGCCAATATTTTACCCCAAACTCTACATCACCCCACTTGTACCCTAAAAATACATATTAGTGCACATATCTGCAACTGACAGAAATGGTTCATTTTGCACTTCCTCACTTCAAATAAACTCTGCCTGAATGCCCTCGCCTGTACTATCAAAGACGCCAGATCCTCGCAGTTGCATTCCTCACCTGCCTCCTCTTTTCCTGCCCTTGACAATAAAACTTGACCTTTAAATCACCCATTGCCTTCTCTTGTTGATCATGAACTCGCTACTCAAGGCCAATAACTTGCAGTCTTCCTCCGCATTCTCCAGTTCTTCTTCCTTTTTAAACTGTATACATATTGCACGTGTGCCTATCTCCTTTGGAGATTATTTTGCTACAATTAAAGTAATCGTTATTTCCTTCCTCTCCACTCACTCGAACCAGTACCATCCTTACAACTCTCCATCCCATCTCTCCCACCCAATAACCTCCATCTTCTCCCCATCCCCCTCACAGCAAACCTTTTTGTATGCCTCCTCAGACTCCTTTGTCATGAGTATTTTTATAATTTTTAATCACTTATTGTAAATCACTCGTCAAATTCCTGGTGCAGTTTGTGCACTTTTTGTCCAGCCACCATTTTGGAGGTTCCAATATTTACCGGGTAGGGGTGTTTGCTCACTGTTTCGCGGACTGACAGCCTCAGGCAACTGTGAGGGTGCCCCTCAGAAAGAGAGGATTCTCCCCCGTTATTTTAATTTGGGTTCTTTTTCACAAACCGTCCTGATTTGTCTCTGTTTTTGTAGCTGACCAGCATCAGCCCGCTCTTAAAGGCACCCTTGGCAATGAGAGGCATCTTTCTCTTCTCTACTCTTTTCGGTTTTATCTACCTACCTTTTTTGAATTATCTCCTTTGATAGCTACTCTGTTCTTTGCTGTTGGAGCGTGTGCCTAATATTTTAACGTTGTCCATGAGGAGTTATTTATGGTCCTCCTTGGTTTTGGCACTACTCAGTGATTGTGTGTCTACTTGTTCCTCATCTTGGTGTCTCTTTCTCACCTTGCTGTTTGCGTAATTATGGTGGTGACTCTTTTTTAGTTCTTTGAAGCTTGTAGTCTGCTTTACCAGTCTTACTAATCTTTCTGCCCGGAGCTTCTAATCAGTGCACATTTACCTAGGTTTTTCTCCTCACATGTGTACTTCAGATACGCACATGGTGATTTAACTTCTGTCTTTAATCGGTCCTCTGCTAACCCAGGTGTTTGGTTAAATATTCCATTTATTCATTGTAAGTTATGACATCCTTTCCATTTTTTTTTATTATTGGAACGCTTCCCTCAGCATGCCTTCCTCCTACAGACATTTGTGATTGATCTAGGTTTAGCATATAGCGCCCTTAAATTATTGTACTATTGGGGGCCCTGTAGAATTCTAATTGGCAGTTGTTATATCCTAGCAACCATGTTAACCAATTGTCCAAGCAACTCATGCTGACCACACTGGAATCTAGATTGTGGAATCCAGGGTGGCCAGAGTCTGGACGGTTGCTGCGGTGAGAGGACGTGGAAAAAGGGGTTGCTGTTATTCCACTAATAAACATACTTCTATTATCCTCATGTCAGCATCTCAATAGTAACGAGGATGGGATTGTAATGGCGAATGAAACGACATGAGGAGAGAAGCTGGAAGATTCCGAGGAAATTACAGAGGATTCCGGTGAAATGATAACCCCTTGGTTCGCAATTACAGTTTTGTGGCTATCAATTGGCTCTCCTGCGACTTATTAGAGGTGGTTCACCTTGCTGAATGTTACTGTTTACACTTTGGTAACGATATACGCTATGATTGGAGACAGGAATTAATTCCTGAGGCGGGTGCAAAAAGAGAGCGAGCTGTGCTGTTATCTTTTGACTTACTTGCTGAGGTATTCCATTAAACGTGTGGCCGGCAGCAGGAACGAAGCGCGTAGAGATCTCGCGCAACAGGAGCAATGTCACAACGCGAAGTTAAGCCGGTGTATGGTCTGGAGCGACGTTACAATGCGAGGTCAAGCCTGCGTATGGTATCACGTGACTTCAGGGTTCATCACAGATTTTCTTTTTCTTTCTTCGTGCCATTGTGCTGGAGCGACTATGTTTCCTTAGTAACATCTAGGTGTGTTTGGTGCAACACACGGCAACGGACCACTTATAACGATATTAGCGGAGTACACGGCCCGATCAGATACATTAAGGGAAGAGACTGGTGACAAGTTTTTTTTTGGGCCAAAAGAAATCCAACTGTTGTTACTGCGGCTGCATCAATCCGGCAAGACAACGGTGACTACTTTATTTGTTTTAGTTTGTTATTTAGTTGTTTAATGTACTGGTATAAAGCAGTTGTGTATTTAAATTGAGGAGAGTACTGGCATAGAGCTGTTGTGAACTTTACTTAGTAATTTGCATTATCAGCTTTATTTATAACTCCAATTAATTGAGTGGATTTCCATAAAAGCAGATATGGATGTTTCTTCTATCGTAGCTCCTCCCAAATTTCTACAAAATCCTGGTGTTCCAGTCATGGTATGGGAGGATTGGTGTGAGTCATTCGGAACTTATTTAGAAGCTATAGGTGGTGCAACTTTTGTGTCCTCGCGAAAAGTTGCATTATTAAAAGACAATTTAGGTGTGGAGGGCAGGAAAGTTTTAAAAACTCTACCAAAACCTGCCAGGGTTATATCCTCGAATCTTGGAAGGTGATAGTGGGGATGGGTCTTGTTTTCAATCCCACCAGCTCCAAATGGTCCACAGATGTCCATGGCCACATTTTGCCATGGTTTGTCCGGCAAACATGTAACTGTGATAGGAGTTTCCTCAAACCTATGGGATTGAACTGGCCAAACTATCCGCAATTTTCTTCAGTACCTCATCCTTCGTTATGGCTTGTTTCCATTCATCTTCACTAATGGCTCCTTTGCAAGATTAATCTACATTAGCTACCAACCATTCTTCCCCGCCATTCTCTTCATTTTCCTTTCTGGAATCCATTACTGGCAAACGCGACAAGCGATCAGCGGTCACATTCTTGCTACCGGGAACATATTTGAGAGTAAAATCATATTCCTGCAACCTGTACCACCATTTAGCAATTCTTAGAGTTGCTTTGCCTGCACTCTTCGTGGTAAATATGTCAATTAACGGTCTGTGATCAGTTCTTAACTCAAAACTATTCCCCCACACATATGTTTTGAAATAACTGACCCTCCACTAGCATGCCAATGCTTCTCTTTCAATAACTGAGTATGTTGATTCCGCCCCCTTGGGAAACCTTGAGGCAAATGCTACCACCCGCTCATGACCGTTCTTACTTTGCATCAGTACAGCACCCAAGCAATACACACTTGCATCCACAACTATTACATTACGATCACATGGGTCAAATAGTTTTAAAGCAACTGCTTTCACTATTTCTCGTTTGATTTCATTGAATGCTAGTTGACATTCACTAGTCTATATAAATGTTACACCCTTTTTCATTAACGATCTTAAAGTGTGTACCTTTTCAACAAAGTTTTGTACAAACTTGGAGTAATATTCGTCTAGACCAAGAAAAGAGCACAAATGCACCTTGTCAACTGGTGATGGTGCATATTCTATGGCTTCTAGTAGATGTTTCTTAGGCTTCATTCCTTCTCCCGGTAATGTGTGTCCTAAAAAATCCACTTGCTTCACCCCAAACTTGAATTTGTCTTTGCTCATGACTAAAACATGTAGTTACTAAAACAAGACCCGTGACAAGCTTTTTCCTATTTTTAAAAATAAATACAGACAGGTAAACAGGATGTTTTCCTTCTGTATTTATGTGTACAAATGAGTAAAATGGAAAATTGCAACTGCTTCTTTGTCCCCAGGCTCTCCTTCCTTCTCTGTAATTCTTGACAGACACCCTAAGTGTACCCCATCCATAGTCAAAGGTGGACACTGCCCACAAAAACTTGTGGGATACTTAGGGTTGGTGGCAGGCAAGGATGTAGCTATCAACAGTGCAGCAAAAGCAAGATCCAGCTGTGTGAGGGGGCTACTACATCTAAATTATTGCTATATTTTAACACCAAAATGAGGGGGCATATGATCCATTTTCATGCATACATTAAGGCCTGTGATGCCCTTGCTTATTACACTGTTAAGGTGGGTGTGTGTGTGTGAGAGAGCATGTGTGAGTGTTTGTGTGTATAGAGAAAGAAAGATAAGTGTAGCCCTATGGAGGACACATTGAATGTTAGACAAAATATTTGTTCCACTATAGGTTGTCCTTTTCCACCTATGGGCACACCAACCAACCTACATGCTGCTGCCTCTGGAGCTTTTGCTCTAGGTTGTGTACATTTTTGCCCCCCTTCCCTTAGGGATATACATCAATTTTCTGCCAATCCAAGACCATGCAACAGTACCTGACCTCCCATTCCTTCCCAAGTCCTTCTTAAGAACGAGAACCCAGCAGGTGTCATTAGTACAACACCACTTCACTCCTATCAGCTGTACTTGTTCAATCTCTATATTGAGACTTTTGGCAGCCATTGTTCACACCTTGAGCAGTAATGTATATATGTATGCTAATGACACCTGTAAGAAATTGGATTATTATTTGGGGAGGGCAGCTGCCTTCTTCAAGGAATAATCAAAACTCTTGCCAAGGTGAAACTTCAGTCACTAAAATAATCTGAGCGCAATCCCCTGGTAGCTATGGCACAGAGCGAATAGGCTTAAGTTAGAGCAATGTGTAAACTATTTATGCTGCACCAAAAGAGTAATAAATTCAAATTCCCAAACAAATTAGAAAAATAGAGTAACATTTTATAAATAAAATGGCACCAAAATGACAAAAATCCAATAAGGGGGACCAGGGATGTGAATGTTTAAAGTATTAAGTCAAAATAGCTCCAAAAAGCACAAAGTTCCAATGATAATCAATGGTCATGGCAGACGAGGTACCTGACTGGGATGAAGCGTGGGTCGGATACACCAGCCAGGCTCGATTTTACCGTCTGAGGCATTTTACACCCATTCAAGGTTTTGACCAGGCTGGGAGCTGCCAGAGTATTTATGCTAATTAGCCTCCTGACAGTTAAGGCACTTAAGTTACTTTTCCTTAATATTTACCATTTAATTAAATTTTTAAGTACCAATCAACCACAAAAGTACGCTTCTAAGGTCACCAGGACCTATGGGGAGGCCCTTAGAGACTCAGAGAGTGTAGGACAGAGAACAACAGCAGGGTCCAGTTCAGGTCCATTTGCTACTGGTCGGCTGAGTAATTCCAGGAAAAGGCCTCTTGCAGCTTGTTTTAACCATGTACACTCAGGGAGTCAGCCAACATACCCTTGGAGTCCACTTTTGTTGTCTTGTGTACAAGAGGGAGTAGGTCCAGTCCTTCAAGGCTCCTCTCAGGTCACAGACAGTAGATCCAGTCCTATACTGTTCTTTCTAAGTTCCAGAAAGTGTTCTGAAGAGGGTGGCTAGGGATGCCACAATTATGCTTGGCAATAGCTAGTGGGTTGGGGTGTCGCTGGCCCCTCCCTAACCTATGGGGTGAAATTTCTCAGGCCCTAAGCTAGCTACTTTTGCAGTAGTTACTATTTGCCTAACTGCAAACAGTCCCAAAATGCCATGTGTCAGGGCATTTTCAAGATGATGAAAGGCATTGGCCACTCTAAACCTGAGCTCTGATGGCCGTGTGTGGGGGGGGGGAGTGTACTATGGTAAACCTAGTGTCCACCCACATCTATCACTACAATCCAGTGTGAAGCAGGTACAAACTCCGAGACAGAAGTCTAGCTGGACAAAAGCAGGGTACTTCAGCAACCTCACACGGAATAACAAGAATTGTATGGACATCCCGTTCTTTCCCTTTCATGTGCACCCCATGTGTTACATGTGACTCAACAGAACCGTCAAGTAGGATTTGACACTTTGCTATCCAATGGGAGCCCACAGCCCCCCTTGCATATTCTTCTGAGCTCAGAGGAGTCATTTCTGCCTATTCAGGTCAGCCTATTGTTTGCTTCTGGGAGGCATTTTACACCTATTCAAGGTTTTGACCAGGGTGGGAGCTGCCAGAGTATTATGCTAATTAGCCTCCCGACAGTAAAGGGACTAAAGTTACTTTTCCTTAATATTTACAATTGAATTCGATTTTTAATAATTATTAAAAATAGGGGTTTCATTATTTTTCTAGATGGTCTCATTGCCGAGATACAGTATTAGTATTTTAATCTGCACTCAGGTTTTCCATATAGGATAGCTAGATCTGCTACAGTAAAAATAGCTTTTAGGGCCTACTGATTGTAAAGATATAGTAATATTAATATTAATACTCTACATGTCAAACCTTTCAATACCATGCACCCTACCTTGTGGGCTACAAGGCTTACATTTATGTAACTTATTAATATTTAAAAGTGAGTATTTTTCCTGTCAAAAGAGTTATTTTCAGAGGTCGCACTGAGGCAGTCAAGCTACATAGGGTAGGCCTGAAGCCATGTTTTTTTGCCACTGTAGTAGATGACAAAATAGATGCTGCAGTCAGCAAACGGCATACAACTTACAGACCCTTGGTGCACTTTTTACACCATATACTAAGGACTTTCAGGCAAGTTAAATGTGGCATTCAGGAACAAGGCAATTTAACCATGGTTAAAGTAGGAGCACAGGCACTTTACTACTGGGTAGCAGGGCACAGAATTCTAAAGCCAGCAAAAAATATAGGGTAGCAAAAGGAGTTGGTCTCCGTTGGCGTCGACACAACGCTCAACGTCGAGTCATCAGTCTCCTTTGGCGCCATCTCTAAGGCGTTCAATGTCGAGACGAAGCCCTCCATTGCCGCCAAACCGGCGACGGTCAGCGTCGAGGCCTCAATCTACATTGACGTCATCTCAACGACGTTCAGGATCCAGAAGACCCTCTCCGTCGTCGTCTCCCCGTGCGACGTCGAAGCATCGGTCTCCGTCGACGGGTCCAAGCCCAATGTCGAAGCACCAGTCTCTGTCGGCGGACCCTCGCTTGACATCGAAGACTTAAGACCCATCCGGCGTCAAGACTCCAGTCTCCGTCAGCGACATCTCTCCCGACGTCGAGAATTCGAACACCATCAGTGTCTTCTCAGCACTCGCTGCCAGCTCAAGATGTCTCGGTGGTGCAACGTCGCTCGACGTCGAGGCATTCACATCTCTCAACGTTTACCCACCCATCAGAAAGGTGCTCACAGTCTACCTGTTCAGCGTCGAAGGGACGCTCAGCGTCTACAGGCTCGCAGTCGAGATCGCCGCAGGTGCCTCTTTCGACGAGCAGTTCCAATTCTCTGTCCTCTAAGCAGCAGATACAGAGAGGGACACCGCAGACGGCGGATCCTCCTGCACAGCAAGAGAAGGGAGGACAAAGATCACCTTCTGTGCACCAATTTCCCAGATGGCTCTTACCAATGCACCACTGGCGGAAATCTTCCACAGTGCAAGTGAAACAAACTCTGGACTACCCTGATACTCTGCACAGATCACCTCTGGCTCGCTTGGTGCAGACGGTGGACCATTCTCCTACTGCTTCTCCCAGAGATCAACAGCGTGCCCGGGCAGCAACTCCCTTGCCACGTAGGAGGTCTCCTGCACGTAGCCACCGCAAAAGGCATAGATCACCGTCATGGTCCTCATCTTCCACGCATTCTTCGAAAAGGGACTATTCTCCCCAGTGCTTAATTTGTGCCGGTGCTTTCCGGTGCTTAGCACCGGCACTTATTTATCAGGGCCAGGTCTAGATGTCAGGGCGAACTCGCATCAACAACTGCACAACTTGTGTAGTGTCAGACAATGTAGTGGACTGTTGAAACTCTCTTTCCGCTGAATAGCTGAGCCGATAATAAATCCATGCCTTCCGTCAGTGTTACCGGTGGGCGGACCACTGAATTTGGCATTAAATCCACTAAAAATGATCCAATGTGGTGACAGTGGAACTGAAACAAACCAGTCTCAACCGGTAATGCAAGTTGCACAAGACTATTTTAACTGAAGATAGCCCCTCTTTAAGGGATACCTGTAAGGCCTCCATAGTACCATAAAGAGAGCCAAAAAGTCTTAATTTACAAAATTCCTCTAGCAGGTCTGACCGAACAAGAGAAACCTTCAACATCTTTCAAGAACTGTCTAACCCAGATGCCCAGAAGAACAACCCCTGCGCATCACAACAATATTGTGACAAACTCCTGGATTTTTTGTTCAAAATTAGCATCATCCTTGACTCCAACTTCACTGCCCTGTACCATCTGCCTGACGCTCTCTCTCCTTTCTTCACAGTGTTAGTCCTTTCTCGGCCTCTGTCTACATGGCTATTGCTCCACTGCCAGCACTCAACCCTCCCTATTAACTCTGGCATTGCATTTTAATGGCATTTTATTTATGAGCGTAGGCATAAACAATAGGAAGACGGGAGCCCATAAGGTAGTAATTATAGGTGTTCCCTTTCAGTGCATTAGTCATTTCAGCCAATTTATTCTGAAATTGTGTTTTAAATACACTTTTTGAATTCATTTTTCTCAAAATGTTCTCGGGCGGGTGGAACCTCCTATCAAACCTTTACTTGAGGAAGGCTCCCTTGCTGAAATTCAGATCGGGTATTACGTCTGGCTTTCAGCAGTGCCAGTTGAGAATGTGGGTGGAGACAGATAAGTGGGTGGAGCCAGTGAAGGAAGTGGGTGGAGCCAAGTAAAGTGGGTGTGGCCTCCTATAACAATTTGAGCACCTGCACTTAATATTTTACAAATTAAGCACTGATTCTCCCTCATTAGAGGACAGTCCTCCTTCGAGAATCTCTGCGGTGGATGACATTAATACTTTTCACGATGTGCTGGCTAGAGGAGCAAGACCATTGCTTCCTTTGGTACCTGGGCTTCTACAACCAGTCATGGACACTTTCCTCACACCAGCATCTCTCAAGTCGGCCCCAGCGAGGATCTTAAAAAAGTACAAGCCCCCAGAGCAAGATCCTATGTTCCTGAGGGCGGATCCTCCTCTGGATTCTGTAATCATTGCAGCTGCAAAAAAGACTCATGCAGTGGCTTCCTCTTCAACGGTGAGCAGAGCCCAGGACTCTTGGGGAAGGAAAGTTTGTGGCACCGCAGCTTCATGTTTGAAGGTATCCAGCGCTTCAGCTCTCTTGGATCGCTATGATAGGGCCTGTGGGATTCTTTGGAACGCTTCAAAGACAAGTTACCCAAAGAGTATTGCCAAGACTTCGAGGAAGTTCTCCAGGAAGGGGGTTTGGTGGCAAACCAGATGATCAGTGCTGCAGCAGATGGGGCATCTCTGGCTGCACATTCATTTGCACATGGCATATGTGCTAGACGATCATCCTGGCTACGGCTCACTGCACTGAAGCCGGAGGCCTAACAGCGTATTCTTAACTTACTCTTTTCCGGAAGCTCTCTCTTTGGCACACACACGGACGATGAAATGGCCAGGATGAAGGCTGAACTTGACACTCGAAAGGCAGTAGGCCTTGAAAAGAGAAAGGAGCTCCGCCGCAGATACAGGCTTTACGACCGTAGACCATTTCATCAGAGGGTTCAAACCCCTCAATGGTCTCAGAGGCAACAACACCAGACCAGAGGACGTCGTTCCTACTGTGGTAGAGGCACCCCACGCCAGTCTTCTGCCTCTGCCTCTGCCTCTGCGAAGACTCTGCGAAGACTCCAACAAAACAATGAGCTACCCCTTCCCCCGTTGCCGTTACCCACTCCAGTGGGGGGAAGTACAAGAGTGTTGCAGCATCACAACAGATCAGTGGGTATTAAGTACGTTGCAGAATGGGTACTCTCTATGATTTCGCTACCCACCTCCAGTTATTCCTCCAGTAAAAACCAGGTGCAACCAGCTGCAACTACTGCAGCAAGAGGTAGCCACTCTCTTACAAAAATCTGCCATAGAAGAAGTTCCTCCCTCTCAATGAGGGAAAGAAGTTTATTCAAGGGACTTTCTGGTACGAAAGAAAGGTCACTAGGCAGAGTTCAGACCTATATTAGACCGTCGCATTCTGAACAAGTCCACCCGGAGAGAAAATTTTTGCATGCTGGCTCTCCATCAAATATATCCTCACCTCCAGCAAGGAGACTGGATGTGCTTGATAGATATTCAGGATGCGTATTTCCATGTACCAGTCACCTTACACCACCGGAAACTCCTGCGCTTCATGGTAGGGACCAAACACTACCAGTACAAAGTCCTTCCTTTCGGACTGAAGTCGGCCCCTCGAGTGTTTACCAATTGCATGGCAGTAGTAGCGACTGCTCTAAGCTGCCAGGGACTTTTTGTTTATCTGTACCTCGACAACTGGCTCCTGAAGAGTTAATGTCCTCAGGGCGTGAAGAACCACTACCGGATCTGTCTGACTTTGTTGCAGCGGCTGGGCCTTCATATCAACCTGGCAAAGTTAGTTGATCATCCTTCTCAAAGAATACACTATCTGGGTGTGACACTAGACTCCAGTGCAGGAAAAGTGTATCCTTCAGAGGCGAAACTATCATCTATCACTTTGAAGTGCAATCAACTTCTTCACTCTCTTCATCCTACGGTCAGGCAAGTTGCCTCACTCCTGGGTTAGATGGCATCTTGCATCTTCCTAGTTCCCAATGCCAGACTGAGGATGCAACCTTTGCAACAGGATCTGGAGGACAAATGGGATCAGCGACTGGCTCGATGAGACGTCAAGATCCTCCCTTCCCAGGCGGCAAAATCCTCCATCCCATGGTGGATTTGTCGGAAAAATCTCTTGGTAGGGGTCCCTTTCCATCAGACCCCTTGTAGGAAAGTAGGATCTGCTTTTATGGTTACCCCCACTTTTTGCCTGGTGTTATGCTGTTTCTGACTAGTCTGACTGGGATCCTGCTAATCAGGACCCCAGTCCCTGTGCTTTCTCCAGTAAATTGGCTATGGTAAGTACTTAGGTACCCCCAGATTGACTACTGGTATACCCTTATAAGTCCCCAGTATATTGTACCCAGGTACCCAGGGCATAGGTACACCAGAGGTCTCCCATGGGCTGAAGCATGTATTATGCCACCCATGAGAGGCCACTCAAATTGTGACTCCAGGCCGGCCATTGCAACCTGTGTAGCTGGTGCTAGCACTACTTACAACAGATATAGGTTTCCCTATATCTGAGGTCACTACACTTAAAACATATAAGTCACCCCTAAGGCAGGCCTTGCAATCCTGCGGGCAGGGTGCTCGGTTCTAAGTGCGAGGGTGCCCCTGCATGAGCAGGGCACCCCTACAACCTTTGGAGTACATTCTCCTGGGTTGTTAGTGCATCAGCCATTATGAAATATAGAGTGGCCATGCATCATTAAGCGATGACCATCTATAAACTGGCTGTAACAAACTCTGTCATGTTGGAATCATACCCCCATAAACGGTGTGGCAGGTATAATTCCATGCACTGTAAAGCTCCTCCTGGAGGCCCTCAGTGCTCCCTGTACCAGTCTGCCAGAACCGGACAGCAAGCTAGGGCTGCTGCCGACTAGAGACATGTTTCGGCCCTCCTGCTGCTGAGCCAAGCTCGAGCAGGGGAAGGTAGAACATTAGATATCCTGTCACAGGAAGGTGTATCCACCTCCCAGACAGGGTTTAGTGTATTGGGGCAGGGTGGGGGCGCTTGCCAGCGCCACTGAGACTGCTTGAAGGGCACATTTGGTGCCCTCCTTGCATACTCCAGTTCAAACCAGTTTGGGAGTCGTTGGCTCCCGCTCTGGAGCGAAATTGGACAAAGGACGTAGGAGTATCCTCCCCACTGTCCGGCCCCTCCTCTGGGAGGGACCCCTGAATCGTCCCAACCCTTTCCTTAGGGTACTTAAGGGCTTACCTTTGGGTGGGTCCATAGATTCGTTGTGGGACAAGATTCAGGTCAAAACACCACTTCATCTTCGACAGTCTGGGCACTCTGGACTACGCTCTGGGCACCGAGACTGCAACAGGGAAGACTCCTGCTGCTCCTGGTCTCGTCGTCCTGCTCGTCTGCTGCAACGTCTGTGCCTGTGCTCCACACAGGATCCTTCTTAGGCGTGTGGACATCCAAGACACCTGAAGGAATCTCCCTTGAAGTGAAGGAGTCACATCCCTGCATCTGCAGGCACCACAACCAAGCTGACCGTTCTGCTGCTACTGGGCTCCCACGGACTCTGAAGGGCTCAGCAACACATGTTTTGCTTCTACAACTCCCTTGAGGCCTGCACTGTATTCTCACCGAGTTTGAGGCCAGTATCCCTCGTTGGAACCGCATGAATCAAACCCATGTGTACCACTTTGACTTGCCATTGCCAAGGCTTGTTGGCTCTCTTCACCACAGATCTTCGGGCTCCAAAAAGCCCCAGGCTCAAGCATCTCCTACGACCAAGATCTTTGTCCTCACTGCATCTCTTGCACCGTGGGCCTGCATCTTTGGTGAGTTGCTCGAGGTCCTCTTGCGACTCCTGTGCCTCCGGCCTATGGGTCCTCTCGAGGGTCTTCTTTGACTCCAGTGGGCTCCCCTGTTTGCTCGGGGCCTACTACAACTCCCCTCACCCTGCTTGTGGTGAGTCACTTGGATCTTGCTGGTCCTAACTCTGCACCTTTTTCGCTTGCCACGCTGTTTGCGTTTGCCAAGGCTTGTTCGTGCTCCCAACGGACACCGACCCTTCAGCTCTTGTCATCCGGCATGGGACAGCTCGTGAATGGCTCATGGTCTTCCACTGCGTCGCCTGGTCTACACAGCTGCAGCTCCAATGTCATCGTCAACTCTCCTGCATCACCCAACATCGATGGGCAGTCGTCTCCCGTGCCTCCTGGTCACTCCTGAGTGGCATAGACTCTGTCCCCTCTGCTTGCAGGTACTTCTCAACCTGAATCCACCTTTGGGTTCCACCAGACACTTTCACCTTCTTCAACAGCGGCCTCTTCCTGAAGCCCTCCGTTGAGTTCGACAGCGGTTTCCGTCGCCACTTCACACCTATGCACCTTCCCTGGTGTAGGTATCCTGGTTCCTATGGGTATCTTCGGGTGGGGTGGTTCTCCAACCTTCTGTCTTCCACGAAGTTTCTTCAGGGTCGACTGGGAAGGGTCTTTCTTCTTTAAAATTGCAACCGCGACTTACCCATTGACTTGAATTGAGTACGCGGTTGTGTTCCCACACTGCACACGGCCTCCGTGGGGTTCCGAGGTACTTACCTCGGGTGGTTCCTTGGGTCCCCAGCACTTCTACGTCTTCTGGGTGCAGTCTTGAATCGAGTCGCGATTTGCATCCCTCTATTTTAGTATGTGGTTTGGTCTCCCCCGGGCGACCACTGTGTATTCGTGCAACTTACCTGTTTTTATTGCAAAATATTAAGTGCATTGTGTCTCCGGGTAGGAAATATCATTGTGTGTTAGTGAGTGACTTATAATAAATATCTATTTTTATAAATACACTGTGTGGTTCTTTTTCACTAAACCTACACCAATAAGATTAAGTACTGGTAGGACAAGCTGCTTTACACTCCTTCTGGACTAAGCCTGAAGGCTGCTCTCCACAGCTACCACTTAGAGAGCTTTCTAAGACCACTAAAATCACCATAAGGGTTGTCTGGATTAGTGCAGGGTGCTACACTTATAAGTGAGCACCATATACTAAGCCAGCCTCCTACACCCCTCCAACGCAATCACGGATGCTTCCCTCCAGGTTTGGGGAGCCCACATGGGTCCTCTTCAAACTCAAGGTCTGTGGTCAACCAAAGAGCAGGCATATCACATCAAAATTCTGGAGCTACGAGCCGTGTATCTAGCCCTCAAGGCCTTCTACCCCTCTACCCAGGCCAGCTCTATTTTAGTCCAGACGGACAACATGACCACAATGTACTATCTAAACAAGCAGGGAGGGACACGGTCTCGCCCTCTAACCTTGGAGGCTCATGCGATCTGGCATTGGCTTCTGGCCAGAAAACTGTCAATTACAGCAGTCCACCTGCCAGGAGATAAAAAAATTCAAGCAGATTCCCTAAGTCATCACTTCAAAGATCAGCAAGACTGGGTTCTGCACGACGAAGTGGTGGCAGACATCTTCTGGGAATGGGGTCATCCAACAATCGATCTCTTCGCGGACGACACCAACAAAAAATGCCAAGACTTTGCGTCAAGATACTACCGGCCAGGGGCAAAAGGTAATGCTCTTTGATCGATTGGTATGGGGACTTTCTGTATGCTTTTTTACCACTTCCTCTCATCCCGAGGGTCATAACCAAACAATACCACTCCATAGCGAGGATGATCCTGATCGCGCCAGACTGGCCACGGGAGTGGTGGTACCTGGACCTTCTGCATCTCTCGGAGCGTCCACACAGGAGGCTGCCATGCAGGCCGGACCTCCTTTCCAAACTGAACGAGAGAATCCATCATCCCAACCTTCCCTCGCTGAACTTGGCTGCATGGCTCCTGAGGTCCTTCAGTATGGCCATTTAGGGATTCCCCAGGAGTGCATGAACATTTTAAAGGAATCAAGAAGGCCTTCCACGAGGTGTTCTTATGCATTTAAATGGAAGAGATTCTATATGTGGTGTGTGCAAAAGGGGTTCAACCAGCTCAAGGGCAAGAGGTGGTAATCCTACCGTATCTCCTACACTTGGCCAAGTCAAGTTTGCAGTTTGCTTCCATAAAGGTGTATCTTGCAGCCATTACGGCGTACAGAAAGTCTCCTTCCCATCTTTCTTCCAGCCTCAGGTGGTTAAGGATTTTTTACAAGGAAGTAAAGAAAGTCTTTCCCCCGATCCCCTCTCCTTCTCCTCCCTGGGAGCTCAATTTGGTTCTCTCCAAACTCATGGGTCCCCCCTTTGAACCGATTCACAAAGCGACCCTTCAACATCTCACATGAAAAACTGCCTTCTTGGTGGCAATCACTTCTACTCGTAGGGTGAGCGAGATTCAGGCTCTCTGCTCTAAAGAGCCATACACAGTTTTCCACAACAACAGGGAAGTGATGAGAACCCACCCTTTGTTCCTGCCTAAGGTGGTGTCCGACATTCACATTAATCAATCCATTTCACTACCCACTTTCTTTCCCAACATTACCACACCAGCTGAAAGGTCTTTCCACTCTTTAGATCTAAAAAAAAGTCTTAAAGTTCTATCTTGACAAGTCTAAGACTATTAGGAAGTCTGATCACTTATTTGTAAATTATGGTTCCATTAGAACACGTTTCCCAGCCTCTAAACGCTCCATCTCCAGATGGATAGTGTCATGTATCAAGCTGGCTTACCAGCTGTCAAACAAGCTCCTTCCATAAGGAGGAAGGCAGCTACTGTAGCTTTACTACACAATGTATCAATTTCTGAGATCTTCAATGCAGCCATTTGGAAGTCGGTACGTACATTCACAAGACACTATTATCTCGATTCAGATACGAGAGCAGACACTCAAGTAGGCCAGGCCTCTTTGAGAAATTTATTCCAATGCTAAGTCCAGCAGATCTTGATTCTAAATCATTTGCCCCCAGGGGTAGAGGATGGGCTTGCTATTCTATTCAGTGCTTATGACTGTTGATGGGGATCCCCTGGAAGAGAAGGATAAGTTACTTGCCTGTAATCCTAGTTCTCTTCCAGGGGTATCCTCATCAAAGTCATAAGCAACCCACCCACCTCCCCGAACAAATGATTATTCGTTAGTTTGTCTCTTTGTACCCTGACCTTCGGGTCTCCGCAAAGAACAACAGACCTAACTGTCACCCCTGAGGCATGATGGGAAGCTGGGGGTCATGTCTGCCTTAAAGGCATGGTGCCAGTTTTGTTCTTTCATTTGCTTTCATTTTCTATGCTGTTATCCCAATGCAGCCTATGGGCTAACAATGTCTGCTATGTTACATTGCTGCTTTTCTGCATTTCATTAAAGAGAGCTCAAGTGTCTCTTTCCCCTTTGTCTTCTGTATTATTTCTTGCTTATATGTGCATTCTAAAGCTATAAGACACAAAAGCTGATTACCTAAGCATTGGTTAGCTTTACCTTTCTAGAAGGCTGCATTGGCTTTGGAAAAATATTATATATGTATATATATAGAGCTGTATATATATGTTTTTATATATATTTTTTTAATGTACACTGGGGTCCCTGCGTATGGGCGGGAATATTCAGTGCTTATGACTTTGATGAGGATACCCCTGGTAGAGAACTAGGATTACAGGTAAGTAACTTATCCTTCCAGCCCAATTGGAACACAGAAGTTATTACTCTTTGCTCTGGGCCTTAGGCTAGTCCTCTGTTCACAGACATCAGTAGCACTGACTCTGCGCCCATCTCTCTAAGTCATTGTAATTCTGAAGAAATTGTGTTTCGAACTCACCATTTGTCCCCAAGTTTAAATGCTTCCAACATCCGACTGGTAAATCAAGTCGGTACCCTGGCCAAGTAAACATCCAGATCATCCCTTTTTAAGATATGGGCCTGTGAAATTTGCTGTCACTGGGACCCCTGCTGAACACAGATTGCTGAGATGAGTTGAGGCAGTAACTTGTCATCCCTGACGGATGTTCAGTGCCTTGACACCTGTCGTTAGTGTCTCCACTGAACCAAATATAAAGAACCCTGACATCATAAATCCCTTCCTTTTAGCTAGGGATCGGGTTCCCTGTTTTTTATGGGTGGTAGATATTGGATTACACAGAGCTGCTTGATTTTGTGGGAACATTAAAGACAGATTCTCACCCATCTGGGTTTACACCACTTGTGTCCTGGACCACTGATAACTTTGCCTAAATTAATAGTTCTTGAAAACATTGCAATAATAAAAGATCCAAGATCTGAGATTTGCAAAGTGTTCCTCCACATTATATCAATATCGACTGCTAAAGCCTTATAATTGTTGTAGGGTATGTTTTGGCCCTAAAATTATTTTTGTGGGTTCCTTATTTTAATTGTCTTTGGTTTTGTGTAAAGAAAATACCTATGTGTTCCTTTAAGATATAGATGAGATGACATTTTTCTGTTTATTTTCTAATAATATATGAGGATAATAATAACAACACAATACCAAGGAAAGTATTGTGTTCTTTAAATCCTTAGTGTTGTATCATTCCTTTTTCAACAAAACTCTTGGGAAAATCCCTGCTTCTCTCCACCAGAAAAGTATACAACAAAGTGATGGATGGAATGCTTGAATTAATCTCAGCCACTGGTACTTAGGCCACACCCCAGTCCCTTGTTATTTTGCTCACCATTCCACCTCAGTTTGGACCCAGCCATATGCAAATCAGTTTTGACTCTGCTCCAATGGGAACTGCCAGGCTATGTCCTTCCTGAAGTGGAACACAAGCAACCCAGGACCGGTTTCGCCCTTCTTAGGACTCATCAGCCAGGTATAACTTCGTTCCAGTGACACAGTGTGCACGGGACCCATGCCTGGGCATACCCGACTCACTTAGGGTGCCACTGAAGTATACAAAAAAGTGCTGGATGAAATCAGCCACTGATAATTACTTGGGGCCACATCCCAGTGCATCGTTATTTTGCAAACCATGCCACCTTTTGGATGCAGCAGTACGCAAATCAGTCTTGACCCTGCGCCATTTGGAACAGTCTAGCCCAAACTGATTGACCACTCCCTCTCTGAACTGGAACACAAGCAACCTAGGACCAGTTTTGCCCGAGTTAGGGCTCATCAGCCAGGTATAGCTTGGCTTTAGTGATTGGGATGCGTTCTTTCATTCCATCCATCAGATTTATGTATACTGTAGTGCCTCTCCCCAAAGACTCCTTTAAATTATTCTCATTACTGGAGGTGATAACCCCCAAACGTATACTCTTTTCTAGTAGAGCTGTCTAGTGAGCAAGTGCTGAGAGGTAACTGCTCTACTGCTTTCCTCCCTTACACCTGCACAGTTATTTTGTACAGCATCATGTTGTTCCAAAACTAGGGAGGTGGTGTATGCTAAAGCTCTATATATTACAAAGTGGCACTAGCCACTCTGTAATTATAGTTAGGATCCCAAGATATAGGAATCCCTCAGATTTTTGCTCACTAATCACTTTGACACCGCTTGATGAATCGCTATGAAACTTTCCAGAACTATAGCTTTTTCAATATTGGCGGAGCATGGAAATTTTCGCAGTGATTGGTCAAGGGGTCCAAAGATAAAAGGGGGTTCCAAAACGCATTTTTCCACCAATGCATTTTCCATAGACTTTTGTATCAGACGTAGTGTGAAAACGGCTGCACAGATTTACATGTACAGGTAAGTAGGGTAAGTATTTTTAAAGTTATAAGGCATTTTAACTTAGCAATATCTGTTGTTGCAGTAGATTTGTGATATGTCGATGTATTTCGCAAAACTGCTGCGGGACATAGCGATGACAAGGCATTATGTAATTGGCTAATGACTGCCTTTACAAAAGTTAAAGGCAGTCATGTTGTTTTAACTACACTTTGGCTGCATTCTGGGTTATGACCTCAGTTATAGCTAAGTATTACGTTTATATTTTTTCCCTACCTATTAACACTTTATTGACGTGGTAATAGATAGAGAACATTTGTTATGTTTCTTAATATTCCCCAAAAATGTTTGGGCGGTACTTAAAAAAAAATGAAAACAATTTACAAACATAGTGTACTACAGTATATTTTAAATTTTTCGCATATTCCACTCCACTCTACGTCCCTCCACTATACACCAGAACACTCTATGCTCATCCACTGTATGCCACTCCACTCTACACCACTCCACTGTACGCTGTTACACTGTATGCCAATCCATTCTACGAGACTCTGGTCTATGCCACTCCACTGTCTGCCCCTCCACTCTGCTCCACTCCACTCTACCCCACTCCACTCTACGGCACTACACTGTACGCTATTCCACTCAATGCCACTCCTCTCTACGCTGTTCCACTCTACGCTATTCCACTGTATGCCACTACTACAACATCTCTGAGTGCCTTATGAAAACCAATCTCACCTTCTACACTCCCCGTCCGGCAAAATGGTTCACTACCCTCACCAACCCTCCTCAACATTACAAAATCCACCAACATACCACACGGATGCAAAACGACGGTCACCAACTCTCCCACATTCAAAGCTAAAGCTACCATAACCATCTACAGGAATGTTAGTATCCTGATTCAAGACAATGACAGCAAGCTACGTTACTTCGACTCCCTTTTCCTGACACTAAAAAAACGCCGTTCACCCAGTGACCAACCTCCCCCTCTCGATTCAACCTCCACCTCAGGAAACAACACAGTATATCAGCCTTTCGAGACCCGCCGTCCACCCCAACTCAAGCTCCCCCACCATAATTCTCTCTGCCCCCTCCTCCCCTACAATTGAAACTCCCGTCGCCACCCCTCTCAACTGCATCACATTCCCCCACCCTCCGGCGGTAGGGCAACCAGTCGAGCTGACCTCGAAGAGCAGACCATCTCATAACAACACCTACAACCAATGTTTCTGCTACTTTTTGTCTTCTATTTGTGTCAATAAAGGTGCTTTGTGCACTGCAGCTAAGGCTGCGTGCACTGAAGATAAGCTACAACTTAATATGCAAGCATGTGCAATGTGCAAGCTACCAAAATCAGTGGCATAGTAGTAATGCAAACCAGAAAAAAATTAACCCCCCATGCACCTCTACGTTGGTATTAATAGACACCCATTACTGGGACGTAGAGGGCTCCTTGCACCTCTAGGCATGGGTGCCACTACATCTTGTGCCCTAATCATTCTACCTATAATTCCTCTCAATTTGCTATCTCTATGCCACTCTTATCTCCTCCTCGCACCTTTTCTTATCCCTGTCCACTTCCACTCGATCTCCTAGCTTGTCCTCCTTGCCTTTCTCCCTTTTTTTAGTTTTTTTCCTCCTTCCTTGTTCTCTATTTACACTCTACTCCACTTTTCCCTCATTCTGTCACCTCTCTTCACTCTACATCCTACTCTTCTCTCTCCCACAAAATTTCTCAAATCTCCCTGTTCTCTCTCAGATTTTGCGGCCGTGGCATTTTCCGTATGAGTATGGATTTGCCACATGTGCCACATAATCCATCATCTGCTGTATAATTTGCAGATTTTAACCCCAAAAAATTGTTGCTAGCTTGAATGAACCTGAATAGCTACAAAGTGGAAGACCCTTTGCAAAGGTTGACTGGTCACCTTTCTGTTGCTTATTGTTGTATTTGAGTTTAAATTGGTACTAATGAGGTGAAACATTTGCTCAGATAGTGTCAGCATGTGTAAAATGTCAAAATAATAAAGTAATACTATCACAAAATGTGCTGCATTATGCCACATAACATGCCCCTTCTTGCTGCATAATTAAATCCTGCTGCATTATTTGGTCCTCTCCTGCAGCATAATTCCATTGGACCTGACTTGGGTGCAAGGCAGAGGTGGGCGAACCAACAAATTAATAGGGACAGCTGAGCCAAGGGCCGGCTCTGGCTCTTAATTGGGTGTACACGAGCCAAGCCTTGCAAATATGTGACATGTCAATCATGCAACACAGAATATGTTAGAATATGGTATGGTGTGTTCCAGATTCAAAAAATTAAAACATGGAAGCACCTCAATTTGGTACATCAGATTATGAGCAACGTATTTATTAAAAGTAAGAGTTTTTAAACATGAACTGAGAAACTTTCCTACCCCTCCACCCCCACATGACAATGCTATTAGTGATCTAAAAGGCAAGTCAGGGGTCATGTGCACCCTATATGTGGCCTAGGTTATAATTATAGATGGAGCAACTTTATAGGCTATTAAATCAAACACAATAGTTGTTTTGTGCAGTGCAAAGCCTGAATTTGTGTATTTGAAGGTGCCCTCATTTGAAATGATGAACAAAAAAGTATTTGCACTAAATAAGTATTTACCTATACTTTAAGGTGAAAGTTTCATTTTTTTAACAGTTTTTTGAGCAACGTCGACCAGCGCTTTACTTGAGCAGCAAGACTGGAACCTGTTTCCCCAGTTCCAATGTCAGCTTCACTAGCCGTAATGCCACATCCACACCCTCTCATTGTAGAGTGAAACACATTCACTCGTGTTTTGTTTCACACTGCGTGCTATGGGCCTCTTGGAACACACTGCTTTTAAAAGAAGCAGCTCCTTTATCATTTAATTGATTTACTGGGCCTCCTGGTGTGCCGCCTGCCACGAAAAGGGAAGTTTTCACGCTTCCCTTTTGTTATGTATTTTGGTCCTAGAGGGGAGAGCACGCTCCCAGAGAGTGTCTGGGCGCTGTAAGAAGCAAGGCTGTGCGTGCATGCAGCCTAGAGGGAACATAGCCTTCAACTCCAATTCTCAATCCTCCAACTCCCATTTCCAGCCCGACCCACACCATACTCACATACCCTCCCTCCTCCCCCATCCATACCCGGTGGAACACAGGCTGAGTGGCGTCTGCTACCAATTCTCACGAGAACTCCAAACCAGCCATCACAAATCGATACTCTCCTTATCCTAAATGCCATGCTAGGGAAAATTCTCACCTCAACCTCTCCACTTACCAAACCAAATGCCCATAAATAACGGTCCTAATAGTAAGACTAACCCACATGGACAACCAACTCAACATGGTAACACAGGGCGTTAACAATATCCTATCGATCCTCAAATCTTATACTGAGCTGACCAAAAGCCCCCCTCAATCTCCCCCCCCCTTAAGACAACCCACGCAACTGGGCAGAAGCCATCCTCACAGCTGGCGCTGTACCCCCCTAGACAGCCTAGCACACAGGCTGAAAAGATCGACCCCCGGAATGTCCCTAAAGGAGGCAACAGCATTAGCCAAAACCTATGACCCAACTCTCACCCAAGTCAAGTGCACCTCCAAGATACAGGTGATTTCCGGAATCGGGAGAGACATCATCCCTCCAAAAACTGGCAGACCTCCTTCTCTCCTCATCAAACTCCCCCTGGTTTCACCCCCTCTGAATCCCAACACCAGCAGTAACATCAACTGCTTGCTCTTAAACTGCAGATAGGAAACTGAACGTGCAACCGACCCAGCTGCAACCATCATGACCCATAACATCGACACTGCATTTATCACAGAAACATGGCTAAACGACACCTCCTCTCCCATCCTACTAGTCTCCATCAAGAAGAATAGGGAGAATCGCATTGGGGTGGCATAGCCATTATCCACAAGAACAACATCCTCATGGTAGAATCTGACACCTTCACATACCCCATTTTTTAACTTATCTGCACCAACTTAATGACGAAAAACAATGAAATTCCACCTCCTCTCCCACCCACCAAGCAACTCGACTGACTTTGTAGAACATCTCTCGGACATGATAACGCGCTGCCCACTATAAATGACAATAACTTATCCCTAGGTGATTTTAATCTCCACTGGAATGACGAGAAAGACCATCTATTCTATCCATGAATGATCTCCTTCCCAGCAAAGACCTTATCCAACACTGCAAGGTTCAAACTCATACCAGAGGCGCAACTCTGGACGCCATCATGGCTCACAAAGAAGCCCTAAGACTTGACATAATTCATCCAGTTGCCGGGTCGGAACACCAAATCATTCTGTTCCACCTCAACAAAACAGAAATACCCCCCAGTCGCTCTCATAAAGCTGTATAATGGTCTCGCAACATAAGCCAGATTCCATTGGACGATCTAGAAGACAGAATTCCCTTGTGCTTCCCCCACCAACTGCCAACCACTCAACACACGATTTTACGTCCTACTATAACTCTAAAATGCCACCCATCCTTGACCAACTAGCTACCTGGAAACTTAAAAAAATTAGAGACACTTCCTCCAGAGCCTGATTCAGTAAAGACCTCAACGCTGAAAGAAGACAACTGAGAGCGGCAGAAAGACTGTGGAAAACAAAACCCTCCCCAACCCACCTTCTCCAACTCAACTGAAACACAGAAAATATAAAAGCCACATCGTAAAAAAAAAAGCTGCATTCTTCCGAAAAACACTAAATGAAGCAAAAAATTGCCCCAAAGAACTGTTAAACATCCTTAAACAACAAACCTCAAATCCACCAAAACAAAACTCTCATGTCTCCAAAGAGCACTGTGACAATCTCGCAAAATTCTTCCGTGACAAAATCCCGAAGATCGAACTATCTCTAGGCCACCATCCTCTGGCATCCACCGGACCCCCCACCCCCTAGTATGAAAGAAACCAACACACCGGTGCCCTCGCCGAACCAGGGCCGGACTGGCTACCGGGCATTCCTAAGTAAACAATGCAAACCCAAATGGTTTTAAAGTATGCTTTAAAACCATTTGTTTTGCTTTGTTTATTTAGAAGTGCATACAGGTCCCCATCCACAAAATCAGCCCCCACCGCAGTGAAATCGGCCCCCAGCTCGGCAGCCCACCAAAACGCCCGGTAGCCAGTCCGGCCCAGCGCCAAACTCACAAGGGGCGTCCCCCCACCCTGAGCTTGATGGAGGTAACACAATCCCAGGACCTCCCCTAACTCTCAGGAGCTAGAAGACATTCAACTCGCTCTCAGAGGAAGACATTTCAAAGATGATCGCGAATTCCAAACGCTCCTCTCACTTAGTAGATACTCTCCCTGCCTCCCTAGCTAAAAACCTCAACCACGCCATAACTCCACTCTGGACAAAGATAATAAACAGCTCCCTGAGCACTGGATCGATGCTCGACTGTCTCAAACTAGGACAAGTCCCTCCCTTACTTAAGAAACCTGGTGCTGACCCAGACAACCTCAACAACTTCAGACCCATTTCCAAGCTTCCCTTACTGGCCAAAATACTTGAGAAATGTGTTCTCTCCCAACTCTGTCAACACATTGTATCCAACAGGCTCCTCAGCTCACTACAGTCAGGTTTCAGGAAAGGCTGAAGCACGGAAACTTCTCTACTGAACATAATAATAATATTAATAATAAGAGACATTTATAGAGCGTGCAGCTACCTCAACTGAGGTGTCCCGGCGCTAATGCGGATAACATCGTAGCCAAGCCCAACGGGCCACTAGACTCTGCGGGTAAACAGCCAGGTCTTCAAGGCCTTTCTGAACTCCTGCTCAGAGTGCATCATACGAAGTTGGAGGGGCAGGCCATTCCAGCATTTAGAGGTTCCCACCTCGAAAGTTCTGCCCCCCATTCTCGCTTTGGCAAAACGAGGGACGCATAGGTAGCGCTTCAAGTTGGACCGCAGCGATCTGTCCTGAAGGTAAGGGCGAAGTCTCAACCTCAGATACTTAGGGCCTCTTCCCTGGTAGGCTCGGAAGGCAAATGTGAGGGCCTTAAATTCAACTCTCTTGGCCACAGGGAGCCAATGAAGTTGTCTGAGGTGAGGGGAAATATGATGGCGAAGAGGGACCTTTCGGACCAGCCTACCCGCCGTATTTTGTACTACCTGCAGCCTAAGGATCAAACCACTAGGCAGACCCAGATAGAGTCCATTGGCGTAGTCAAGATGGGAGGTGACTAACGCATGCACCACAGTTTTACGCACTGACTCAGGCAAGAAGTCGATGAATTTCCTAATCATCTTCATCTTACCAAAGCAGACCGCAGAAACATGCTGGATCTGTGTGGAAAGGGATAGGATGTTATCCCAGCGGACACCGAGATTCTTGACTGAATCCTTCGGGGTGGGGGCAGTTCCCAATTCAGCCGGCCACCACAAGGCCGCTGGGGGAGGGACCGCTTTGTTAAAGAACAGAACCTCCCCCTTATTGGGATTGAGCTTTAAAAAATTGTTACTCATCCAGACGGAGATATTTTTAAGGCACTCTCTGAAGGAGTCAAAGGCCGATGCCGACACTTCCCCAAAGGAAAACATCAGTTGGGTGTCGTCCGGGTAGGATATCACCTTGATCCCAGAGTTGGTGATCAGTTTAGCCAGAGGAGCCAGATAGATATTAAATAGGAGGGGGCTAAGGGCAGAGACCTGTGGCACCTCCCATCTTAAAGGCTTGGGCTCAGAGGAAAAAGGGTGGAGAAAGACCAGCTGGTCACGGCCATGAAGATAAGAAGTGACCCAGTCCAGCGCCGTCCCACGGATGCCAAATTGCTTAAGCCAATCAAGCAGGATGGAATGGGACACCGTGTCAAACGCTGCACCAGCATGGACGCTGCACCCTCATCCACTGCCCATCGAATGCCATCAGCCATCTCAATCAAAGCCGACTCGGTACTGTAGCCGGCGCGAAAGCCGGAATGGGAGTCATGCAGAAGCCCGTTAGATTCAACAAAGGCTGCCAGCTGCTGATGCGCTAATTTTTCTAATATTTTAGCCGTGGCCGGGAGGAGAGAGATGGGCCTGAAGTTACTGGCGAACTCCGGATCGGCGTTTGGTTTCTTTAGTATGGGGAGGAGAAACGCATGTTTCCAAGCCGAAGGAAAGACCCCTAGTCTGAAAGATGAATTCCAAATGAAATTAAGGTAGGGATTGAGCTATGCTGACAGCCCGCTATAATGTCTAGCTGGCCAGGGATCACTAGGTGACCCTGATTTGCATTTCTGCAATTCAGCCATAGAGGCCTCAGCCGAAATAATGGAGAACTCAGAAAATACTGGCTGGGTCTGGCTTAGGCCTTCAAAAGGGTTCTCCTCCCTAGGTGGAAGGTCTACAGGGAAGGAGGCATAGATCAGCGATATTTTCTCCTCAAAGAAATTAGAAAGATTGTTACACATATCCACAGAAGGAACCACAGGATGCTGAAGTGCCGTAGGGTTGGTGAAAGATTTCACCACCTTTAAAACTTCCCTAGAGGAATTCCTAGCCCTGGCAATCTGATCGGCCAAGAAGTCTCTTCTCTTAATAATGAGAAGTTTGCGGTATTCTTTAGGAGCCATTCTATAGTCAATCTTATCCTCCGTGGCATAGGATTTCCTCCACTTACGCTCCCTTCTTTTACAGACACTTTTTATTACCCTAATATCCTCGGAGAACCACAGAGCAGAAGAGGTTGCTCTCGATCAGTTTACAAGCTTCCGTGGTGCAACTTTATCCAGGGCCTGTGTAAACCAAGCATTCAAGCTAGAGATACTGTCCTCAAGATTATTAGTGATGAGGGGCTCAGAGTCCTTAAGAAAAGGGGTTAAGGACTCCACAGAGACCTTACTCTAGTTCCTCCGCAATTCCATCGAGCGAGAGGTAACCCTTGCCTTAGCTTTCAGATGTAATTGGATCAAAAAATAATCTGACCAAATCACCGGGGAGGGTGTAACATAACCGATGACATACACAAGGCACTGGACTCGGACAGATGCTGCCTACTCATCCTCCAAGACATACCAGCGGCCTTTGACACGGTCGATCATAGCCTGCTTCTGGAATCCCTCCAAAAAAGGATTGGAGCTGACGGCCTGGTCCCTGAAATGGATCTCCTCCTACCGTCACAATCGCTCCCAACAAATATAAATTAGCAACTCGTCCTCAGACACGTTTACCATAACCAGAGGTGTCCCCCAAGGCTTAGTCCTCTCTCCTCACATCCATTCACAAAGAATCAAACATCCTCTACCACCTCTACGCAGATGACACTCAGATTTTAATCTCACTAGAAGACCTACGGAGACTTAACCTCACTCTAAAAAAATACAAAACTGGATCTCGCTTAACCACCTGAAACTCAACCAGGATAAGATGGAAATCCTACTCTTATCCAGCAATAGACAAACTGCCCTGGTCCAAGAATGGATAAACACCATTGACGCCATAAACTGCAAACTGACGCTACCTAAATCCATCAAATCCTTGGGGATCGCTCTTGACCCAAGTCTGAGCATGAGCGAACACATAAAGAATTCAGGCAAGAGTGCATTATATATATCTGAAACTTCCGCACAAAATCAAACCCCTCATCCCCCCAAACCAGAGATCTTACAACTTTTTAATGCTGCACCCCCAGTGGAAAAAAAAATATTCAGGGCCCCGTGGAATTTTTTACAATTGTTCTAATATATAGGCAAAGTTTAAATATGTCTACACTTATTTAAACATTGCAGTTATGTTCTGTTACCTTCCTAAAAATGTAATCAAATACATGATTGCCAAACATATTATTCTGGTTAGAAATGGGGTGGGGGGCGGTTCTGAAGAATATTTGGAGTCCCTTCCCATTAGAGCAAACACAAGGAGATGATGGACGGAGCGCTGAAACTTTTCAGACACTCACCCCCAGTCACAGATCTAGGTTGAATCCATCATCGTTCTTTAGCTCACTTCGCCACCCCAGTTCAGACACAGCTATATGAAAATCAGTCTTGACCCTGTGCCTCATGGGAACAGTCCAGCCCGAACTGCCAAGCCATGTCTTCCCTGGACCGGAAACAAGCATCCTGGGACCGGTTTCGGGCTAACAGCCCTCATCAGCCATGCTAGCTTGAATCCAGTGGCAAAGTGAGCAAGGGACCCACGTCTGGGCATACCCTGCAATTTAGGGCGAATAAAGCAAACACAAGGAGATGATGGACGGAGCGCTGAAACTTTTCAGACACTCACCCCCAGTCACAGATCTGGGTTGAATCCATCATCGTTCTTTAGCTCACTTCGCCACCCCAGTTCAGACACAGCTATATGCAAATCAGTCTTGACCCTGTGCCTCATGGGAACAGTCCAGCCCAAACTGCCAAGCCATGTCTTCCCTGGACCGGAAACAAACATCCTGGGACCGGTTTCAGGCTAACAGCCCTCATCAGCCAGGCTAGCTTGAATCCAGTGGCAAAGTGAGCAAGGGACCCACGTCTGGGCATACCCTGCCAACTTAGGGCAAATAAAGCAAACACAAGGAGATGATGGACGGAGCGCTGAAACTTTTCAGACACTCACTCCCAGTCACAGATCTGGGTTGAATCCATCATCATTCTTTAGCTCACTTCGCCACCCCAGTTCAGACACAGCTATATGCAAATCAGTCTTGACCCTGTGCCTCATGGGAACAGTCAAGCCCAAAATGCGAAGCCATGTCTTCCCTGGACTGGAAACAAGCATCCTGGGACCGGTTTCGGGCTAACAGCCCTCATCAGCCAGGCTAGCTTGAATCCAGTGGCAAAGTGAGCAAGGGACCCACGTCTGGGCATACCCTGCCAACTTAGGGCGAATAAAGCAAACACAAGGAGATGATGGACGGAACGCTGAAACTTTTCAGACACTCGCCCCCAGTCACAGATCTGGGTTGAATCCATCACCGTTCTTTAGCTCACTTCGCCACCCCAGTTCAGACACAGCTATATGCAAATCAGTCTTGACCCTGTGCTTGTTTCCGGTCCAGGGAAGACATGACTTGGCAGTTCGGGCTGGACTGTTCCCATGAGGCACAGGGTGAAGACTGATTTGCATATAGCTGTGTCTGAACTGGGGTGGCCCATTCTTGAGATGATATTCGGTGAGCTTGGATAACTGATGATGCAATCCTTTTGAGTTTAGTGAAAATATTACTAAGTCATCGGCATAAGCTAAATAGTTTATGCCATAATGGCCGAGTTTAGGTGGTAAGCCTTGTGCACAGTCCACGCAGTCTGATACGTCACAGATGTATAGTGGAAGCTGTTAGGGGCTAAAGTGCAGCCTTGCTTTGGTCTATTCGAAGTTTGCATTTTGGCCAAGAGAACATGGTTGCTCGACAATGTGATTCTTTGCGAGGTGTTTTTTATGTAGTTCGATCATCAAATGTAATAGCGAATGGTCTGTTCCACTCCTTAATAACTTGTGCCAGAGCCATGCACGATTTATTTGGTTGAAAGCTGTGTTAAAATCGATATATATCAAGCATAAAGGGTATAGTTTCTACTGATTGCCTGTTCTGCTCAAAGTGGCAGCGTTGCAATGTTATCGAGAGGTGAACAACCAGCTCGGAATCCTGTTTGATTTAATGGTACCAGGTTCTTTTCATTTACTCAGCTTGTTAGTTTGTTCAACAGATGTTTTGCACATATCTCACCTTCACAGTGTAGAAGGGCTATAAGCTGATAGCCTTTTGGGTCGCTTTTTGACCCTTTTTTGTGGATGGGATGAATACTGGGACCTTTCCATTATGAAGGAATCGTCTCAGATTGTGTGATGTGCAAAAATACTAGTAGTATAGTAGGGAGCAGTGCAGGGTAACATCGAGTTTCACTACATTAATTAATACTCCATTTGGGACAGTTTTTCTTTAAGAACAATTTTTTTTAATGAAAATAATAATTGCCTTATGTGTTACGCTAATTAGAGTTTTGGAATGTAACGGCATTAGACTTGAGTCGGTTGTATTAGGGGGTCTTGGGGGGCGGCCGAGCGTAGTGAGATCTTCCCCCCGGGGGTGTTTGGGGAATGGAAGCGGCTCAGGCGTCTGCTCCGCCCCCGTTGGGCTAATTGGGCTGGTTGGGCTATTTTTGTTGCCCAAGGGCTATTTGTCCCTCCATTTTGTTCGGCCAGCCACTATTTTGTGGTATTCACGGTGGCTGGTCAGAGGCATCTCAGAGCTTTTTTCCCTGGGTCTAGTGAGGGGTTTCCTTCCCTGCGATTAGGAGCGGCACACACACGTTGTCCGTGCCTGTGGTCACCCCTTCATTTGCCGGCCGGATGGTCTTGGACTAGCCAGGGGGGATGATAGGGCGGGAGGCATACGAATTGAGGAGAGCCTCGGCAGGGGTCACGGCGGCGGCCTGCGGGTGCTCGTGTCTCTTTGGACCCCATAATGGGTATTTTTAGCTGCAGGTGAGGATTGGGCCGCTCTCGACTTCGGAGAGCAAAACCGAAGGGGCAGGCGCAGGAGGGTGGGGGTCTGGGGGGTTGGAGGGTTGCTGCCACTCTAATGGGTGGGTATTTGGTGCGCACCACTCTATGTGAGCGGTATTGCCCATGATGCTAAGGGGGGCAGCTCCTTAGCGCACGCACTAATTTGGGAGCAGCGCGTGAATGCGCATTAATTTGGGAGCAGCACGTGAATGCGTTTGAGGCCCCGGGGGGATAGGGAGGGAGGAGGACAAATTTCCCGGCGCGCGTAAATGCGGTGAGTGACAGCGAGCGGAGGGTGTGGGTTTTTCTGGGATAGAAGATGGCTGCCACAGTAAAGTGTTTGCAATTGGCGCATTATGAAGGGGGCAGCCCTAGTTTTTTCCTCGAAGCAGAGGTCATTTCCTCGCCCTCCCCTGCGGGATGCCCATTTTGGTGGTTGTGTTGGGTAGGAGTAGGTCTGGGCACATTTGGTCAGTGAGGGAGCTGCTCGAACCTGGGCTGGCACTGGGAATAAGAATTAGGCGGGAAATTAGGGCATGCGCGTAACGGGTGTTAGGTATTTGGGGAGGGGGATCAGCGTCGGAACGGAAGGGGGGGGAAGGGTCAGGCATGATATAGGCAGTGACCAGCACACCAGACCATAGGTTTGCGGCGGGATCACTTAGGCAGCTTTCCAGACACGGGAGAGCACCAGACGGCTCCATTACCCCGTGGGGAAGAGAAGGCCGGGCTGGAGCGACGGGGGACCCCAAGATCACCGGCCCACGAAGGCCCCGGGCGGTTTTGGTGGTGCAACAAGCCAAGGGGGACAGTGCTGCCCCTGGCAGAAAGCGAATCGGTACGCAGCTTTTGGACTATGGTTCAGTGGGGAAGATATGGTACGGTTCTCCAATGTCAGCATGGGGGGGTATACGGATAAGAGTAAAGCTGGGGGAGGTAACTATGGCGCAAATGGTAAGTCAAGGCTTTTTGGGAGCACAGGTGCTCGAAGGTCCAAGGATTTAGTTTCCGGTCAATGCTGTTAAAGGTGTATTGAAGATGCGCTTTTAAGCTCGAGGGTGGGCGGAAAAGGCTGCCACACATGAAGGACACGGGGGATGTCATGTTACGGACGATGAGGGAAGTGTTTGGATGAAGTTGAGCAGCAGGAGGCACTGACGGGGGGGGAGGAGTTTCACCACTTGTTCATGGCATCTTCCAGGTTAATACATCAGGCAATCAGCGACAGGAAGGACAGCCGTGGAGGGTCCGACAGGAGAAGAACGAAGGGGGACAAACGGCGGGCTCCAGAATGGACATCGATTCTAGCACCAGGTAAAAGTGCAGCAGCTTAAGCTAGGTGGGCAACTGCAGCAAGTGTCTGCAGGGACAGAGCGACGCAAGCAGGCATAGAGGTTACAAGGGGGGAGGGATGGGTGGACTGGGAGCAACATGTTACTACGCCTAGTGACTTCGACCTTACATAAGTGGGAGTGGGAATGTATAGTAACAAAGATGACGTCAGCGACCCGTGGTTAAGGGAATTTACTCGCGGACAGACAGGGGTTTCCCAAAAAAGGAAGGGTCAGCACTGGTTTCCCGCCAAGGGTATCGAGCAGGTGGTGCCTGCTTAACAGCAGACAGCTGGACTCGTTGGGGGGCTGTCTTTCTAGGACATTGAGAGTGATTCGGGGACCAGTGAGGCCTGTCTAGCATAGTGATAAAGGTGACACGGAGGGGGATCATGGGAGGTTTTGGTACAGCTGGACCCGTTTTGGGGGCCGTCATTCTAGGACATGAAGATTCATTCTGGGGCCATTTGTGGCCGGGTTCCGGTGATAAACTAAACTCAAATGGGGATTATTGGGTGTCTTGATGTACATTGGGCACCAGAGTAGATAGCTGGACTCAGAGCGGGGCAGTCAAGACAGGGCAGTAAACAGTCGGACCCATGTTGGGGGCTGTCATTCTAGGACATGGAGATCCATTCTGGGGCCACTTGTGGCCGGGTTCCGGCGATAAACTAAAGTCTAAGGGGGATTATTGGGTGTCTTGATGTACATTGGGCACCAGAGGGGACGGCTGGACCCAGAGGGGGGCTGTCAAGACAGGGCAGTAATCAGCTGGACCCGTGTTGGGGGCTGCCATTCCAGGACATTGAGATTCAGCCTGTGGCCATTGAGGCATTGTTACGGGAGTGATAACGCAAACACGAAGGGGGATCACGAGTGATTTGGTGTACATGGGGCACCAGAGCAGACAGCTGGACCCAGGTCGGGGGCTGTCAATACAGGGCGGCAAACACGTCTATTTCCGAGGGCTGCCAGAGGACGCTAAGCATGCATGAGGAGCGCAGACTTGACCTTTGGGGTACCATTGGCAACATAGAAGACACGTGGCCCAGAGCGGCACTGGCACCGGTTTCGAGGGCGGCCAGAGGATGCTGGGCATGCTAGAGGTGCTCAGAGTTGACCTTTGGTGTACCATTGGCAACATAGAGGATATGTTGCCCTGAGCGGCACAGGCACCGTTTCTGAGGGAGAGGAGGTTAGGCATGCTCGAGGAGCTCAGCATTGACCTTTGGGGTACCGTTGGCAACGAGGAAGATAAGTGGCCCAGAGCGGCACTAGCACCCAGGAGCATCAACATTGATACTGCGCAGAGTTGACCTTTGGTGTACCATTAGCAACATAGAGGATACATGCCCTGAGCAGCACTGGCACCGTTTCTGAGGGTGGCCAGAGGAAGCTAGGCATGCTCGAGGAGCTCAGAGTTGACCTTTGGGGTAACATTGGCAACAAGGAAGTCAAGTGGCCCAGAGCGGCACTGGCGGCCAGGAGCATTCAACATGGATACTGCTCAGAGTTGACCTTTGGTGTACCATGGGCAACATAGTGGATACATTGCCCAGAGCGGCACTGGCTCTGTTTCTGAGAGCGGCCAAGGGAGGCTAGACATGATCAAGGAGCTCAGAGTTGACCTTTGGGGTACCATTGGCAACATGGAAGGCAAGTGGCACAGAGTGGCACGGGCACCCAGGAGCATCAACATTGATACCATTAGCAACATGGAAGGCAAGTGGCACAGAGCGGCACTGGCACCCAGAAGCATCACCATTGATACTGTGGCCATGGGGGCACGGTTTACTACTACCACTTACGCGGACTGCCAGAGGAGGCTGGACAGTTCTGGGAGGTCATGGGTGAACCTGGGATGCCGTTGACGGCATAGAGGACAGCCTGAACGGCACGACACGGTCATTCCTGGGGATGACATGGAGTCTGTGACCAGGGAGGTCCTGTTTACGGGTAGAGATAAGAGCGGACAAGCCCGGTTCCGCGGACTTCCAGAGGAGGCTGGACAGTTCTGGGAGCTCAGGGGCGAACTGAGAGTACCTTTGGTAACAAGAAAAGCAGCTGGACCCAGTGCGGTGCTGCCACTCATGGACATTATGATTGATTCTGGGGACAAGGAGGCATATTTTACAAGGGGATAAATCTAACAAGCCTTTTTCCATGGACATCCAGGGGGTGCTGGCCAGTTTTTGGGGCAACGCGGGCCTGGCATATGTGCCCTGTGGCAAAAAGGGAAGACAGTTGGTCCCTGTAAGGTGCTGTCATTAGTCTGATTATGTGGTTCGGAAGCCAGGTATTACTGTTGAAAGGAAGGCTAACTAGGCGACGATATGGGACACAGGGGGAGCGGGTCGCCAGGCTGGTTACACATGAGGCCTTTTTGAGCAGGACGCAGTTTGGGGACGGTTTACATGTCACAAGAAAGTTGTTGTGGCACATTACTAACATGGCAGGGAGCAGTCGGGATCCAACAGGATATAACGTGTGTGCAAGGGTGGGAACTGTTGCGGGGTTGGTGTGAGCATGCCGAATTTCGAGAGCATGTTACCAGTGCGTCATGCGTCGGGGGATGGGCGAGGAAATGGCAGATGCTTTGTCGGGGTCTCAGTGGGGTGGGTTTCAATAGAGGCACACGGTTACAAAGGCTTAAGGGGAGGTCCGGCTTAGTAGGGAGCAAAGGGACAAAAGGTCAGAGGGAGATTTGAAGATGGGTACTGTTTAATGGGCAGCGGTTTGAACAGGGACATTCTCTAGTGCATCGTGCTGGACAACAGGAACATCCAGCGGCCAAGGGTAGCTTGGGGCAGGGATATTCATGATGGCAGACAAGCGGGGTCCTGGTCATGGGGATTAGATAGGGAATCTAGGAGTAGGATCCACCCCCCATTCTTTTAGACGCTGTAGACGTGTGCCAAATGGCAGAGGTTATTCAATTAGATATCCGGTATATGCTTGAGGGAACAATAAATATGTTGTGTTGACCCCCATAATTGGGATGTTTGGGGGCAAAATTGTAGGATATGAAGTTGTTGGGTTGAAGGGGTAATTTGGAGGGTAGCTGCCCGAGGGCAGCAGGCACACGGATCTGGGTGCGCAGGTCTTGGACGGATTAGAGAGGTCTTGGCAGTTCTGCAGTGTGTAAGTACTCAGTTCACTTTGGCCCTGGGAGGTGAGCACCCCCTTGTGAGAGCATTGGCACTGGGTTAGGGTGGTTCTGTCACATTGGTTTTCCGTATGACTGGGGGGCGGCGACACTCAAGGTCGGGGGAGGCGTGCGATGGTGCAGAGCGTGGCGGACATGAGGAGCGCGGGGTCAGGGATAGCAAACGCAGCTAGCGATGTGCTCAGGTAGGGAGGGAGTTTTTGCTAAGACAGGTCGTTTTCTAAAATTGTTATTGTTGTTTTCCAGGGTCAGCTCTAAGTTGGAGGTCATCGGTGTGCCGGTTTCAGTATTCGAAGAGTCGTTATAAAAAGGGGGTAGAACAGCAGGTATAATGGTGCAGACTCTGGGCCATGTGGGGATCCGCTTCGTATCGCTTTCACACAGGATCGCATAGTGACAAGGGGCCTGGGGGGAAGTTAGCGGCTACCCTCGTGGAACAGGTTATTAGTGGGTGGGGGGGTAGAGGTCAAGAAGTTACATGACAGCAGAGGGTCAAAGATAGGGTGGGGTAAAAGTGTGTACTTTACTCGAAGTAGTGTAGGGGGTCTGGCAGGCGAGTCCGGCAACAGTTATGCGGAGTGTTAGGTGGATCGATTTGTGGCCCTGCGGGGAGTGTCATGGGGCTGTACAGTGTGAGGCAAGAAGTAGGTGAGGAGTGGGTCTAGGGAGACGGGACATCTTTTCACAAAGTCGAGGCGGCTGGCCTAACATGCTGACATTTTCGTTCTCACATGAGTAGGATTTTGTCAGGTTCAAGTTTCCCTGGCATAGGCCTGTTGTTACCCCAGGTTTTGGGGGGGCAGAAAAAGGGGTAGTTCCCCCCCTCTTTTTCTGGGTGGCGGTTGGCAGTCAAGTTGGCATGTTTTAGCCAAGTTTATTCGTTATTGACAGAGGCAATCCAGGCTGAAAGGGAACGGGTAGACAAGTTCACGAGGTAGGATCTTTAAGGTGCATTAGGAAGTTAGGTTAGTTACAGGTTAATAGTCGTGAAGGTCAAAGTCGTGAAGGTCAAAGGTGAAAGGGTAAAGTTCAAACGTGAAAGGTCAAAGTTCAAAGGTTAAAAGGTCACAGTAGGGGTACTGATTTGCAGTTGATGGAGCAGGGTAAATGAAAAAATTTTAACCTCCAAATAATTTTCGTAAAATAATTAATAAACATGTTCGTTTAAGTAGATAACCAACAATGTATGTTACATATAAAAGGGTTAAAGGTAACACGCTATTTTGTGTGCAAAATAATCAACTTATAATTGTTTACGTGTCTAACATAACATAATATTTGCGTACTAATAAAATAATAAACGCATGATTTGTGCTTTTAAATAAAACGTGTGGTTGCAAAATAAAGCGATGGTAAGTAAGGGATGGCTTTATATGTTGCTTTTTGCTAGGTAATACCTAATTGGGGTACGTAGAAAGACGGGAGGGAAACGAAAGGGTTTATATTCTTTATTTTAACAATATTTTGTTTTCTTTGAAAATAGTGCGCTTAGGCCTGTCGAGCAGCGATATAAAATGGCCGCCATAAAAGCTAGAGTACGCATGTCCAAGAAGCCGTGTGGTAGAGGAGAGAGGCTGGGGAAAAGGATGACCACGTGTTCGTGCTGAGAGGCTAAGATGGAAGTATGGTCAAGGCTATTGTGACCTTTCTGAGCAGATGTGTGCCAAGATGATCAGCAAGAAGCGTGAGAAGTCAAACTGAATAAATGGACGGAACTGTTGAATCTAAAAAGTAGCAGAAAAAGATACAAATTGGACTGATCGAAGCGGATGAGCAATGTCATGAACTGTGGGAAACGATGCAAGCATGGACATTCCACAAGGAACTGGTTAAGACAAGGAAGTTTGATTAAAATGTATATGGGCCTGAGTGAACCAATGAGAAAGAATCACGCCATGAAGATGCAACATTTTATTCAGTAAGCTAGAATTAGGGTATAAGAAGACCTACTCTTGGTGGGAGGGGTTAGATGCTGGAAAATGAGATGCTGGAGAGTGAGATGCTGGAGAAGTTTAGATGCTGTAGATGGGTGAAGTTGCGGTTGCTGATGCTGACGAGCTGATGCTGCTGCTGCTATTTTTTATTTCCAGTTGAGTATAAGATGCTGCTTTAGGAGAACCTTTTTATTCCTGATAGTTTTTTCATTTAGAACTATTAGATTTTTCCAAGACAGATAGATTGATCATTTAGAGTTCTTACTATGACAACCTTATTTTTCCGTCTAATAGATATGCATTGCAATTTCAATGTATTCTTATATTGATGATAAATGTAATAATCTGAATAATAAGCTTAACCTCATTTCTTGCTTCGAAACTTTATATCAACTTTATTATTCTTTAAACAAATGACTCAGTGATTCTTTAGCTCAATGATTAAGGTAAATTGATAAAGAGTTTATCGTGATTGAGCTGGTCTTAATCACCATCAACTGATTCCTACTAGTTGGTCCATCGACCAATGAGCGGAATACCTTAAAGCAAATGAGAAACATTATGTCATGTTAAAAGAGGTATCCCGTCTCCTTCCAGCGAATCGTTTTCTCCTAGGTTAAGGACGGAGGAAATCCAGGGAATAAATGAGTGAGTAAGTGAATGTTTGTGCGGTGTTATGGGCCCCACCGTCATATGGATATAGTTTGTGTGTTGGAGGAATAGTCTGCACCTGGATGACCGAAGCATATAGGAGAATAATTTTTATTGTTAGCGCTGGATCAGATTTCTTGGTAGCAAAGTTATGGTTACTATAGATTAGTTTGGTGATTATTGATTATTGATAAGTTCATGTCTAACACTTTATGTTGAGTCGCGTTATGTTATATGTAAGTTTTCACGCTTCCGGGAAGTAGGAAGTGGAACACGTGTGGCAAGAGAAGTCACATGGAATGGTGCATTGTCTGAGTTCATATTGGTGATAACACAGGTTGTGTTATGATAGGGACATTTTCCGTATAAAAGGTGTGTAAGTGAAATAGTGATCGGTTTTCTTGTGAAACTCTGGCCTTAATTCTCAGGAGCACATATGAATTAGTCTCCACATATGTTTTATCCCCAGAGAAACAGGTTTACTGTTTGCTTGAAAGAAGGGTAAGGTAGAGGGAAGTGCTACTTTATCGGCGAAACTGAAAATTCTGTGGTAGGGTAGAGGTAAGCGCTGCCTACTGGAAAATACAGAGTTCTTGTGTAAATGGTCAGAACTATCTCTTCGGTTTAGCGAAACAGACAATGGAAATGTGTTTTAAATGTTGTAACTAACGAAGAATTGTCGAAAAAGAAATTGCCGATAAATTTTATAAAGGAGGGGTCAAGAGCAGAAGTGACGTAGACAAGAGTCGCGCTGGGATTGGACAGTGCGTTAGTCACACGGAAACAGGAGCAGAACTGACGTAGACAAAAGCCGCGCTGGGATTGGTCAGTGCGCGGTAGACAGAAATCGCTCTGATTGGAGCATTGGTGTGAGTCGCGCCAGGATTGGTAAAATAAACTAGTGACGTGGAAGTTTGTGAGTGGAGTGTTGGTGTGAGTCGCGCTAGTATTGGTTGGAATAACGCATAGAGAACAGTATTGAGTTGCGGATCGTTTGAGGAGAAAAAGCGATTGTGAATCATGTCATATTATGAGTATGGTAGAGAGAAAACGTCGTGGATGTCGAAAGTTAAAAACTTCTTTAAGAAAGACAAAACGGTAGTAACTAGAAAGGGACAAATAATTCCTCCGTCGAAATCACCAGCTTCGCATATGATGCTGAAATATGGATATCATACATGCATATGGTTAGAAAATTGGACAAAATATACCAAGAATGATGGAGCATTGGCTTTCCCTGAGAATGGTTCATTTAATGTAGCTGTACTACGAAACTTGAGAGAAAAGATGGCAATGTTAGAACCTAGACCTAGACCGACACAGTTTGAAGCTTTAACGGAATGGGAAGATGAGATGTATGAACGAGAAAGATTCAGAGGATTAAAGAATCATGAGTTTGTGCCTGGAAGGTTATGGGGAGTAAATCATGAGGACAGAATAAAGCATTGGAGATGTGCAAATATGACCGGAGGTTTGTTTCCAGCTTTTACAGTTGAGGAAGAAGCAAAGAGAAAGTGTACAGAGAAAAAGAAACATGTAGTTATAGAAAAGTATGTGTATGGTGGTAGTGAAACGGATGACGAATTGCTGGAAGATATTTTAAACAGAAACCCACCTCCATACCAACAGACTTCTGCGGTGGTGACACCTAATGCACCGCCAATGGAAACTGGGAGGAATAAAAATCCCGAACGAAGAGATGAGACAAATAGGTCACAAGATCAATTAAAAACTTCACAAAATGAAGAGATAGAAAGTGACAATGCAACTGAATTAGCAAAAACCACAAGAGAATTGACTGAGAAAATAAGAGCATTGACAAAGAATATGGAAGCTGTCACTGTACCAGTGACAATAGGTCCAGTGATGCCAATTTTTGAGAATCAGAAAGTTGATGAACGTTCTTTAGTGATTCCCATGAATTCACATTTGCAAAGAAAAAGAGATGGGATGGAACTGAATAATGAAGGTGCACACCATTTGGCTAGTACCTATAGACCAAGCCCACCTACTAATTTGACGATAAATGAGAATGAGATTAGGAGAATACCTATGGTGACGGAGTCTGCATCAGGGACACCAGAAAGAAATAACAATTGGATAAAATTAAATAGTACGCCTGTAGGTCCGACTCCAGATGAGTTAAATGAATGGATGAAAGCGCTAAAAACAAAAGAAACAGAAGTGAAACCATTAGATGTAATTAGGTTGAAAATAGACATGGAAGAATTGATTTTAGGAACAATTGGTACAGAAAAATTAAAAAATTATCAGGATGATGAGATTATGTTTTTGTGCAAAAGTCTTACATGGAGAGCTAGAAATTTACATGACAAATTGGAAGATACAGCAAGTGAACTAGGAGTAGAGTTTGTAAAAGTGAGAACGTTGCAGAAACCATACAGAGTAGATTTTTGTGAAAAAGATATAGAGAATTTGAACACATCAGGAAGACTGACCCAAATAAAGGAGTTAATTGTTCTATTGAGAAAATGGGGTGATGTGGATAGATGGAGAAATAGATGGACGAAAAAGAACGAGAAAACAACAGATAAAGCATCTTTGGCTTTTGCAGTGACAGATAAGGAACCAGTTGTAAGAGTACCCGATGAGAGAAACTCCAGGTGGTAGTTATGTGCATGTTCCATGGACTAGACAGGATATACTGTCATTTACAAATGACTTCCCAAAGTTGAGAGAGAAGCCAGTAGAATGGTACAGACAAGTGGAAAGATTTGTTAAGGTGTCAAAAGTGTTGTGGATAGACTTGGATGGATTGTTTGATATAGTAGTGCCAGCTGATTTGTGGACAGAATGTAAGATTACTATTGATTGGCCAACTGTAGAATATCCAAGGGATGCTAAAACAGGAGCGCCAGGACCAGAAGTGATGAGGAAGTATGACCAAGTAATTACCTTTTTGAAGAATAAGATTCCACCAAAAGAAACAGATTGGGTAAAAATAGACAGAACAACACAAGAAAGTAAAGAATCAGTGCATGCTTATTACGAGAGGCTGTTGTTGGTTTTCAAACAGTACAGTGGTTATGAGACACTAAATGAGAAGGATATGAGTCATTTTGTATATAGATTTGTGTATGGATTGAAACCAGAGATAAGTGAAATGATTAAGCAGCATATGATTTGCTGGCAGAATAGCACAGTTGATGAGGTTTTGAGATATGCTAAGTATTGCAGTGATGATATTGAGAGTAGACAGCGTAAATTGAAAGAAAAAGCCATGTGGGCACAGGTGAAAGTTGCAGAGAAGCAAGAAGCTCAATTGAGTAATACAGGTAATGAAGCAGGACAGGTTAGATCTCGACCAAATATAGGTAAAGGAAAAGGACAAATGAGTATAGATGAGGCAAAGAAAAAGTGGCCATGCCACAACTGCGGAAAGCTAGGGCATTGGAGAAACGAGTGTAAATTTCCTCCAAAACCTAATGTGGAAAATCAATCATTAAATTCACAGGTGCAGAGTGAGGTAGTTACTCAACAAAGTCAGGTGCCACAACCACC
Organism: Calotriton arnoldi; assembly: GCA_963921515.1. Classification (NCBI taxonomy): domain Eukaryota; kingdom Metazoa; phylum Chordata; class Amphibia; order Caudata; family Salamandridae; genus Calotriton; species Calotriton arnoldi. Next base: position 2,573,037 of record CAWUFW010000591.1, on the reverse strand, counting down.
ACTTCCCAAGAGTGTTAACCAACAGAAATACAGTGCAGAAACAGGATTCTACGGAGGAGAACAGGTAACACAGTTGCTGTGTGCAGCTGCAATTTCTCAATATTGGTTACGACAGGATGAGGATGACACGGATGAAAGTTTCTGACGGTGCCTAGGAGAGGGGGAAGAGTGCGTGCTTGGCGCAACTCTAGAGGTAGATCAGTCTGGTCCATTTGTGGATGGAGAAGTGAATGGTGCAAATGTAACATTCCTTGTTGACACTGGAGCTACCCGTTCTACTGTTAGGTCAGTGGAAATTCCAAACCTTCCTCTCTCAGGTGAACATATCCAAGTAGTTGGAGTTTCAAATCAGCAAATTAAGACGCCTCTTACTAAATTAGTGGAGGTAAGAATTGGTCCATTTAGTGAAATGCACCGATTTGTGGTATGCGATTGTAGTCCCGTGAACCTTTTAGGACGCGATTTATTGTGCAAGATGAATTGCACTATCTATTGTACCCCAGACGGAATTGCATTTCAGACCCCAGATGAAGATGTGCTGTATAAAATGACAATGGTGAATTTAGAACCAGAAGTAAATGATTTGTTTCCTGTATTTGATGCAGAGAAAATCCCAATTGAATTGAAAAAGACAGTGAAAGAAGAAGTGTGGGACTTTACAGGAGAAGATGTAGGATTAATGAAAGGAGTAGATCCCGTTAAAATAACAGTGAAAGAGGGAACGAGTTACCCAAATACGCCCCAGTATAAATTGACACCAGAAATAATTGAAGGAATAACGCCAGTAATAAATAAAATGATTGAACAAGGGATTCTAAAAGAAATCATGAGCAGTCCATGTAATTCGCCAATAATGGGACTGAAAAAGCCAAACGGAACATATAGAATTGTACAGGATTTGAGGAAGGTAAACAAAATTGTTGTGCCTTGTTGCCCAATAGTACCGAACCCTGCTGTGATTCTATACCAGATTCCACGTGAAGCAGAATGGTACACAGTAATTGATTTATGTCATGCATTTTTCTCTATTCCATTGCATCCAGATAGCCAGCCATTATTTGCGTTTAGGTTTGGAGAGCGTATTTTGGCATGGTGCCGAATTCCTCAAGGGTACACAGAAAGTCCCTCAATCTTTAATCAGATTCTAAAGAAATCGTTGGAAGATTTAAAAATGCCAGAAAAGTCAGTGATGGTTCAGTATATTGATGACCTACTGGTGGCATCAAAAACGAAGGAAGCATGTGTCAATGATACAATTGCTTTGCTGAATCATTTAGCAAAAAGAGGACATAAAGTGTCCCCATCAAAATTGCAGTTTTGTCAACAAGAAGTCCAGTATTTAGGGCATAAAATTGAGAAAGGAGTGCGAAAGGTAACGACTGAAAGAATAAAAATGATTCAAGGAATGAGAGCTCCAATGACGCAAAGAGAGGTAAGAATGTTTCTGGGAATGGTTGGATATTGTCGACAATGGATAAGCGGTTTTTCGCTGATTGCAAAACCGTTGCAAAAACTGACAAAGAAGGATGTTAAGGATCCGTTTGAAATGAATGATGAAGAAATGAAAGCATTCAGAGAGCTGAAAAAGAAATTGTGTGAGGCTCCAGCATTAGGAATGCCTGACTATGAGAAAGATTTTGAGCTGTATTGCAGTGAAAGAGATGGATGTGCATTTTCAGTTTTGGTACAGAGACATGGAACTATGAAAAGACCCATTGCATATTTTTCAGCTGTTTTAGACCCTGTAGCGAAAGCATTGCCTGGATGTTTGAAAGCAGTTGCTGCTACTTGTGTGAGTCTGGAACAGAGTGAAGGCATAGTGATGGGATATCCACTGAGAGTTATATGTTCCCCATTCTGTGGAAATTCTCTTGACAAGAACGAAAACCCAATACATGACACATAGTCGGCTGACTAGGTATGAAAAAGTAATTTTGAGTGCAGATAATGTGACCATTGACAGATGTATGAATGTGAATCCTTGGACAAATTTACCAGATGAAGAAAGTATAATTGAAATGGATGAAGTAGATCACGATTGTCTGAATGTGCTTGAATATTGTACAAAACCAAGGTCAGACATACGAGATGAGCCTTTAAAGGAATCAGATTATATTCTGTTCGTGGACGGCTCATGTTTGAGAACAAATGATGGAGTTCTAAGTGCAGCATATGCGGTTTGCACAGTAGCAACTGTAATGGAAGCATCTTGTCTGAAAGGGATACGGTCTGCCCAAGTCGCAGAACTAGTAGCTCTGATTCAAGCATGCAAGTTGGGAAGAAATGTACGGGTTACGATTGTGACAGATAGCCAGTACGGCTTTGGGGTGGTGCATGATTTTGGTCAGATTTGGTCACAAAGAGGTTTCTTGACGTCTGCAGGAACGCCAATTAGAAATGGAGATTTTGTGAAAAAGTTGCTTGAGGCGATACAGCTGCCTAAACAGATTGCTGTTGTGAAGTGCAATGCACATAAAAATGGGGAAGACTACATAACTGTTGGTAATAAATATGCTGACGAGATTGCACAGTACTGTGCAAAGAATGTGGTTTCTGTAAACAAAAGTCGAGAAAGAGAGCATATTTCTTGTCCTTTGCTTTTTACTAACCCTGTTGAGACATGGGATGAGGTGAGACAGTTACAGGAAGCCGCAGATGATGAGGAAAAAGATACATGGATAAAAGCAGGATGTAGAAAACATGAAGAAAATGATGTTTGGGTTTACAGAGATGAAAGACCAGTTATGCCTGATAGCATGATTTCTGACATGGCACGGATGTACCATGGACAAGCCCATATTGGGAGAGATTCAATGATCAGACTTTTAGACAAACATGGTATAATCCAAAATTCAGAGCCATAGCTGAGAGTCTTTGTCAGAGATGTCTTATTTGTCAACAGTTAAATCCAGGAAGGAAGACAGTAGTGAGTCTAGGAACAATAGGAAGAGAAGGAGGTCCGTTCACTAGAATGCAAATGGATTTTATTGAAATGCCACCTTGCAACAGACTAAGGTATGTCTTAGTGGTCGTCTGTTTGTTTTCCCGTTGGGTGGAAGCATACCCAACCAGAAGGAATGATGGAATAACGGTAGCAAAACTTATGCTGCGAGAATTCATTCCGAGGCATGGTTTTCCAGTCACGATTGAAACAGATAGAGGATCACATTTCCAAAATGAATTAGTCAAACTGATTTGTGAAGCACTTAGTATTAAACAGAAACTACATTGTGCATACAGACCAGAGGCTTCTGGAATAGTAGAGCAAGTGAATGGAACAATTAAGAACAGGTTAGGAAAAATGTGTCAAGCTACAGGACTCAAATGGCCAGATGCCTTGCCATTAGTTTTAATGACAATCAGAAGTATTCCGGAAAGGAAAACTGGACTCAGTCCCCATGAAATAATTATGGGACGAGCAATGAGACAAGCACAAGTACCTGTCAACAAATTACTGACTATAACTGATGATCTAGTGCTGGATTATTGCAAAGGATTGGCTGATGTGGTGCGTTCTGTGTTTCATCAGGTTGGACCGGATGCGACCACTCTTGAAAGAAAACCAGCTCACGACTTGAATCCAGGAGATTGGGTCCGCATAAAAGTCAACAGGAGAAGAAACTGTTTGGTTTCTCGCTGGGACGAACCACAACAAGTGATCCTGGTGACAACCACTGCAGTCAAGTGTGCAGGAGTGAAACACTGGGTGCATGCCAGTCACACCATCAGAGTTCCAGAACCTGAAGATCGACATGTGAGTCGACATCTGGAAGTATTGGATAACAGTTCAGCATCAGAATCAGAAGAAGAAACAAACAGGGTGCCAGAACCTGAAGATCAACCTGTAAGTCGACATCTGGAAGACCCAACTACAAGTGCAACGACAGAAGAAGTAGAGGAAATAGCTGAAGTTCCAGAACTTGAAGATCGACCTGTAAGTCGACATTTGGAAATATCAGATACCAGTTCAGAATCTGATACAGATCATTCGGATTGTGAAGAAATTCTGAAAAGAAATTGGAAATTTGAAAGCATAAGAGAAGAAACTGAGCCAGAAGATAGTAACAGTGAGCAACCAAGTACAAGTTGTGGTGAAAATCCTTCGGAGATAATATTAATAGATGAAGAAGGGAGAGTTTCAAGCAGAAAATTAGAAAATTCGGAAGATCCCCGAGGAGCAATAGGGACAGATAGTCAAACAAAAGAACAGGGAAATTTAGAAGCAGATAGAGAGACTGACACAAATTCGGAAGAACCTCGAGGAGGGACAGAAATAGGTGAACGAAGGAAGATAAGAAAAGAACCACAAGTAGAGGAAGAAAATGAAATTATAAGTTTCAAAATAAGAGGCAATAACGAAAGAATTGAAACAGAGTCTGAAGAAAGTGGAGAAGAAAGAAACCAAAAACTAGAGTCAAGAAAAAGAAATTGGAAAACAGAAAGAGAGGAAAAAGGAAGTGAGGCAAAAAGGCCAAGAAAAGGAGACAATTGGCCCAACGAAGTAAGAAAATTAAGATACAGAATCATAAGGTTAGATGGGAAAAGTGCTGAACAAGTGAATGAAATAACAAGTCAGAGAGAGCAAGAAAAACAAGGTGGAAAACACTTGCAGAAAACGAAAAGAGTAAAAAAGGTAAATCCGAAGTATAGATCGCCTGAATGGTTGTATCTTGCTTTGACTGATAACAAAGAAGAAAAGAACACTCACGAGAACCCAGAACAAAGAAACCTGATGGGTGAAGGTGAGGTGCAACAAACCTGAAGAAGTTTAAACAGTTTCTACCGGACTTGACAAAACACTGGATCTGACGAATTTCTACCGGATATGACAAAGTAAGAATTCTGAAAAAGAATTAAAAGAAAGTACCAAGCAAAGACAAAACATTGGAGTACAGAGTGGCAAATAAGTCATTTCTGAGGTGTAGTGACACAATTTTCTGGAAAATAAATAAATAAGGTTATAAAACAAAATGGAGAATACTAGAGATAGAAAATGTAAATGTGAGTTTTTAAGTAGATGGTGTAAGATGTGCTGCTTTTGTACAGGATTATTCATGACAGTATGGGTGGTTTTAGCAATCACTATTCCAATTAGTTTAGCTGTAGTAGAAACGTCTAATAACACTGAGAAAGAAAAAGGAGCTAACACTCAAGAACCAGTTATTTTAAAAAGTAGTGCAGAATTACACAAGGACAAATCAATAACAGATTTTTCTAAAAATGTTTTTACTAAATTATTATATGAGTATGTACAAACAATGGATGTAAGAGATTGCTATGTTTGTATGCAGTTGCCTGCATCTTAGGCAGAGGGTGTGACTTATCATCACCTCCCTTTAACGTATGGAATAACATGTAGTGTTTTAGCAAGTTTATTTTATAAAACAGGTAGATTAGAATATTATTACACTGACATAGATAAGATTTTTGCGAAAGTTTCAGTAGTTCCCGAGCTAAACAAAATAAAAGAGGGAAAAACGTTTGGTGAATATTTTTTAGAAGATAAGATTTTAACATTAGATAATATAATTAGGTACAACCTTACCTGTGAGTTAAAGAAGGAAGAAAAAGTATTTTTAGAGATGGTTGAAGAGAGAAGAGTGAAATTTCAAAGAAAAGTGGTAGAAGAGACAAAAACACCTCTTTGGGCGTTTGAGGAAGACAATCATGACAAGAAAAAGACAAATGCAGCTATGACTCTGGATTGGCCCCAACAGGGAAGGTTGTGCATTAGAAGAAATAAGACAAGATATGACAATTATTTTGTGGGTTCCAGTATTTGCCATGACAATTATCAAATTTTAGGCGGATGGGGATACAAAGGGGAAAAGATCCAATATTTCCAGGGATCTATTATGTTTGCGGAAATAGGGCTTATTACAGGTTGCCGGACCATTGGTATGGGTCATGTTATTTAGGCCTGGTTTTTCCAAAGATTTTCCATATGGACAGAAAAGGAAAAGGAACACACAGAATGATAAATACCTTTACACGTAGAAAAAGGGAAAGTTTTTCAGAAATAGTAGGTGATATTTTTGGCGCATTGATACCAGCAGTGGGAATATCTTTGAATGCATTTAGAATTCGGAAATTATCCACAGTGGTAGATCGTTTATCTACAGATACTGCTGGAGGGTTCTTGATGGTAAATACCGAGATGGTTGCCATGAGAGCTATGGTGATGCAAAATCGACTTGCCCTTGACATTCTTTTGGCAAAAGAGGGTGGAGTCTGTGGAATGCTGAAAGTCCAACATTGTTGCACTTACATTCCGGATAAAAGTGAAAATATACAGAAGTATATAACAAATATTACAAATTTGCACAAAGAACTTGTTCCACTGGAGGTTGAAAGTGCATGGGGAAAACTTGGTAAAGGGTTTTCTTCAGTAATAAATTGGTTAACAAGAATGAGTGGATTAATAATAGGGAAAGTTATAATAATAGCAACCATGATAATATTAATAATTTTAGTACTGAAGCTTGTAATCACATGTATAAAGAGAAGAAGAAGACGAAATAAAATAGAAAAAGAAAACATGATAAACAAGGAGAGAGAGAGAGAAATGGGTGAAATAGAGTTAGAAGAAATAAAAGAGAACATGTACAAGAAGACGAAGAGACAAGTTGAAAGGGATACAGTTGTGTAAACTAACAAAAGCAAACGGATAAAAGATATATGCTGTCTGAAAGAATTGTATAACTTAGGTTTTGTGGTGATATTAAAAATCACCAAAGGGGGAGTTGATGGAGCAGGGTAAATGAAAAAATTTTAACCTCCAAATAATTTTCGTAAAATAATTAATAAACATGTTCGTTTAAGTAAATAACCAACAATGTATGTTACATATAAAAGGGTTAAAGGTAACACGCTATTTTGTGTGCAAAATAATCAACTTATAATTGTTTACGTGTCTAACATAACATAATATTTGCGTACTAATAAAATAATAAACGCATGATTTGTGCTTTTAAATAAAACGTGTGGTTGCAAAATAAAGCGATGGTAAGTAAGGAATGGCTTTATATGTTGCTTTTTGCTAGGTAATACCTAATTGGGGTACGTAGAAAGACGGGAGGGAAACGAAAGGGTTTATATTCTTTATTTTAACAATATTTTGTTTATCTTTGAAAATAGTGCGCTTAGGCCTGTCGAGCAGCGATATAAAATGGCCGCCATAAAAGCTAGAGTTCGCATGTCCAAGAAGCCGTGTGGTAGAGGAGAGAGGCTGGGGAAAAGGATGACCACGTGTTCGTGCTGAGAGGCTAAGATGGAAGTATGGTCAAGGCTATTGTGACCTTTCTGAGCAGATGTGTGCCAAGATGATCAGCAAGAAGCGTGAGAAGTCAAACTGAATAAATGGACAGAACTGTTGAATCTAAAAAGTAGCAGAAAAAGATACAAATTGGACTGATTGAAGCGGATGAGCAATGTCATGAACTGTGGGAAACGATGCAAGCATGGACATTCCACAAGGAACTGGTTAAGACAAGGAAGTTTGATTAAAATGTATATGGGCCTGAGTGAACCAATGAGAAAGAATCACGCCATGAAGATGCAACATTTTATTCAGTAAGCTAGAATTAGGGTATAAGAAGACCAACTCTTGGTGGGAGGGGTTAGATGCTGGAGAGTGAGATGCTGAAGAAGTTAGATGCTGTAGATGGGTGAAGTTGCGGTTGCTGATGCTGACGAGCTGATGCTGCTGCTACTATTTTTATTTTCCAGTTGAGTATAAGATGCTGCTTTAGGAGAACCTTTTTATTCCTGATAGATTTTTCATTTAGAACTATTAGATTTTTCCAAGACAGATAGATTGATCATTTAGAGTTCTTACTATGACAACCTTATTTTTCCGTCTAATAGATATGCATTGCAATTTCAATTTATTCTTATATTGATAATAAATGTAATAATCTGAATAATAAGCTTAACCTCATTTCTTGCTTCGAAACTTTATATAAACTTTATTATTCTTTAAACAAATGACTCAGTGATTCTTTAGCTCAATGATTAAGGTAAATTGATAAAGAGTTTATCGTGATTGAGCTGGTCTTAATCACCATCAACTGATTCCTACTAGTTGGTCCATCGACCAATGAGCGGAATACCTTAAAGCAAATGAGAAACATTATGTCATGTTAAAAGAGGTATCCCGTCTCCTTCCAGCGAATCGTTTTCTCCTAGGTTAAGGACGGAGGAAATCCAGGGAATAAATGAGTAAGTGAATGTTTGTGCGGTGTTATGAGCCCCACCGTCATATGGATATAGTTTGTGTGTTGGAGGAATAGTCTCACCTGGATGACCGAAGCATATAGGAGAATAATTTTTATTGTTAGCGCTGGATCACAGGTTTAAAATGTTCCGTGGGGGAACCTTAGGGGTGGGGGGTAGTTTAACATAGCTAACAGTTTTGTATAGTGAGGTTGTAGTTTTGTAAGGCGTCAGGCCAAGGGCTTTTAATTGTGATGTGCACCTGTTTCAATAAAAGCAGCCTTTTTCACACACTATTTCGGTGTCAGTGGTCTGTGCTGCTCCCCATATTCCCCAAGGGGGTCTTGGGGGGCGGCCGAGCATAGTGAGGTCTGCCCCCCGGGGGTGTTTGGGGAATGGAAGCGGCTTAGGTGCCTGCTCCGCCCTCGTTGGGCTGATTGGGCTGGTTGGGCTATTTTTGTAGCCCAAGGGCTATTTATCCCTCCATTTTGTTTGGCCAGCCACCATTTTGTGGTATTCACGGTGGCTGGTCAGAGGCATCTCGGAGCTTTTTTCCCCTCCCTCCGTCCCTCCCCATTTCAATTCACTTTTGGGATTTAAATTTTTTTTCTCGGCGAACAATTTGGGTTTTCGGGTTGGCTTTGCTTTGGAACAGGTGTACAGGGTGTCTAAGTGATTGTTTCTGGGGTTGTCGCTTTGAAGCAGGTGCAGGGGCGGTTGGCAGTAAATGTAAAAATGTAAGTAAGTCCGTTTTTATATAGCGCAGCTACTCACCCTTACGGGTCTCAAGGCGCTGGGGGCCGTAGTGGAAATTAAGTGAGCTATTGCCCAAAGTCACATGGTGCTGAGCTGAGCTGCCGCCAGAGCCGGGGATCGAACCGTGAACCCTGTGCTCCGAAGTCAGCTGCCCTGGCCGCTGCACCACACCTCTCCAGTCAAGTTGGCATGTTTTAGCCAAGTTTATTCGTTATTGACAGAGGCAATCCAGGCTGAAAGGGAACGGATAGACAAGTTCACGAGGTAGGATCTTTAAGGTGCATTAGGAAGTTAGGTTAGTTACAGGTTAATAGTCGCAAAGGTCAAAGTTGAAAGGTCAAAGGTGAAAGGGTAAAGTTCAGAGGTTAAAGTTCAAAGGTTAAAAGGCCACAGTAGGGGTACTGATTTGCAGGTTTAAAATGTTCTGTGGGGGAACCTTGGGGGTGGGGGGTAGTTTAACATAGGTAACAGTTTTGTATAGTGAGGTTGCAGTTTTGTAAGGCGTCAGGCCAAGGGCTTTTAATTGTGATGTGCACCTGTTTCAATAAAAGCAGCCTTTTTCACACACTATTTCGGTGTCAGTGGTTTGTGCTGCTCCCCATATTCCCCAACTTACATATACGCCTGTATGTACGCTGCCCAAGTGACATTGAATGAAATAGTCATTCAGTATTCTGTGTGCCGCAGTTCCACGTCCAATAAGTGACCAGAAAGCTTGATGCGATTTTGCTTTATAACCGTGACGAGTTTGGTCCAAGTTTCTTCCTGGCAGTTTTCTTTATTCCTTCAATCTCTTCCCTAACTGAAGCCTTGCATGGTTAATCTGATGATCACACTCAGTCGAGCGCGGATTTGAAAAGAGCTCTGAGTTCTTTCCGGTAATGCCTTTTAACGCTTGTAATTAAACAGTTTGTTCTGTGATGCAGGTGGCCGTTGTTCCTATCTCTATCAAAGTTGTTTGGTTTGGTTGAGATAACAATAATACAACTACAGTAACTCCTAATCCGGCAACCAGTTCTTCAATTTTGTTTGGTTTCAAAATCAGATAATAGTTTAAATGTTCTGTAACTGTTGTACCTTTGAAGGTCTGCATTCCATTTTATTAGTTTATTTATTGGTGCCATGCAGTAATCATTTAAAGCAGAGGTCTTCAAACGTTTTTCCTCTGAGCCTTCCTAAGCAAAATGTTTTGAAGTCACCCCCACCCACCCATAAAAAAAACTGAATGGAAAATATTGGTGGAGCCAAAGGGGCAGCGCTGAGTACATGAGCGGGGATTGTGAGGTCATTTCAGGGGGACTTTTTTTGTAGTTCAAAATCCACACTAACTGTGAGACTTATAAAAGAGCAAAATGCATCAAACAAAAACAGAAATAAACCCAAAAAAACATTGCTCCCCATAGCCCCTCACACTCTTGGGCCTCAATGCAACTGCACCTGCTGCACTAATGATAGCTGCAGCCCTGAGTAGCAGGCTGTCTCCTGTGCAACTTTCACCGATTCTTCACCACGCCTGGCCATCACTCCAATCCTGAAACAGGCTCTCTGCCCCTTTCAGAAAAAAATGAGCTCCCACATATTGCTTCCTTCTTTGCAGGAAGAATGCCCTCTGCCCTAATGCTAATAAGGAAAATCCGCACCCATGCCCCTGTTTTTTAAAGTAAGACAGTCATAACTGTGATGCTCCTCAGACCAGTGGGCCCTAGTCCTGCTGCACATGTTTCACAAATGATAGTAACTGCCTTGCTTAGCAGGCTGTCTCCTCTGCCCTCTGTTAAAAACAAGAGCCCCCACTTTGCCCTACCCCCTCCCAGCCTCCAATCTAAAATGCCTCCTCTACTTCAATTCACTTTCCCCCCCGCCCCCATCTCTCCCCTGGGCTCCAAAGCAATATTGCTTTAGCAAATGGGACTGGGCCCGAATGTAAGCAAGAAAGGATAGTAATTTGGGTTTAGTTGGCCCCCACACCTCTTGGCCATGGTGCCACTACTCCTGCAGCACCAACAACTCCTACAGCCCTGCGAGGCAGGCTGTCTACTCTGTCCACTCCACAGGGCCATCACACCTAGGCCTGAAGTCCAAAACAGGCTTTCTGTCCCTTTTTATGTAAAAAAGACACACACACACACATCTTCGCCCCTTGTTGCTTGAACCCTGTTCCCTGTGCGCCAAAGGTGACCAGGGCCCTAACTACCAAGAAAAAGGGGGCCCACTCCCCTTTTTGCCCTTTCTCATAGTGAGACAGCCATCATTTGGTTGTAGTGGCCACTCGCACCTCTGGCCCCAATGCCACAGCCAACGAAACAATGAATTTCTTACTCCAACACCCTATTTGCCACGCTATCAAATTCAATTAAACCCCTTATATTTGAACAACTTAGCTAAGGCTGACCATGACCAGTATCCATCTGGTTCATTGAGGAGTCTAATAATGTAAGACCATATGGCAGGGGTGCTATGCAAAAAAGTAGGAGACACCTCACGTAAACAAACACATTTCAGCTGTTGAATAGCGATTCCCAGCAGCCTGGGCTTCGCATTATCAGCGTACTACTATGCGTGCAGGGATATTTTTGCCATGTCAAGAATCATACGGCAGAGAAACATAGTGTATTTCTTCAACTTTCCCTACACCTGGGTGTGCCAGGTCCGCTGGGGTGCAGAAACACACTGGTTTTCCCTGCTGTATGATTGATGAAACATCCCTGCATGCATAGGAGCACATCAATGATATTTCCAGTATTAAGGAATGGTTGAGTTGTAATCGCAGAATCCTCTTTTAATGCAAGTGCCGCCCGAGGTTGTGATCATAGGCCTTCTGTTTCATCACTAGGTGATCCGAGCTGCGATAAGTTCTTCATGTCCATAGGGTTTTTGTGGCTAGACATCATTTTGATTGAGTAGGTGGGAGCGGCTGAGTTTCAAAGTCAATAGCGTCTTGGCTACATATACAATGCCCTCTGCTATATTTTTTTAGTATATTTTAAGTTTCACTTGTTTGAGCATTTTGTGATCCTGTTGGTAAGCTGGTTCCAATCGCAACTTCAGGTTGAGGAGCCTTGATATTATGATCCACATTTAGGTCATTCAGTGGCGGCTCCTCCGCTAATGCGGAGGAGCGTCGCCCCACTGCCTTCAGGCAGGGAAAGAAAGGAAAAAATTAAGCTGCGGCAACTTGTGTGAGAGGGGGGGGGGCTGGGCTGAAGAGCAGGGGAAGAGGGTACAACCCTCCTAAGTGCGCAATGACTGTTTGCTTGGCCCTTTAGGGCAGCCCAAAACAGTCATGCGCACTTTCCCTGTTCTCCATGCAGTCTGCATTACAGCCTGCATGGAGAACATGCCCACCCCTACAGCCCCTGGCTGAGTGCCAAGATGAGAGCAGGAGCAGAGACGCGCGGGACCCGGCAGGAACGTAAGTTTTTTTTTTTTAATTGCTGTGACCCGCATGCCACCCTACCCCCTCCGCCTACACCCCCACCGCCCGCACCGCCACCCGCAAGCCGTGCTGGCCGCCACTGATATCATTGGACATTTCTTGTTAATTAATGAATTTGTTTCATTTTGGTCTGGTTGATTAAAGATTGGATAATTTTTATCACTCCTTGGATCTTTGTTGGTTGTGTTGGACGCCTTATTGTTTTCGTCATTAGCGACCAATTGTGAGCCCAGTGTTCCTTTATAAACTTTTATTTCTTCCATTTCTTCAATTTGTAGGCTCGTCTCTTTAGGTGGTATGTTTATTGTTTGTTTCTGACAGGTTATCTCCAGGTGCTTGACCACGGATTGTGACTTATGTGTGGCTTTTATTTGTTCTCTGTTGAGTGTGCCAATGGATGGAAGTGTCCACATTTCTTGAAGTAGACCAGTAGCCGCTGCTCTTCATTACAAGTGGTGGAGCGGGGAGGGGTGTGGCGGAGTGGGGGTAAGTATTGCAAAATAGGAAAATAAAGAAGCACTTACCTGCCGCTGCCGGCTGCCGTCTTGGGGTTCTTCTGCTCAGTTTCAGATTCCAATTCCCCACAGGCTGATGCAAACTGTGCAGGCTCCTAGATGCCAATCAAGAGGCTGCTCTCATTCTGGTAATACAGCATGAGAGCAGTGCTGTGATTGGCCAGAGCGGTCTGGTTTTACGGTAGCTCAGGTCCTAGGAGCCTGTGCCTCCTCTCCACCCGGTTGTGCAGCACATCTCAGGTGGAGAAAGATCTTAGTGCATATGACGGTTTGGCCGGCATTAGACAGCCGTCCAAACCGTCATGCGCACTTACAGTGTGTACTACTGCTCCCCTGTCATCATGGCCCCGCCCAGACTTGGTTGGCTCAAGCGAGCAGGAAAGAAAAATAAAACGATAATAAAATGGTTTCATTATCATTTTATTTTTCCCGTTTCCCTCAGCTGGCTCTCAGCAGGGGGGATGCTCCTCCGCCATATCAGAGAAGCTGCAACTGAAGTAGACTGGTGTGATGTTGGCAGTTCACCATTTGCTAACTGTTTTTTTAAATTTTTATTGGAAGTAATTGCAATAATTGGATAATATTGCCCACACTAAAAAAAATGATACTAGTTTCACATTTGTTCGATTTTTGTTAGTGATTAAGAACTGTTTTATAGCATTTTTAGGCCAAGATTCATATTTTTCAATAAAGGGACTTGTTCAGAAAGTAGTGATGATTGGTTTGTCAATATGTCCGAGATATGTGTCGGGTGGCACTGATTGTCCCCATTGCTGTTAGTTGTGGGTATGCAGGTGGAATAGTCTCTTGCTCGATTCAATCAGGAATTTGGCGGTTCGTATCCTCTTTAGAAGCAGAAGTTCTGAGTGGAACAGGCGAGTTTTAGTGCTGTTTACTGTCTAGTAACTGATAGGCCGTTTAACTCGATCAACAGTTCTTAGTAGCGAGCGAGTCAGGGAGTTAGGGTGACCATATTGATCCTCGCAGAGATCTTCAAGTCCCAGTGTTTCCTCTATACCCTAGATAGAGCCAGTAGCAGAATTACTACCCAGTGTTTTCTGGGCATAGCAGTGGTATTTATTTATTTCTATAGTGTAATAGTAAATAGCTGTGTGGTGTCTGTATGAAAATCATTTGTTCTCTTGTTTTTAACTACTAAATGTTGAAGATAGGTTAGTCTTTTTGAGTGCTACTGCTATCTTTAAACATTTGCATATTAATTGCTGTCTGGATTTCTTTAGCATTGGTGTATTTTGGTTATACGTCTGTGTAGATTCGAGCTGCTTCACTGTCTCAGCGATCTCCTAGTCACATTGTAATGAATTTGGCATTGGCAAACCCGCTGATATTTTTTTGTGGTAGAAGATAAAAGTTCATTCAGATTTCCTAGCTCTGTTTATCTTGAGTTATAGGACTTATAAGAGTTTGGGGTTGGGAGTTATGTAATTCTGTCATTTTAAGCTACCTTTGAGTGGTCTTTTGTGACTTTTATGCCTGTGTTTTCATTATATGTAAGGTAAAACCTGGCTTCCGTGCCAACAGTATATTGATCAATTTGTCCCCGTCTGTCAGATTCACATTTATCAATGAGAGAGATTCAAGCAGGATTCTCTGTTCCTTAGGAGCTTGTCTTTCGACTGTTGATCAATGCACAGTTCCAAAGGACCTCACTTTAGTGGCTGGGCTCTTCGCCGGAAGTGAAGTTTAGCCATACAACTGTTTTAGCAGAGTTATGGCAGATAAATAAGGTGGACTAGGTAGATTAAGTGGAAAGTTAAGCCTTTTAGTGTGATATCATTAATTTGCTGAAAGGTTAGTATCATCGACTTTTCCAAGCATTGTAGCATGTTCACAAAAGCAAACACAATGCAAGCAATGCGGCAGAGGCAGATAGAAAGCTTAAGATTGGAGTTGGCACTAATAAAACATGATGCTGTGGTACTAAAACTCTGACAAGAAGGAGATGACTTTAATTGCTGCCTTGTATGTGTGACTGACTCCCCCAGAAGCTTGTAGATATGCTAAACCCTGTTGTAGCTGGAGTACTCCTGGTTTCCTCAGCTGCCTCTTCTCCTTGTCCTCTGTCCACAGAACAGGCAGCCATCTCATCTTCCTCTCTTAGTCTCTGGCAGGTCTGACCCTTCAGCCCCTACCACCACCAGTGGAGTGATGGCCACACGTAGTGGGGCTCCTACTTTTTTGGTACGGCAGGGATCCGTTCCACATGGCACCTATGTATATGTATAAATACGTACAAGGAGTATACAGGAAATAAGGGAACTGGAGGAGTGCAGTCATGGCCAACCTTAGGTAAAGGTGCCTGTGATCATTGCTGCATGCATTAGCTTTCCCAGCCTTGTATGTTCATCCTTTCCTCTGCTACTGGTAGTTGCAAGGAAAAATATTAGACTGGAGACTCCCCTTTACTAATTGGACTCTAGGGGCCAGTTGTACTAATGTCTGTTTTACCAATTCATAAATTGTGATTCTTACAAAATTGCATTTTGTAATTTGGTAAATGAAATGTACCATTGTGTGCATGTTCCTATTAGGGATTTCTTAGGATTTGCTTCTGAATCACTAAAAGCATTTTCTACATGTTCGCAAATTGCGAACAATGCCCAGACACATACTGATGATATCACAATCAGGAAATACATTGTTGAACTGCCATTCTGAACCATAGGAGGTTACAATGAGGACGTGTTTTGTCGGCCAGACACTTTTAAATAAATGGCAATTCAGGAAGGCCAGACTGAGGACTCCTCAAGAAAGCATAACACAAGTTCTCAGTTTATGAGATAGGTATACTGGTGGAGGAGTGTGTAGCTAACACTGAGCAAATGTTTGGAAAAGCATTCCTAACTGTGCCTGAAGCCACAAAAAGGATTTGGTGTCGTATGCTAGAAAGGATCAATGCTGTGGGCTTAACAACTCACAGTATTCCTGAAATTCGGAAGCGGTGGTACAACCTTTGCTCACGCATGAATGAGAAGCTGACTAATTGAAGAAAGGAAGCTACTGGCAGTGGAGGAGGGGGCCTTGTACCCTGCCACCACCAGCAGCAATAGACGAGGCCATTAAAAGCATCCTCACTACAGAGGCTATATCTTTCCTAACTAATATTGATACCTCAGAACCTCCTCAGCAGCACACAGGTTAGTGTTTTTGTTTTAATTAACTCAATGCAGATGTTGGAGGTTAAAATATTTTTATAAATAACTGAAATTAAATTATATGAAAACAGATAGAATTTGATCAAGTAACTGCTCAATCCAGTAACATTTGTTATGTTCAGTAAATGGCATTATGGGATTTGTAGTCCAATGACAGTCTTAGAGGTTTTTGCAGTTCAAAAGAATCCAAATTTAAATATTGTGTTACTGTGTAATAACTTAACTAAATACATTAATGTAACGCACTTGTGTCATGATTCTGGAATGAAAAAGAAAGAAAATTTGTGTATTGTAGAGACTTACACTTCAACACAGTCAATTATGTGTCATTCAAAAATTACATACATATTTTCAAAGATTATCGCTACTGAGTGATCACCTCAGCATGGAAAGGAGCTGTAGTACAGCCTATTCATAAGATGGGCTCAAAGCAAGATCCAAATTTGTTTTGGCTAATTGCTCTTCTGGATTTCAAGGGGCAATTATTTTTGAAATACATGTTATATTATTTAGAGAAGTGGGTGAAGGATCAGAGTCTAATAACCTTAACTCAAACAGGTTTTCGCCCAAGATGCTCAACAATTGATAATATTGTTGCGCTGTCCCCACTTGCGAATAAGGCATTTAAGAATAACACTGCGCTCTGCGCTTGTTTCGCGGATTATTCCACAGCCTTCGACACGGTAGGTCACAATCATCTGTGGAATAAGCTTAGAAAATTGAAAATTGATCCAACACTCCTGCACCTTTTTATTGAGCTACATTCTGATACATGGCTACAAATAAGACTTACAACAGTGAACATCCTGTCCACCTAAATACAGACCAAGAACGAACTCAAACAAGGCTGGGTCTTGGCTCTGCTTCTATTCTCTTTATTAAGGGACAACTTGCCTGAGTCCCTCAATGAAGTTCATGCTGTGCCCCCAAAATTGGGAATGTATAAGATCTCACATCTGGCATATGCTGCTGACTTAGTGATTCTTTTACAAACGCCAAATGGATTACTTCATCTTCTATGGCAACACGTTCAATCTTGAGAATAGATAAACAACCAATTACTCTTATACGTATGATAATGTAAAAGCACAGTAAGGTCTTGCAAAAGAAGGTTATGAATGTTGGTTGTTAAACTTAGTTTACCTATTTTGTACACATCCATGATAAAAGCATACTTTGTGAATTAAATGAAAAATACCAATAAAGAAATTATTTAAAAAAAAAAAAACTAATCACTCTAAAACCAGAATAATAGTGTTTGGAAAGAAAACAAGGAAGATAGCCTAGGAACTCGGTGGTGCCATTTTTGAAACTGTTAACCAATACAATTATCTCAGGCCTTGATCGATAGTAGACTGTCATGGTCAAATCATCTTTTAACCAGGAAGTCCAAAGCAACCATCATCACTAAATCAGTCCTGAGATTTGCCAAAGCATTTGGAGGTAGAGCTTTAGACTCCTCTCTAAAAGCCTTGAGCATGAAACTCAATCCGTTCCGTCTTTACCCTTCGCTCGTCTTGAATGGGAAGATGGTCTTTGAAATTGAGAAAACCTACATACAGAATATCCGTCATCTCTTATATCTTTGATCCACCACCCCTCAATGTATCATGCAGGAGCACCCTCTCATGTAGAACCAAGCACCCTGCCTTCAGGATTGCAAAGGCCTACTATAGGGGTGACTTATAGGTTTTAAGTGCAGTGACCCAAGTTATGGGAAACCTATATCTTTAGTAAGTGGTGCTAGCACCAACTTACACAGGCTGCAATAGCAGGCCTGTAGTTCTATTTTGAATGGTCTCCCATGAGTGGCATAATACATGCTTCAGCCCATGGGAGACCTCTGGGATACCTATGCCCTGGATACCTTAGTACCATATACTAGGGACTTATAAGGGTACCCCAGTATCCAATCTGGGATAAACCTAAGTACTGAACATAACAATTTAGGGAGAAAGCAGATAGGCTGGGGTCCTGATTAGCAGGATCCCAGCCATACTAGTCAATATCAGCTTAGCGCCAGGCAAAAAGTGAGGGTAACCATAGAAGCAGATCCTACTTTCCTACACAGAATATCCGTCATCACTTATATCTTTGATCCACCACCCCTCAATGTATCACAAGGCTGGAGATGAATTTAAAATCAGTCTCATCACTCCATATTGGAGCTACTATGAACTATTTGTGTGAATGTGGAAATTCTTTTTAAAAAGGTCATAAAAGCATACAGTTTGGGAAATTTTGAGAGTTTAATTAAACTGAGCCGATCTGTTCAGAAGAGTATAGTAAGGAAGGCCTTAACTCACGTACAAAAGGAGAAAGATTTAATCTTGTTAGGAAAATACAAGCACATGGATCAGGTATTCGAATCCTATTTATTGTCTCAACACGATTACATCAATTCTGACTTGAACGGTGTGATAAAAATGAAGTATTTAAGATTTTTATTGCTATATATTCCTATTATTGAATTTGAGGAGTCATGGTGTCAGTCTCTACAACGAAAGAAGACATGTTGACTCTGTGGCTATACAGAGGAAGCCCTGAGTCACCTATTCTGCGTATGCCCAAAACTTCTGCCCCTACGGAGATGCTATCTGCGCACCCTTTGTAAGGATGCTAATATAAGATCAACCTCAGAAGCAGTTAAATACTGTTTTCAATTTTTTTTTAAAATCTTGATTGTATTAACAAATTAATTAATTTTTTAGATTTGACTTGCAAAATGTTAAGTAATCACATTTAACTTTGTTTAACTAATGCAGTTTTTAATCCTGTTTTGAAAGTTCACTTTGAGTGTGGGACAACTACTTTTATTTATTGTAATCACTGTGATTAATACAATACAATTGTTGTACTACTACTACTACATATTAATTACATTTATATGTCATTCTATATACAGAGATAGAAAACAACATTACATTACAGAAGAATATGATGCTCACACTGTGGCAGATGTAGCTGTTCAGGAGTCTAACAATGATTATATAGTTCAAGCCATGGAGATCATACCAACACCAATACTGTCTGAAACAACTTTTCCTACAAGAAGAGACACACCTAGATCTGGGAGAACCATCGAGGCAACTACATGACGTAAGTCAAAATCTTTTATACAGAGACTCAGAAGTCAAAGATTCTTACCACTTCGACTACGGTTTTCAACATGACCATGGATGAAGGCATGTCTGCTATGATTAATAATATTGACAATTTAAATGAAATATTTTAGTCACTAAGAGATTCTATTGTATTGCGACACAGCTACAAAATAGAAGACATTGACACGTTGTCTCTAAAATGCGACATTTTGGAAAACATGCAAAAAGATTGGCAACTGCAACAGGGATGCTCAGTCGTCGCACCATACATATCCAGCAAGAAATATCCCACTGTTGTAAAGATGTAGCAAGAAGTTTAAGGTTTAAGGCAGATTATGGAATCCATTTTATTTCAGGTTCCATTTTGTGACACTCAATAGGAGCAAGCCTACAGAAGGTGCACAGACCCTTTGGGCTCTAAGTGAACTTGAACTGTCTATACTTTTGCTGTAAAAACAATGCCTTGAGAAATGACGTAGTCACAAGTGTACGTGACAAACTGATGCTATGCTTCACTTGCTGATTTAATACATTAATGACCATACATAGCCAAGGATCTTATTCTGATTTGATAAATGAGCGGAAAGGCCCTTTTGTTTTGCCAAGCAACTTGCTGTCATTGGCTGTGTATCATTTGTGCAATATGTACAATATGTATTGTAATCTATAAAAACCCTTGTTAACTTCTGTAGTTTGAGCGGGTCCACGCCGGTACCTGGCTCCTTGAAGCTGCTGAATGGTAAGATACATTAGAATCTCAGTGCCTTGTGTCTTATATTAATTTCATACTGCCACAAGATTACATCATGTCTTGAATTTTTACACACTACCCAAACACGTTCTAGTGGTATGGATACTCCTCCCATAGAGAGTGAAAAGTCTTCTAGCCTCAGTATTATGTCTATCTCTGATGCTATAAAATCTAGGCATACATGCAGTCAGGCTGCTGATTCAGATGCAAATATGTTGACAACTAACCTAGCGAGGCAGCAAACAAAGAAAGAGTCATTGAAGATATGTTTTAACAAATACAAAAGAGAAATCAATTTTGTTACAGTAGTGTGCATTTAAAAATGTTGTGGAAAAACAACA
The DNA here is from genome assembly GCA_963921515.1 of Calotriton arnoldi. Lineage (NCBI taxonomy): Eukaryota > Metazoa > Chordata > Amphibia > Caudata > Salamandridae > Calotriton > Calotriton arnoldi. Next base: position 2,552,744 of record CAWUFW010000591.1, on the reverse strand, counting down.
AAATATGCAGTCAATGTGACTACATAGTTCCTATGAAGAAACGTAGAAATTAAAATGACTTTTCTGCATTCTGATTGTGACTACCTCATTACACATTGCATGGTTTATTTAAACTACACTTACCTTAGAAATAATTGTTGGGGGTCCTCTTCATCAGAGCTATCCTGCTTAAGCAGCATTGGAAGTCCCTTATGTGTTTCTATATTGTGCAGCATACCATGTACTGCCACACTCTTGCATGCCACTGGAGCCAAATATTATGGGGCTCCCCCACTTACATGAAGGCAGAAAAAACTTGCCATAAGCAGCCCAAAAGTGCGCTCTATAACTGTCCGCTTGTGGGCAGTATTATAACATCATTCACTCCTTGTATGTGCACTGAGGTATGGGGTTAAAATCCATGTGCGTAGTGCTCAGGATGATAAATGCATTCTGATAGAGACTTCTAGCAGCAGATTCCTTTTTTTTTTTTTTTTGAGCTTCAATGGTTTCACTCGGTTTGTTCACATTAATTTTTTTTAATTTTTTTATTTTTTTAAATTAACTTTTTCAGTATACATTATAGTCACAGTTCGCATTTATAAATTTAGGCACAATATAAGCATGCACTGTTACATTTCTATTGTTCCATTGTAACGCATCAGCATGTGTAATTAGTTGCTATACATTCTGTCCATGTAGCTTTTCACAGGCAGTATTTCCATTCAGGGAAGTACATAATATGATGGGTTCCTCTGGTACCACTTTTTCACTGCGGGCACAATTTTATAATATGCACATTTTATCTATTACCTGGTGATCTGGGAATGCCAGGTTGAAACAACAATTCGTGGTGAATGCATTTAGAGCGATGATAGTCTTCACCTGGTGTGTGTGCAGTTGTCCTGCAGTATGGCCTCAGCACTACGAGGTGTCGCCGTCTCAGGTTCAGTGTCTAGAGTGTCCTGTGAGTGGGCAATGAGGTAGCTGGTAAGGGGTCCCCATATGTCCCTAGGCTGTGAAGTGTGTGGAAGCAGCTCTGCATATGTAATCATTTGCTCCTGACAATATACCAGGTCATTTAGCCATTCCTTAAATTTGGGTGCCCGTCCTCTGCCCCATCGGCATGCCACCCGTCTTTTCGCCATCAAAAGTGCAACCGCAATAAATCGTCTGTGCAATGCAGGGAGCAATTTGGTATAACCCATGCAGATTCCTTTTTAAAAAAAAAAATATTCCTCAGACATCAGACTGGATCAGGAAACTTGTCCATAGTACCTCTGCGTGCCAGAAGGTGGTGCCGTGTGGCTTCCCACTGGCGCCATTCAGCTCCAGAAGTGATGTGAAGGGGCCTAGATAGACACTATCCCACATGCTGACATCAGTTCCTTTCTTTCAAGTGCCTCTAGACATGGACAAAAAAGCACTCAGACTGCTTTTTTGTGATTTTTCTACAAATTTCTCAACAGTATGCAAAGGATGTCTCCCTCTAAGAAGACAGGTTTTAAACCCTGTAAGGACTGTCACAAATATGTCTGTGACAGATCCCCAATAGGTTTGCCTGTGGTGTCTGAGGTGAAGCTACGACTACAAGACCTGTGGAGACGGCGCGTCGATGAAGCCAAAGGTCATCAGGGTATGCAAGATGAAACTTTTAGACTGCAAGCACAAGAAGAAGCAGTGCCAGGACCGCTCCAAAGTCTGCTCCGAATCCAAAGCTTGATCCTGGTCCGGCTCATGTTCCAGGAGTCGATGGAGCCGCTCTTCGTTGTGCTCCAAATTCTCAGGTATGCACAAGAAACATAAGAGTTCCAGACCTTCACGCTATTCCCACTCCCCTGATGAAGTGCATGGGTGGCGCCAACAGTCCTTTTCTCTATTCCTGAAGTTGGCCGGCATTCGGAGCCGATTTTGCAGCTGGCCCTGGTACAATTCAAGTTTCAGCCAGATTGAAGAGTTTTGGTCAGGTATGCTCCGGCTCTTAGTATCCTTACCGACTCCCTCTGGGGTGCCTTCGGGTCCCACAAAATCAAGAGGCCTTCACCTGGATTACCACTGGAGGGTCCACTCTCAGTGCTAGATGGACCATCTGAGCCGCTTTTGCTCTCGGCTCCAGTACCAATGCCGCCCCCGGTGCCCATACCAACTGTGGGGCCAGGTATGTCAATGCCGAAGCTGACTTCACTGCCTAAAGAGGTGGTGGCCCTGATTGTCCTCTTCAGTGCCAATTTGGCACCAGTCGGATGTTGACCTGTGTCATAATCGAATCTGGCCGAGGTTTCGGCACTTGCCTTACCACAAGGCAGGCAGAATTCTTTACACTCTCTTTTTGGACCAGGGTGATGGGTTCGCTCTGCCCTATGCCAATAACAATGGTATGAGGACTTGCAAGACACTAGTGGGCTGGATGCTTCCCCAGCTTTTGCCCTTTTCTCTCCTCCCGGCTTGGCTGAGGTAATATTTGCATCCTACGCCATGGTAATGCATAGGGTGGACGAAGCCCTTTATCTCTACTAGCCCCTCTTCCCCCCCACAATGAAGGTGAAAACAAACATCCTGCTGGAAGTCCTGCACCCTGGCCAGACTGCTTCTGAACCTCTTCTCCTTTTTAATGAGGCTTTGACGGATACCCTACTGGGGGTTGGACTAAACCTTGTACCTGGCAAATTGCCTGGGGCTGTTGCCCTGCTCCAGGTGAACCATTCTTTTTGTTGCATCACCTGTCTCCAGAGAATTTTGTGGTGCACGCTTCCACTAGCTGGACCAACCCCACCAATTTCCCTACCACACCCCCTTATAGGAAATCAAGAAGAGACTTTTGGAAAAGATTTATTCTACTCAGCCAGTTTGGCTCTGCGGTCAAATAACGCCTCCTGTTTGATGGGCCCCTATACTCATGCCCTGTGGGACAGGTGTTCCTGTAAAACCTTCACCCTGTTCTCTCACAGGCCATTCAGCATGGTTGTGATTTGGTTAAGTTCACAATCTGTTTTCGCTTGGACACCACTGACTCAGTCGGATGGGCTAATGTCACCAGTTTTGCCATTCAGCGCTATTCGTGGCTACAATCGACTGGGTTCCCGGGTGATGTCCAGTCTTACCTGATGTACATGCCATACGTGCTATTCTATGTAACGTGCTTGTTTGGGGACAAGGCTGATACTGTCCTTGAACGTTTTAAGGAGAGTTGGGCTACTGTTCGCTCTCTGGGTCTTTTTACCCAACCCCCCTCCCGCCAAACCTCTTTAGTGAATCATTTTAGGGTCACTGCCACCCAGTGGGATGTAGAATCCACCAATTCTATCTGGATTTGAAAGTTATCACATAAGACAGGAGGGTCCTCCAGATTGTTTGCAAAGGCTACACCTTAACCTTCCTTTCTTATCTGCCACTCTGCCCACCAACACCCCAGCGACTGGGCCTCATGCAGGTCCAACGCCAACATCCTGTCTCCAGGGTCAAGAGCAGACAAGACCTAGGCCAGGTTGAGCATTTTGAAGTTCTCATTCCGGAGGAAGGCATTGTGAGAGCGCAGATCTAGAATAGGCTGAAGACTTCTGTCCTTCTTGGGCACCATAAAGTAGCAGGAATAACAACCATGCGCTACTTCTGATGTTTTTACCCTCTTGACAACCCCTTTAGCCAAAAGGGCTCGTACTCTTTTACTGCAAAAAGGAGAGATAGTCCTCCAGAAGGAGAACTTCAAAATGTTCACCCCGGTCTTGGTCTTGTCTGCTCTCGACCCTGGAGACAGGATGTTGGCATTGGACCTGCATGATGCCCATTTCCATATTCCAGTCCTGCCGGCCCATGGGCGCTACCTGTGATTCGTGGTGGGAAAGGTGCATTTTCGGTTCACTGTGCTCCCCTTTGGTCTCATCAGTGCCCCTCAGGTGTTCACAAAAGTGATGGCGATGGTGGCAGCACACCTTAGGAGGTCAGATGTGCCAGTCTTCCTTTAACTCAACGACTGGCTTTTGAGAGCGGGATCGCTGCAGGCAATCATCTACCACCTCCAAACTACGATAAACCTCCTGTCATCTTTAGGGTTCACTATCGACGTGCCAAAGTCACACCTGACTCCTTCTCAGATGCTCTTCTTCATCTGAGCCATTCTTGACATGGTTCGGTTTCGTGCCTCATCCCCTGGGAAAGAGAGTAGGGGACATTCAGGCTGTGATCCTGATATTTCAGCCACTGTCCTGAATTTCAGTGAGGTTGACTCTGAGGCTGCTGGGACTGATGGCCTCCATCGTCCTGCTGGTCGAACACGCCAGGTGGCATATGCAGATTTTGCAGTGGAATCACAAGTCCCAGTGGGCCCAAAATTAAGGGGACTTCTGCGACCACGTATAGATTTCAGAGGAGACTGTAAAAGATCTGCAGTGGTTGCTACTGGATTGCTATTGGGTCAGTGGCAGACCTCTGTGCCTTCCCCACCCAGAGCTCACAGTGGTGACTGATGCGTCGCTTCTGGGCATCAGGTGGCCACCTGGGACAGGTGGAGATCAGAGGCCTCTGGTCTCTGGTGGACTCCCAGCTTTATATCAATCTTCTGGATCTGAGATCTATCTGCTTGGCGCTGAAAGCCTTTCTGCCATTCATCAAGTGACGGATGGTACAGGTGCTCACCAACAACACCACTGCCATATGGCACTGCAACAAACAGGACAGGGCGGGCCACGGATCCTATTCCAGGAGGACTTGCACCTCTGGAAATGGCTGGACCACCACTGTATCTACCTGTTGGTTGTTAGAAATGGGATTTTTGGTAGGCTAGGGCTTGTGCCAAAGCCAGGAAGAAACCATCACTCTAGTCAGGATAAGGGAGTTACACTCCTAAAATAACCCCTGCTCACCCCCTTGGTAGCTTGGCACGAGCAGTCAGGCTTATCTTAGAGGCAGTGTGTAAAGCATTTGCACATAACCAACAGTAATACAGTGTAAGCACTTCAAAAGGACACCACACCAGTTTAGAAAAATATCCAATATTTTTATATACTTAAGACAAGACCAAAAACGATAAAAATCTACAATACAGTACTTAAAAATCTTCAGTTATCAAAATATGCTTGAAAAACAGTTCCTTGATGTTGATAACTCCCTCCGGGGCTATCACGGCGTTGTGAGCAAACAAATCCAAACAGTTCTGGCTGACCGCGGTGTCGCGGGCCAGCTACGGTGCCGGGAAGACCCGCAAACAGTACCTTTTAGAAATGCAGGGCGTCGGCGACCTCTCTTTCAGCTTCCGGAAGCCCAGCGTCCGTAGGCGTCGGTTCCGGTGGTCGGTGCAGGAGTCGTCGGGGCCCTCGAAGTCACACGCGTTGCAGATCGAACTCCTCGCTGTTGAAGTCAGGAGCTCTAGCGTCGGTAGGCGTCGGGTGCTGTGGTGCGAAGTGCGGCGTGCGGTGCCCTCAGGGTGCGGTGCGAGCAGCGGCTCGGTGGCGGCGTCAGATGGCGGCGTCGGGGAGACCAGGGTTGCGGTGCGAAGTGAATGCGGTGCTCGTCACGGTGCTGGCAGGTCGCGGTGCAAGCAGCTGCGTCGTCTTTGCTGAACGCTGTAGTCGGCTGACGAACGGGAGTCGATGGCGCCGGCATCGGTAGGCCAAGGCTGCGGTGCGGGTTGAGGGCGGTGCGTCGTGTAACTTTACGAGCGGTGCTCTCGAACCACGGTGCAAGCAGCGGCGGAGATTTCGGCGTGGAGCGGCGTCGTCGGGGATACCAAGGCGTTGTCGTGAAGCGAGGTGGTGTGGAGTGCGGTGCCCACAGGTCGCGGTGCGAGCAGCGGCTCGGTGGCGGAGTCAGCAGGCGGCGTCGGTGAGACCAGGGTCACGGTGCGGCATTGCGGCGGTGCCCTCTGCGGTGCCTTCAGGATACGGAGTCGGCAGCTGCGTTGTAGACGGCGTCGGGTTGCTTTTTCTTCTGTTGCAGCACAAAACACACAGTCCCCAGTGCTGAGGGCAGAAGAACTTGAAGTCTTTGCTGTTCCTGAGACTTCTTGAACAGGGGGCAAGCTCTACCTCAAGTCCTTGGAGAAACTCACAAAAGTAGATTGCAGAAAGTCCAGTCCAGTCCTTTCACTGCCCAAGACAGAAGCAGCCACTGCAGGCCAACACAGCAAAGCACACAGCAAAGTGGTAGTTCCTCCTCACAGCTTCTCCAGCTCTTCTTCTTGGCAGTCTTCTTGGTCCAAAAGAGTTCTAAAGTTCAGGGGTCTGGGCCCCAATATTTATATCCCAAAATCCTTTGATCTCTTAGGCAGAGAGTGTCTGTGCCCAGCCAGAACCAGTTCTGCCTTCTCTGGTGTGACTTCCTGGCAGGAGGTGGAGACGGCATTGTCAGAGGCAGACCAGGCCTTTTGAGGTGCAAGGAAATCTCCTCCCCCTCCCCCAATTGCAGCCCAGGTCTATTCAGCCATTTCCTGACCCACCTAGACTATCTGGAGCCACTCCTGCTCCCCAGCCTTCTGTCATCCAAACCCCAGACAGGCAATCCACATTCCAGCAGAGGCACACGGGGTGACTGAGCAAGAAAATACCTACTTTCTAAAAGTGGTATTTTCAAACACAGAATGTAAACATCACCTTCACTAAAAGATGCATCTTTAGATTCTGAGTTCAGGCATACTAAACTTTATTTTCCTACCTAATTCCCCGGGCCACTTATGTTTATAAGATGTTATAAACAAACTCCCCATTTTGTCCTATGGGGAACAGGTAGCCTTGCAATAGTGAAAAACGAAATTGGCCGTAATTCACTATCAGGACATGCCACACACACCAGGGCATGTCCTACCTTTCACATACACTGCACCCTGCCCACAGGGGTACCTTGGGCCTACCTTAGGGGTGGCTGACATGTAAGAAAAGGGAAGGTTAGGGACTGGCAAGTGTGTGCATTGGCCAAGTCGACATGGCAGTTACAAACTGCGCGCAGACTCTGCAATGGCAGGTCTGAGTTACCTTTTCAGGGCTACTCACGTGGGTGGCACAATCAGTGCTGCAGGCCCACTAGTAGCATTTGATTTACAGGCTCTGGCACACTCAGTGCACTTTACTAGGGACTAACAAATAAATCAAATATCCAATCATGGAAACACCAATCCATAACACAATTTACAGAGAGCATATGCACTTTAGCGCTGATTAGCAGTGGTAAAGTGCCCAGAGTCCTAAAACCAACACAAACAGGTCAGGAAAAAGTAGGAGGAAGAAGCAAAAAGTTTGGGGATAACCCTGCAAAAAGGGCCATTTCCAACACTGGTGAACCACCTGTTAGGCTCACTAAATGCCAGAGCAGACAAACTCAGCCGTCTGCGCCTAGCTGATCCCAAGTGGCAGTTACAACCAGAGGTGGTGCAAGGTCTCTTTCTCGAATGGGGAGAACCTTGGCTCGATCTGTTCACCACTGCCAGGAATGTGCAATGTCAGCACTACTGCACGTTGGGGTTTTCAAGGGGTCTCTAGCTCAGAGACTCGTTCCGCCTCAAGTGGAACTCAGGACTCCAGTATGCCTTTCCGCCGATACCACTCCTACCCTGAGTTCTCAAGATCTGGACAGACCGAGCCCAAATTATCGTAGTAGCTCCGGATTGGGCACAGAGAGTTTGGTATCCAGAACTGCTGGGCTTGAGCATATGTACTCTGATCAGGCTTCTCATGCTGGAGGACCTGCTGTCACAACAGCAGGGCAGGATTCTGCACCCCGGGCTTTTGAAACCTCCATCTTCAAGCATGGTGATTGAGCGGTAACAGCGGAACACCTTTGGCCTTCCTCCAAAGGTGATTGATGTCACCTTGGCAGACAAGCATCACTCAATGAAAACTGTATTTGCCTGTTGTTGAGACAGAGTTGTGGTTTGGTGTGGAACTCCTCAGGGTGTCCCCCTCCAGGCCAAAATGTCTGATGTTTTTTTTATTTGTTCTGTCTCTCACACAGCAAAGCCTCGCTCTTGGCCCTCTCAGCATTCTTATGGGTGCCTGATCAGCCCACTTTCATTAAATCACCAGTTGTGATGCAATTTGTGAAAGGGCTAAAAAGACGTTTTCCGCTTCTCCATTTGTGATGCCCCAATGGGACCTTGATCTTGTCCTTAATTATTTAATGTGTACTCCATTCGAGCCGTTCCACAACTGTCCTTTGCAGCTTCTCACCATTAAAACTGCGCCTAATGTCCCATTATGTCAGTAGTACACTATGTATCCAGTCCTAAGTCCTAAAATTTGTTGTGCAATATTCGATCGCTGCCCAAACACTCTGTTGAGGTATGGGACCTAGTGTCCTCGGTTCAACCTGAACTGGGCTTTCTAACCGAAACCTGGCTCAAACCCCACTCTGTGCCCGCTATAGCATTAGGCATACCGGAGGGGTATAAAATGGTAAGACTGGACAGAACTATGAAGGTAGGGGGTGGAATCGCCATTGTGCATAAAGATGGAATCAATGTCTCCGTCCTAGACCAACGTGGCGATGCTACTATGGAGATGTTGGTCTTTAGGATAGATTCATCCATGCAGGCTAGCTGGAAAGGGGCGTTAATTTATCGTCCCCCGGGACCCCTAGCTGATTTCTCTCTACAATTGGTTGAACTATTAGCCCCGTATGTGAACGCGTGCAATAACTTTCTCCTCTTAGGAGATTTCAATATCCATAGTGATTGTCTCTCCAACCCAGATGCACAGACTCTTCTGGCTGACCTATCCCTTTTAGGCCTATCCCAGCTTAATGAAGGCCCGACCCACATAGCTGGTCATACTTTGGATATTATATTTTCAAATTCTTCGAAGATTCAGTGCGAACCCCCCCCAACAACTTACTTGGTCTGATCATTCAGTCATTGAATTTTTTATCCAGGACCCTACAGATCTCAAAATACCTAAACCAGCTACATTTTATATTCGCAGGCAGTGGCAGAAAGTCTCAGCGGAAAATTTTCAAACCGTTTTTTTGAGGCCTCAAAGTTCCGCATCTGACAATATTGAGGAAGCACTGTCCAAATATAACTCGGCTGTTTCAATAGCCATTGACCACATCGCACCTCTGAAATCTTCCTTGAGCCATCCTAATCGCCCACAGGCAGTCTGGTTCTCGACTCAACTGCGAGTTCAAAAACAACTTTGCAGGAAGTTGGAGAGAATCTGGCGTGCTTCTCATAATGAGGCGGACAGAGATCGGTTTCATTCCACTCTGTTCAGCTATCATAAAAATATAAAAATAGCACGGAAAACCCATATAACAGCACAGTTAGCCCAGGCCGGCAACTCTTCTAAAACCCTGCACCAGATTCTTCAGTCCTTCATTAACCCCAAGGCATGTGAAAGCTTAGAGGCCCCCTCCCAACTGCTGTGTAATGATATTGCTCTTTCTTTTGCACAAAAGATAGAGCTTATCTATGGAAAAATTACCGCAATAGGAGGCCTGCAGCAGATCCCTATGGCCTTGGACTAATTGAATCTAACTAACTCTCAGCTGTTAGAGAACTTCCCTGCAATCACATTAGCAGAGGTTGAATCACTGATCCACAAGATAAAGTCTGGGTCCCCTTCTGACCATATTCCAGCTAAAGTCATTCCGTCTTTAGCTAAACATCTGTCTCCCTCGGTGCAATCTCTTATTAATCTCTCTCTAACGGAAGGCCATGTACCGCTGGAGTGGAAGGTTGCTCAGGTTAGACCCATTCGTAAGAGCACTAAAACACCGTGGATGGATTTCTCTAACCTCCGTCCTATTTCACTCCTCCCGTTCCTGAGCAAACTAATGGAAAAACATGTCAATACCCACCTTTCCAACTATGTCGAACTGACAGGATATTTAGATCCGTCCCAGTCCAGTTTTAGGCCCAAATACAGCACCGAATCAGCATTACTAGTGGTCACAGATAACATCAGGATGACCCTAGATAAAGGCCACTCTATGATTCTGGTGCTGTTGGACCTATCTGCAGCGTTCGACACAGTTTCCCACAGTATTTTGATCAAAAGGCTGGAAGAGGTTGGGCTAAGAAAATCAGCCTTACAATGGATGAGGAGCTTTCTGTCTGATCGCTCCCAGATTGTCAACCTAGGCTCGTATCGCTCGGCCCCTATAGATTTGACCACGGGAGTACCCCAGGGCTCATGTCTGAGCCCTACATTATTCAACATCTATATTGCTCCCTTGGCCAATCTTCTGAGGACACATGGGTTCATTCCCATATCATATGCCGACGATACCCAGCTACTCTTTCCATTCGATAAATTCACCTCGGCAGTACGGCTAGCCTTCTCCAATGGGATGAGAGCCATATCACACTGGATGAAGAATAATTTCCTCCAGTGTAATGTGGGAAAAACAGAGATAATGCTCTTTGGAGAGGCCCCCCTCCTGTGGACCCCAGATTGGTGGCCGACCGACCTAGGTCCCCATCCCGCTCCCAAGTTTACAGTCAAAAATCTGGGTATCCGTTTAGATCAAGCCCTCAGTCTGAAGGAGCACGCTGCTCAGACAGCTGGTTCCTATTTTCATGTAATAGGCCTGCTCCGCCGAGTTTTCCCCCTGCTTCCTGACTCCATCCGGAAAACTCTAGTCCAGGCGCTGGTATTAAGTCGTCTGGACTACTGTAACGGCCTGCTGGTCTCTGCTAATGATGCTTCACTCAGCAGACCGCAGGTGAGTTCAGAACACTGCGGCGCGGTTGGTCCTTAATGCCCCTCTAGGACCCCCTCTCGCCCTCTTCTCATGAAGCTGCATTGGCTCCCTATCCGCCAACGGGTCAAATTTAAAATCTGCTGCACCATTCATAAGGCACTGCTTAACTTGGGCCCATCCTATCTCTCCGAGAAATTCATGCCCTATGTACCATCAAGATCCCTCCGCTCGAGTGCTAAACACCTTCTGGTGGTGCCTCGAGTAAGTAAGGCAAGACTAGGAGGAAGAGCTCTTTCCCATCTTGGCGCTCGTTACTGGAACGAACTCCCCCTGTCCTTGAGACAGTGTCTAGATCACTTACAATTCAGGAAGTTGCTTAAGACCACCCTTTTCCGCGTCTGTTAAACTCTGCTGGAGTTGCTTCACACCTTCACAGTCCGCTCTAAGCGCAGAAATACCCCTTCGGGGGTCGATTCTAGCGCAATATAAACAAATAAATAAATAAGCTACCTTTTACAAATCATTTCTGAGCCCCAGAATGCACTCTTATTAAATGAAAGCCATGAACTGCATGAGGAATTTCCTCTGCAAAGTTCTTGACGTTGTTTCCAAAACCTCTTGTATATTTTGCTAAGGCTGCAAAGCTATAAAAAATTCGAACACAATCCTGGGAATATCAGATTTAGCGAAAGATATGAGTGAAAATGACCTTCAGTGGTAGCATTCTCTTTTAGGAAATGTTTCCATCAAAAACATTTTTTGCCAGCATTTTCACTGGCAGGTGAAGTTTATAAGTATTAGTCAACTTTGCAAATCTAAACTGTGTATCCTAACATGAAGAGATATGGCAAACTAAGCAGCGCCCCTAAAGCGTTATTGGGTTGTGCTGTATTTTGTCTTTGCATAATGATGAGTAAAGCGTAATACTGCATTCTTAATGGATTCATTAAAATATGTGTATAAATAAAAGGGCAATGTCTCTGCGTATATCGAGTTGCTCCCCGTCATGTTCTGATGTTGTGCACAATCTGATTTGCTTATGCTATAAAGATCTGAAGACTCCTCATGACGGGTGCGGTAGCTTATTGAATGAATTTGTACTTGTAAAGCGCACTGCTACCCTGAGGCTTCCTGGCGCTGAACGCATACCGCTGTGGAACCCTTCCTGGCTTTTCCCTGTGAAATGTCCACTCCTGGGCACCCCCAAGGTGAAGCCAGGCATCCCAGCGCTGGTGGGGCCGTTGTGGAGATTAAGCAAGCTATTGCCCAGAGTTGCAGAGTGGGACCCATGATTAGAATAGGCACCGAGGCGAGAATTATCAGGTCCGAGGAAGTTGAGCCCAAGACCCGCCGAGGCGGGAATTGAACCCTGGTCCCAGGCCAGATCTCTGCATCAGGGTCTGCCGCTCTAACCATTGAGCCACACTTCTCCACTTATTCAGTCATTAATTTGTATATGCATTCTGGTACCTGTAGTTCTGCATTTACAATGACTTGAGCAAAAGTCTAACTACAGGACAAGTGCAAAAATAAACAGGACACCTTGATCTAGTTAAGGAAAAACGTTGCACTGTGTGAAACTGACCCTGCTGCTCCCTATGGTGTACTTGGTGTGTGATAGAAAAGAGAGTCTGTTTGTGTTGTCCGATGCTACCTTGTGTACACCTCACCAGAAACCATCACACACTCTCAGGTCTATAAAAAGTAGTTCATACTACGTGCTGTTTCCCGCATTGGTCTCTTTACAGAAACAGTGAACAGTTACTAACTATCACTGCACTATTGAACAAGCATTTGCAATGCAATAGGTCTCGCATTTGCTAAAGTCAGAGCTGCTGGTGTTGAAAAGCATAATGTTTTTTACTTTTGCTTTTTTATACCAATGGCAAAAGCGCTATGCAAATATAATTACTCCACTGCAAATAAAAAAACAAAAGTAAAAAACATTGCCATTTTCAACACAAACAGCTGTAACTTTAACAAATGTGAGACCTATTGCAAATGCTTGTCTTCTTTCTTGCCATTTTCCTTTCTGCTCCCAGCCTACCATTGAAAATGTGTGGCTCGGTTTCTGCATGCCCTGGGCTCTTTTCTAACACAGAATATTGTCGAGGCAGGAAGACATGGCTGTGTTTTACGTGACCTCGACTCTTCGAATGCAGCCCAAGGGATACTGACTATGCAGAAATGTATTGAAGATGATTACTTCGAGCTGGACTGGTATTACGAGGAGTGCATGGAAGGTAAGAAGCCTTTTTGTGTACAGTAGCTTGCGAAGGAAGGCCTGTGTGCCCAAACCCCTGAGGACCGTACAGAGTGCAGTGTAACACAGATGTACGGCCTGCTTCTGTGGGGCACAGTGCATTGATGCAGGGTGTAATTTTGCGCCTGCAGTGCAAAGGGGTCCCAAACTACAGAGAGCCCACATTCGACCTAAAGCTGATGGATATCTGTTAGATATGGGGTTAGTAAGCGACCCAAATCTCACTCCCATGGGACAGGGAGGCACATCATTTTATGTTGCGCTACTGCACTGTTGAGGCTTTGAGCCAGTGATAGTGCTGTAGAGCAGAGGTGTATGGCTTGGTGGCCATCGATCAATACCTCTGTACATTCACAAGGTCTTGGGAATGGTTGTAGTTCTGTGGAGCAGAAGCGGATTGCCTGCTTCTGTACGGCGCATTAAATTCACAATTCTTTGAGAATGGTTTTTGCGCCGTGGAAAAGAGGTACATGGCCTAGTGGTTATTCCTGTATATCACTGTGAATTCACGAGGCCTTGGGGTGGTAGTTCTGTAGAGCAGAGGCACATTGCCTGACCCTATGCAGCGCATTACATTCACTAGCCTGTGAGAATAGTTCTAGTGCTGTGGAGCAGAGGTACATGGATTGCTGGTTATTTCTGTAGAGAGCAGTGAATTCACAAAGCCTTGGAATGGTGATAGTTCAGTGGAGCAGAGGTGCATGGCCTGCACCACTGCAGCACATTGCATTTACAAGGCTTTGTCAGTGATCATTATGCTGTGTTGCGGGGAGTGTTCGTCGGTGAGGTGAGCATCCTTTGGGTTCCTTGATTGGTTTATTAGCTCTGTGGATGTTGAGAGGGGTTTCTGTTGAGAAAGGTGTTTGTTGGTGGGATGCTTCACAAGAACAGGGGTTGGCTCTTGGACCCGTTTACTTGTTTCCTTTGCCTCACCCACTCCCAGTCGCCTTTGGGAATGTTGAAGTCTTTGACCATCCAGGCATCTGCATGTTCCTTTTTCATCCCCCTTTCCTTTAGAATGACATGTCTCTGTCAACACGTTCTTCCCTACAGAGGGATGAGACAGCATTTCCCCAACATTTCTGGGTAATGTCCCATACGTTCGTTCTTATTCTGCGAGTTTTTTTAGTGAGCCGGGCCGTCCCCATCAGAGGTGGAGGTATAATGTTCATGTCTTGATGTGAATATAACAGACATCACAAGTTGTGCTGTGGGGTAAGTGATTGTTGAGTCATCGGCATGTGATGGTTTGCTCTGAACGGGGAGAAAGTTCTCTGATTCCACTGTGAATTTGGGTGATTGATGGCATGGGCGTTTTCTCGTTCTTGACGTGCCAGATGATTCTGTTGACCTGAGTGATTGTGCTGACATGCTTTCTGAATCAGATGAATCTTCTGGTGATTTCCTTTGAGGAAGTTCTTTTGGGTGTGGTCTGACTGGTGAATCTCTTGAGCTGATGGACTGTGATGAACTGCTCCTTGAGTCGGAGCTATCTTTGGGGCGTTTCTTTGGGTACATCTTTCGAAGTGTCTTATGTGCTCTTGCAACGGGGGGTTAATTTGATAGCTGAGTGTATATTTCTTTTGTTTGGCCACCGTGCATTTTGTCTCTGCTCCTCTCATGTGGTGTTAACTGTCTCCTCTCAGTTTTCTCCTTATTGTTGTGGGTATCTTGTGGAAGAGGTGTGGCGCAGCGGCCAGGGTGCTTGACTCCGGACCATGGGGTTCACGGTTCAATCCCCGGTGCCGGCGACAGGTTAGCCCAGCACCATGTGACTCTGGGCAATAGCTCGCTTAATCTTCCCGAGGACCCCCAGCGCCGGGACACCTCTCCGGAGGTAGCTGTGCGCTTTACAAATGCTGGTATTTATTTTATTTATTTATAGCTGGAGTGTGTTTGTATACCAGTTCACGGAGTCTGCGTGAATTGCCCAATCTTCCGTGATTTGTTTCTTCTTCTCGCTTGTTTGGCGCTCTGTCGTCTGTGCCATGTGTGTAATATGTCCCACTGCTTGATGATTCTTCGGAAAAGTCTAAAAAGCTCGATGAACAGTGGGTGGCTCAGGTGTGTTTGTATACCGGTTTCCAGAGTCGGTGTGAATTGCCCAATCTTCTGTAGTTTGTTTTTTCTTCTAACTTGTTGTGCATGCTGTCATCTGTGCCATTTGTGTGATCTGTCCTCCTGCTTGATGCTACTTCAGAATAGTCTGGAAAGTTTGATGAATTACTCCTTCAAGTTATTTCAATTTGGATGTCACGATCCCAGATTGTCCAGGTCTTTTGTTTGCCATTCTCCTCTGCCAATTGTATTGTTGTATCTGAGTATTTCATGTCACTTGGTCTATTGTGATATCTTGTCTCTGGTCTGTCTTTGCCCTCAGTCTTTCAGGCTCTTTTGGTCTCTTGGGCTTTACTCACTGACATGAGAAACATCTAATTTCTCTTGTCTTCTTTTCTTGCATTGAGGTGCAATTCTCTTGCCCGCTCTCCCGCTTCGGCCCTCCTGAGCTGCTTTTGATGGATCTTGTGCTTTGTGTCTGGTATTGAACAGCCCTCAATTACCCTGAGTCGAATTGATTTCTCATTTGTGAATGTATTGAAATCGTATTGTTCCAGACTTTGTAACCTTGTAATGAAATTTGGAAATGATTCACCTGGTTCCTGCAATGCTGAGTTGATGATGAGGCGTTCTTGATCAACGTCTTTCTTTGTGTTGAAATGTGCACGTAATGTATCTTTGAGTTTTTCATATGTCTCTGTGTCCTTTGTTGAAAATGTTCTGATTAGGCGTCGGCCTTCATGCCCCACCAGCTGAAGTAGTAGTAGGAGACGTTTTTTGTCTCTTCGCTCACTAGCTGCTGCAAGAAATTCATCCAGTGACTCCAGCCACTGGTTCCATTTGGGATCCAAACTCTTGGTGCCGGTCTGTGTCACTGGGGGTGGCACTTCAATGCAGGGGTTAGCTTTTTGTGTTACTTTTCCCACCGGCATAATGGTGGAATGTACTAGTATGATAATGCCACAGGACTGCTCACTATACTTTATATATTATTTGTTGGCCCTCTTCGGTAGAGATCTTGCGTATAGTTGTTTTTCTTTTGATTTTGGGAAAGCTCACTCAATGGTGACTGCCTTATTCTTTCTGGCAGCTTCACAATTTCCTTGTAGAGCTGTTCCGGCTTTGATGCCCCTAGCAATGTGTATTCCTTCCAGAAGCCAACCTGGCTTGGTGTCTGCCCTTAGTATGGCTGTCTCAGTAGGCTTCAGTGAGTTATTCCTGGATTGCCTGATTCCAATATGGCTGCCTCACTGATTTTAGTGGATTTGCCTCAGGGAGCCTGACTTCAAGATGGCCACCTCATAGACTTCAATGGACTGTCACTCAACTTGCCTGACTTCAAAATGGCTACCACTCGGCTGCAGCATGCAAGCCTTGTAGCTCAGAGAATTCCTGTTTTTCTTTAACGCTGCTTGCTAGCTGCAGGTAATTTGTGCTTCCTCAACACTGGTACTTTCTGATGTTACTTGCCTCCTTGATCTGCAGCCGTGATCTTTGATCCCACCCTCGTCACCAGTTGTCCTGTTCTGGATTGGTTTCTCTTCACAGCACTGGCAAGCATAACATTCTGCTTAAAAGACAGCACCTGGCATAAGGCTATTAACTCATCTTTATTAATTTCTTTTATACATGGTCTAATGATGTGGAGCTACTCTCCACACGTCCTATTCTCCCTGTTTCCCTCTATGTAGTGAGACGGAAAACTAGTGCTTCCTGCAGGGCTTTAAGTGGGATAAAAAAACTAGGGGGTCTCTAAAGGGGCGTGGCCGATGTAATTAAGGGCGTGGCTTAAAAACACGTAAGCTAAAAATCAGTGCTCAGCATAGTGTACCGCCCGACTTGTATTTTGCTGTTTCTGTCATAACATCATACCTACAACAAGTCAGGACTATTGACTTTGTCAATGGTTGTTGCATACGATAAATAAGCAGCAACTATGGCTTGTTGTTTATAATATTGAAAAAGCTTCCACTTAAAACCCTGGTGACCCTACAACGATGTTGCTGCTCCTGCGTTTCAAAAAGAGAAGGGAAATCCAGAGAGAAAATGACTCTCTTTAAAGGATTTCCCTTCCCCTACAGAACGCTCACCTGGCATGACGTCATGCTGTAACTTCTCCACTTGTGAGAAGTGAGTAGTGTGAGCACGCGCACATCGATGTGCCTGCTGTCACTGCAGTCCGGAAAAAACGGACCGCCTGTGCCAGGGCACAAAACAGAGCCCGATAGGGACCCGTTTCGAGGCCCCCTTTAAAAAACTGCCGATGCTCAGCACCGGCGAGACCCGGCCCATTTAAAGCCCTGGCTTCCTGTCTCCACCCAGGTAGTTCCTGGCATCTCAATTCTGTCTGGACCATCTAGACCGCTGACCTACTTACATAAAATATCCTTTCCTAGAGGACATGACACATGGCAAAGCCATTGTGGCATTTGCGCTTTAGCTTTACACATCTTAAGCTAAAGTGCGGGTGCCACAATTGCTTCTAAAGTAAAGAAATAGAAAAAAAATTCTATTTCTTTACTTTTGAAGCAATCGCCTGTGTTTTAGGTTAAGATGTTTAAAGCTAAAGCGCGGGTGCCGCGATTGTATGAAAAGTAAACAAATAGGGGAAAAAATGGCAGTCAAGTACTTTTTCTATTTATTTACTTTTGTAACAATGGCGGCACCCGCGCTTTAGCGATAAGCACCTTAAGCTAAAGCTCGGGTGCTGCGATTGCTTCAAAAGTAAAGAAATAGAAAAGAATTGTGCAATTTTTTTTAATTTCTTTACATTTGAAGCAATCGCTGCACCCGCGCTTTAGCTTAAAATGTTAAAAGCTAAAGCGTGGGTGCTGCCATTATAACAAAAGTTAATGAATATTTTTTAAAAACATGCTGCTGCGTTCAGTGCCGCAATTAACAAAAGAAAGGCACGGCTGCCATTATATCAGCTGAGGCGTGCCGTGCTGGTTACATGAAAAAAAGAAAGCGTGTCCTGCCTGCAACAGCGGGCAGGAGAAAGACATTTAACAAAATAGTGCTCCGAGGTTGTAATTAAACCTTACAGAGTAACAACACATGTAACAGGGGGGTGTCCTCATGGGGTTACAAGAAGAGAAAAGGTGATACTAAGGCGGGACTATTACGCCTATTGACCAATGAAAATCCACCATTTACAAAGGACAGTGACAGGAGCCAATTAAAAAGATGGGCCGAAAGTGGGCGGAGCTTCAAGTCCATACCTAAATACAGCATATCTCGAAGAGACAGCCCAAGCGCTGCCTAGGCGAGACCTAAAAACTGGCAAAAATGGTGAGAAGGATTGGTCCTGAATAATTACAAATGTAGGAGCCCTTCTAAGAAGCTCAGTCAATGTCATTTTAAAACTATAGTCTCTCCTGAGATGTTTTTGTTTTTAATCAATTTAGAAGCATTGCTGCCATGCAGAGGCTTCTGACCTGACCCCTGTCAAGGTATAGCATTGCTATTACGAAGTGCAGATCTTGCCCATTAAAGACATAACAGGCCTGCTGTGAAGTGCTCACACTGTCCCTATTAAAATAAAACCCTCTCATGAAGTGGGACAAGTGTTGCCTTATAAGACAGATAGCAGCCCTGTAGAGAAGTGCCGAACGTTTAGAAAGAGAAATGACCATTACAAGTACAGCAGCACTGCTACGAAATGCTAGGACTGTCCCATTGAAGGCTTTTCAACAATGCTAAAAAGTGATGATTCTGTCCCATTCAAAGTGTGGTGACCTTGGAAAACAATATTGTTACTGACATCAAGGTGACTCAGTGATTTAAACGCTTGCCACTGACATCTGCTATTACATGCAGGTCACAAATCAAATCCAAATACCAGCAACACTAACTCATCCTTATGAGGTTTGTAATTTGAAAGCTATTAAATTAGCTAATAACAGCAACTGTTATTTGCATCACTTCAAGTTGGTAAAAACTGTGATATAAAGTGCTAACTTATTGCTAATGTCATTTTACATTTATAGCACTCCTCTTGATAGGAGAAGATTTTTTCTCACATTTCTTACCATTGTACACTTTAGCTCCTCAGAGGGATAAAGGGAGTTCAAACCCTATGGCCATTCAGTTTCTTGCCCTCTCTGCTGAGACTGCAAACAAGTGACAGTACCCCTCTAATACACAATCCCACAAAACCTAAACCACAAAGCGTATTCATACTCATCCCACCACAAGCTTGAACAATAAAGCGTATTCATCCCACCATAAGCTTTTCTCTGGAAAAAATCAGAATCTATTGGCTTTGTCAATGTTTGAATGCTCTGGGATAAAAGTACAGCTTGGAAATTAAATCACTGTATATAAAAAAAATAGACACTGTGTTCACTGGAAAAGTACTGTGACCCGAGCCACGTTTTGAGTGATTTGTTTCTGCTGCCCATGATAAGCATCAGGTGACTCTTCAGCTGCGAGTGACATTTATGCAAAGTTCTTGAGTTGCCCAAGTCCCATCGTGAGTGGTAATCTAATATTTTTTTCTTTCCATTCTGGTACCTGTAGTCCTTTTGATCTGATCATTATTTCAACACTGCAAGCCCCAGAAAAGAAAACAAACCTGAACTGGATGGGCTACTCACGCATGATAGGGTTGCCTCCTTTCTCTGGAAAAAATACCGGTTATGTGTTTGGGGAAGGGCGGTGCCAGTATTTGAAACAGATCTTGTATAAAATCATATCTAGTCAATTTTAACATGGCAGTGTATCTCTATTCGTTTTAATAATCATTTAGGCATAGTTTAGAGAGCTCTAAAATATATTTCAAGTGATTTGTCCTTGTGTTTGCTGTTTAAACTTTATATCTCAAATCCAAACGATACTAGTATGTCCTGATTTTTCCAATATTTTTAAGCACTATTGCATGGCCTGGTGGTATACCTATGCATGGGCCATGGAAACATGAGAGAATTGTTTAGTGAAGCCTTGGGCAGCATTAAGAACTATTTACCAACACAATGACAAATGTGAGCAGAGCTTAGGCTGGGACTGGACTTGCTTGATATGTAGGGGGTTCATTTTCATTCCTCCCAAGAAACTTTTGGGCCAGCTCTGATGTGACAGAATGTAAGTAACAACATGGAGTCAATTGGGGTACAGGAGTAAAGATGGCGACCGCTTAACTTACCGGGTCCGCACCGCCTCGCTCTCCTTATGATCCGTGCCTCGGCGTACTGCTGGCTTGGTCGGAGACCGGGTCTATCGATCCAGGCGTGCTGGTAGGTGGCCCGCTGGTTTATCGGTGGCCCGCTGGTTTATCGGCCGACTCCTTGCGGTTTTTTTGGGAGTGGTTGCTACTGCGGAATGCCTACCGGAAATCAGGAGCCATCACTCTCTACTATATTCTCATTGTTGAAGCAAATGCAAGAAACACAGATGGAATCATTGAGGGTATTGCAGGCAGATATCATCTGTCTGCAAGAAACCCATATAGAAGAATCAAGAACGGGTCTCCTAAAGAATCTGGGTTTCAGATTTATAGCAGGGACCACTCTTGGGACTTGCACACGAGGAGTTGCCATCCTAGCCCAGAACAATAAGTTACAGTTTGCCCAAACTCGTACTGACCCGATGGGGAGGTGGGTGATTACCAAATGCAGCCTTATGGGGAATGTCTCTTTTACGCTCTGTTCTATATATGGATCAATTATGGACGACCCAGGGGTTTTTAACTGGTTGAATAATGAACTTGCACACTGGCCATTACCCATCATTCTCTGTGGGGATTTTAATATCAATCTACTAAATAATTGGGAATTATATTCAAAGTATATGGGGAGGAAACCCAAAGTATTTCAGTCAATGTTAAATATGTGTGGCACACACGGGCTGATCGATGTCTCGGCTAAAGCTAGGCCATTTGATAATGGTTTTACGTATTTTTCTGCTCCTTACTCTAAGCATTGCAGATTAGATTATTTTTTAGTATCAGCTTCATTACAACAAGAGTGTAAAATTAATAGATTTCCTAGGTTTTTATCAGATGATAATCCACTAGTTTTTGAAGTAGCAATGGCTGGAATGATACAAAACCACTGTCTGGACCTTTGAAAGATCCCTTTTGTGGGACGAGGGGTATAGGGAGCACATGAGACCAGCACCATAGTGACATATCAGGAATTTCAACATAATTACAAGTGATCTCCCCATTCTGTTCGTGTGAAGTATCAGTCCACCCGCACCACGGACAATCATCCACCGGTCCCAACCATTTGCCCCATATACGTTCATGCTTATCTGGGCACCCTCTCGCCACGTAGAGGGTTTTTTCTTGGGTGGCGCACCTATCTACACCCCGGCACCATTTGGTTAAGGAGGGAGACGTCGAGTCCTTCCAAGCTGCTGCTATATCTCTTTTGGCTACGAGAGTGGCTGTCCCCAGGAATAATTTGTCAGCCCGGGAGCCATCCAGTCCCTCCATCACCCCCAGAAGAAGGGCACAAGGATTGAGGGGGACCTCCCAGCACTTCACCCAACTTGGCCACAATGGATGCCCAGAATTTGGTAAGGGCAACACAGGACCAGACCATGTGATAGAAGTTGGCTGTTTCCGCTTTACAGCGCGGACAGTGTGGGGTCGTGAGGAAGCCGGCCTTGTGGAGCCGCGCCGGGGTAAGATATGCACAGTGAAGGTAGTAGATCTGAACAAGGCGGAGCCTAGCGGAGACCGTGAGTGTCCTAGGGGCCATCAGGGCGTCTCTCCAGTCTTCCTCCTCAAGAGGGCCAAGCCATCGATCCCAACGGGCCCTGAGAGGTTCTAGTGTGGATGGGGTGTTGTTGATCAGGGAGCGATAAATTTGGGATATCCCCCCCTTTCCCAGGCTCCCCATAAGAAGTTTGGCCTCTAAAGGGCTGAATTCAGGGACAGTTTTGTGATCGGGGACATGGAGGGTCAGGGCGTGTCGCAGCTGGAGGTAGCGATAAAATTGGGCGGAGTGCAAGGAATATGTCTGCTGGAGGTCTCGGAAGGAGGAAGGTGTTCACCCTCCCAGATATCACCTAAACAAGTTATACCAATTAAATCCCATTTTTAGAACCCTGGTAGTGTTGCAACCTCCCGCAACCAGGTGCCATGCCACAACGGTGTCTGCAGTGTGAGTTTGGTGTCCCAGTGAATGTGGGACAGCGTGGAGCGCCAAGCCAAGAGGACTGTGCGTGTAACTGCCGATAAGGTGCGTGGAATTGGAGCTCCGTAAAGCATGGCTTGGACTCGGGGGAATCCGAGGCTCTCCAGCTCTAGACGGTAGGTTGGGTCCGACCATCCACCATTAAACCAGTCGTGGATCACTAAGAGGCGAGTGGCTAGATAATACAAGAATGGGTTTGTCATCCCCATACCCCCGCCGTAGGTGGGTCGTTGACACGTTGTGAGGGCCAGACGTGATCTCGTCCCGCCCCAGAGGAAAGTCGTGATTACCCCGTCTAGGTCATGGAATCAGCTGCAAGGGAGGTGGAGCGGAAGGTTTTGAATGGTGTATAAAAGACGGGGGAGAGCCATCATTTTAAAAAGTGCGACTCTGCCCAGGGGATTCAGCGGAAGAGTCTGCCAGCGGTGGAGGTCCTCTTTGACGCGCTTGAGGAGTGGGGTAAGATTAAGGGACCAGGTCAAATCGGGAAAGAGTGCCACCCAGATCCCAAGATATTTGAATGAGAGCCTACGCAGGGGAATGGTTGTTTGCCAATCCCAAAATTCTCTAGAGACATGGAGAGGCACCACCGTGGATTTGGTCGGGTTGAGACGTAGTCCCGACGGCTTCTCGAATATGTGGAGGATATGGAGAGCCCTTGGTCCTGACCGGGCCGGGTCCGCCAGATAGAGGAGGACGTCGTCGGCGTATAAGGCAATCTGGTCCTCATGGGACCCTGCCAGCGCCAACCCTGAATCAGGTCATCACTCCCGATGCGACAAGCCAGGGGCTCAATTGCGAGGGCGAATAAGAGAGGGGAAAGCGGGCATCCCTGGCGGGTCCCCCTCGCAATCGGAAAGGTGTCCGATAGTGTGCCGTTGATGAGGACTCTGGCTGACGGAGTGGAGTAAAGGACCTTCACCATTCTTTGGTAGGAGGGCCTGAATCCTGCCCTGCCCAACACCTCTCCAATGTAGCGCCAGTTAACCCTATCAAAGGCCTTTTCAAAATCAAGCAGCACCAGAGCTAAGTATGGTGTCAGGCGACTACGGTGGGCAAGGGCTACTTGTAGGCGTCTGAGACAGTGTCTTGTGCTGCGGTATGGCATGAAGCCACACTGGTCGGGTTGGATGAGGGTGTGGAGCACTTGCTTCATGCGAGTGGCAAGGATGGTTGCATAGATTTTGACCTTCGTATTGATGAGTGAAATTGGACGGTATTGGGCACAAGAGGGCGGTGGGGGATGTACTTTGGGTATGACCACAATTGTGGCAATGTCTGTGGCTACTGAAAAGGCGCCCTTCTCTACAGTTTCTTCGAAAAGGGCATGGAGTCTTGGGATAAGGGTCTCTCGGAATGCTGCGTAATACTCCGCGGGAAACCCATCTGGACCGGGAGTTTTATGGTTGGCAAGTGCGGAAATAGCATCCCCGATTTCTTCGGGTGTGATGGGTTCCTCCAGGCTTGTGCTCTCCGCCCGGGAGAGCCGCGGAAGGGGGGTATCGTGCAAAAAGGAGGAACTGTTTTGCTCCCGATGCGAGGGGTCCGTCGAGTCCAGCTCTCTGTAGTAGGCCGCAAAAGCCTGTGCAATTGCCATCGGGGTGCGAGAGACTTGCCCTTGCGCATCACAGATTTCAGGGACAATCCGGTTGGCCATGGGGTGGGTGGCAAGCCAATGGAGCAATTTTCCGTTTTTGTCCCCCCATCCATAGACACTGGCCACCGAGGACCTCCAGACCAGTTTGGCAGACTCAAGGGAAATATTTTTGATCTCCTCCCGCACGAGGTGCAGTTGACGGTCTTCCGATTCTCCCTCCCCGCACCCAACGTGCGCTCCAGGCGTAGGGCCTGGGCTTCAAGTTGGGAGAGTCGGTGGTCTTGGACCTATCATTTGTGTTTGAGGAACCCTTTCGCGTATCCCCGAATTGTGGCTTTACCCGCCTCCCACAGTGTGCCTTGTAGTTGCACTGTGCCTTCATTTCTACGGAAATAGGTGCTTAGTTCTTCTCCCACTTTCTCTATATATTCGGAGTCTTGAAGAAACCAGGCATTTAGTCGCCACATGGGTCGTAGCACCCATGTGGGCCCCCCCACCCGCAGGAGGAGCGGGGAGTGGTCGTACACTCCACGCGCCAGTATTTGAATGTCTGAGACAACTCGGCAGTCCGGGGCCGGCATAAAGATGAGGTCTATGCGATGGTGGGCATGGTGTGCAGCCAATGTGTGTGTTTACTGTAATGTGTGCGGGTGCCAGGTGCGCCAGACGTCGCAGAGGCCCAGCGTGGAGGCCCAGTTTTGGAGGCGTTTGCTCCCTCCTTTCCTATGGGAGGTCGAGGCACCCGTGGCATCGGTTGTGGGCTCAGGGACAGCGTTAAGTCTCCCCCAATTTTGTTCAGGCCCTGAGGAAGTGTGGACAGTGTCTCCACTGCAGCTTGAAGGGTGGATTCCAAGATTTCCGGAGGTGCATATAGTGACATGAAATTAACAGTGGAGTTCCCAAGAGTACCCGTAAGAGTAGTGAATCGGCCTTGTGGGTCAGTAAGTGCTTGGGTCGGTGAGAAGGGAAAGGAGCGTCGCAGGAGTACTGCCTTCCCGCGTGTACCCCTGGAGAACCCAGAGTGCCATACCCTGTCAAACCCCTGGCGTGCTAAGAAGGGACAGTGGTTTCCCATCAAGTGTGTTTCTTGTAATAGTAGAACGTCCGGGTTGACCCTTCGGGTGTACCTTAAAACCTCAGTGCGCTTGATTTTATCTAAAGGCCGTTGACGTTCCACGAGAGGACCGTCAGGGGTTCACCCTCAGCGTAGGGATTGGGCATTCTGGTGGCGTGGTGGGGTACGGACCCAGTAGGTGGAGTCACTAAGGTAGATAAAATTCCCAGGTTTTGGTGGAGGCTGAGTGCATTTGGGGTCATCACAAGATTCATCCCAGAGAGATTTTCGGGTGTAGTGCATGGTGCAATAGTAATATACAGCAACGCAACTAATTGCTGGGAAAACGATCCCAGTCAAGGAACCCAAACAACCCCCCACCCCATACTTCCCAAAATGAAGCATCTGTTGTCCCGTAAACAAGCCTGAAAAAGAAACAAATGATCAGTTGGTCAACTGTGGGGCATGCTATAGGGCTATGTAGTGGGCCCCTCAATGTTCAAGGATACCAGTTCTTCTAGCTGAAGTGGTCATCATGGCGGCGCTTAGGGTCCAATGCAGGGGCTGCGTGATAGGTCGGTATCTTCAGAGCTGGGTCTCGGGGAGCCATGGGGGCCTCCGGCAGTCGTCAGGTCTGGACCTCTGGAATTGTCCTGGAGTCTGGGGGATCCACCCCCTCACGGGGGGAGCCAGCCGGCGAGGGGGGTGCTGCTCCGCAGGTGCTAGGTCATTTACGGGACCCAGCGCACCTCCCACGGGGGCCGCAGGCGCAGCTCCATGTGGCCCCAGCTGGGGTTCCGTCATAGGGACACTTTGCATTGGGCGGATCGGGCAGTCCTCAGTGGCCCAGGTCCACGCCGCCTCCGGTGTTACGAAGAAAAAGGATTTGCCCTGGAACATCACTTTAAGGCAGGCGGGAAAAAGGAGCTGTTAAGGCAGGTTGATAGCGCATAGCTTCTGTTTCCCGTGGAGATAAGAACGTCTATGGGCCTGCACCTCCTTAGTATAGTCAGGAAAAAGCATGAGTTTGACCCCTTTGTGGAGCATTTCTTTTTGAGATCGGACCTCTTGGAGAATGGTGTCTCGGTCCCTGAAGTTGAGGATTTTCATGATGATTGGACGGTGTGGGGCTCCCGGCGGTGGTTTCGGGGCAAGAGCGCGGTGGGCTCACTCCACGACAAACCATGGGGAGAGGGCATCCGCCGGCATCCAGGACCTGATCCATTCCTCAATGAAGTTGGTGAACTGAGTGGGTTCTGTGCCCTCAGGAAGGCCAACCAGGCGGAGGTTGTTTCGGCGGGAGCGGTTTTCGGCGTCCTCGGCCCGTTTGTGGAGATCTGATGCATGGGTCAGAAGCTGCTTTACTTGCTTTTTTAAAGTGGAGACGTCATCTTCTACCTCTGATAGACGAGATTCTGCTGCTGTTATCTGGGCAGCTGCGTTGGGGAGATCTTGACGGATGAGGGCCATGTTCACCCGGACTTCCCTATTTTGGTCTCCATCGATGCTTGGCAATTCTTGATGGCGTTCAGTATGGTAGCCAGGACTCCTTCAGGGCGATCAGTCGCGGAGAGTGCGGATTCGCTTTGGGCAGGGGCACTGACTGCATATTGGTCCATTTTGGTTTGGGTCGGTTGAGTCTTCGTCCCCTTATCCTTCCCCATGGTGGATTGCACTATGCTAGCGGTTCACCGGAGATGCGGTTGGTTGAATGCGGGTCGCCAGAGAGGGGAGAGGGCGTCAGATAGGATAGAGAGCAGGTGTCTGAACCTCTGGCTGGCTGCGTGCAGGATTATGCAGCCGTTTCATATAGGCTGCAGCGGTTAACTGGCCACTGCCGCTGGGCGTGAGTCAGTCCTCCGCTCCCCGGCTCCCCTTAGGTCTTCTGGCGTGGTCAGTCTGCTCTCTAGGTTGGGTTCCCAGGACACCTGCCCAATCTTTGCTGTTATTGTTTGTCTGGCGGCAAACGGGGTATCAGGCCCCTAGGATGACTTTGGGTGGCTGAGTGGGGATCCCGTTAGGCCGGGGGTGGAGGCGCAACATTAGTCCCCATGGTGACACGCAGAGTCCATGCGCTTCTGAGAGCAGGCCACACCCAGACACTCGGGGGTGCGTGGTACCGGGCCTCTCCCACGCAGTGTCGGGCCCCTCTAGGCGTCCCGCCGACCGCGGGTCGATTACGTTGCTGGGCACTGAAGGATGGTCACTGGCTACGCCCGCGGCGGGCCACCGCTCCACCGCCCATGCGGGGCCCTCCCAGCCGCTCCCTGGACTCCCTTTTTGAGTCATTGATGGGGGTCGCTCTCTCTCTCGCTGGGCCCGCCGCATGAAGAACCGGCGACAGGCCCAGGATCCCCTCGTGGCCTTCCTAGGGGAGGGGGGAGGGAAGTAAGGACGGTCTCGCCGATCACGTGTTGATTACGTAAGGGGTTGGTTGCAGTTTTACTCAGTTGGTTTAATAACACGGGTTGCAGCTCTCTGCCATATGGTAAGTGCTCAGGGGGTGCTCGCTTCTGATCACCACCCCCACAGTGTTTTCAAAAGGCGCCCTGCCAGTCGCGGGTCGGTTGTATTGCCTGTGCTGGCTGCGCACCCTTCTGGTAGGTCTTTCGCTGGCCTGCGGGCCTATCAAGGAGCGTACTCATCCACGGGACGGCCGCCACCCCAGACAGCCAGGCAGGCCCAGGAGTATCTTCCGGCTCTTATGTGGGGGGAAGAGGTCCCGCCGATCACAGGTCGAACACCTAGGAGTCTGGCCGTGCTCAGCCCGCGGCCGCCCACCACTACCAGTGCCCCCTCCTTACCTCCTGGCCAGCGGATGCCTCTCACCGCCCGGACCGCCACACCACCGGCAGGGGGGAGGAGGCCCACCACGATCCTCACGCCGATTGCGGGCCAAGCTCAGTTTAGGCCCAGCAGGCTGGAGAGGACAGCCCATCGCCCGCAGCTCAGGTGTCGCACAAGATAGCGCGGCGGCCTCTTCGCCACAGCCCGCACCTCTACCGGCCTCGTGCGCCAGAAACTGTCTTCTTTAGGGTCTTCTCTTGTTCCAGCGGGGAGGGAGGGCCGACACGGTGTTCCCGCCGATCGCGGGTCGGGTCCTGTTCAGGCCCTTAATGCGGAGTTTAGAGGGCAGCTCACCGCCAGCAGTCCAACTGCCCGGGGGTGCTGCAACGGCTCTGCCGCCACGGCCCGCATCTCCGCTCTGGGCTGCGTCTCCGAATCCGGCAGCCTACTCGCTCAACAGGGGCCCACAGTGCCACCCCGCCACCAGGATGTACAATCAAGGTATGTGGAGCACTCGGGCTGGGCAATGTGGGGTGGCAACCTGATCTCAGGGGCACCGTGGGTATGTCTCAGCAGGCCTTCTGGATGCGGGTCGCCTAGGCGCCATGTTGCCTCGGATCTCACCGCATTTCTTGGGTCGTTGGCGGCTCCTCGCAGCCAGGTCAGGTTTCCAATAATCAGATATTGCTGCCGTTTATTTGGGCACCTCACCAGTAGTGGTGTCCGTGTAAGGTGGCAGCTAGAAAAGGCTTAGGATGTTGTCGGATTGATGAGGGGTCCGGAGCACTGTCTAGAGACATGGAGAGGCACCACCGTGGATCTGGTCGGGTTGAGACGTAGTCCCGACGCCTTCTCGAATAAGTGGAGGATATGGAGAGCCCTTGGTCCTGACCGGGTCGGGTCCGCCAGATAGAGGAGGACGTCGTCGGCATATAAGGCAATCCAGTCCTCATGGGACCCTGCCAGCGCCAACCCTGAATCAGGTCATCACTCCGGATGCGACACGCCAGGGGCTCAATTGCGAGGGCGAATAAGAGATGGGTAAGCAGGCATCCCTGGCGGGTCCCCATCACAATCGGAAAGGTGTCCGATAGTGTGCCGTTGATGAGGACTCTGGCTGACGGAGTGGAGTAAAGGACCTTCACCATTCTTTGGTAGGAGGCCCCGAATCCTGCCCTGCCCAACACCTCTCCAATGTAGCGCTAGTTAACCCTATCAAAGACCTTTTCAAAATCAAGCAGCACCAGAGCTAAGTATGGTGTCAGGCGACTACGGTGGGCGAGGGCTACTTGTAGGCGTCTGAGACAGTGTCTCGTGCTGTGGTATGGCATGAAGCCACACTGGTCGGGGTGGATGAGGGTATGGAGCACTTGTTTCATGCGAGTGGCAAGGATGGTTGCATAGATTTTGACCTTCGTATTGATGAGTGAAATTGGACGGTATTGGGCACAAGAGGGCGGTGGGGGATGTACTTTGGGTATGACCACAATTGTGGCAATGTCTGTGGCTACTGAAAAGGCGCCCTTCTCTACAGTTTCTTCGAAAAGGGCATGGAGTCTTGGGATAAGGGTCTCTCGGAATGCTGCGTAATACTCCGCGGGAAACCCATCTGGACCGGGAGTTTTATGGTTGGCAAGTGCGGAAATAGCATCCCCGATTTCTTCGGGTGTGATGGGTTCCTCCAGGCTTGTGCTCTCCGCCCGGGAGAGCCGCGGAAGGGGGTATCGTGCAAAAGGAGGAACTGTTTTGCTCCCGATGCGAGGGGTCCGTCGAGTCCAGCTCTCTGTAGTAGGCCGCAAAAGCCTGTGCAATTGCCATCGGGGTGCGAGAGACTTGCCCTTGCGCATCACAGATTTCAGGGACAATCCGGTTGGCCATGGGGTGGGTGGCAAGCCAATGGAGCAATTTTCCGTTTTTGTCCCCCCATCCATAGACACTGGCCACCGAGGACCTCCAGACCAGTTTGGCAGACTCAAGGGAAATATTTTTGATCTCCTCCCGCACGAGGTGCAGTTGACGGTCTTCCGATTCTCCCTCCCCCGCACCCAACGTGCGCTCCAGGCGTAGGGCCTGGGCTTCAAGTTGGGAGAGTCGGTGGTCTTGGACCTATCATTTGTGTTTGAGGAACCCTTTCGCGTATCCCCGAATTGTGGCTTTACCCGCCTCCCACAGTGTGCCTTGTAGTTGCACTGTGCCTTCATTTCTACGGAAATAGGTGCTTAGTTCTTCTCCCACTTTCTCTATATATTCGGAGTCTTGAAGAAACCAGGCATTTAGTCGCCACATGGGTCGTAGCACCCATGTGGGCCCCTCCCACCCGCAGGAGGAGCGGGGAGTGGTCGTACACTCCACGCGCCAGTATTTGAATGTCTGAGACAACTCGGCAGTCCGGGGCCGGCATAAAGATGAGGTCTATGCGATGGTGGGCATGGTGTGCAGCCAATGTGTGTGTTTACTGTAATGTGTGCGGGTGCCAGGTGCG
Source organism: Calotriton arnoldi (assembly GCA_963921515.1). NCBI lineage: Eukaryota > Metazoa > Chordata > Amphibia > Caudata > Salamandridae > Calotriton > Calotriton arnoldi. The sequence continues at coordinate 2,522,756 of CAWUFW010000591.1, read as the reverse complement.
CCAGACGTCGCAGAGGCCCAGCGTGGAGGCCCAGTTTTGGAGGCGTTTGCTCCCTCCTTTCCTATGGGAGGTCGAGGCACCCGTGGCATCGGTTGTGGGCTCAGGGACAGCGTTAAAGTCTCCCCCAATTTTGTTCAGGCCCTGAGGAAGTGTGGACAGTGTCTCCACTGCAGCTTGAAGGGTGGATTCCAAGATTTCCGGAGGTGCATATAGTGACATGAAATTAACAGTGGAGTTCCCAAGAGTACCCGTAAGAGTAGTGAATCGGCCTTGTGGGTCAGTAAGTGCTTGGGTCGGTGAGAAGGGAAAGGAGCGTCGCAGGAGTACTGCCTTCCCGCGTGTACCCCTGGAGAACCCAGAGTGCCATACCCTGTCAAACCCCTGGCGTGCTAAGAAGGGACAGTGGTTTCCCATCAAGTGTGTTTCTTGTAATAGTAGAACGTCCGGGTTGACCCTTCGGGTGTACCTTAAAACCTCAGTGCGCTTGATTTTATCTAAAAGGCCGTTGACGTTCCACGAGAGGACCGTCAGGGGTTCACCCTCAGCGTAGGGATTGGGCATTCTGGTGGCGTGGTGGGGTACGGACCCAGTAGGTGGAGTCACTAAGGTAGATAAAATTCCCAGGTTTTGGTGGAGGCTGAGTGCATTTGGGGTCATCACAAGATTCATCCCAGAGAGATTTTCGGGTGTAGTGCATGGTGCAATAGTAATATACAGCAACGCAACTAATTGCTGGGAAAACGATCCCAGTCAAGGAACCCAAACAACCCCCACCCCATACTTCCCAAAATGAAGCATCTGTTGTCCCGTAAACAAGCCTGAAAAAGAAACAAATGATCAGTTGGTCAACTGTGGGGCATGCTATAGGGCTATGTAGTGGGCCCCTCAATGTTCAAGGATACCAGTTCTTCTAGCTGAAGTGGTCATCATGGCGGCGCTTAGGGTCCAATGCAGGGGCTGCGTGATAGGTCGGTATCTTCAGAGCTGGGTCTCGGGGAGCCATGGGGGCCTCCGGCAGTCGTCAGGTCTGGACCTCTGGAATTGTCCTGGAGTCTGGGGGATCCACCCCCTCACGGGGGGAGCCAGCCGGCGAGGGGGGTGCTGCTCCGCAGGTGCTAGGTCATTTACGGGACCCAGCGCACCTCCCACGGGGCCGCAGGCGCAGCTCCATGTGGCCCCAGCTGGGGTTCCGTCATAGGGACACTTTGCATTGGGCGGATCGGGCAGTCCTCAGTGGCCCAGGTCCACGCCGCCTCCGGCGTTACGAAGAAAAAGGATTTGCCCTGGAACATCACTTTAAGGCAGGCGGGAAAAAGGAGCTGTTAAGGCAGGTTGATAGCGCATAGCTTCTGTTTCCCGTGGAGATAAGAACGTCTATGGGCCTGCACCTCCTTAGTATAGTCAGGAAAAAGCATGAGTTTGACCCCTTTGTGGAGCATTTCTTTTGAGATCGGACCTCTTGGAGAATGGTGTCTCGGTCCCTGAAGTTGAGGATTTTCATGATGATTGGACGGTGTGGGGCTCCCGGCGGTGGTTTCGGGGCAAGAGCGCGGTGGGCTCACTCCACGACAAACCATGGGGAGAGGGCATCCGCCGGCATCCAGGACCTGATCCATTCCTCAATGAAGTTGGTGAACTGAGTGGGTTCTGTGCCCTCAGGAAGGCCAACCAGGCGGAGGTTGTTTCGGCGGGAGCGGTTTTCGGCGTCCTCGGCCCGTTTGTGGAGATCTGATGCATGGGTCAGAAGCTGCTTTACTTGCTTTTTTAAAGTGGAGACGTCATCTTCTACCTCTGATAGACGAGATTCTGCTGCTGTTATCTGGGCAGCTGCGTTGGGGAGATCTTGACGGATGAGGGCCATGTTCACCCGGACTTCCCTATTTTGGTCTCCATCGATGCTTGGCAATTCTTGATGGCGTTCAGTATGGTAGCCAGGACTCCTTCAGGGCGATCAGTCGCGGAGAGTGCGGATTCGCTTTGGGCAGGGGCACTGACTGCATATTGGTCCATTTTGGTTTGGGTCGGTTGAGTCTTCGTCCCCTTATCCTTCCCCATGGTGGATTGCACTATGCTAGCGGTTCACCGGAGATGCGGTTGGTTGAATGCGGGTCGCCAGAGAGGGAGAGGGCGTCAGATAGGATAGAGAGCAGGTGTCTGAACCTCTGGCTGGCTGCGTGCAGGATTATGCAGCCGTTTCATATAGGCTGCAGCGGTTAACTGGCCACTGCCGCTGGGCGTGAGTCAGTCCTCCGCTCCCGGCTCCCCTTAGGTCTTCTGGCGTGGTCAGTCTGCTCTCTAGGTTGGGTTCCCAGGACACCTGCCCAATCTTTGCTGTTATTGTTTGTCTGGCGGCAAACGGGGTATCAGGCCCCTAGGATGACTTTGGGTGGCTGAGTGGGGATCCCGTTAGGCCGGGGGTGGAGGCGCAACATTAGTCCCCATGGTGACACGCAGAGTCCATGCGCTTCTGAGAGCAGGCCACACCCAGACACTCGGGGGTGCGTGGTACCGGGCCTCTCCCACGCAGTGTCGGGCCCCTCTAGGCGTCCCGCCGACCGCGGGTCGATTACGTTGCTGGGCACTGAAGGATGGTCACTGGCTACGCCCGCGGCGGGCCACCGCTCCACCGCCCATGCGGGGCCCTCCCAGCCGCTCCCTGGACTCCCTTTTTGAGTCATTGATGGGGGTCGCTCTCTCTCGCTGGGCCCGCCGCATGAAGAACCGGCGACAGGCCCAGGATCCCCTCGTGGCCTTCCTAGGGGAGGGGGAGGAAGTAAGGACGGTCTCGCCGATCACGTGTTGATTACGTAAGGGGTTGGTTGCAGTTTTACTCAGTTGGTTTAATAACACGGGTTGCAGCTCTCTGCCATATGGTAAGTGCTCAGGGGGTGCTCGCTTCTGATCACCACCCCCACAGTGTTTTCAAAAGGCGCCCTGCCAGTCGCGGGTCGGTTGTATTGCCTGTGCTGGCTGCGCACCCTTCTGGTAGGTCTTTCGCTGGCCTGCGGGCCTATCAAGGGAGCGTACTCATCCACGGGACAGCCGCCACCCCAGACAGCCAGGCAGGCCCAGGAGTATCTTCCGGCTCTTATGTGGGGGGGAAGAGGTCCCGCCGATCACAGGTCGAACACCTAGGAGTCTGGCCGTGCTCAGCCCGCGGCCGCCCACCACTACCAGTGCCCCCTCCTTACCTCCTGGCCAGCGGATGCCTCTCACCGCCCGGACCGCCACACCACCGGCAGGGGGGAGGAGGCCCACCACGATCCTCACGCCGATTGCGGGCCAAGCTCAGTTTAGGCCCAGCAGGCTGGCGAGGACAGCCCATCGCCCGCAGCTCAGGTGTCGCACAAGATAGCGCGGCGGCCTCTTCGCCACAGCCCGCACCTCTACCGGCCTCGTGCGCCAGAAACTGTCTTCTTTAGGGTCTTCTCTTGTTCCAGCGGGGAGGGAGGGCCGACACGGTGTTCCCGCCGATCGCGGGTCGGGTCCTGTTCAGGCCCTTAATGCGGAGTTTAGAGGGCAGCTCACCGCCAGCAGTCCAACTGCCCGGGGGTGCTGCAACGGCTCTGCCGCCACGGCCCGCATCTCCGCTCTGGGCTGCGTCTCCGAATCCGGCAGCCTACTCGCTCAACAGGGGCCCACAGTGCCACCCCGCCACCAGGATGTACAATCAAGGTATGTGGAGCACTCGGGCTGGGCAATGTGGGGTGGCAACCTGATCTCAGGGGCACCGTGGGTATGTCTCAGCAGGCCTTCTGGATGCGGGTCGCCTAGGCGCCATGTTGCCTCGGATCTCACCGCATTTCTTGGGTCGTTGGCGGCTCCTCGCAGCCAGGTCAGGTTTCCAATAATCAGATATTGCTGCCGTTTATTTGGGCACCTCACCAGTAGTGGTGTCCGTGTAAGGTGGCAGCTAGAAAAGGCTTAGGATGTTGTCGGATTGATGAGGGGTCCGGAGCACTGTCTAGAGACATGGAGAGGCACCACCGTGGATCTGGTCGGGTTGAGACGTAGTCCCGACGCCTTCTCGAATAAGTGGAGGATATGGAGAGCCCTTGGTCCTGACCGGGTCGGGTCCGCCAGATAGAGGAGGACGTCGTCGGCATATAAGGCAATCCAGTCCTCATGGGACCCTGCCAGCGCCAACCCTGAATCAGGTCATCACTCCGGATGCGACACGCCAGGGGCTCAATTGCGAGGGCGAATAAGAGATGGGTAAGCAGGCATCCCTGGCGGGTCCCCATCACAATCGGAAAGGTGTCCGATAGTGTGCCGTTGATGAGGACTCTGGCTGACGGAGTGGAGTAAAGGACCTTCACCATTCTTTGGTAGGAGGCCCCGAATCCTGCCCTGCCCAACACCTCTCCAATGTAGCGCTAGTTAACCCTATCAAAGACCTTTTCAAAATCAAGCAGCACCAGAGCTAAGTATGGTGTCAGGCGACTACGGTGGGCGAGGGCTACTTGTAGGCGTCTGAGACAGTGTCTCGTGCTGTGGTATGGCATGAAGCCACACTGGTCGGGGTGGATGAGGGTATGGAGCACTTGTTTCATGCGAGTGGCAAGGATGGTTGCATAGATTTTGACCTTCGTATTGATGAGTGAAATTGGACGGTATTGGGCACAAGAGGGCGGTGGGGGATGTACTTTGGGTATGACCACAATGGTGGCAATGTCTGTGGCTACTGAAAAGGCGCCCTTCTCTACATTTCTTCGAAAAGGGCATGGAGTCTTGGGATAAGGGTCTCTCGGAATGCTGCATAATACTCCGCGGGAAACCCATCTGGACCAGGAGTTTTATGGTTAGCAAGTGCGGAAATAGCGTCCCCGATTTCTTCGGGTGTGATGGGTTCCTCCAGGCTTGTGCTCTCCGCCCGGGAGAGCCGCGGAAGGGGGGTATCGTGCAAAAAGGAGGAACTGTTTGCTCCCGATGCGAGGGGTCCGTTGAGTACAGCTCTCTGTAGTAGGCCGCAAAGGCCTGTGCAATTGCCATCGGGGTGCGAGAGACTTGCCCTTGCGCATCACAGATTTCAGGGCTAATTCGGTTGGCCATGGGGTGGGTGGCAAGCCAATGGAGCAATTTTCCGTTTTTGTCCCCCCATCCATAGACCCTGGCCACCGAGGACCTCCAGACCAGTTTGGCAGACTCAAGGGAAATATTTTTGATCTCCTCCCGCTCGAGGTGCAGTTGACGGTATTCCGCTTCTCCCTCCCCCGCATCCAACGTGCGCTCCAGGCGGAGGGCCTGGGCTTCAAGTTGGGAGAGTCGGTGGTCTTGGACCTGTTGTTTGTGTTTGAGGAACCCTTTCGACTATACCCGAATTGTGGCTTTACCCGCCTCCCACAGTGTGCCTTGTAGTTGCACTGTGCCTTCATTTCTACGGAAATAGGTGCTTAGTTCTTCTCCCACTTTCTCTATATATTCGGAGTCTTGAAGAAACCAGGCATTTAGTCACCACATGGGTCGTAGCGCCCATGTGGGCCCCCCCACCCGCAGGAGGAGCGGGGAGTGGTCGCACACTCCATGCGCCAGTATTTGAATGTCTGAGACAACTCGGCAGTCCGGGCCGGCATAAAGATGAGGTCTATGCGAGAGTGGGCATGGTGTGCAGCCGATGTGTGTGTGTACTGTAATGTTTGCGGGTGCCAGGTCGCCAGACGTCGCAGAGGCCCAGCGTGGAGGCCCAGTTTTGGAGGCGTTTGCTCCCTCCTTTCCTATGGGAGGTCGAGGCACCCGTGGCATCGGTTGTGGGCTCAGGGACAGCGTTAAAGTCTCCCCCAATTATGGTCAGGCCCTGAGGAAGTGTGGGCAGTGTCTCCACTGCAGCTTGAAGGGTGGATTCCAAGATTGCCGGAGGTGCATATAGTGACATGAAATTAACAGTGGAGTTCCCAAGAGTACCCGTAAGAGTAGTGAATCGGCCTTGTGGGTCAGTAAGTGCTTGGGTCGGTGAGAAGGGAAAGGAGCGTCGCAGGAGTACTGCCGTCTCGCGTTACCCCTGGAGAACCCAGAGTGGCATACCCTGTCAAACCCTCGGTGTGATAAGAAGGGACAGTGGTTGCCCATCAAGTGTGTTTGTTGTAATAGTAAAACGTCCGGGTTGACCCTTCGGGTGTACCTTAAAACCTCAGTGCGCTTGATTTTATCTAGAAGGCCGTTGACGTTCCACGAGAGGACCGTCAGGGGTTCACCCTCAGCGTAGGGATTGGGCATTATGGTGGCGTGGTGGGGTATGGACCCAGTAGGTGGAGTCACTAAGGTAGATAAAATTCCCAGGTTTTGGTGGAGGCTGAGTGCATTTGGGGTCATCACAAGATTCATCCCAGAGAGATTTTTGGGCGTAGTGCATGTTGCCGTAGTAACATAAAGTAACGTAACTAATTGCTGGGAAAACGATCCCAGTCAAGAAACCCAAACAACCCCCCACCCCATACTTCCCAAAATGAAGCATCTGTTGTCTCGTAAACAAGCCTGAAAAAGAAACAAATGATCAGTTGGTCAACTGTAGGGCATGCTATAGAGCTATGTAGTGGGCCCCTCAATGTTCAAGGATACCAGTTCTTCTAGCTGAAGTGGTCATCATGGCGGCGCTTAGGGTCTAATGCAGGGGCTACGTGATAGGTCGGTATCTTCAGAGCTGGGTCTCGGGGAGCCATGGGGGCGTCCGGCAGTCGTCAGGTCTGGACCTCTGGAGTTGTCCTGGAGTCTGGGGGATCCACCCCCTCGCGGGGAAAGCCAGCCGGCGAGGGGGGTGCTGCTCCGCGGGTGCTAGGTTGGTTACGGGACCCAGCGCACCTCCCACGGGGGCCGCAGGCGCAGCTCCACGTGGCCCCGGCTGGGGTTCCGTCATAGGGACACTTTGCATTGGGCGGATCGGGCAGTCCTCAGTGGCCCAGGTCCACACCGCCTCCGGCGTTACGAAGAAAAAGGATTTGCCCTGGAACATCACTTTAAGGCGGGCGGGAAAAAGGAGCTGGTAAGGCAGGTTGATAGCGCATAGCTTCTGTTTCACGTGGACATAAGAACGTCTATGGGCCTGCACCTCCTTAGTATAGTCAGGAAAAAGCATGAGTTTGACCCCTTTGTGGAGCAATTCTTTTTGCGATCGGGCCTCTTGGAGAATGGCGTCTCGGTCCCTGAAGTTGAGGATTTTCATGATGATTGGACGGTGTGGGGCCCCCGGCGGTGGTTTCGGGGCAAGAGCGCGGTGGGCTCGCTCCATGACAAACCATGGGGAGAGGGCATCCGCCGGCATCCAGGACCTGAACCATTCCTCAATGGAGGTGGTGACCTGAGTGGGTTCTGTGCCCTCAGTAAGGCCAACCAGGCGGAGGTTGTTTCGACGGGAGTTGTTTTCGGCGTCCTCGGCCCGTTTGTGGAGATCTGATGTATGGGTCAGAACCTGCTTTACTTGCTTTTTTAAAGTGGTGACGTCATCTTCTACCTCTGATAGACAAACCTGGGCAGCTGCGTTGCGGAGATCTTGACGGATGAGGGCCATGTTCACCCGGACTTCCCCTATTTTGGTCTCCATCGATGCTTGGAAATTTTTGATGGCGTTCAGTATGGTAGCCAGGACTCCTTCAGGGCGATCAGTCGTGGAGAGTGCGGATTCGCTTTGGGCAGGGGCACTGACTGCGTATTGGTCCATTTTGGTTTGGGTCGGTTGAGTTTTCGTCCCCTTATCCTTCCACATGGTGGATCGCACTCCGCTATCGGGTCACCGGAGATACGGTTGGTCGAATGCGGGTTGCCAGAGAGGGGAGAGGGAGTCAGATAGGATAGAGAGGTGTCTGAACCTCTGGCTGGCTGCGTGCAGGATTATGCAGCCGTTTCATATAGGCTGCAGCGGCTAACTGGCCACTGCCGCTGGGCGTGAGTCCGTCCTCCGCTCACCGGCTCCCCTTAGGTCTTCTGGCATGGTCAGTCTGCTCTCTAGGGTGGGTCCCCAGGACACCTGCCCAATCTTTGCTGTTATTGTTTGTCTGGCGGCAAATGGGGTATCAGGCTCCTAGGATGACTTTGGGTGGCTGAGTGGGGATCCCGTTAGGCCGGGGGTGGAGGCACAACATTGGTCCCCGGGGTGACACGCAGAGTCTGCGCGCTTCTGAGAGCAGGCCACACCTAGACACTCGGGGGTGCGTGGTACCGGGCCTCTCCCACGCGGTGTCGGGCCCCTCTAGGCGTCCCACTGACCGCGGGTCGATTACGTTGCTGGCCACTGAAGGATGGTCACTGGCTACGCCCGCGGCCGGCCACCGCTCCACCGCCCATGCGGGGCCCTCCCAGCTGCTCCATGGACTCCCTTTTTGAGTCATTGATGGGGGTCACTCTCTCTCTCGCTGGGCCTGCCGCATGAAGAACCGGCGACAGGCCCAGGATCCCCTCGTTGCCTTCCCAGGGGAGAGGGGAGGGAAGTAAGGACGGTCTCGCCGATCACGGGTCGATTATGTAAGGGGTTGGTTGCAGTTTTACTCAGTTGGTTTAATAACGCGGGTTGCAGCTCCCTGCCATATGGTAAGTGCTCAGGGGGTGCTCGATTCTGATCTCCACTCCCACAGTGTTTTCGAAAGGCGCCCCGCCAGTCTCGGGTCGGTTGTATTGCCTGTGCTGGCTGCGCGCCCTTCTGGTAGGTCTTTCGCTGGCCTGTAGGCCTATCAAGGGGGCGCACTCATCCGCGGGACAGCCGCCACCCCAGACAGACAGGCAGGCCGGCCCAGGAGTATCTTGCGGCTCTTATGTGGGGGGGAGGAGGTCCCACCGATCACGGGTCGAACACCTAGGAGTCTGGCCGTGGTCAACCCGCGGCCGCCCACCACTACCAGTGCCCCCTCCTTACCTCCTGGTCCGCGGCCAGCGGATGCCTCTCACCGCCCGGACCGCCACACCACCGGCAGGGGGGGACGAGGGCCGCCACGGTCCTCCCGCCGATCGTGGGCCGAGCTCAGTTTAGGCCCTTGCAGCAGACTGGAGAGGACGGCCCATCGCCCGCAGCTCAGGTGTCGCAGAAGATAGCACGGCAGCCTCTTCGCCACAGCCCACACCTCTACCGGCCTCGTGCGCCAGAAACTGCTGTCTTTAGGTCTTCTCTTGGTTCCAGCGGGGAGGGAGGGCCGACACGGTGTTCCCGCCGATCACGGGTCGGGTCCTGTTCAGGCCCTTAATGCAGAGTTTAGAGGGCGGCTCACCGCCAGCAGTCCAACCCCCGGGGGCGGCGCAACGGCTCAGCCGCCGCGGCCCGCATCTCCGTTCTGGGCCGCGTCTCCGAATCCGGCCGCCTACTTGCTCGACAAGGGCCCACAGTGCCACCCCGCCACCAGGATGTAGCAATCAAGGTATGTGGAGCGCTCGGGCTGGGCAATGTGGGGTGGCAACCTGATCTCAGGGGCACCGTGGGTATATCTAAGCAGGCCTTCTGGATGCGGGTCGCCTAGGCGCCATGTTGCCTCGGATTTCACCACATTTCTTGGGTCGTTGGCGGCTCCTCGCCGCCAGGTCGGGTTTCCAATAATCCGATATTGCTGCTGCTTATTTGGGCACCTCACCAGTAGTGGTGTCCGTGTAAGGTGGCAGCTAGAAGAGGCTTAGGATGTCGTCAGATTGATGAGGGATCCGGAGCACTCTCAGAGTGCGACCGCCATCTTGGCTTACCAAGCCACGCCCCCGCCTTTTGATAATTTATTGGATATACATACATATATTTATTCATATTTATTCATATTTATCTATGGATGGGGGAAATGGGGAGTTGTAATTGTGGTTTTCCAGTGGGGCATCTATAAGACTTTCTATAAACAGATGAATTTTCCGTACAGGAGTAAATATGGGCACTGGCCCGAGATATCTTTGTTGACCTCTAGTTTCCCATGTTACAGTACTATGTACAATAAATTCATGTCAAATATACGTTTATATATTTAAAAAAAATGTAAAAGGTAATTTAACCCCTAGAAATCTATATGTTTCCTACACAACATGGATTTTAGCAAGAAGAGGAAGATAGACAAAACAAGAATGTGAGTACGTTGTCTATATCCATGATGGGGGGTCTTTAAGCTAGCTTTGGTTGTTGGTCTGTGTAACTTTGAGAAAGGCTGGGATCAGCCGAAACACGTTAGTACAGACATGCTGCAATAAAGTAATTTTTATTTCGTACCCTGCCTGGAGTGCCCACTTTTTCCTTCGTTCGGCGAAGAGATATTTGGAAATATATATATATTTCTATAAATGTATGCATATATAATAATGTGCATCTAAATGCATGCACGCACACACACAGTTTCCACAATGACCCCACCAGCTTCATATAAGGCCTAATGTGTGCCTCCCTAAAAATCACTCCTAGAGACACTCACTGAGTAGAGGAGGAGTTGCCAAGCAGGCAAGATGTTTCATATGCATTTTCTTCTTTTTATAGCTAAAGTGTTTCAGATTTTTTCAAAGAAATACTCTCTAGTGTTTGAAGGAATAGCAGTACTCCCTAGCTCCTTTTCAACCATTTTCTCACCTTCATTACTACAAAAGCATCTACAATGGACTCTAACAAATGACTATTCAAACTCCATAGTGTCCAGAACTATGTTTAACGTATGTTCAGCCTAAAACATGACCATATCGTGCCTAGGTGGAAGGCGCTCCACTGGCTCATTGTAAAGAAAACAGCAAATGTCATATTCATCTGCTTTTCTTGTTTCTGCCCCTACATCTTGCAGGCTCTTCACCATGCCTTTATAGCCTTTCTATCAGCATACAGGGTGGATGAAATCCTTCAGTTGATAATACCAGTCCAAGAGATGTGTAGTTGTCATCCAGAGCTTAATCAATTTACAATCTTCTATATATGTGATCAAAGGCACTCTGAAGATACTGCAAGGTTTTTTGCTGTGCTTATCTAAAAAACAAAATAATCAGGCACGAGGTAAACTAAAATAGTGCTGAACCCAGCCAAATGAGACAGGCTGTTGAGGAGCATCTTGCTATTGATGGTGTGAATGCGGGCAAGAGGTCTAATAAAATCAAGGCACAGGTCCTGGTTATTGAGTAGTTCTTCTTTGATATTTAGCAGCGTTCACTCTGTGCCCCTGCCTCAAATTAATACCACTGACAAAGCCATTTGATTCCAGTTGCAAGAGTAATTGAGGAGTGACTACTGCTGCAAGTGCCATTGCGATACTAGATAAGCCAGAGATGGGTCAGTAGTTTGGAAGAATGGATGGGTCTGCTAAAGGTTTCTTTACAATAAGGGTGATGGTGGCATGTTTTAGATTAGTATGATGGCACCACGCATTAGATTATATTGCATGCCTCAACAACGCGGTCTTTACTACCAGCGCATCTTTACCACGTACACCTTTACCACACAAGCCTTAACAACGAATTTCATTGTATAGGCATGATTGGTAAAGGCCTATGCGTGGTAGAGATTACACCCCAGGCCCCGCCTGATCCCTAAAGCCCGGCCCCCAGCCATGCAAATAACTCCGCCCCATCCCTAAAAACGACCCCGACCTGAACCCTAAAACCCGGCCCCAGCCCTAAAAACTGGAGCCCTAAAAACGACCCCCGGTCCTAAAAACGACCCTTACCCCAGCTCTCTACCCTGAGCCCTAAAACCGAACCCTGGCCCTAAAAACTAAACCGGCCCCCCCCTCCCAGCCCTGGGAATTGGAACCGGGCCCCTGGCCCTATTTACCAAGTTGAGTCCCGAATCTTCCTGTTCCTTCCATTCTCCCCGCCCATCTGCTCTGAATCTAGAGCGCTGATTGCCTTTACCACACATATGCGTGGTAAAGACATATGCATGGTAAAGGCAAGTGTGGTAATGTTTGCACGGTAACAGAACGCGTGGTTCCGTCCGCGTTGTAAATGCTGTTTCCCGTCTTGATCTCATTGAGATGGAGATATGGAGGTTGGTATCACAGATCATTTGAGGGTACCAAGCAGCTTGTCATTAGACTATGGGTTACCATCTCCTTGTAGGCATGAAAACATTCTTCAGTTGAAGTATCAGCCTCAGTAGTCTGGGTGTGGAAGTATCCTTTTTTAACTCTGGTACAGGGTTATCTGTTGGAAATAGAATGCACTCTGCAAATGATATAACAAGAAAGAAGATTAGATTCATTCCTTTTTCTTCCCGTAGCTCTGCATTGATCTTTTAATTGGTAAATGTCATCTGTAAACCATTCAATGGTCGTCATGGGATTAGGCATGAAGGTGGGCAAGGGAGAAGGACCGTCTAATACATAAAAACACAGTTTTCAAGATGTAATAGGAGTTCCTAAGTTGCCTCCAAGTGGGGTCTGGTGAGATACAGCGTTCTCAGGCAGAGGAAAGATAAAGATTTTTTTTTATTACAGAGCTCACTTTCATTGGAGTGTTTTTTTTAAACTATGGTCTGACAAGGTTAACTGCTTAAAGCCAATAAGGAGGAGCTCAGAAATCTTGGAAAATAGGTTGAGGCAATGTTTTTGTGAATGAGTTGAGAGAAGCCAAGAGCGTCAATTTCTTCAATTATATTGTGACTTTACCATTTGGAAGGGTCATCTGTTCAGATATTCAGTAATGGAATTTGCCAGCCTAAGGCTTTAAGGGCGCACTTCACTGGTAGTGCAATGCACAGTGGTATAGCACGGGTGCCACGGGCCATAATGAAAGAAATTCACCTCAACGAGTCTACACCAAACCACACATTGAACCACCTCCCTCCCACTCTAATAGCTTACCTCACCCCTCTTCTTTGCCCCTCCCTTCTCTTTTATGTCTCCTCTTCACCTACCTCAGGTTCTCTCCCCATCCTCCTGTTTCTTCCGCTGTCTCTCTTTCCCCTCATCTCCTGTCTTTCTTGTCCCTTCTTCCAGACTCGATTTTAGAGCTGCAAAAATGTGTTATATACAGAGCAGTGAGAGAAAAGAAAGGAAATAACAAATAAATTGCTTCTCTACACATTCCCTTTTACTGGTTAACCTTGGTTAAAGCCTTTGGTATGGAAGCCCCACACTTTGCAGGCAAATTGGAGATGCTGCAGTGGGGGCTCTCCAAAATGACCCTAGTATCTAGCCACAGTCGGGAGGGGGGTATATGACAATTGCAGTAAACTGGACTTTTTGCAGATGTCCCCCCACTTTGTTTGCTGCTAGATGCTGTGGTAATTGATCTGAAAGTGTGCTGGGCCCTGCTAACCAGGCCCCATGCACCAGTGCTCTTTCCCTTAAACTGTAAATGTGAATTGGTACACAAAATTGGCAAGTGCTTTAACACCCCAGTAAAGCCCTAGTGTATGGTACCAGTGGTACCCAGGGCAGGGATGTAAAAGGGGCACCAGCACTTATTGTGCTACCCTGAGTGACCGAGTGAAACCAAAGGCTGCAGGTCTGCCATGTCAGCCCTGCACAAGCAGCTTGCCTGCTAGAGTTCGACCCTGCACACACCATGTGTGACAGGGTCACCTCACTGCATTTCATATATGTTAGTCACCCTTAAGTTAGGCCTCCTATAGCCCAGGAGGCAGGGTGCATTATACTATATGTGGGGAAATGTATTTGCAAACATATATTGCCCTGTGATAGAATCATAAACGTAATTTTACTGCAAGTAACGGATCCTCTATAGGATAAGATGGACTGGACACTGACATACCCCAGATGTCCAGCTCCAATATGAAACAGGCGATTTTCTCCATGTTTGCTATCAAACACCTGCGTGTCGAGGTTTAAGTGAAACAAATATACAATATATTCCCTTGGGCATATATATTTACTCTAAACCACATTCACCAATCTGCAGCTCTACTCAAATACATCCCCACATATCCATATAGTGCCACTACGCAAATACCTCTATTCAAAATATTTTATTAAAAATATATATTAAAAGTAAGTCAGAGTACCCCTGTCCTGGTACAATGATTTGTAAAACAAAAAATTTTTAAATCACAAAATATTCTAACACAATGTTACACCGTTTCATCAATCATAACAATATATAACACGATTAAAAAGAGAGAGTACATGAGACAATACACTTTGTCATTAGGAAAACTGCCAATTTGTGTAGAAATTCAATCAAGATCGGCATCTATTGTGCCAACATGTTCCACAAATAAAGCCTTAGTGCGTTGACGCGTTTCGATGGTATCCCACTGATTCAAGCCATCTTTTTCAAGACCACAGCAATAACGCTCTTTTTTTTGGAATGATTATTTGGTACCTGTATGTAAATATATATAAATATTGAAATACACCAGTCACCCCATATTCCCTCAGCGTTTTCTAAACAACCATGTATTTTATAAATCATCCTTACATAAAAAATATTCAGTTGCGTTAAAACATTCAATTAAGACAGTTTTAAAAACATTATTAAAAAACAACAACTTCTTCATACAATGAACAAGATTTTTATCTATATGCGTTGTGGCACTAATATATCTCCTATATTGGGGTCCACCCATATACATACATACACACTGTTCAACCTTCATCTAATATGCTCGTACTCCAATTCACTGCCATAATGATATTATCAGTCATCCATTCAGGGCTGGAGTTGAGTTTTAACCAGCATGTACCTAGGTGGCACTTTAGACCGTGCCCACGAAGTTAACCTAGAGTTCTCGTGCCTTGGCAGGCTTTTCCGAGGGTTTGCCGCCAAGACAGAAGTCTGACCTCATGCGAGGAAGTATGTGCCGCTCCCAGAGGCCAGAGACAAAGACCTGTGTGTGCAGGAGGTGACACCTCCGCCCACACAGGATGGCAAGTGACTGGGCCATCATGGCGGTGAGCCTCAAAGACTTTCCCCGTGCCATGGGACAAAGAAACTTGTCCCCCACTCGAGGACAAAGCATCCCCCTGCCCCAGGCACTGTTTTTTGTGGGCAAGCGGGAAATTAGCTATACAGGAGGCGTGCACGTCTACAAGGCTTGCACCTCTACAAGGCTGACCACACCTCTAGGGTGTCGCAGATGAGGTGTACAGTCGAGGATGGTTTTGGCCATCTTGAATTTAGGCTAAAAACCAGGTTCTGACTAGTTTTAGTGACATACTCCCACAGGATATGGTTACTACTGGGGCGGATTAGCCGTAGGACTAGATGCCCTCACTAGCACTCACACCCACTAACACCCCCTAAATCCAGGATTTAAGGTGCACCCCAGACACCAGAAAGTCAGATTTGATGTGATAACAAGAAGAGGCTTGTTTCCACGACAAGTCAGGACTCCACGAAGAGAGGCAATAAGCTCTGCACTTGTGGCAGCCACTCTGCACCCGATGGATTGCGACTCGACCAAGGCAAGAGACCGGTTCCAAAATGAAGGTGAACCCCTCTACAAACTCCAGACTTCACAAGAACTCCTTTGGGCTAGAGGAACTAATCACCTGCAGTCAGTCGGCAGGCACAAAACGCCACATCCACGACCTTGAAGTACTGTCCACCGAGCTGTCTGACGTGTCCACTCAAAATCACTGGGCAGGTGGCTTCTGGGAACTGTAGTCCTGACCCTCAGTGAGACTCAACTTTCTACACCATTCCCCTGGTCCTCTGGCAGAAGATTTCCTCAACCGCAGTGCTTGCAGGTACCAAGGCTTGCTGCTTTACTCGACACTCCGTGAGGAGAGATACAACTGCACGAATGACCAACCACCCCTGTGGCTTTATCGTAAAAATCCTGCATTTGTTTTCACCCTCTCTTGGCACGACTGTCAGCACCGCTGGCCGCAGATCCGTTCAGCACCACAGATAGCCAAGAGCACCTCTGCACCGTAGTCCACCGAGCCAGGTAGAGTCGATCTGCCTGGAGACTCCAGGTCCAGAGTCAGCTCCTTGCTTGAGTTCCAAAGGTTTTTGCTCAGCATAACCTGTAAGTACCTTTATGCTAAGGTAGTCATTTAAAGACCGCAAGCCTGATTGACAGCTAAAGTGCACCTCTGCACCCTGCTTCCCAGGGCCAGGTAAAATTGTGCTGGCTGTTGTGAACTGGTCTAGCGCCTCACGAACCTTAGCCCCGAGTAGGTTCAGTTGAACTCACTCTCTAACTAACTGATTGCATATATGTGCTTTTCCCATAGTCCGCAACTTAATGTTTTACTACACTGCAAAGTACTGATTTATTTAATGCTTTAAAATTGATAACTCCGGTTATCCTGAATGCATCGATTTTGTTTTGGTGTAAAAAATATAGAAAAATCAGAGCTATTTTTATAAATTGGAGTCAGATTTCTCTCGAGTCATGTCAGTTACATATCGTTCATGTTGGTGATGTGAAATGCTTAACATGTTTCTCTAAGTAGCCTGCCTGCTCTTTGCCACTCTACCAGGACTGAGAGGAAATGTATGAGAGAGTATCCAGGGTCCATCTTTGAGTATTGTGCTAGTATTACATGGTGAGTGTTACAGCAAACAAATGTTTGCATTGTCCAGCATTCCGTCCATCAATTGTTTCATTTGCATTTGTCGCCCTAAGTGGGAAGGGTATGCCCAGACGTGGGTCCCGTGCTCACTACACCACTGGATTCAAGCTAGCCTGGCTGAAGAAGGGTGATGCCCTGAAACCGGTCCCAGGATGCTTGTTTCCGGTCCAGGGAGGACCTGGCTTGGCAGTTCGGGCTGCACTGTTCCCACAAGGAACAGGGTCAAGACTGATTTGCATAAGGCTGGGTCCAAACTGGGGTGGTGTGGTGAGCAAAAGAATGATGGATTTAACCCAGATCCTTGTGACTGGGGGTGAATGTTTGCATTGTCCAGCATTCCGTCCATCAATTGTTTCATTAGTATTACATGGTGAGGCACCCCTGCCATACCACATAATATTTGCACCTTGCAAAAACAATCGTATCACTTGCTGCAGCACTATACTTGAAGTGCTTTTGTATAGTGCCAGACAGCCCTAGACCAAGCTCACACCTACTGCTGTTACATACCTTGATCTGAAGGCTGGTGACGAACAGACAGCCTACCCCTAGGACGAACACACATTTTGTGAGTTGGGGAGGTCTCAGGCCTAACCAGTTGCTCTAACTTCCCTTTCTAGCCCACCCAATATTGTCACACAATCAAGTCACCCCCAAACTGTCATACAGTCTCTGGGTCAGACTGTCTCCTTGGCTTCTCCAACCCAGACTAGCTCATCTTTCTTCCATTCTGTTTACTATTAAGGGCCAGCTGGTTGGGAGAGACAGCAATGACTTCGTATTTATTCAGAGTCAAGTAGCCCACAGCAGGTCCTTATGCAGTCAGCGCAAAGAAATATTTTCACGAAACTACACCACGTACAATTGCTGCTAGTCCCCCACCCCACTCACGGTGTCGTAATTCTTTTAAAGCAATTTAGCTGAAGCTGTCAGTCTGATTGTAGAAGTGGTGGTCCACCCATGTGCTATGCCTCAACTTACAATCTTAATAAATGGCTGTCGTTAACCACAGGCCCCAGTTCAGTAAGCCGGCTCGGGGGCATTAAGGGACATGCTACAAAGATGATCTGTGTACATTCAGCACCTTATAGCATAATGCTTCTACTATATTGCTCAGGTTGTGAATGCACTTGATAACGAGGTCTGCCTGTCATTGTTGTTCAAAAGGTTGAATAACCATCATCTAGTAGGTTTAATAGCTCATTGAAGGCAGGATCCACGGACCAGCTGCACTTTGTGGGTAGCAGAGCAGGGATGTGTCAATCTGTTCATCATTTTGATAGGGGATCAACGTACTGACTTTCACTGCTGCATGTCTGGAATATTACAAAAGACATTTCCCTCTTCAGGCTCAAATACTCGCAGCTTTCCACCCCTCAGACCATCAAGACAACATACATTAAAAAGTTAAGAGTTGCTTTTTGTACAACTATTAGTCCCCTTTTTTTACTACTCAGCTTGAGGGAGTACTTTTATTTTGATGCTTATTTTGTGTCCCATTCTGACCCCTGTAGGAAGTGGAAAGAGAAAGGTAGCGAGTAGGCGGGGCTCAGGGAGATGCATGAGTATGGCAAGGTATCGGAAAAGGACACAACTGTGAAAACTGTCAGCAAACAGCGCCATATTTCAGGGGCTGGTAACTGAAGGCCAGGCAGAAGAGCCTGGCACAAACAATGGCACAGAAAACCAGTGCCTGCCCTCCTCCTGGCGGCAGACAATCCTCCACCATGCGCGCCTATTTATAGCGTCTGAAGGTAAACAGAGCCAAGATGACACGCAGGCTTCTAGTGCGCTCTGTATTTTTAACAATAAACACGGAGCCTGAGGCGGGCCGCGGGGCTGCAGTGTCTTTTCTGAAACCCAGTCAGCAACGTGCCTCCGTGTCTGCCTAAAATACTGCCGGTATATATCATGGCACGAGCCACTGAAAGCGTCCGGAAATAAATCACTGCGACACTGACCCTTAACCCCACGTGCACCAAACGAGGCTGGTGCCTTGGCTCCCCGGGAGATCGGCTGTGACGATTGTGAAAGTGCAAAGTGAAACACAGGCACCAGTTTAAAGACCTCCCTCACTCTATGCGTGTTCGCGCCAAATAACCAGTCCACGGTGTCGGTGAAGCGTAAAAGGCCATTTATTAGGACAGGCTGTAAACATAACTTTAACCATAATACATATTAACAATAACCCCAACAAACTTCCCCCCCCGCTTCTTCGTCTCACTTGCTCCATTCTTTCCCCTTGCACCCCATCTCTCTTCACGTTCCACAACAACCCGTTTCCGTTCTCAATCCTTCTTCATTTGTCTCCTGACATCCTCTTTTGCATCACCTGTCATCGCACTCCTGCATCCCGCACCCCCATCAATCACTCTTTCCCCCGAGAGGTGGGTGGGCCCGTCCAGGACTCCCCCCACCCCTCCAAAGTTCCGCCTACCTCCCTACAACCTGCCCTAAACTGGCATGCTCCATCCACCTTAGTTAACCCTTCCCTCTTTACTGTAGGGTGGGTGGGTGGTCAACTTTTCTCGACCCTCCCGCTGGCGCTAGGAAACAGGAAGAGGAAGTCGTTTCCCCTTCCTGCTCCCTTATAGCCCCTCTTGCTCCCTCCCCTTCCCCTCCAGCCTTCCCTGTCCGGCGCGAATCCCCCGGGGAAAGACTAGACTGCGTCTTGCTTTCCCCGAGGGCCGTCATCGCGCAAAATAGCCAGTCCACGCTGTCGGTGAAGCGTAAAAGGCCATTTATTAGGACAGGCTGTAAACATAACTTTAACCATAATACATATTAACAATAACCCCAACAAACTTCCCCCCCGCTTCTTCGTCTCACTTGCTCCATTCTTTCCCCTTGCACCCCATCTCTCTTCACGTTCCACAACAAC
Organism: Calotriton arnoldi; assembly: GCA_963921515.1. Classification (NCBI taxonomy): domain Eukaryota; kingdom Metazoa; phylum Chordata; class Amphibia; order Caudata; family Salamandridae; genus Calotriton; species Calotriton arnoldi. The sequence goes on along the minus strand of CAWUFW010000591.1, from coordinate 2,503,469 downwards.
CCGTTTCCGTTCTCAATCCTTCTTCATTTGTCTCCTGACATCCTCTTTTGCATCACCTGTCATCGCACTCCTGCATCCCGCACCCCCATCAATCACTCTTCCCCCCGAGAGGTGGGTGGGCCCGTCCAGGACTCCCCCACCCCTCCAAAGTTCCGCCAACCAGGGAACCCCCTTTGGGCGGTTACCTGCCCCACCCTGCCGCCATGCACCTTTCGCCCTCACACCCTTCGACACCAAATGGACTCATTCCAGAGCTTACTGATCGTGTCCCTCATCTCCATCATGTAATAGGCATTACCCATCCTCGAAAGGTGCACCCCGTCGTCCCTGAATAGCAGCGGCTCCTCCAGCCGCAGCCCCTTGTGAGCAATAACTTTAATGTCTCTTTTGTCGCAAAAACCCTCATCGCCCTGTTCAACTTTCTCCTGGCTTTTTCCACTGCCGCTGGTTTTACCGCTCCCTCCACACTCTACGTGGCACAAACTCAGTCCACAGCAAGCAGGTGCCCGCCATCCGTTGTTTCATCACGTCCAAGTCCCTTTGCATCTGTTGCATGATTGCCAGGCCTGACAATCGCACCAAGTCATTTTCCCCAAGTGTAAAACCAGCAAGTCAGGACATCCTTTTGCGACACCATCTTCGTTAACCAGGGCAAGAATGCCCCCAGCGCATTCCTCGTTTTCCCCACCATTGTACCTCGTGATGGCTGCTCCGCAGTCCCAGGCTACGGCCGTAAACCTGACGATCTGCATACTGTGCCGCCCAATGCACGAAAGAGTGCCCGGCTATCCAGGTGACCGTCTTGGTCCCTAGGCCCCTCACACAACCTACGATGAGAAAAAAGGTGTTAAAAACCATCCTGGCCCCACTAAAACCCCTCTACTCCTCTCTTTCGCAGCGCCCCTTGTCACTTCCGCACGTAGCGCTCGCAGCAACGGGACCTCCATCTCCCAATCTGTCGAATCCGATCCCAGGACCACCCCAAACGTGCCGCCGCCGTGGCTGCCCCAATCCGAAAAGAGTGTGTCCCAAATCCCTTCGGGTCCCGCCCCATCCGCTTCAACGCCATACGCATAACTGCCAGCAACTGCGCCGCCGTCAGCCTATCGCCGGAGCCATGCAGGAAGATCTCCCCGTTTTTGCCGGCCCCATCCTGCGAAAAAACCTCCCACTCCTTTACCGGGCACACCCCCTGGCACCCACTCTCATTCAACCATATCCACTTTCCCCTCCCTGCCTGATCCGTTTTAGAGTGGCCCAACCATATCCCAAGCCGACCCCCATCCAATCTCACATCCTCATACTGTCGTCCTGCCCTACCTTTCGTCCCCAACAACTCTGACACCCGGAATGCTCCAAAAACATCCACACCATGCTCAAACGAAACAAAGCCACCTCCGTGATATCGTAACAACAAATGGGCAACATGCCCAATAAACCTTGCAACACCTCAAAAGTCACGGCTTCCCGGGGCCCCCCCGTAGCCTCCTCCTGTCTCTCCCTGCCCCACCCCTTCAGCATTCTGCTGATAATCTCATCTTTCGCCAGATCAAATCCCCAAAACAACTTACAATAGAAGGAGATTCCCGCCAATTTCCCTGCAATCGTCGTATGGGACAACCCCTTCTCAATACAGTGCAAGACAAAACGGATCACTCCCTGTTCCATCGCTTGAACGGACATGTGCCCACTGTCAGTGGTCCAGCCCATAAAGACCCCGAACTCCGTCCAAGCCAATCTGTAAGTGCGCCGTGTCGTCTCTGCTATCGACTTCTCCACTAGGCTGCAGACTCTCATTCCCCCCAGGCCCAGATGCCGTCCGGCAACTGCGTTTTGAGGACTTCCGCTCCGGGTGCCATGCGGCGAAACCTGCTCCACTGCGAACGAGACAAAGCATCCGCGATGTCATTACTCGCTCCTGGCACATGCTTCGCCCGAAAAACCACATTTAACTGCAGACACTGTAGCATAAAATACCTCAACAACCTCAACACCCTCAAGTCCCTTGCTCTCTGCCCGTTGACCAGGTCGACCACTGTCATGTTGTCCACATGGAACAACACAGAACGGTTCTTGAATTCACTGCCCCACACCGCTAGAGCCACCAACAATGGAAAGAACTCAAGAAACGCAATGCTCCTCCCCTGCTTGAGCCAGTGAGCCGGCCAGCGCTCCGCGCACCATCTCCCGTCCCAGAACACCCCAAAACCTGACGCCCCGCTGCATCTGAAAAAAATCTGCACTTGCCACACTGTTCTGTCCTCTACGAAATCCAGCGAAACCCCATTGAAGTCTGTCAGGAAAGTCTGCCATATTCTCAGGTCTGCTCGCACTCCCAAGGAAATCCGCACCCTGTGATGCGGTAGCACCGCCCCGGACATGGCCATGCCCAGGCGCCTGCAAAAAGTTCTCCCCGCTCTTACCACCCTGCAAGCAAAATTTAACAGCCCCAAAAGTCTTTGGACCGTCTTCAGGTCAATCTTTTCTCTCCCATCACCCCCAACAAACAGGCCTGTATGTCTCCCACTTTTTCAGCCGGCAACCGGGTTATCCACTGCACTGAGTCCAACTCAATGCCCAAAAATGTCAATTGACAGCTGGGCCCAGCTGTCTTCTCCGGCGCCAATGGGACCCCAAAGTGCCGGGCCATCTCCTGAAACTGCGCCAACGCTCGCCCACAGGCACCCGACCTTTGCTGTCCGATGAAAAGGAAATCGTCCAGGTAATGGGACACCTCCTTATGCCCACTGCTCCTTTGAAATGCCCATTGCAAGAAGGTGCTGAACAATTCAAAGAGAGCGCATGAAATCGCACAGCCCATGGGTAGAACCTTGTCCACAAAGATGGCCCCCTCAAACTGCATGCCCAGCAACGCGAAATCCGCCGGGTGTATGGGCAGCAAGCGAAACGCCGACTTCACGTCACATTTCGCCAGCTCCGCTCCCTGCCCACACCTCTGTACAAGGCGGATCGCGTCGTCCACTGAAGCATACAGTACCCTCGAGTCCACCTCCGCGATGAAGTCGTTCACGGACCTCCCTTCTGGCCAGGACAGGTGGTGTATCATCCTGTACTCGCCCGGCTCCTTCTTGGGCACCACTCCCAGCGGAAAAATAATCAAGTCTGCTAAAGGCCAGTCGACAAACGGGCCCGCTATCCTACCTTCCTCAATTTCCGTTCTTAGTTTTGCGGACACCACCTCCGGCAACTCCTTAGCCGATCTCAAATTGTCTGCCCATCTCCTTTCCCTTGGACACTGATACCCCACTCGGAAGCCCTCCGTAAATCCCCACTGCAACTTCAAAGCTGCCTCTCTGTCTGGATATACCGAGAGCCACGGGCCCATGGCCTCAATTCGGACCGGAGTAGGCGCCCTTTGGTCCAGGCTGACCCCGTCCCTTCGTGGCCCGCCACTGTTCTGATGGTGTCGCCAACGTAAAACATTGGGTGAGTGCGTGTTTCCCACCACATTTGGAGCACTCATGTTTGAACTTACACGGATACCTGGAGCAGTATCCTTTGTTGTAGTTCCAACACGCTCCTGTGTTGCTCCCACCTGGCTTCTGTTGTCCGCCCCCGCAGTTCCTGCACTGGCCTGTCCACTACCCGCCCCAGACTGAGCGGGACGCGTCGGAAATGTCCGATACGTCACTGGCAGCCCGCTCGCTGTGTGCATTGCTGCTGACGACTGCGTGGACGACATCCATTGCATCCACAGTTCCTGGTCCACCTCCCCCAGGGTTTGTCAGGATTCGCTCCAATTCTGGCCCGAAACTCCTCGTCATAGCTGAGCCACGCAAACCCCCAAAATGCATCTGCGCCTTCCTAATGATGTCCATATATTTTAACATCGCTATCGCCCTTTCTTGATGCTTTTCGCAATATATGCTAGCATAAATCAGAAAGGCCGACGTCCAATTTTCCATGGTCACCGGCACCCGGGGTCTACGAGTCAGCTCCCATTCCTCCTCCTTGGAACCCTCCTTGGCCTGTATCTCCCTATGGAGCAGTTTAAAAACGTCCACATATTCGTGTCGCCATATTCTTGCCCGTATTTTCTCTGACAGATGCGACCCCAACGGCATAGCCAACCCCATGTACGGCAATTTTTTATGCTGTCGTTCGTCCCCTTTGTCGTCCTTCCCCTCTTCTTTGTCCGTCTGGACACTGGCCACCGCCTTTCCCCCCCCCCTTTGCCCGACTCTGCCGACTGCCCCCCCGTCCCGGGTGCCGCACCCTTTGGTTCCCGCACTGACCCCTCCCCCACGCCCACCGACCGGCAGGACTTCTTCCTACCCCGTCCCGCCCCATCGTCCCAAGCCTCCCACCACTTGCCCTCACCTGACAAGGTGGTCTGTGCTCCTTCCTCCGACCTGCTGTTGCCGCTCTTCTTCGCAGAGGCCGTCTTGGCCTGTGTCCTGGCGCACCGCCGGTGCCTGGAAAATATCAACACATTTCGTCGTTGCCGCCCCCCCACCGACCTCCCGGCCGGCCTTTCAACCTCCTCACGCAACTCGCCTTCCTCAAGCTCATCACTGTCCTCCCCGTAATCCAACATCAACTCCGCTTCCGTATCCTCAGGTATCCAAGTCAACTCTTGCACCGCTCTTTTCACACCTTTCCCAGTCTTGGCATGCACCACTCCCCGTTCCCCTGCCCCCTTTGCTGATGCCCGCTCCTTCGGTGGAGGGAAGGCCGCCGCGGACCCCCCTGCTGCTTCTGCCCGGCGTCTTGGGGCTGTTTTGTGCCCCACCGGCCCACCCCGTCTGCCGGCCGCCGCCAGCTGGTCCCCCCCCCCAGGCTGCTCCAACCTGAGAGGGTCCCAGCGCCAGCGGGCCTCAAAGCCGTCCCGGCCGCCCCTACCCCCGTCTGGGGGGAGCTATCTTCCTCCGCCCACACCCACTTGCCCCCTTTTGGGGCCTCCTGCCCTAGTTTTTCCGCCCAGGCCTCCTCCTCTGATGTGGGAGTGGGGGGCCCCTCCGCCCGTTCCAACTCCCCCCTGGCCTCCCGGGCCTCGCACAAAGCCGCCCACTGCGCTTCCGTGTCGTTGATCACGCGCCTCTGGTCCCGGATTTTTTCCTCCAGGGTCATGCACTCCCACCTCTGCCCTCCGGCTGCCGAGGGCTGCCCCCCGTCTTCACCCCCCGCCTTTGCCTTCGTCGCCTGTGCAGCCAGGCCCATCCCCCCACCCCCTGCCCTCAGTGTCCCCCCGGAGGGACACCCCTATCCCTGCGAACCCTCCACTGTGAAAGGTCCAGGGGGGACTCCCCCCCAGGAGCCCCCCCCCTCGTGGTGCGAGCCCCCCGACCCAAACAGGTCCTGAGACCCCAACCCCTGTATCCCCCCGCTGAAATCCTGGACCAACCCCCCTCCCTCCCTGCTGCCTCAAATTGTCCCACTTGGGCCTCCCCGAGCCCTGCTGTGCCTCTGGCCAAAGCCTGCTGCAGTCCCCCGGGCCGTCCTTCCACATCTCCCAAGCCCCCCCTCCCGGCCGCCTCGACCGTACGTACAGCAGGCAGGCTCTTCCTCCCACCCCCTCACTTCCCCCCGGCTTTTCCCGGACCCCCCCCCCTTTCCGGCCACGTGGGGAGTCCGCTTTGGGGACTCTCGGCATGCTGCCGCCGCCACTCCGGCCGACGCGGACCGGGGGGTCCGCGTCATCCCCACCCACGCCTCCTCCAGTACTCCCGGGCGTAGCAGGTCCTCCCGCCCCGCCCGGCCGAGGACTCGCAGGGCCTCCCGCACTGCCTCCATGTCCGATCCTGCCATAATTGTGAATCATGCTCCCCACTACCCCCGGGCGCCGACCGGCACCAGAGTATTCCACGTTCGCTAATTCCCTACCTAACTTCCCTCACCTCAACTTTTCTCGACCCTCCCGCTGGCGCTAGGAAACAGGAAGAGGAAGTCGTTTCCCCTTCCTGCTCCCTTATAGCCCCTCTTGCTCCCTCCCCTTCCCCTCCAGCCTTCCCTGTCCGGCGCGAATCCCCCGGGGAAAGACTAGACTGCGTCTTGCTTTCCCCGGGTGCCGTCATTATGACAAAAGCAAATGATTTCTAAATGACTAGCATTCTTGTAGCACTTACCGCCTCCACAAGTTTCATTGTTAGGCCTTATGGTTTGCACTTTATTAAAGGCTGGTCTTAACCTAAGGGGGTCAACACCCGGACAATGTGTCGAAGTGTTCTTTCTACAACAGATAAGGAAATGATACACTCACTGTCCCACAACCTCGCCTCCAGATCTGCAGCCAACCACCTCATCCCTCTCCAACTGGGGATTGCCCCTGCGTTTCTCGTCCTCGTCCCAGTCATTGCAAAGCGAGATAATATTACTTCACGGCAGGATCCATAACTGGTAGCCCCACCCCCCCACTTGGGTGCCATAAAGGGGGTTGGCCAGTGGCACAACTAGACCCGAACTTTCGGGGGAGCTAACACTTCCAGCCAGGGCTGGCCTCAGCACTGGTCGCACATGGTGCAACAGTTTTTTGGTGCCCCCTCCCCCATTTCCTCCTTCTCCATGAATTCCCTCACTACCACTCACCAACAACGCACCTCACCTCCCTATAGCACCTTTCTGACAAGCATTTAATTTTTTTATAGCGCTACTCATAGTTTGCTCACACTCAGTTCTGTGATCTGTATGGTACACAGTGGCGGCTCACAAAGGGAATGCGGTGAGGCGGGGGCGGGGCAGGGTGGGGGGTAGTGGAGTCGGACATACGACGGCAAGGAGTAAAGTAAGTAAATAAATAAATAAAACTATTTACCTTGCGCTCCCTGCATCGCCGAGGGCGATGCAGGGAGCGCAAGGTAAATAGTTTTATTTATTTATTTACTTACTTTACTCCTTGCCTTCGTATGTCCAACTCCACTACCCCCCCACCCTGCCCCGCCCCACAGCATTCCCTCTGCGAGACGCCACTGATGGTACACATTCTTTGTAGCAGACACATTAACCCTCTGTACTGTGTGGGTGGCAGGAGTGTCCATGTAAGTGCACGGTGAGCGATGCGACAGTGTGAGAGTAGGGTAAGAGGAGTGACTGCAGGGTGAATTAGGTGACCATATGAATTTGGGTGCGGATGTAAGTGCAGAGTGGGACGAATGAATGCATGGTTAGTGATGGGCTTGTTTGAGTGAGATTGCAGATTGAGCAATGAGGGGGGCAGGTGGGTGAAGTGTCACATGAGTGCAGGGTGAGTAGTGTGCTCATGTGACTGCAGGGTGAGGTACACGGTGAACAGCACAAGTGCATTGTGAGTGCAGAGTGATCACTGTGAATGCAGGGTGAGCGGGTGAATGATGTGAGTGCATTATGATCGTTGAGAGTGCAGGGTGAACGTGAAAGTGAAGGGCGAGAACGAGGAGTGAGTTGTCTGAATGCAGGGTGCATTCCCAGACACTTGAAGTAACTCAGCATGTTATTGACAGTGGTGTAGTGTTTCAGATATAAGTTAAACTATTGCTATTATGGCATTAATCAGGGATTGAGGGTGGAGGAAATAAATAATGTGTTCCAGTCTTATGATTTGGGTTGCCAGCGCATTATTTTGATGTACCAGATGGTACAAAAATAAACAGCCACCTAAAGCCGTATTTTCAGCACTTATCTGTGCATACTTCGAACAGCAAATATAAATAGAAAGCACTTTTAATTGTGTTCTAGAGCTGCCTGAATGATCCATGACTGATAAAGGGAACAAAGACAGAAAAGTCACATTACAAATGAATACTTACATTTTTATTTATAACTCTATTTAGTGTTTGCAGGCTCTTTAAACAACACATGGCTGGCATTTTTCTTTTGGCAACCCTACTTTATATTCCTTTTCATGAAATGCATTCTCACACTATGGCAGGAAATGTAAAATGCAAATGTAAGGAATAGGCAGGGTGGGGGCCCAGGGGGTACTGGAACCAGAAAAAAAACTAAGCCTCAGTAACCAGTTTACAAGGCTATGTAAATATGCAAATGGTCTTTAAAGACCTGTGAAAAACTCGGGTGTACCGGAGATAAGACTCCAGACACTGCCCAGCCGAGTCCACAGCAGCTCGAGCTGCAGCAGCCTGGGCTGAGACACACAGCGGGGGGGGGGGGGCTGAAGCCCTTTTAACCCTATGGTGTTGGCATTCCGGGTTTCTCCTGTTTCCTGTTTTTGTGTTCTGTGTGACTGGAGCAAGGGCCTGCTGGGTTTAGGCCCATTTTGGGGCATCACTTATCTCCGTTCCTGGGCCTTATGGATGTGAGTCCCCTCCGTGGGAGCAGCGTGCCCGAGAGGATTGGAGTAGCATTCATCTCTTATAGATCATGTCTTTCTCAGTGGCAGCTCCTCTGCTAAGGAGGAGGAGCGTCGCCCCACTGCTCGCGGAGTAGTGTAAAAAAATAAAATGATAATAACATAAGTTATTTCTGTTATTATAATTGTTTGGTTTTTTTTGGCGAGGTTGGGCGGGGCTGGGACTCCCGTGACGTCCGGAGGGAGGAGTGGTTGCTGCACTCAAAGTGCGCATGACTGCTTGCCCAGCCCTTTCGGGCCAGCCAAGCAGTCCTGCGCACTTTGTATGTTCCGCAACATGCTTCATTACACAGCCTGGTGGGGAACGTGCCGACCCTCTCATTCCCCGTCTGAGCGCCGAGCCATGGCGCTCAGACCAATCACAATGCTGCATTGCAGCATTGTGATTGGCTATGGGGAGGGAGCCTGTGTGCTTCCTGGTTCCAGCAGAGAGAGGACGAGGGACGACGTAGGAGAGACGACTGAGGAGAGATGCAGCGAGGAGGTGGTTTTTTTTTACTTTAGGATTTCCCGCCTCCCACACCAACGACCCCTACCCGCCCTCCACTCCCATTCCCTGCCAGCCGCTACTGGTCTTTCTCCTCCTGGGATTGGGTAATCATTTTTTTCCCGCCATGTTGGTCCGATGGAGTTGCTGTTCGGTTTTGCACATGCACAGTGGGGATTGGTGTCCGCACTTTGCCTTGATACTGTTCTGCTCATGCGCGTCCTTTCATTTTGGGACGTCAGGACCAGCACGCCTTTATTACTATATATATTGAAGCACAGGTAAGCGTTTTACATTAGTCCATGTGTTGGGAGCAGTGTTGCAGTGTTCTGGAGTTGGCTATTTTATTTCCCATCATAGGCAATTATACCTCCAGGAAGAGACATACTTCCCCATCGCCATATACGTTTTCTTATTCCTCAGGTCCCGCCCCTTCTCCTAAACGCAGGAGGCATGGGAGGAAGGAGGAGAGGATTCAATCAATCAATCAATCACGGCATTTATAGAGCGCGCTACTCACCCGGGAGGGTCTCAAGGCGCTGGGGGAGGGGGTAAGTTACTGCTCGAACAGCCAGGTCTTGAGCTGCTTCCTGAAGGAGAGATGGTCCTGGGTTCGCCGAAGGTGAGTGGGGAGGGAGTTCCAGGTCTTGGCTGCCAGGTAGGAGAAGGATCTTCCTCCGGCGGTGGCTCTGCGGATGCGTGGTACGGTGGCGAGGGCGTGGCTGGTTGATCGTAGCTGGCGGGTGGGCGTGTAGAAGGTCATGCGGTCGTTGAGGTACTTGGGGCCCAGGTCGTGGAGGGCCTTGTGTGCGTGGGTGAGGAGTCTGAACGTGATTCTCTTGCTGACGGGGAGCCAGTGCAGGTCTTTCAGGTGTCCGGTGATGTGGCTGTGTCGGGGGATGTCCAGGATGAGTCGTGCGGAGGCGTTCTGGATGCGCTGGAGTCTTTTTGAAGTTTGGCTGTGGTTCCGGCGTAGAGGGTGTTCCCATAGTCCAGTCGGCTGGTGACGAGTGCCTGGGTGACGGTCTTCCTGGTTTCAGTGGGGATCCATCTGAAGATCTTGCGGAGCATGCGCAGGGTGTTGAAGCACGAAGATGAGACAGCGTTGACTTGTCTGGTCATCGACAGGGAGGAGTCCAGGATGAAGCCCAGGTTGCGTGCGTGGTCCGTTGGTTTGGGCGCGGTGCCCAGGGCCGAGGGCCACCAAGAGTCGTCCCAGGCGGAGGGTGATGAGCCCAGGATGAGGACTTCCGTCTTGTCTGAGTTCAGTTTAAGGTGGCTGTTCCTCATCCAGTCGGCGACGTCTCTCATCCCGTCGTGTAGGTTGGCTCTGGCGGTGGTGGGGTCGTTGGTGAGGGAGAGGATCAGCTGGGTGTCGTCGGCGTAGGAGATGATGTTGAGGTTGTGTTGGCGTGCGATGGCTGCGAGGGGCTCATGTAGACGTTGAAGAGGGTTGGACTGAGTGAAGATCCTTGTGGAACGCCGCAGATGACTTCGGTGGCCTCGGATCTGAACGGGGGAGGCGGACTCTCTGGGTTCTTCCGGCGAGGAACGAGATGATCCATTCCAGTGCTTTCTCTCGGATTCCGATGTTGCTGAGGCGCTTCACTAGGGTGCGGTGGCAGACGGTGTCGAACGCCGCGGAGAGGTCCAAGAGGATGAGGGCTGCTGTTTCCCGTTGTCGGTTAGGGTTCTGATGTCGTTGGTGGCTGCGATAAGGGCGGTCTCGGTGCTGTGGTTGGCCCGAAACCCGGACTGCGAGGGGTCGAGGGATCCATTCGTCTCGAGGAAGGCGGCAAGCTGTCTGTTGACGGTCTTCTCGATGACTTTGGCCGGAAACGGAAGGAGCGAGATGGGACGGTAGTTCTTGAGGTCGGTGGGGTCCGCCGTTGGTTTCTTCAGGAGGGCGGTAAGCTCGGCGTGCTTCCAGCTCTCCGGGAAGGTGGCGGTGTGGAAGGAGGAGTTGATGATGTCCCGGAGATGGGGTGCGATGGTGGCGTCGGCTTTGTTGAAGACGTGGTGTGGGCAGGGGTCGGTTGGTGATCCGGAGTGGATGGAGTTCATCGTGCGGGTGGTGTCTTCGGTGCTGATCGGGGTCCAGTTGCAGAGGGTGGTGGTGGCGGGCGTTGGTTCGGCGGTAGGGTGCGTGGTCTGTGCGTCGAAGCTGTTATGTATGTCGGTGATCTTGCGGTGGAAGAACGCGGCGAGTGAGTTGCAGAGGTCTTGCGAGGGGTGATGTCGTTGTTTCCGGCGCTGGGGTTGGAGAACTCTTTGACGATGCTGAAAAGTTCCTTGCTGTCGTGGGCGTTGTTGTCCAGTCGTTCTTTGAGTGCCGACTTCTTGGTGGCACGGATCAGCTGGTGGTGTTTGCGGGTGGCGTGCTTGAGGGCGGTCCTGTTGTCTGTGGTCTGGTCGAGTCGCCAGGCTTTCTCGAGAGTGCGGCAGTTCTTCTTGGATTCCTTGAGTTCGTTGGTGAACCAAGGGGTTTTCTTGCTTCCGGGTCTGCTGGGAGGGTTTTTAGTGGTGCGAGGTCGTCGGCGCAGGCGGTCAGCCACTTGGTGAGGTTGCTGGCTGCTTCGTTTGGGTCCGTTGTGTTGGTGGGTGTGTTCTGGCTGAGGGAGGCGGTGAGCTGCTCGGCGGTGATCTTGCTCCAGCTCCGGCGGGGAGCCTGTTGCGGGTGGTGGTGGGTCGCAGTCTTTCTGAAGCTGAAGTGGACGCAGCTGTGGTCGGTCCAGTGGAGTCCGGTGGCGTGGCTGAAGGAGATGTGCTTGCTGGAAGAGAAGACGGGGTCAAGCGTGTGGCCGGCGTAGTGGGTGGGCGTGTTCACCAGTTGCTTGAGTCCGAGGTTGGCGAGGTTGTCCAGCAGGGCGGTGGTGTTTCTGTCGTTGTTGTTCTCCAGGTGGAAGTTGAGGTCCCCTAGGAGGATGTAGTCGGCGGAGGGCATGGCGTGCGGGCTGATGAAGTCTGCGATGTCTTCGCTGACTAGTGTGCGTGGTCCCGGGGGTCTGTAGATGAGGGTGCCTCGGAGGGTGGTCTTGGGGTCAGTGTGTATCTGGAAGTGTAGGTGTTCGGGCGGCGGTGAAGGTCTCGTCGGAGTTAGTCGAGATGCGGATGGTGTTCTTGTGTACGATGGCGATGCCTCCTCCCGTCTGGTTGACGCGGTCCTTCCGGGTGATCTTGTATCCGTCCGGGATGGCTATGGCGATGTCGGGTGCTGAGGAGGCGTTCATCCAGGTTTCGGTGAGGAAGGCGACGTCCGGTGCTGTTGCGTCGAGCAGGTCCCAGAGTTCCACGGCGTGCCTGTGGACGGAGCGGGTGTTCAACAGGATGCATTTCAGGTGGTTGCTGCTGGTGCTCGACTTGGCGGAGGTGGTGCACGTCCGGGGGCAGGTGAATCGGCAGGCTTGGCAGGTGAAGGGTCCGTGGGTGCGTCTCGGTGAGGCTCGGTAGCAGGCAGGGTTCCGGCCGGCATTGAGTGCGGTGAGGGTGGCGGCGTCGTAGGTCCGTCGAGTAGTGTTGCATTGGTGGGTTCCAGGGGTCCTGGCGCTGGGCGCGGGCCAGGCGCGGACGGGCGCAGACGGGCTTACCTTTGGCGCACCTTCGGCGCTCCGTCGGTGCTCCCGCTGCGCGCGGCCGCTGCGCGGTCGCTCAGGGGGCGTCATAAGTAAGGAGCCTGGAGGGAGGAGCAGCTGGGTGGCGGGAGCGGGGCGGCGAATGGAATCACGGGGGGCGGGGCCGCAGGGAGGCAGTGGCGGGAAGTCCCAGGAGCAGCGGGCAGCGGGAAAGTCCCAGGAGCAGTGGGAAAGTCCCAGGAGCAGTGGGAAAGTCCCAGGAGCAGCGGGCAGCGAGCGAAGGAATCTCCAGGCAGGAGGCGGCAAGGCAGGCAGGAGCGGCAGCAGTGAGTGGGGCGACCAAGCCAGAGAATTGTTCTCCAAACTTTAGCTGCATTTAAAGATGATTCTCCTATTTCCTTCCTTAAAAAAAAAGAAACTAGAGGCAGTTTCGGACTCAGCAGATTCAGATTCTGTAGAGGAAGCTTCACTTCCACAGCCTTAAAAGGCAAAATCATATCAAGGATATGATGGCGGCCTTGTTGGGCAAAATTAGGGAAAATAGAAAATGTTTTCCCCTTGAAAAGCCAGGAACCTTAGATGATTCGCTCCTGGGGCAATTTCAGAAAAATGCTAATTTGAAACTGCCAATTCATCAGTTTGTCATGGATGTTGTAAGGCAGGAATGGAAAGATCCTAATAGGATCATTTTGCCAAAGTTTGTGACTAAGCTCTATTCCCTGGAAAATGGACACCATGTTATCAGATACTGTGCATGTGGATTCGGTAGTGGAAAGTCTGGTAGGATGCTCGTCCATGGCAGAAGAAAACATTCTGAAGGACGCAGCTGATAAAAAAAATGGACTCTGCACTAAAGAAGGTCTTTTAAGGAACCCATGTGGCCATGAGGGCTGGTATTTAAGGAGCTTCTACAGCCCAATCCCTGATCACGGATTTCAATAATCTGTTTTCAATAATTCAAAATGAATCAGATTGTCTGCCCTTTCTGCAGGATATGGAGTGCTAGATAGAATTTCGTATCTGATATTTATTTTTGATGTGGTCAGATCAGCAGCTTGTGCAGGTGGAGTATTCATTGCGACGAGGAGGAATTTGTATCTTGTGGATTGGAACACTGAGGCTGCTAAGAGGGCTGTAGAGCTTAATATGCCAGGTTCCAGGTTGTTTGGTGTTGAGTTAGAGGACAAGCCTCACCAGCAGGCCCGGTTCTAGGGGGTGGGCCGGGTGGGCCAGGCCCACCCAAACATGAGCCTGGCCCACCCAAACATGAGCCTGGCCCACCCAAACATGAGCCTGGGCCCTCACAGTGAATCTGCCAACGATAATAAAAAATGTACCGATAACTCTGGTGATTTATGATCCTGCTGGAGAGCAATCATTTTGTCTGTTGGTTGTTTTTAAATGCAGATAAACTGAATTTTATGTGGATAGCTCACTGGGTTACTGCCTTTGTCACAGAGACTCTGCACGTTCCCCCTTCTTCCTACCTCCTGAACAATCAACACGAAGAGGCCGTTTACGTTGTAAATGAGGTTGCCATTCACACGTGTCCTTATTACAGAAGTGCTCTCTCGATGAACGAAGGTTGTGAGTGAAGAATTTGAAGACCCGCAGGACGAGGGAGCGTCATGGCCAGAAGAGGCGCAAAATTTAAAACAAGCATTTGCAATGGTCTTACATTTGCTAGAGTTTGAGCTATTGGCATTGTAAATGACAATGCCTTTTATTTATGTGTTGGTTTTTAAAACATAAATAAAAGGCATTGCCATTTACAATGCCAATAGCTTAAACTCTTGCAAATGCGAGACCTATTGCATTGCAAATGCGTGTTTATTTAATTAGCAGTCGGGTCATTAGGGCAACTGTGGAACTTACTTTAAAGTGCGTGCTAATTATATTTACTGCTATATTCAATGTTTCAAGTTTGGAGGTGATTTTACTAATGTTTTTTTACCAGGAATAATGAAAGTGGAACCGGATGGTGGCTGGTATGGGCTGGGGACCAAGGTCAGCTGTGAGATAAGGTGCACTGGAAAGGGGTGGTAGAAAGGTGGATAATCAAGCCTATAAGGGAGTGCGCTGCAGAGTCCGGGGTCAGGTGGAGGTAGTAATGAAGAGGGATTCTCCCTGAAGGCTCGCACAGAGGGAGCCTGAGAAGTGTCACTTGCCTGATACTCCCACCTCAGAAACCTCCTCTTCCCATAAAAGGGACATTACATGGAAAAAAAACCTTTTTGAGAGTGATAACATTTAGAAAGAGATTTGGAAAAGAGTGTGTTTTACTGGGCCTTGTAAGACTAAGAAGAGATAAAGGACGGCACAGAAGCAGGCCTGGCTAGACATATAAGCGACAAATCGGGCCCGCAGTGGCCCACCCAAATGCACCCTTGGCCCACCCAAATAAAAATTCCTGGAGCCGGGCCTGCTCACCAGGCTGCGTAATGCAGCCTGGTGGGGAACATGCAAATTGCGCAGGACTGTTTGGTCGGCCCAAGAGGGCCGGCCAAACAGTTCATGCACACTTAGGGAGTGCACACCACTCCTCCCCCTGCTCTGGCTTGCCCCACCCCGCCATTGACTGCAATAGGAAAAATAAAATGATAATAACGATATGTTATTATCATTTTATTTTTCCTTTTGAGCAGTGGGGCGACGCTCCACCACCCTAGTGGAGGAGCGCCACTGCTGACTATGCCAGGAGACTTAACTCTTTATCAATAGTCAGAGGATGGATTTTTTCTCAATGGGAACTGATAATGATGGTTCGTTAGGTTCTTCAAATCGTCAGGAGAGGGTATTGGATAGAGTTCCTCTCAGATCCAGTTTGAACTGAGACCACATGTACTCCACTACCCTGAAATCCATTCAAAAAGAGGGTTTTGCTGGGGGAAGTCTTGAGTATTCCGAGGAAAGGAGCCATTATTCCAGTCCCCAAGGAGGAAGTAGGACAAGGGTTGTACTAAATAGTATTTCTTGTCCCTATGTCCTCAGGGGATTATCATCTGATCATCGACTTAAAGAACCTCCGCAATTTCATCCAGAACATCAAGTTCAAAATGGCAACACTGCATAGACTTTTTCTTCTGATACCAGCTGGTCTTTTTCTCATAACTCTGGATCTCATGGATGCTTACTTGCACATTCGGATTGCAAAGAGTCATTGCAAGTACTTGAGGTTTGCGATCAAGCATCATTATTGGCAGTTCAAAGTTCTCCCCTTTGGTCTGAGGTTGTGATGACCTTTTTACCCAAACGTGTGCCAAGGGGGACTCAGCGAAAGTGTGTGAGAACCAGAAGAGTATCCGTGAATTAACAATGAACTGTTTAAAATAAAGTAACAAAAGAAGATACAAAGAAAAACTATCAATCGGATTGGTAATGTCCTGAAACCGTGTGAAAGGAATGAAATTATAAACATTTTTCGGAACTGGTTTGAGCAAGGAGGGTAATGAGGAGATGTTTGCCACCCCTCCAATGGACCAATTAGCGTGAATCTCGCCCCCAAAAATCAACATTTCTGTTTAGTAAGCTAGTATTAGGGTATAAGAAGACCTACTCTTAAGTAGGAGGAGCGCTTTTTACATATTTTTACTGAGCACTGGACGCTGACGCTGGAGAAGCTGCTGCTATTTTCCATAGGCCTTTACTTTATTTTTATTTTTTACCCTTAATCCTGATAGAGGAAGAACGAGATTGTGGCGGAAAACCTGTATAGGTGGCCCGTCGAGGAGGTCTGTTTAGTGGGACAGACAGTTTTTGGGAGTTCTATGCTGGGATCTGAATTTTAACCGCTGTGACGACCTTTATTTTCCATCCAGAAGGGTATGCATTGCAATTTAAATTTATTCTTTATAATGATAATAAATGTATTGAACTGATTAATAAAACTGAATTTCTTCATGCTTTTAAAAGATTAGATAAACTATATTATAATTAAATTTACGAGTCTGTGGTTCTTTAGCTCAATAATAAATGTAAATGTTTAATAAGATTTAAAAGTGATTGAGCTGGTCTTAATCACCATCAACTGATTCCTACTAGTTGGTCCATCGACCAATGAGTGGAATACCTCGAAGTTTGAGAAATTATCTTGTCGATTTTAAAAAGGTATCCCGTTTTTTTCCAGCAATCATTAACTTTTCTCCTAAGTAAAGGCGGATGAGTTCCAGGGAATATATGAGAGAGTGAATGTATATGCAGTGTTATGGGCCCCACCGTCATATTGGTATAGTTGTGAGGAGGAATGTTTTAACCTGGAGGTCTATGCCTAGAGGAGAAGAAATTATATTGATAGCGCTGGATCACTGGCTTGCAAGACAATCCTGGGGATCTTCCGGTTCAAGGGAGATCCACACAGGGAATGGCTACTTCCTGAGCGGAATTTCAGGGAGTATCATTTCATGAGATATTTAGAGCGACTACTTGGTCTTCCAAGTATACTTCTGTTAAGCAATACCATCTGAACAATATCTCTGATGTGCATTTGTGTTTGGGGACAGGTGTTTTGAACTCTGCATTTTACTTTGGTGATTTGTGCCCTTTGTTTGATCTTTTACAATACAATAAATTCTGGGTTATTGCATTTTAAAAATGTTCCTTTTGTTATCTTTGAGATTAAGTTTGTCACAGGACTACAGCTATGATATACCTCACTTTGTGAAGACTGGGACGAGAATGAGAGACATAGGAGTAATGCCCCAGTTACTTACCTGTAATCTTCATTAACCTTAGTCCATCTCGTCCTTTTCACAGTCATTACATCACACCCTCACTCCCTCCTTTCAGTCTTTTGATGGGACTTGAATATATACAGGAGGAGCCAGGAGCTCCAGACCCTTTTATGGCACCCATATAGAGAGGGTAGGGCTAGCGGTTTTGTGTCCCGAGTGCATGTACACATTTCACTAATCTAGTAATGCAGCAATATACCTATTTTTACGCCTCTTAGGTACATGTCCTTATGCAAGCTTGACCCCCGTCTACCGAGATTTAAGTAAGTTGCTCATCTCACATTTCCTTTTTGTCCCCAGGTTGGCAAGACTCTTAGAATAATTATTTTGGGCTTCCTTCCAGACATTGAACACCAGCCCCTGCACTGAGGAGAACGAGCCAATCATAAGGGCGAAACGCATCGACACAACCATCAAGAAAACTAGGCCCACAAAGAACATTTATTAGCTAAAGCCGCCATTCAATTGTTTTTGAACTGCTTGCGGTTTGGCCACAGCTGACATAAAGAGGGTCCATATCCTTGATTAGAAACATTGACAGTGGGACTCCAGAACTACTCTAACTTTCAGTCCCACTTGACTCGCTAAACACGGGGCTGGACTGGGGTCTGAATCTGAGCAACCAATTACATGTGGAACAGTGCTTTGTTTGAGCCGGTGGTTGCCGGTGGAGGGCACCGGCACTTATTTTTGGCCATCAGACACTTACCACGAGCAAAAGAGGAAAAAACACACAAATGGGAAAGAAAGAGAAAGATGGAAGCACTGTCACAGAGGGAGAAAGCAGGTAGCTGCAAGAGTGAGAGGGAGGGGCAGGGAGTGGCTGTTAGTGAATTAAGGCCTGAGGTGGATTTGGGATTACACAAACTTGGTATTCTGTGTGCTCAATTTTAATTGCATCGGCCGTGTGTTTCAGAGCAGAGGTTTGGGCGCCAGCACTCTTTCATTTAGAAATTAATCACTGATGTGGAGCAATATATTTTATGACTCCAGGACAGTTTATATAAAACAAAACTAGTCTCCAGTTTTAGTCTATGGATTTATGTGCATCACTTTCTCACTTATTTTAACTTCCTTGAATATATACAGAAATAACTTGTGTTTGAATCATGCTCTAATTTTTTTCACCCGATACAATGAATATACTCACACTGTATATTTAATTTTGACTAAAATATTTGGCATATGATGCAGTAGTACGTTTTGATTGTTTTTTCAAAAACTCAGCCTTTCCGCCCAATCAATCAGTTTGCGCACACCGCTAATGGTTTGCCTTTTTATATCATGTAGTTTGTGTCAACTTATGCAGCAAGGCAAATACGTCAAACAGGATTAGCTGAATAACTGGCGCTTTTACCACAGGTTGATTGTGGAATGACTATTGAGGGGTAGAATCTTTGAAAGTTACCCACCCTGACGTGACTTGTTCTGTGGGGGTGACTAACCTTTATTGTGCCAACACTGGTAATAAAATATTTCACTAATCTACATGAATATAGAAGGAGGGCCTTTGACACTATAGGGTTCATCTCATTTCAAGTCCCAAAGGTTTATTGTGGCATGGCCAAAAGTGACTCTCTTGTTGGTGGTAGGTGGAGTGGTGAATACTAAATCCAATGTCACTAAAAGTATCTTGGGATATTCTGGCTCACATGTATAGACAAGGCAGGAGATCTTACAATAATGCCTCCGTCATAGCTAGAAATGTCACTTGACCAGTATTTCACCGACATTGACCTGTTCTATGGCATCTCATTAGTGTCCAGTAAAAGTTCTTGCTACTGATTATTGCTTCACTTCCGGTGCAGCAGTAGCTCCTCCAGTGTTGATCATCTGACCTTTGGTGCTCCTTCCTCCAGCATCTCATTGTCTAGTACCAGCCTCAGCTTATCAGCTTTGCTAAGTATGGCGGATCCTTTATCAGTTGCAATTTGATTGATAGTCCCCATCATCTCTTCTTCTGCCTCAATGATTACCGGTTTTGTAGTTAATACTTACCCCAAGAACCCTTTGAGTCAGTTCAACATCTTGGCAGCCTCTTATCACAGGTTAGCTGCCATCCAGTTCACCAGTCACTAAGTCTGGCCACGCCGTGAAGATGATCTAGCACTACGTACGCCACATCACAACGTTTGTAGGTGAACCACGAGTACAGGCCACAACCGGCCTAAGCACTGAGGAGCCCACAATGAGTTGCCTCATTTATCTCACCACTGAGCCTGGATGGTACCAGGAATCCAGTACTAGGGAAAACCCAGCAGAAGAGTTTTGTGAGGATGTGGAGAGATGTGAAGTGCTGAGGAACACAAAGGAGCAGATAGATTTAGAGTGCTGTGGGAGAAAAGGGGTAGAGAGCTACAGCACCAAGTGGGGTGGAAGGACACAACATGCTGAGAGGCACAGAGAAAATGAGGAATTTAGAGTGCTGTGGGGCAGAAGGGGTGGCGGGGTACAGCACCCAGAAAGTGGAAGGACACAGCATGCTGAGAGGAACAGAGGGTTTTAGAATGCAGAGGGACACACCTAGGACCCTGGTGTCCTGAAGGATGCTACGATGGTAAGAAGGCGAGGGGGTAGAGGGTCTCAAAAGAAAGAGAGTGACAATGGTGTTGAGGAAGGTATAACAGTGAAAATTATTTAATTTAGGCATTAAGTACATCAGAAATAACTTCACCAAACCCATTGCTCCATTTAATAAAGCTGCAACTGCAAATGTGTTTGGCAATTTTATGACACATATCCCCTCCCTTCACCACCAGTACCTGTAGCACAGAGTTTTAGGACCAGTGCTCTCGAGATTCTCAAGAGCTCTTGGGGTCTTACCTCCAGTCACTGGATTTGCTGTGCTATCTCATATCTGTTACCTCTCAGGTACAACACTCAGGGTGTGAACCTCTGTCTCTGTATTTGTTACACTATTTCACATTTTCTGACATTCAGTCCTAGGGATTTCTGTATTTTCTATATACATACTCTCAGGATCTGACCCACAGTGTCAGCATTTGATACATTTTCTCTATACCTACTCTCAGGGTCTGACCCTCAGCTTTGGGGCTTTCTGTGTTATCTCTATATTTACTGTCAAGGTCTGACCCTTAGTCTTAAGACTTGATATGTTATCTCTATACCTACTGCCAGGATCTGACACTCAGTCTCTTGCTATATTATATTTATACCTATTGTCAGCATATGACCCGTAGTTTCAGAATTATGTTTGTTGTCTCTATACCTCCTCTCACTGCCCAGCTTTCGAGTCCCAGGATTGCCTGAGTTATTCCCATACCTCTGATCTTTAAAGGTTGAACCCCAGGGTTCATGTTGAATGCCAGATTTGACTTCAGAGCACTTGCCTACCAGGCGGGTATGGTAACGATAGAATAAATAGTACATAAATGAAGGTTAGGGTTTAAGAAGAAGATGATGTAAGTTTGATAGGGCAATTCTTTTCATCAGGGAGTATCCGCAACTTTACCATGTGTTACTACATTGCTTCATGCCTGATTTGCAACATTGAGGTCGGTTTAATAAGCAAATCCCACTAGACATGCGTGAAAGTTGCGGCGCAAATTGAGCTTTTCTCAATAACCTGCTCTATGGGGGTGTGGGTTTGCACACAAATGATTCACGCAGTGCATTATTACCCCAGTGTGAGCATGAATGCAGAATCCATTAGCAACTCACCCAGGTCATGCCAAAAATACCCACAGCCTTTATTACCAGAGCATCCAAAGCAATGTTCACGTTCTCTAACAGAAATGGCTTCTTGCCTGCCCGGACCTCATCAAGGACTTGGAATCCATTCTGAACTTGGCCTCCAATTAAGGGCGCAAGCTCCCTCCCACTGACGTCAATACAAGGATAAACCCTAGCACATGCAAGAATGTTTAACTAAACTCCTTACATAAAGCCTCACTGCTTCCACCCTTTCGGAGAAATAAAGATCAGTAAAGCAGTTCCATCAATGGCCAAGGGGGCTTTCAACATGATGATCCTTTTAAATGTTTATGTTTTAGACATTTATAGAGGGCTTGGCTGCCCGATGTGGGCTCCCACTATCAACTGAACCAACAACCTGAGGACAATGAATACACTCATTAGAGAAGCCAGGTCTTAAGCAGCTTCTTAATGCTTGTTTCATGTGGACTCACAGACAGCTGATGTGGGAGTGTGTCCCAGAGTTTAGGCGCTAGAGCTCGGGACCAGCAACAGCCTGCAGGGGATCTAACTACCCGTGGGATCCGAGCTAATCTCAGGTTCGCTCTTCTCAGAATCCTTGGAGGAATTCAAGGTTGAATCAATTTCTGGCTGTAGGGAGGTCCAGTGCCGGAAAATGCGTGAAAAACAAAGCACAAGACTTTACATTTTAATATTTTATCAATCGTCAGCCAATGCAATTGTGTAAGATGAGATGAGACTGATGCTGTCTGGGAATCTATAATAATAAGCGTGTAGCCGCATTCTGGACAGTCTGTAGCCTTTTTATTAGCTTTTGAGTCATGCCAAAATAGAGCACATTTCCGGACTCCAGAAGATAAAGAAAAAAAGACTTAAACTGCACAAAAGGATGGCTAGATGGTTCAACTCTAAATTAAAACTTCGAAAGACAGAAACCAGATCCCTTCAAAGAATATAGGGGCATATTAGCAAGGGCACTATCGCCGCTTTATCGGCACTTTTTGCCGCTAAAGCGGCGATATTCTTATCGCCCTATCAGCAGTGGCGGTTGGTGGACTTGTAAAGTAGTGGGGCGTAAACTGCCACACCAAACTATAACAAGTATGCAAGATCTAACCTCTTCATATTATCACTCATTGAAGGGTGCTGACAGACTCCAATGATTAACAGAGGACCACAACACAGAATAAACACTGCCATAATATGTGACACAACACCTTAATGTGTGCAATCCTGAGAATAATAGCCTGAAGACAGTATGGGTAACAGGTACAAAACAAAGTTTGGCAAGCACAGGAAAACTGCACTAAATTTGGAAACCCAGGAAATAAACACAGTCCAAGAGAGCTACGTGAACGCAGCACACACAAACCAGAGAATAGAACGAGTGGAACAAAACACTGCCATATACTATTACACTTGTGGTATCATTGTGGTATTACAGTATGTACAATGAGCCAGTTAGCATATGAACACAATACCTTCTCCGACTAATCATTACACTGGAGCGCTTTAAACCAGGGATTACAGCTGGCACACCACACTGTATAGTACGCCAAGCCCAGATCTTCTATTACAACAGAGCTCAGGCGGGCTGAAGCAGGGCTATGCACCACCGCGCACTTGAGTGGCACAAACCTAGTCCCAGTGCATGCTGGGCGCACAAGTGCACGAATCATGAGGCCTAGTGAAAACATGTCCCCTAGTGGTGCTGTAAGCTCCCCGGCACCCACTAGTTTGAGGAGTAGGAGCAATATGTGACTGTAAATTGTAAATACGCTCGAACTTTTCTAACATTTCACTCAGCGCTCTTCTAGGTGTGCTAGTGCTGCGAGGCAGTCATAAAGCAAAGGAGGGACAGCGCAATAAAAACTCATTAAACAAATAACGTTAGCCGTTTTTATTGCCGAACTCAGTAGAACTCATTATGTCAAACAACCTCAATAAAATAAAAGCGTGATTCAGCACTGCCAGGATTCCTATGAGTGACTTTGAACTCACACACAGATCAGATGAGTGCAGCCGTCCATTCCTTGAATGATCATACATTCTCTGTCAGCTGTGACTGGGGAGACGCTTTCCGTGCACACACGCTCACACTTTTAATTTGCATGCTTAGAGCCGTGTACCCTTTCTTCCTCAAATTGAACTTGTATTACAAATTTGTCAGAGAATCTCCGATATCCGGGTGGTATACATAGAAACCTGGCTGCACCCATGAAATCAGTGCACCAACACAACAATGCACTGCATAGCACTGAATAATTATTTCTAATATACCATTTGAATAAGTATTATAAATAGCTCAACTGCAAAGTAGGGCAAAATTTAAATATGTTTCAATCATATTTTATTACATTTTCCAATCCTGCTACTTCTACTAAGTTGTAACCAGCGATGTAACAACATGGTTGTACTGCATGCGAATGAATATGCTAAGTCATGCAATGGCTCGCAACCCTTATGGTACCTTCAGGCCTGAAGTCGGAATTCCACGGGTGCCGTTCCATCAGGCGACTGGTTTAACCCTGCCTCTGCATCAGCACCATGGTTATCTTTCCGATGTTGTTTAATGGAGCGATGAGGGATCAGCCCAAGCTTGGCTCCTGTATCATCATACGGTATATTTGAACAATACTTATTTTTCAAAAAAGTACACACTCAGACCAATGTTCCCTCCAATTATTTTTGTCTTTATGCGCAGTTGCGGCCGGCATGACGGGTGGGTGGGGTGGGTGGAAATGGGGTCGTCGCGGGGGGGAATGGGGGAGGGGTTTAATGAAAAAAATAAAATAAAACTTACCGTCCCGCGCCAGCTTCTGGATGGGTCCCGACTCCCGTCATCCGGTCCTGACTCCTCCGTTATCCAATTCCGGCTGGCTGTAGCTCTCCTCGTCATCAGGAAAGGCAGCCTCCCTCCCTCCCCTCCGCCAATCACAACGCTGCAATGGCAGCATTGTGATTGGTGAGGCACATCGGAGCGCGCCCCACCCGGGCCATTTTCTCTATGTAGGCTGCTATGCAGCAGCCTACATAGAGAAAAAGGAGAGTGGGCGGTCCTGCTCGAGGGCAGGGGAGTGGCTTGCCCACTGTTGTGCATACTGACTGTTTGGTCGGCCCCAGGGCCGACCAAACAGTCAGTACGCACAACAGTGGGCAAGCCACTCCCCCCCTGCCCTCGAGCAGGACCACCCACCCCCAACCAGGCACTTCTGCTTTCTCACAGTGCGAGAAGCAGAAACATAAAATGGTAGTTATTACCATTTATGTTTCTGCCTTCTCGCACTGCGAGGAAGCAGCGGGGCGGCGCCCAAACGCCCCTATGGAGGAGCCGCCACTGCCTATCAGCAAACTGTCTCTAACAGCAGTTAGAGACAGTTTTCGGGCATTAGCGCCCGTGTTTTACCGCTTTGCATGTCAGCGATATTTATCGCTAATGACATGCAAAGTGGGCGTTCCCGACGAACAAACCTGGGAAACACCCGCTAACAGGCCTATCGTCTATTAGCAAGGTGGCCATGGCCCCAGTTAGCGACGTGAAAAGTCACGCTAACCGGGGTCATCGCCATTTATTTAACACCTGCAATTAGCAGGTGTTAGCCATATCTAACATGGGGGGGTGGATTATGCTGATACGACCACAGGGTCGTATCAGCAAGGTTATCGACGTTTTCCATGAAACATTGCTGGAAAACCAGCGATGTTTCATGGAAAACACCGCTATGGCTGGAATAATTATCGCCATAGCGCTAAATGTCGCTAATACAGCGTTAGCATGGCAAATTATTCCGACGATAGCCGGCGATAAAAAAGTGCTCGTTAAACACGCTTTGCGATGTTTAGCGCATTTTTTAGATAATATGCCTCATAATAGAGTGTTAAAGACAACATCCAGAAACTTTGTTTGTAGGCAAATATATTCTTTATTCACTTATAGTTGTTAATGAAATATTACCGCATATTTCCAGTTCACAATCTTCCACTCATTGCAAGAATCAATTGCAAGTCAGAGGAAGCTTCTAGGAAGTTAGGAATCACATCGTGAACTGGATCAGGGTTCAGCCTGAAATAAGTAATACACCAGGGATTCAAATCATCTCCTCTACATATTGTTCTTCCTCCCAGCCCCTTCTCTTACGCCTAAAGGTTGTTTCCTCCTGCCTATGTCTTTCCCACACAAACTTTTAGTTTCCTGAAAAAAGAGAGATACTAGAGATTCACAGGGCCGCCTCTCCATTCAGCTCGAAGTTTTATCTCAGGAACTCCTGTTTATACAGTGTACCTTTGATAACCACACCCTTTTATCCAAGATCTTTTCTTGATTGACTACTATACACCCCACAGGTTGTTTCTGGATTCTGTATCTCCAGTCCTTGTGCCCTGACTGGAGGGTCTTGTTGCAAGGCCCTCTCCCTTTATAAGGTGGCCCCTCCTTCTTCTTTGACGTGGGATTAATCTATCCCTTGCCTCAGCGTGGACCTCCTCCTGTCTCCGTGACGTGAGGTGACACAGCTGAAGTAAAGGGTTAATGGCTTCCCCCTCCACTGCAGGCTATTACAAAGCTTTGATTTTTTTCCCATGATAATGAAAGGGCGTACCACTGGTCACACCTGTTCAGACCAATAATGAAGAGTGGATTCTCAGCATGGAGTGGGAGAAGGTGCAGAAGAGTTGCAAAATAAGGTGAATTTGCATACAAGTTAGAGGCATTGTCTTCAAGTCTTCTCTGCAATACAGGTGCTCGGATTGGAATATTGTAGAATAATGGAAAAGGAAGTCTACAAAGGAAGAGGGTGCCAGAGGAAATCTGATAAAATATGGTGAAGATGGGATATGAATGTGGGTTGAGAGAGGGGCGGAGATGGGTACAAAAATCCAATATAGGTTGGGAGGGTGGAGGTAATTTGATTCAGTGGCCCTTACACATAAGGATTCGGGACAATTGGAGGATCAATGAGATAGAGTAGACGGGGTGATGATGTGGACTTTGATTCTGTGGCTCTGCAGTGTCCAGACTCTGGGGCGATTGGGGTGTTCGAGGGATGTTGTGATTTGCATGATAATGTACGTGTCATAATTCTACAAAACAATAAAAATATATATTTTTTAAAGTCTTCTCTGCAATACATGTATTGTGAAAGGAGAACGCTCTCAATATTTTAGATGAAAAAGCTTTTCAATGCCTCATCAAGCTTATTAGCATTATAGAATCCTACAATACAGTACAATACCATGGAACATGGGCATGCAACAGGTACACTGCAACATGCACTGCAAATAGTTAACTGGTGATATTTAAGCCAGTGCAGCCATGAACACAGTCACAGGAGAGAGCAGGGAAAGTGCAGTCATCCACACAAGAGCTCAGGATAGAGCAACGGAGCCCAGAAACCCAAACACAGGAGCAGTAGAGACACCCACACAAGAATCTGAAGGGATGGTAAAAGAAGGTGCGCACAGACAACTATAATAAGTTCTCACTTCTTGAATAGATCCTGCAAGTGCTGTATGCAGGCTCTCCCTTGGACGTTCAGCCCTGCAGAGAATCCTAGGTCTCATGTGTCACTCACACACCTCTACTACACCCATATGATGTGTAAACTCACTCTTGGTATGCACGTGGCCCGAAACACACGTTTCAGACACCTTTGTCCCCTGCAATCCTGCTTACTAGTGGGCATACATAGGCACTTCTGCTACCCAAGGGCCATGAAAACACTTGCCTCACACATGCTACACTCATCTGTCATCTTACACACTACACTTCTTTTCTTAGGAGCTATGTGCATACACGTTTGCTACCCATGTGCAGTGGAACTGTTGATTGAGGGAGTGATGTAGCATCTTCTGAACAGGAAAAAGAGAGAACTCTGGATTCACTCATGGTTTCAGAACGATTGCAAAGGAGGTGCACACAGCACAGATACTTACATAAGGATGATTCTAGAGGCACATGCTCCTTCTCTCAATGCATCTTTTGTCCCCTTCACCTGTCCCTCCATCTCCAGTGTATGCACAGGGGTCCCCACCAGCATGCTAGGCTCATGCACTCCAGCAAGTGAGTCACAGTAGGGTCTATGATGTCTCTACCGCCAGGGTACACTAGTTCTGTCTTCTGTAGGAAGTGTGTGGCAAACCCAGTAATCTCACTGCCAGACCGATGACCAATGGATGCTGAAGGGGAAGACAGGTGCCAACGGTGACCCAGGTTGATGGAGTTTACCTAGACCAGGTGCCATGCCAAGGCGTGCAATAGCAGCCTGCCTGTGCCTTGCTTTCATTTTCAAACTGTCAGAGGGGCGACAGGAAGAGCCGACTTGACTGATGCCCGGGTAGGTTTTAATCTCAGGGCAGGAGCCAGGAGGAATTCTTGATGTTGCTGGTGACCTGGGCACCTTGAGTTTAAAGGCTCCTTTAGTCGTGGGTACATTAATAAGGTGGGCCAGCCTAGAAATTAACAGGGAGAGCTGGTCCAGAGCTGAGCCAAGAGTCGGCTCAGGCTCATAGAGCCTGTGCACGAGCCAAGCTTTGAAAATATTTGGTGAGTAAATCATGAAACAAACATCATGTTAGAATATGATACGGTGTTTTTAAAATCCATTAAATGTACTTCTTTATTATGCAGAAGCGTTTCACCTTATTACATCAGATTTTTTTAAAGTGTTTATTAAAATTGAGAGTTTTTAAACATGAACTGAGAAACATTGCTGCCTCCACCCTGATGACACTACTATTTGTAAACTAAGAGGCAAGTCAGATATCCCATATACCTTAAATGTTGTCTCGATGTTTATTATAGCTGGAGATTCATTATTGGTTAATAAATCAAACACAAGTGAGGTTTATATAAAGCAGAAATCCTGAACTCACATATTTGAAAGCACTCTCATATGTGATAATGAACGAAAAGGAGGCTGAGTTAAATAAAGTGTTTGCATAAGATCACACAATTTGGTCTATCAAGGAAACTTGGATTGATCCCAGATTTTTGTGTTTCACACTGTGAAATGAAGGCACTAGATGCCTGACTTAAAGGTTATTGCTTTTTCCTTAATGCCTGTAGGCCGGTATTAAAGTGTGGGTGGTGTCAGCAACTCTCATTGATCCCATCCCACTCTTTGGTCAGTCAATGAGAGGAGGTCCCAACCCTCCTGGAACCTCTGAGGCTTCCCTCCAGAGATGATTCAGCCAGTAAGTTTTATGTTTTGTAATTTGTGGTGAACACGCAGATCAACATTCATTTTACAGTGGTGCCGTGACCTTGGACTTTGTTACATACAAAGCATTTGTCTGTTCATAAGAAAGGTTTAACTACTCAAGAATCCCAGCCTCACTCAGGGACTTTTTAAGGCATGGGCAAAGTGGCCAATTGCCCAGGCCCCCACTTGTTGTGGCATTTCCATGCCTAGCCTGGGCCCTATCTGATCTCCAGCTTTCCAAACATCACCATTTAGAATATGTGCAGTTCAAACATTTACCTCTCTTATCTGTCTCTAAAAACATGTCGCACGTGATGTCATTACAGCAGGAGCGCATGCCTCCTTCTGACTGCACCACAGTGGGCACAGTTCCCTCCTTTGCTTGTGATTTGTACCTTGCTATCACCATTGCACCTTCCCTGAGGCTGGCATTGGACTGGCTCCCAGTTCCAATCAGGCTCCTCTGAGGACTCTTTTCCCAGAACTGTCACATTAAGAGCCCTCCAGGGCACTGTTTGCTTTAGGCTGGTGATAACGCTAACATGAGTGGAGAGCAAACAGTCAAGTCACACCCCTGACAAATGAACACATTGGATTAGGAGAAGGGAAATTAATGCAGTCATTGTTTTCAGACAAAGAAGGCTGTCCTGATATACTTGGTAAAATAAGCCGCCTCAGGGCAATTCTCAGGCACAGCCCTCTAAAGTCAGCAAGAAAAGCATTAGTGTTAGCAACTCCACACAGGTAGTAAGAACATCCCATGTATTGACTTGTACTGTTACATATATATATATAGCACTGACTATGCCTATGTGGTGTGCTGAAGCGCTTGCTCACATCAGTAGCGTGTTATAACTTGTAGGATGTGGAGCTGGAAGGGTGCTGTATTTTATTACTTCTGTGTGGGAAGCGTTTCCATGTCATGTGTGATGACCACCGAGGTGTTGTTATCATGTTTTGGGACATAGCAGTGTGATGGGTGACGAATCGAGAGGGAATGGGCACACAGTTTATGGTTTTCGGTAAGCTGGCAGCTTTGAGCAGTTCCGGTTCCCTTTATGGTATTTCTTATGATCACAGTCCACCAAGCTGGTGATAAAGCGCGATTGTGCTCTTCTACTTGTAGGGGTGCATCATAATCACGAGTAGGTTGCACCTGCATTCATTCTTTTTTCGTATTAACATGTGATAGTAGAATGTGTATTGTAATAATGTGAAAGGTGACTTGTTAGGGATATTTTTCCATGTAAACATGAAGAACTTAATGTTGCAATGCATACGTGTTTAGCTGAAAACATTAACGTGCAGAATTTGTGTATGATGCTTACAATTATTCATGTATTTGATGTGCTCGTGTAACGTCTTGATTTAGAAATGCCAAGTAAAATGTTCACTTATATGTGGTGTCATAAGGCATATGTGCTATTTTCTTATGTTGGCCGATTTCTGTAGGTCTGAAATGCATTTTCCCTGGAAGCTCTCGCATTAGATTCGATAGTTGAATTTCATGTGCATGTTGGATTTGTCTTTTTTCACGTTTCTGTTGTAGGTGGAGAAATTCATCTTTGTTAGTTGGAATAACGCTTTTGTTTTAGGACTTAGGCTCAGGGAGGAGAGGATACATTAGTACAAGGAGTGCTGATACTGTGAGATGGTGTTCTTTCTCACTGGAGAAGACCTGGGAATCAAGGTCATCGAGCCAGAGGCTGAGAGTATCGAAACCAAATGGAAAATCACCTACGAGGAGGTGTCCAGCAGGATGGGGCGATCGGGTTATGTGGATGGGTGTTTCCTATGATTTTGGTGTTTGAATTAGGGACAGTGCCCTGGGGGTTGAGTTAGGAGACGAGAGGAGATTGATGGAGAGAGAAGGAGCATCTTAGAACGAGTTCCGCAGCCTTAAGCTACTTGACCCATACAACGTGAGTGCACTACTTCGGAAGTCTTCACACGTTGACACCTTTTTCCTGAACTTGCCTGGGGAAATGCTCAGTAGGGAGGCCACGTTAGTTGTAGTGTAGGGACAGACTAATGCTTTTTACTTACGAACCTCTAATGAAGTCTGATCTTGACGTGGGGGCACTTATTGCCTGCGTTCTCATATTGGAATTCGTCATTCTTTTCATGCTCCAAAGACTGAATTTTGCACGCAGGTTTGGCTTTGTAATAGTTCCGATGTATTTTTACAACCTCGTCTTGAGGTGCTTGTATGTCCAGTTATTTTTGGCTTTGTAATAATCCCACTAACCTACAACCTGTGATTTTTCGGAGTCATGATCTTTTGTGTTGGTGAGCCAGACCAAATGAGTTATTTCTCCCCTCTACACTTCTGAAGCAGGTACCAACGATCCATTGACTGAGGGTTCCAGAGTACATTGACTGAAGGGAACCCGGCCCCATCACTGGTTACCAGGTTCATTATCTATTCTGAGATTTTAACTTCTGCTTATAATCCTGAGTAGGTGCAGGTTAAAGGCAGAGAAGGTCAGGAGATTTGCTGAGATGGACATTCTTACAATCATCCCTGCCAGCGCGTGTGACACAATCACACCATCTAACCTGGAAGCAGCGAAGGAGGAAGGAGGAGCCTTGCCAGAGCCGCCGGAGGAGCTGCTGGAGGCGTCGGAGCGGGAGTGAGGACGCCGCGTAACAGCGGGACCGCGGAGACTGGGACTCCCTGGGGCTTCGTCAGGTCTCGGCTGTGCTGCCCCCCTCGGCCCCCGCAAAGCATCGTTTGTTCCCTCCCCGCGGCCTCAGGCAAGTACTGGTATTCCTCCGCTGGAGGAATAGGAGCGGGAGCGGGGAAGCAGCGGAATAGCTGAGGAACAGCTGAGGCTTACTCTAAAGCTCGGCCGTGCTGCCCCTCGCGGCCCCTGCAAACCACAGTCAATTCCTCCTCGCGGCCCCCGCAAAGAACTGTTGTTCCTCACTGTTCTCTACCCACGGCCTCAGGTTAAGTGCTGCTGTTAAGTGCTGCTGCCAGCTGAGGGACTTGGCACCAGCTGAGGGACTTGGCACCGGCTTTTCCGCGGGGACTGGACACCCTGGGCCACACTTGATATCTGTCGGCTAGCGTCCGGGCGCCTGGACTCCAACGCGAGTGCGGCCATCGTCAGACGGCGGCTGCAGAGAGCGTGCCCCAGGCAGTTGCGGCCTGGTTAGTTCCGGGTGCAGGCTGTGCCTGCCTGTTGAGCCCCATTCGCCCCCGGCTGCATTCTACCCACTGCTGTAACTGGAAAGAGAGCTGCCAGCGGCAGAGTCAACAGTGGCAGTCAACATCGGCAGCATCACACAGTTGGCAGCAGAGGTAAGCCGGTCCGGCGCCTTGGCCCCTTCCCCTCCTTGATCCTTGCCCCCAGCGGCTAGAGATAAGGCAGGGGAGGGACAGGGGAGTGGAGGGGTGGGATTGCGCCGGAGAGCAAGAATAGAAGGATGGGGGGTAAGCAACGACAGTTGGAGACAAGTAGCCTTCTCCATCCACCCCGGATTCTCGCTCGGCATTCTTTCATCCAAAGAGGCCAATTCATTCTTTAAACCCAACATAGCCATCGAAAGAATGGTATACTTTAGGCACTAAACTGGTAACCCGGTGCAATATCAAAGTCTAAATAAAAGTCATTAAGACCTCCAACAGTATTCTTCGCCATCTTTCCTTACAATGGCCTATAAAAAATTGAGATCACGTACGATTCATATGAAAAGACTGGGTACACAGCAAACAATACGAAAGTGCTCTGGCAAGGCGGCCCTCATAGGATTCTTTTCTGGGAACGCTGAAATATCCAATTTTTTTACAAAAACACCTAAAACAGACCAAGAGAACTCACGAATCGAACAGGAAAAAGTCCAGAACAAAGGAGAAGATAAAGTAGTGAGTAGCAGTACTCCTACACAAAGTAATAAAGTCTATGCTGGAGCATTGATAAGTGACACTACAAACCCAGCATCTGTAAGAAATGATGATCGCCAAGGACGTTCCGAACCATCCCCCAATCTAGTCGATTGTAAGATCCAACAAATTTCCGAAACAGATTTCACCTTACCAGACATAAATATTAACAACACTCTCTTTCGCCAAGTAGACAAAGTAACTACGGAGATGCCGACACCACTTAACAGTACTCCACAAAAAACACCTGTCCTAGCAGGGAACCATTCTCACTCACCGGAATTTCCGTCTTTAAACAATATGCAATCATTTAATGGATATACTCCGGTGTCCAATTCTTTATTCACTCTCCAAAGAATCTTGGAGTCAGTACTATCTCTTTTAGGGAATCTAATGGAAAACTCTTACCAGATGTTGGATACACAAATAGGTATGCTGCAATACTTAGTTGATAAGAAAAAGAAACAACAACTCAAACATCAATTACTATCAACAAAAGGGGAAGAAAATGTTGCTGAAAAACTTCATATACCAAAAGATACCTCAATAATTGAAGATTTACTTCCATCAAAGAAACAAATGGCGACCCAAACAGGTCGGACTTTGCAAAAAGGAAAAAAGAAAAAGTTTGATAACGAAAAAAAAATTCCCTCTAAAATGTATTCAAAGAACCAAACAATGACAAAGACCAAAACAAAGTTATTTCTTTTTATCCAATCTTCAATCAGCGTAGACCTATGGAATCACTTAATAATCATCTGACAAGAAAAAAAGAAACAACACAAATTGAATCCTCAGCTTCAGCCCTACCTGACCCAGTCTCACTAAAAAAGGAAAAAAGAGACAACAAGAACAAGCGAAAAAAGACTAAGAAAAGAGCAATAAGAAGACTTGCGAAACGGAAGGCTCAGAAGCTAAAATTCGCGAATCTTTTATCCCCCGAACGTAAAATTCTAGAAAATGAGCAAACTTCAAAATTTGTAATAAACTCATATGACAATGGTTATTGTAACTCAGCAACAAAGGCAAGAGTGAATTCTAAACAACTAAATCCTCTGGCTCCAAGTTTTACCACGCCTGTGAATGACATCGAGCTGCCTGTACTATCTCTCGTACAAAAGAAGGAGCAGATCTCTGGGGCTATAAGTCTCCAGGAACAGCAGGTTCAATCATGCTCCCTAGAAATTACCGACTTATTCTCCTCAGGTAACGATCCACTAAACCGAGGGAGAACAATGAATCTCTTCCGAAAGATCCTTCCGTTACAGTCACTAACAAGCTCGGAAATAAAACTAGTGGCTTTCCCGATAAGGTCTAAAATTACGGTGGCTACTGTCGAATTTTGGTCTTATGAAGGATCTCACTTTCTTTTAAAATAATTTTAAAAGAAAGTGAGATTTTTCATAAAAAAGTATATGACGTAGCAGTCATAAACAACAAAGGAAATCAAATGCAGGAAAAATTCAAGGAAAATAATAAAATGAAAATTCAGTACTTAGAACAAAAAGCTAGCGGCTCCAAAAATCCTGTCAGCACTCCTAACAAAAAACATAATTATCTCGATCAAGAATGGAGAGAGAAAGATCTGGAACAAAAACGTAGCCAAAAAGGAGATTACACCCAAAGAAAATTACTGGTCCTGGATCTCGGAGAATTTAAACAGTCACAAACTGGGAAGGGAAAACAAACTCCCTTTTTAACAGAAGTCTGCGCATCGCGTCCTGGAATATAGCAGGGAAAAACCCAGAGAAACTTGCACTGATCTTGGATTCTCCGGCGATGGTGGCTTAACAAGAAACCTGGATAACAAAATCTTTTGATCAAAATGAGTACTTTGTATACGACATTCCAGCAGAACCTGTAAGCCGGGGTCACGCTAAAGGAGGACTTGCAATTCTTTTACACGAGGATTTCTTCTGGGACCAGGAAGTCATCCCTATGCGTCTAACGAACATACAATGCATCAAGGTCAAGCACTGGAATGAACACATGGACACCTCATACGATCTAATAATTTTTAATGCCTATATCCCTCCAGGCTCCAAAAT
This sequence comes from Calotriton arnoldi, assembly GCA_963921515.1. Lineage (NCBI taxonomy): Eukaryota > Metazoa > Chordata > Amphibia > Caudata > Salamandridae > Calotriton > Calotriton arnoldi. The sequence goes on along the minus strand of CAWUFW010000591.1, from coordinate 2,469,567 downwards.
GGATGCTCTCATGATCGAAATATTTGAGGAAATAGAAAAGGTGGTGGAAGGAAAAGGATTCCCCTCCGTGTTTCTAACAGGAGATTTTAATGGGAAAATCTCTAACGATCTTTTAGAAAAATGGGAATATGGTGAACAACAGGAAGCTCGGCCAATCCCAACATCACTATTTCTCCCAGGGATCAAAGCAGATAATCGAGGGAAAATTTTACTCTCCTCTCTTCCAGTAATAAATGGAGTCATTCTAAATGGATGCATAAAAGGAGACCTACCCACAGCCTGCACAAGAAAAGGTAACTTCAGTTCATCAACTTTAGATTACATGATTTGCAGCCAAGACTTGTTCGGAAGAGTATCAAAACTAAGCACTAAATTCACACAGGGAAGTGATCATGCAATATTACATCTCGTAACTGGAATAATAGTGCAACCTATCTCTCCTGGGTTTATAATGCACTCGCAGAGCACTGTACTTGTGAATCAGGTTCAAGGGCGATTGACATGGAACTCTACAACTCTTAACAATATAAATTCTACAATCGTTAATGCACAAGTATTAAAGACCATCTATTCCTTAGACCCAATAATAAATTTTGAATTAGCCCTTAATAAAATAGTGCAATCCCTGCAGGAGACCTTAAAACATCGGAATTCCCAAGCGGTAAATCATAAAAGAAAGAACCCAGATAAAAGAGCAATTGCACTAAACAAATTAATCCGTTTGCAATTTTTACATTTCTCAGAGACAAGACACCAAGAAATCAAAAACTTAAAAAACCGCCGCCGGAGGAAAAAGGAAAAAAATCTGAAAACTTAACAGGACCAAAACTGGGTTGATATTCAAATTGCAGCCAAACAAAAAAATAATCAAGCATACTGGAGCTTAATAGATAAAGAAACAGGTACAAAGAAATTCCTGCAAGCTCCACCAGTTCCCCCAATTGAATGGGAAACATATCTACGCAATTTATACAAATTAAACTCGAGCCAAGAAAGTTGGAACCAAGTATCAAGTAAATCTGGGGAAAATATTAAAGATAACCTTGCTCCAGTAGCTCGGCAAATAGAACATCATATAAAGAACGCAAGATCCTCTGCTGCAATGGGTCCGGATCAGATTCCGATAAAAGTACTTCAAAGTAACCCAGAAGAATGGAGTAAGTTTCTAGTACCCCTCTACTTTCACTGCTATGCCACCGGTGAAATCCCAAAATCATGGAAGGGGAGCATCGTGATCCCAATCTACAAGAAGGGATCTCGGTTGCTTCCCTGTAATTATCGACAGATTGCCTTGTTGGATGCTACAGGGAAGATCTTTGCGGCAAGCGTCCTGGATCATCTTAAAGACTGGGCTTTCTCAACCGGAGTAATCCCTTTAAATCAAGCTGGGTTTCAACAAAAACACTCCGTAACCGACAACATAGCGGTGTTACAAACAGTAATAGATAAATATATTGTCTCAAAATCGCAGGTCGTCTACTCTGTCTTCGTCGACTTTACGACGGCATTCGACAGAGTAGACAGACCTACACTCTGGAACAAGGTTAGAAAACTGGGAATTCCGAATAATCTTCTTCATATAATTATATCATTACATTCGGAAACATGGTGTCAAGTACAAATGGGAAAAGAGAAGGGACTCACCCGTCCAATAGTCACACCAAACGGTCTCAGACAATGTTGCCTTTTGGCTCCCCTCCTTTTCTCTCTATACCTCAGTGACCTTCCGGATCGTTTCACACAGGTCATTAACTTCCCCCAAAAAATATCATCGTGCAAAATCCACATCATGATGTACGCTGATGATGTGGTTATCCTAGACCTTACCTCATTCGGCCTACAAAGGAATCTAGAAGTACTGACCAGATATTCAGAAGCACATTTTTTGGTTCCAAATATAACAAAAACGAAAATAGTTCCGTACAGAGGAAGAAAACAATACACAAAATTCAATTGGACTTTAGGGGAAAAACCGCTAGAAGTGGTTAAAGAATATACCTATTTAGGGCGAATATTTACACGATCATTACAAAATTCCCCTCATCTGCAGCATTTGGGTCGTAAAGCAGACGTACATGTTGGGGCTCTCCAACGTTTATATTCCTCCTCCGGGTACAGGCACTTTTTTCCTCTTCTACAGGGTTTTAAGCTCTAAAGTTCCACCCATTTTATCGTATGCTCTGGAATATATTCCAATAAGACAGTGGCAACAAATACAAATTAAAGAAGGGAAAATACTACGTAAAATGATTAAGGTCCACCAAGGAGTCCCTGCACATGCTCTGCGCCTTGAGCTCTCTTTAGTCAGCTCATACGCCAGAGCCATTACCAACATCATAAGATGGGCTTATAACCTCATACATGCAGAACAAGGCACCTTAAGATTTTTATTAAAAACTGAAACTTTTGAGCTCGAAACATCGAAGCATACTTTTAGTCAAAATCTAATTACAGCTTTTAAATTATCGAACTGTACAACCGCACTACTGAAATCCTGGACTCCTGCGCAATTGAGGCTCTTCTTAAAACATCTAACGCCGAGGATAAGTTATGATCTGGACATTAAACATTGTTCCAAATTGCACCATTATGAACTCTATGAAGAGTCAATAGGATATAAACATTTGCAACAGTACATTCGTTTCACCTTAAGGCATGGAGTCCGGCGATGCATTATATTATTACGGCTCGGGATTCTTCCCTTAAAATCATTTACCTCTAAGTGGAACCATAAAGAAAATGCCACCAGTACATGTGAACTCTGCAATGGAGGAGTGCAAGACTTGAAGCATGTTCTGTTTGTATGCCCCAATTCGATACTAGTTGAGGCCAGAAATCGATACTTAAAATTAATTCAAATCAGATACAATAGTGCATCAGTACAGAGTTTCATTTCGCTTCTTAAATTTCCACCTGATGAATTTGTGTGTTATAATCTGTTCAAATTTTTAAAATTGTATTGAAACGATTATTTTATTAATGTTTAATAACAAATGTATTTTTTTTTTAAATTGTTGTTCTCAGTAGAGAACTAAATCAAATAAATTAAACTTGAAACTTACAATCATCCCTAATATGAATGTTATTCTGAGGTGTCAAATAGCGATCATAGTATGTAACTAGTTTGGACCTATAGTAGTAGGCTAAGTTAGAGTCCTCCAGTGGCCAGCGGTATGAGGCAGAGCTCCTCAGTTATTCCATAGCTGTTCAGTAGGTAACGAGTTGCTTCAGGCTGTGGACTTGTACCGTACTGGGTGATAGACATACCTGTAGTGCGAGCACGACAGAAGGTATTGGAGTGCCTTACAAAAGCTCCAGTTTCATTACATAAGGGAAGAATAAGTGATTTGCCCAGAATCACAGGATGTTGAGTCCATACCAAGACTTGGATCTGGCTCCCCAGGCTGCTAATTGCAAACACAAGCAGCTACAGTGTCAAAGTCAGCAGCTCTGACCTTAACGCTACACCATGAGTAGAGGGAAGGTGGTAGGCAGAATCCACATCTATCCACCGCTAGGTTGCTGGAAGCGCATTTTCCGACGGAGGGACTAGACAAATCCTAAAAGATGAAGCAAAATGCATCAGACTCCTGGATAGGAACTTGTGCATAGCAGAACATCAGTTCACTAGAAAGAATCCCAAACTCAGGGAACCAATGACCAGGCATACACCGGTGAACACAGGCCAGTGACCGTAAATGGCACTCGAAGGCTTCTAATTGCAAACACAAGCAGGTACAGGGTCAATATTGGCAGCTGTGGCCGTAACGCCACATCCTGAGTAGAGCGAAGGTGGCAGGCAGAATCCACATGGAAGCTCAGCTCGTTATGGGATTGAGGTTCCAACGGGACCTCAAGCTGATCTAGTGCCAGGCTTTAGGCTCAAGCCTGGCTCAAGCTTTCAGTGGCTCGCCCACCCTACCCCCACTGAGTCCAGCGACCTCATCATTATTGGAATCTGGGGAACACGGCCTAAGGAACTTCAATGATTTGAACTGCAAAAAATTACAGAAAAAGGTATTAATTGCATCTTTATGTACATACACTTTATTAATCTGTTAATATTATATTTTTTAATTTTCTAAGCTTTTGCGGACCCCTTGAGTAGGTGCTGCGGACTGCCAGAGGTCCCCAGACCACAGGTTAAGACTTACAGGCATTCTAACAGTGCATGCACATCTCTTAAATGGGGGAGTGGGGAGCAAAGTCAAAAGCCGGCCTCCAAATTATATTTTCTCTTACGTGCTTCTGAAGGTTTGAGCCTTTGTTTACCTCCATTGCATTATCTTCTAGGCGATGCAAAAATGATATATTTATTTTATTCCCACCAGTGGCAATTTCTGTTGGGAATCTGGGGGTGCAAATGGATTGTGATCTTTCGCACGCTTCCCATGTTAACAATCTCTCTGCCTCCTGCTTTTCTCTGATGAGAATCCTACACAAGATCTTACCTCTAGTACCAGTCACTGGCACCCAGTAATAGTGCGAAGAGCCAATCTAGACTTGACTACGGGAATGCCCTGTTCCTGGGTGCACCTCTATATCTCATCATGGAGCTGACCAGTATTCATCAGCCACGGCTAAGCTAGCCTTGTCTTTACCACGAGGAGCCTCTCCCTACTACAGTGGCAATGTAGTCTTTACACTGGCTCCCTGTGCACAAGCGCATCTTATTTAAATCCTTATGCCTGGCTCGCAGGGCTTTTCATCGCATAGGGTTGCATCTCCTGTCAAAAAAGTGCAACATTATGTCCCTCAAAGACTCCTTCATTCTTCTAATGCCCACCTCCTGAAAGTCTCCCGGTTTAACTGAGCTCCAACCGACAAGTGGACGAGTCTTTTCGGTCCAGGTGGTTCAGCTCTGGAATAGTTTACCACTTTCGATCATCTTGCCGTCAAAAATTAAAATTCACTTAAAACCTGACTCTATACCAAGTAGTCCCACTCCGGTTCACCCCCATCTGCTGCTTCAGTTAGCCAGCGCCAGAATGCCTTTTCAGGTTACAGTGCACTTTTTATGTGTACGTATTTCAAATAATAATAATAATGTATGCAAATATAATATTTACAAGTTATGTGCGCAGGCTAAATGAAGACTAATACAAAAAACATGACAGTTCAATGTGGTTGTTAAGCCCTTCGGTTGCATGCCGGATAATTATCTTATCCTGAATATGTCTCCTCTCAAAATAATTTGATTATTGTCCTGCTCTTGTTTTACATTTTTTATTTCAAAATCGCAGTTGGCTTATGCTGTGGGCTAGTTCCCTGAAGTGTTTGGCCACTGATGACTTTTCTATGTCACTACGTATGTTGCTCTAATATTCATACAGCCATATTTTTTATTTTTCGATTTGCCAGCATTTACTTTGTGGTACAGGTGTTTTAGTAAGTAGAAACAGTTGTTTTTTTTCTTTTTTTCTTTTTTATTAAGTCCTCATTGCCCAGGTACACAGGCGTTTACTCCTTGATCACTTCCAAAATGGCGCCTCTAGTGATCTTATAGAGTCCTGGTGTGGTACACTCTACACCTTGCCATCTGTACTCAACCATCGGTGCCTATTCCGGCCTGTCATCCGTCGACAACCGCCAGAGTATTTTAGCAATATGGTATAGAGGCCTAATCATTGGACTCATACATTGATGCCTGTACCCAATTCTCATAGGGAAGCCAAAAAGCATTACGCTTGCATTTATGTAGTCTATCCAATATATTAGTATACTTTATTGAGGCCCACCATTGTAGTTTACTAGGGGAGTGACTTTGACCCATTTTTACAGATTTCCCTGCGAGCAAGTAGTATTAGGTAAAATATCAGTTTTTTAGTATTCTTTAACAGAGATTCATAATTATTTGGGAGCCCAAAAAACCAATGATACGCTTACCTGGAGCGCTTCACCAAGTATTGAGAAGATTGTTTTACTCACATCAGACCAAAAACCTTGAATCACCGGACAATCTATAAACATGTGAGTATCATCGCCTTTCTCCTTATCACATTTGGGACATCTTGGCACTGCTCCATTCCCCAGCTTAGATAATTTATATGGAGTCCAATATACCCTATGGAGACAAAAGAGGTGGTTCCGCCTTAAATTTGCGGGTCGTACTGTGGAGTATAACATGTCGCAAGATACTTGCCATAAATCTTGGATCTGCTCTCCTGGCAAGCTCTTCTCCCACAGCACCGATGGCAAGTTGAAATTCCCATCCGCCATCTCCAATAGCAACCAATATCCGTTCGCCACCTCTTTTTTATTTGTTACGCCAGCTACCAGGCTTTCTTCCAATTTATTAGGCAGTCCTGCTCCAAGGCCATCTGTGAGACTCCAACTCATCATTTGAAGATACTTAAATCTCGACAGTAGGCCATTAAACAGTATTTGGCACTCTCCCCAGGGTACTAAGGCTCCGTTCATTATCAATTGACTCCAGATAGCAATTCCTGCGTCTTTTAGTGGGCGCGCCAAACAGTCCTTTGACCATTCGGGAGATCCAGGAGAGTCAAAGATTGGTGCCATCCCACTATAGTAGTTAATTTTTAACTCTCTCCTGACTTTGTACCATGTTATTGCTAAGCTCTGTAGGGTTTTCAGACGTATTTTTTTTTTAAAACGCGGGTCTCCATATTTATGAATAAAACCATACTCTCCCCCTTTTACACCTTTTAGCATTGCTATATACATCTTTCCTATTTCTGAGTCATCTGGCACCTTAAACAATCCTTTCCCTCCTTTTAATAGAAAGACCCAAGCATAATATAATAGGTCTGGCAACCTTAAGCCCCCTTTCTCATATTGCCGTCTCAATTTTTCCCACGAAATACGCACTCCTTTAGAGGCCCAAATAAAACTGGTTATTTTAGACTGAGTTTTTTTAAGCCACTCATCCTTAAATGCCATTGGAATATTCTGGAGTAGGAAGGTAATTTTTGGGAGAATTGTCATTTTGATGATATTGACTCTGCCATAGATGGATAATGGCAAGTGAGACCACCCCAACAGCAATTTCCCAATTTCCTTATTGGTCTTCTGAAAATTGGTTTCGGGGAAACATGGCGGCCGCTTAGGACGCGGTCGCGGAGGTTCCTGATAAACGGAGAAACTATGCGGGTTTAGTGAGAAAACATACGACCCACAGTATGCGAAACTGAGGATTTTTCTGACCGCTTAAAAGAATGCGGAGTGTGATTACCCTGTCGTAAGAAAATAATGTGATTTCTTACAGATCTGTGTTGTGGCTGAAGTGCGGCTGAGTACGGCGTCTCTGGCCGGCTTGTTGCTGCCTCCTTTCGGGTGGGTTTTCTGTCTCCCATGCCCTTTGCGGTTTCTGCTCCTTTCTCCCGCGTTGTTGGTCTGGTGGTGGGGCTGGAGAAGTCGAGACGAGGGTGCGGTGAGACGCAAGGGAGCGGACGTGTTGCTGCTGGAGTTGGGGCCCTGGGTCCCGCGAGCCCGGACGGTTTGCGGGCTTCCCCGGTCCTGGATCCCTGCTGGGCACAAGCTGCTCGGGAGCTCGGCAGGGGTCGGAAGGCGCTGGTGCAGCGGTTTGGTCACGGAGGCTCGTATAAAGTAAGGCTGAATGCGGCAGGCATAAAACCAAATTCGAAGCTTAAAGGTGACTCCTGGATGTACGACATTACAGGTCAGTGTGGGATATTCCAGGACGAAGGAGGGCAGGTATTTGTTAAGAAGACAGTGGTGAAAGGAGACAGTAGTGGGGCTCTAATTGGTGTTGAGGAAGACTTGACCTTATCTCCAGTAAAGGAAGGGGGAGTAGATGGGAAATTAAGTGTATCTGGATCTGCATCAGTAGAAAAAGTGGAAGGGGCGGTGGGAGTAATAACGGAGCAAAATCAGTATCACTTGAGAAGTGGGCTAAGCAAAACTTGTATGAAGGGGGGGCAGGGCTCTCTAAAATTAAATAGTGGAACAAAACAATCTCCTCCCTCGAAACAAGGGGACACGGCTACGGGAGAGTGGGTAACTCCAAAGAAAAAGAGGAAATCTAAGGTGAATCGAGTAACTCAAGCAGTAATTCCTAAGATCACTCCTTCATTGAGAACTTTTTTTAAGGTAGCCCCAAAAACACTGCTATTAAAAAACCCCACCGTAGGTCCCCTCGAGACTGGCTCACAAGGAGGGTTAGATACAGTCAGCATCAACAGGTTTCAGGTCCTGGCAGGGCTCCCAGAATCTCAGGAGAAAGAGCCTATAGAGAAAGAAGGGGGTCAAGCTGAAACAGAGTATTCTATCTCTGGAAGAATGGAGGCACAACCTGTACAACTTCATTCACAAAACCAATTACAGGCAATGACTTCTGAGGTGTCAATCGAACCCTCTAATGGAGCATTTAGAGAGGGGGGAGACCCATGCGCAATCAATAGAGCGCAAATTGAAAACAAATCCCTGCCACAAGTACAGCCCCAACCACAAGCCCAGGCGCAATCAGTCGCGGAGCTGATACATCTATTGACAGCCGAGGTTAGAAATAGGTTTGAAACATCTGAGTTGAATCAGAAAGAGATCCGATCTGTTTGCGAGAATCTGGGGAAAAAGTTAGATGATGTAGCTGCAAGAACTTCACAGCTGGAGATCGAGATGAAAGATCTAGTATCTCAGATGGCGGTTAACACAAAGGAGATCAGCGATCTTAGGGGTAATGAACAGCAACTGAAAGATAAAATAGAATCATTGGAAAATAACCAAAGAAGATGTAATCTTCGGCTGCTTAAGGTCCCGGAAGGAGCCGAAGGAGAAGACATAAAAAGATTTGTGGTACATCTGATCAAGGAAGGGTTACAAGTAAAATGGTCAGAAGAAGAACTAAGTACAGATATACAGATATAGAGATCCATATAGAAGGAACGTCAACAAGATAAAACCGAGGAAAATTCTGGTAAATTTTCATACCTACAGTTTTAAAGAAGAAATCCTTCTCAAGGCATTAAAACAAAGATCTCTTATAGTGGACGGTATCAATTTTGAGATCAAGTCAGATATCTCGCAACTAACGGCTAATAAGCAATGGGAACTAGGAAATTTGATCGAGTCTTTCAAGAGTTTGGGAGCCACAGCACAGTTAAAATTTCCGGCCAGCCTACGAGTAATGCACAATAATAAGATGCAGACCTTCCGTAGGGTTGAGGAGGCGGAAGAATTTCTGAGATCAATATCAGGTGCGGGAGTATGATAGGTGTGTTTCTTTCCTAAATCCATGAGGTACATAGTGGTGATATGTTGAGATAAGGGTTTTTAGCGGTACATTATTAATTTTGGGTGGGTTATGTAGACTATTAAGTTTCTCCAAAATCAGGGCCTCCTCAGGCCTAGTATGTCAAAAAGAGGGACAGAGAGGGCTTAATGAAGGTCCAACGTACGTGCCCTAATTAAGTCAAGAAACAGAAAGGTACAAAGTTCCTATGTGTACTCTAGGTAGTGAGGAGGTGGGGAATACCTCCTGTTGGAACTGGGACCCTCACACACCCAGCAAGCTAGGTGTCATGCTTCATCATATGGGTCTGCTCCTCGGCACCGATACGGCAAGGAACTAAAGATCTCCGAAAAAGAGCCCCTTTATGGGTGCCCGTCGAGCATTGCAGCGCCGGCCCGACGAGGAGCAGACCCATATGATGAAGCATGACACCTAGCTTGCTGGGTGTGTGAGGGTCCCAGTTCCAACAGGAGGTATTCCCCACCTCCTCACTACCTAGAGTACACATAGGAACTTCGTACCTTCCCCTCCTCAGGCCTAGGCCATCAAGAAGGAAGAGGAGGGTTTCCCAAAGGGTGGGGATGGGAGGGAATCACGGGTAGTTTTTGGTGTGGGAGCATGGGGAAAAAAACAAAAAAAATGAAGTCCTCTATATACATCGAAACCCAGGTAGTAGTTTAGCCACAGAACAAAAGAGGGGAAAGAAAAAAAATGACAGCAAATCAGATGCCATTGCTAGAATTTCTATCATGGAATGTGAATGGACTTAGGGTGTGTCATAGGCGTGAGAGATATCTAAATAGTTACTCGATTCACCTTAGATTTCCTCTTTTTCTTTGGAGTTACCCACTCTCCCGTAGCCGTGTCCCCTTGTTTCGAGGGAGGAGAATGTTTTGTTCCACTATTGAGTACAATATCTAAAAGACACTTCTGCTCAAATTATTTTACTTCAAGAGACTCATCTAACTGGTGAGGAGATGAGAGAGTTGTTTAAAAGTAGGATATGGATACAGAACATGGTATGTACAGAGCAGCTACTCACTATAAGGGGGGTGGCAATCCTGATAAAAGTCAACCCTCAGTTGGTAGTAATGGAGAGTAGGGTGGATAAGACTGGAAGATGGGTAATTGTAAAAATTAAATATTATGATCAATTTTATACAGTAGTTGGCTATTATGGGCCAAATATTGATGACCCCATGCCATTTAGTAATTTGCTTTCTGAATTGTTGGATTTTCCTGACCCTGTCATAAATGGCAGGTGATTTTAATGTGGTTCTTGATGGCAATCTTGACCGTACTACTAAAAGCAGGAGTATAATACACAATAAGTCAAGATCATTGATAAAAAATTCGATAAAGAATCTAGGATGGTGCGATATATGGAGAGAGAAAAGGGGTTCCCTAAAGAGTTTTACTTTTAATAATAAAAAATATGGGCACCAATCCAGAATAGATTTGTTTTTAATTGACCAAAATATAAAAAACCAGGTTCGTGATGTAAATCATGTAGGAGCACACTTGTCCGACCACTCTGCGATAACGTTGACCGTGGCCCCTTTGACCGCAGCAATACAACGGAGATGGACTATGGATCGTTCCATATTGTCTGACGACGATGCGATGAATAAACTAGGCTTAGAGTCTCAGGAATTTTTTTGCAATAATCTGGGCAGCGCCTCGATAGGGATTGTCTGGGACACTTACAAGGCCTTTTTGAGGGGTAAAATTACATCATTTCAGCTGTATAAAAATAAACAGCGGAAGGCAGAAATTCTAAGCATAGAAAATAAAATTCAGAGTTTGGAACATAAAATACAATGCAATGAAGTAGAGTATGAGGTGGGGCAATTATCGATTCAAACTCTTAAGACGGATTTGTTGGCGGTAGTAGAAAGGCGGTTGCAAGAAAGATGGCAAGCTAGCAAATTGGCCCACTTTAACTATGGGGAAGGTTGTGGCAAGTTACTTGCATGGAAGATAAAGAGTGATCAAGCCAGGAGTTTTATAAAAGAACTTAATTATGGTAACGCTGGATGTCCAACTACAGTGGGGGCTAGCATTGAGGATACTTTGTTAAAATATTATGGGGAAGTATATACAGAGGACCTATGTACGACAAGGAAGGAAGTTTTAGATTGGCTAGATCAAGAATTACCTCGTAAAGTATCCGAACTCCATAAGGTCGTCATTAATAGCACAATAACTGAGCAAGAAATAGAAAATGCCATTAAAGCTGGGAAATCTGGTAAGGCAGCAGGCCCCGATGGTCTTCCAATGGAGGTTTATAAGAAGTTGGGTAAATATTTAATGCCAGCTATCAGTATGCTATTCACAGCTATCTTCGAAAATGGAGAAGAGATCCCTCATTCATGGAATGAAGCTATCGTGACCCTGATTCTTAAACCCGATAAACAACCAGACTGCTGCGATTCATACAGACCTATCTCTCTGCTAAATTCGGATTATAAGATCTATTCGAAGATATTAGCAGATAGGTTGAATGGGGTGGTGGGAGCACTCCTTCATGAAGATCAAAAAGGGTTTGTGCGCGGAAGGAGTATTAAGGATCTAACTTATAGCCTTATTGGTGCTATTGACCTAGCCTCTGTAGACAAGGAGCCATTAGCCGTCATCACAGTTGACGCGACTAAAGCATTTGACCGAGTAAACTGGTCTTATTTACTAGAAGTATTGAGACTATCAAACTTGGGAGGAAATTTTTGTAGGGCAATAAAGCAGATATATAAAAACCTCACGGCAAAAATACTAATAAATGGGAGGTTATCTGAAAAGTTTAACATCTTTAGAGGGACGAGACAGGGGTGCCCACTGTCCCCACTACTTTTTAATCTCTACATTGAACCCTTGGCAGAAAAAATTAGGAAACATGGGGAGATACTTCCTTTTCAAGCCAGGGGTTGGCAAAAGAAATTGGGACTGTATGCGGATGATTTGGTGGTGTATACATCAAATCTCAGCCGAGCACTACCAATAGTTTATGAGCTGGCGGCAGGTTTTGGGAAGATCTCAGGCTACGAAATAAACCAAGGCAAAATGGTCATAATGGTTTGGAATATTATTACACAAGAGAGTTATGTTAAAAAGGAAATGAGGTATCTGGGCATCAAAATCACTGAGAAAATAGAACAAGTAGAAACAGTTGTTGGCATCATATGTGTATTTTTCTTTGACTTAAAATTTTTGGGTCTGTGTATGGATGTCCTTTTCTTGGTCCTTTAATTATAGCACTGCAGTGTGCGCAGTTAAGGCTTTGACCCATCCTTATATTGTAGTTCTTGGTTTGGTTGAGTTTTCTGTTACTCAACAGTTCCTTTAGATTTTTAGGTCTTGCCTAGGCAGCGCTTGCGCTGTTGCTTTGAGACATGCTTTATTTAGGTATGGACTTGAAGCTCCATCCATTTTTCGACCATCTTTTCAATTGGCTCCTCTTACTGTCCTTTGTAAATGGTGGCTTTTGATTCATGAATAGCTTAGTAGTCCCTCCTTAGTACTGCATTTTCTCCATTTGTAACCTTCCATTAGGACTGCCCTTGTTACATGTGTTGTTACCCAATATATTTCATTTATAGACTGTGAGCACTATTTTACTCATGACCTCCTAGCTGCTGTTGCAGGAGGCACGATAAGCTCTCCTGCTTTGGCTTACACCCTGCACATGGCAGTGAGGCACGCCTTCATCTTTAACAATGGCGGCAGCGCCTTTCATTTCTTCGCCGCAGCTCGCCAAAGTCTATTTTTTCAATATTATATGCTTTTAGTAAGCAGTGTGGCACAGGCGGCGTGCTGCGCTGCTTACGAAAAGTCTACAATATTGAAAAAATAGACTTTGTCGAGCCGCACCTTTTATTTATTTGGCGCGGCTCGCCAAAGTCTATTTTTTCAATATTATATGCTTTTAGTAAGCAGCGCGGCAAAGGCGGCGTGCTGCGCTGCTTACAAAAAACGTACAATATTGGCGAGCCGTGCCTTTCTTTTCATCGGCACGGTTCGCCAGACTCCATGCAATAGGTCTCGCATTTGTGGAATTCGAGTTATTGGCATTATAAATGCCAACGTTTTTTACCTAACCATGTTGCAGTACCATGTGTAGCCATAAAGCCACATATGGTGCTGCATCCTGCAACATGGCTAAGTAAAAAAAACATTGGCATTTATAATACCAATAACTACAACTACAACAAATGCGAGACCTATTGTATTTGCAATGCTTGTTGTGTCTGGTGTGTGCAACTAAGGCTTTGTCCACAAGATATTGTTAAAATCTGGTGCTCTTAGGAGGAAAGGCCAGTGTTTTAATATTATTGCTTGAACTGTGTATTGAGTGCCTAGATGCAAACACAATTTTTCCAGAATTCTCTTTTTTATATCGGTACCTATATTTCATTGCATTTAATACATATCACGTTGTCCCTAGCTTTGTTCACTACTGCCTGCGGCTACTCCTGATGGAGCAAGGTTTCGCAAATGAAACTTGCTCGTATGCAATCTTTCTCATTGTATTAATATTAAAACTTGTATTGTCTGTATTAATATTTGCACACACTACATCAGTGGTTCCCAATCTGTGCGCCGTGGCACCCTGGTGCGCCATCAAAACTAGCCAGGGGCGCCATGAACACAGTTTGGGAACCACTGTCAAGGCCTTTGACCTCTTCTTCAGAACTGTACAGCTCTGCTACCAAAGCTGCGAGATAATGACTGCGAGAGAAACATCAGTAACACCCAATAAATAACTTTTCATGCACTGCCAAAAGGCACACCACGGGCTACAAAGCGTTATTGCTAAAAGGGGAAAACAATCGGAGCTGCGCACAGAGCAGCAGATGATGTGTCCTAACCCTGCCACCTTCACCCCTGTATCAGAACTGAGCAGGCAGGAATATTTGGAAACCCTCTGTTCATCTTTCTGCATTCTTTTTCTCTCTCCACGAACAAGAGGCTGAATAGCTCCGACTGCCTGAGACGTGCATCTTGCAGCAAAAAAAGTCTTACCATGCAGACTTTTTTCCCCCCCAATTCTTTTAATAACTTCCTGGCTGCATCAATTGTTTTGAACTAATATTTGCACTATCTAGTCCCAAAAGTTACATTGTTTTTCCCTCACAGTACAGGCCTGTCATAAACACGTTTTAAAAAAAAAAACAATACCAGTTTGTAGATATGTTTTTGGCAGAGCGCTCGCTTTCTGTCACAGCCCTGAAGACCAGGTATATCAAGTTGCTGCTGCAGCCAAGCAAATAAGCGAGTTAAAAACCCAACCTTGCAGGCCAATTCAGAAATGTTCCATGTCAGCCTCAAAAACTACTTTATTATAACTTAAAATCATTCTAAACCCTCTCAATTAAACACATTTACATGGAGCGATTTGAAGATAGGATATCAAAGGAAGCAGTAATGCTATTGCACTTATAATGGCAAGATATGAATCTGTTTGAAAGCAATCACAATTCTGATATTTAGGCAATTATTCCTATTTTCGTGCAAATTCTGATTCAGGCGTAAACTTCCCAGCGCCCGAATCTGGTGTAAAAGTGGTGTGGTATAAGTGCACGCGGGGATACTTCTCTGCACAGTTTATCAGTTAACCTGTCCCATTCCAAAATGGTGCAGAGAGAAGCTTTCCATGGCACCTTCTGATTCCTGGAGGCACTTAGGGAAGCCCTGTATTTTCAATTACAATCCTGTGCATATTTGAACATAGCTCTTAAACGCAGAAATCATGGTCACTCTGAACAGGAGGTCTGCATTTTTACAACATAAAAAGATGACAGAAATCTGATGTAATTGATGTGAGCCATCTGAGCTGATTAGGATAAAAAAAACTCAAGACTCCAATACTGAACATATTTCTTAAATAATTGCTGAAATGTGAATATCTTAACATAACTGGAAACTCGTCCCACCATATTCAGAGCATGCAAGATATGACTGCGCTTTTTCCCTCTCTAGAGCAATGTCGAGAAAAGATCAACAACATTTGTGCTGAATGTAAAATATCCCATTCTTAACAGAAATCTGTAGGAAATTTTGAGTTGAACAAAAAATGCAGTTTATTCCAAAAATTTAATATTTCTAGTAAACCAACTCAAAATGGGGGCTCCAACTGTTCCAAGTGGTGGAAAATTAAATCTAAGAGTTGCAAGTGGGATCCAGAAGTGGTGTGGAAGATTTTCAGATCTTTTCTCTTTTTTACCGTCAATGTTTTGGCAATTTTGAGGAATGGCATGTATAGCGGATAATGTAGTATTTGACACTAGAATGCAGTACAATTTTAAGAGGTCATTGACGACTTTCCTCAACATCTTTTGTATTTAGGTATCCTCAGTCTTGAACTTTACCAGTTAAATACAAATATTTAATATGATTAAATAACAAAGAGTTCAGGATAATTGCCTGCTACCCATGAACAGTCATTCCTGTTGCGGCATTCATCACAATACATTGCCTACACTGGCCTGTAAGGTTAACTTTGTTTTGAATGCACTGTGACTAAACCAATAAAAGTATTTTATTAAACAACTATTATATATTTTTTTTAGTTGCATCTATGATTATAATACCTTCATCAGCTCATGGCAATTATTTTCACTGAGAAAAATGGAAGTTCTCCCGAGACAGGGCTTACATCCCCCTCACCCACTAAAAAAAGTAACATAATGGGGAGCCGCGGCTTATGGCCAATAGGTCAAGGGAGCCGTGGGCCGAAAAAGTTTGGGAACCACTGCACTACATGAATAGTTAGGAAGCTTGCCTATGTTGTTTTTCTAACAAATAACGCTTGTTCCTAGTCTAAAATGGCCGCTTAAGCGCGGGAATTTAACTGCGCATGTCACAACCTGATCACATGGTGTGACGTCTTTCTTTGCTTGGTGGGAATTTCTGCTTCTGCGCAGTGTGCAATAAAATGGCTGCTCAATGTTCTCACATGCTTAAGCTTGCTCCTGTGTCATTACTAAATTGTCATTTCTTAACACAATTAATGCGGGATAGGATTTTATAATTAAAGGGGATTAGAAATAAGATAAGTGGGTATACAGTGAAACGTTTTATTTTTGATATTAATATTTCCTTCTTGCACTTTTAGTAATTCGTAATCTTGGGCCTGGGTTGGTGACTTGAAACTAGAGAAGCAGAAGGTTCTGCGCATGTCCCCTGAAAGACTGCCAAAATGAAGCCAACTTGGACGTCTCACAAGGCCATGACCTATCGGCCGAAGAGGATGTTCTAAATGTACAAATTTGAAACAAAGGATACAATTGCTGTAGAAATTGTATATAATTTGTTGTGAGACGGGTGGGAAATAAAGTGAATGTATTAAATTGAAGGGGAGGGAACGTTAATACAATAGGCTTCACAAATTAAGCCAAATTTGTCATGGTGCGAGAATCCACTTCCTGTCCCTGCCCAATCAGAAGTAGTGGTCCCATATTTTAGCAACATTAAGGGGAGGTACATGGGCGTAGAAGGGTATAATAGAATATAGCATTAGTAGTTAGTTAGCTCAGATTTTTAGAAGAGACAGAAGAGCTCCAGGCTGCCCAGCTGATCGATTGCTGACTGAATCCCTATCCAGAAGAGGTCCTGAGGAGGGGGCGGCGGAGTCCATTAGAGGGAAGAATCGATGAGAAGTCGAGTGCCAGGGAGGGGAACGGCGCAGGCGTCGTTGTAGAGAGGTCACCAGTCCGGTCCTGATCCCGAAGAAGGTCCTTGCTCTTCATCCTTCCAGGGTCCTATCCTTTCAAACTCCTTGGCTAAGGGTTTGGTTCTCGCATTTAGGTAAATATATGCAACCTTTGGTTGTGCTGCTGTTCCTATCTCCTCTTTTCCTTAAACACCGTCATTGATTAGAAATAGTCATTCTATGGTTTTCCACGAGTATTCTGATCAAATACCGTGTCTTTTTCTGTATTTACTCTGCTAAAACTTTAGATAAACATTTTTAAAACTTCTTGACTCTGTGGTTATTTCAGGGTTATGTATTATAGTGAATGTCACTCATTTTAAACTTCCCAATTAGCAAAGGATCCATTGGTAAGTTATTACTCTTCAATCAGAAGGTAATTGGTACAGGGATTTTGATAAAAGAGTACATCTGACACCCAGCGTAAGTATTGGTGTATTATGAATGTATGGGCCCAAGTGAGTATATGGTGTATGAATGCTGTTTGCTAATATCACGCTGGATCAGTTTTCTGGTAAGCAGAGGACGGTTTATGTTACTCTTTGTTAATTGGGTAATGAGAATTTTTATTTGTATTTTTATGAACTAATACCCGTTATTCTTGAGTATTGTTTTATGTTGTCCAGAATACCCCGGGGAGAAAGAATAGCGGATGGCAAGTAGAAGCCATACTGCAGTGAGGTTATCTGTCAGGCAGAAATAGTACTGAATAGTTAAGCAGGACTATCAGCAGGACTTGTTAGGGATTCTATGCGTATAAGTATAGCCAAAGGAGTACGCTAGTGAAAATTTGATGTTATATCACCTAGAAAGGGTAACATTGAAAGAAGTAACAGGTATTTCAGAAAGCTTGCGTGAAGAGTAAACGGAAGGGTTTTACTCGTAGTGTATGTTCTAGTAAACGGAAAGGTTTTACTAAGTGTGTAAAAGAACCTATCTTTCTGAATTAGAGAAACTGACACGATAGCGAATGTTTTATGTTGTTACTGAATTTTAATTAAGAACTATAGAGAAAATAAAGTTTGCGTAAAATTTTTGTAAAGGGAGGGTCAGTTACCGGAGAGGGAGCTGACGTCACAAAACGCCGCGCTGGGATTAGTTGGATCCGCGGGCGTGGGAAAACCCTTGTAAAGGAGGGGTCAGTAGTCAGGAGTAGTACTGACATCACAGGTGCCGCGCTGGGATTGGTTGCATAAGCGTGAGAACAGAAAAGAGCAGATTATAAAGGAGGGGTTGACAGAGAAACGTCACCAAAAAGGCCGCGCAAGGATTGGCTTAGAATTAAAAAGTTAGCAAAGATTTGATTGGTTGAGAGTTTAGAAGCAAAATTCTAAGTGGATAAGGATTGCATGTTAAAACGCGATCCGACTTTAACAGGGAATCGTCCAGATAGGAGATTTCTAGGGTTTGCAGAATATAATTTTATACATCGGTATTTGCCTAAGATGTACGGAGAAAAGAAGAAGATGTCAGTTTTACAAAAGATTAAGAATTTTTTCAAAAAGGATAAACCAATCAAAACTAGAGAGGGAATTATTATTCCCCCAGCCAAAACGCCCGCATCATATATGATGATGGAGAGAGGTTATCATACTTGTGTATGGATAGAGAATTGGAGAGAATATACTAAAAATGACGGGATACTAGAATTTCCCGAGAATGGCACATTCAATGGGCGAATTCTTCAAAATTTAAGACAAAGGATGAATGATTTAGAACCTAGACCCAGATTGACTCAATATGAAGCTTTAGAGGAATGGGAGACTGAAGCATTTGAGAGGGATAGATCACGAAGTAATGGGAGATATCCAGGATTTTTTCCCAGATACTTACGGGAAAATAGGGAAGGTCAGATGAAACAATGGAGAAGGACAATGCTTGTTGAGGGATTATATCCACTACTCACAGAAGGAGAGAAATCAGGAGGCAAGTGTACAGAAAAGATAAAACACTTAATGAGACATGAAGACTCAGAAGATGAGTTTATGGAAGAAATATTGAGGAATCCTCCACCGTATCAGGAAGGGTCAAGTGGAATTCCTCCTAGTGCCCCACCACAAACACCAATGGTACCTCAGGTACTACATGAATTCACCCCGAATAGAATACTTCATGAAAAAGAAAAAGAAGCATTAGAAAAGACCAGAGCAGAATTAGTACGGAAAATTTCTCAGATAAAAACACATCCTGATTCATTGACTATTCCTGTAACAATTGGTCCAGTAGTGCCATTATATGGTATACAAGGAAATTGTCCTCCTCTGATACCCGTATCTTCTCCTATGAATACTCCCGAAAATTTTCAAAAACTTGAAGCTCCAGTTATAATTGAAGATCACTTTAGTGATTGTGATTCCACAATATCTCTCATGGATTTACCTATCAGAGGTCCAGTAAAGGGTACTCCAAGAAAAGAAACACCTGAGCGTTCAAAAGATGTAAGTTTAATAACTTCATCAGGGGCAAAGAGTGCTACCATAGTAACACCGGAAGATTTAGAAAGGTGGGTACAAGGATCAGATAAATTGTGCATTCCTCCAAAATTGCTAGACATTCAGAAATTAAAAGCTGAGTTAGAAGAAATGATAGCAGGAAATATAGGAGTAGAACGCTTAAACACTTATGATGAAGAAGAATTGCTGTTCCTATGCAGGAGTATCACTAGAAATGTAAGGTTATTTCATGAAAAATTGTCCAATCTAGCCCTACAAATGGGAATTGAAATAGGGAAATCAAAAGTACTACAGAAACCCTATAGAGCAGAATTTTCAGACAAAGATTTAGAAAATATGAATGCTTCTGGAAGAAGACTGCAAATACGAGAATTAATGTTAGTTTTGCAAAAATGGGGAGACCTAGATAAGTGGAGAACTAGGTGGGCAAAGAAAAAGAAGAAGCTCGCTCAAGTCGAACAGCTTCTGAATATGTAATGAAGGAAACAGAAAAGGTTGATAAAATGTATCCGATGCGAGAAGTTGCAGGAGGAGGTTATGTACATGTCCCATGGAGTAGACAGGATATTTTATCATTTACTAATGATTTCCCAAAGCTGAGAGAAAAGCCAATTGAATGGTACAAGCAGGTTGAAAGGTTTGTGAAAGTATCAAAAGTATTGTTGAAGGACTTGGATGGTCTGTTCGACATAGTGGTACCTGCAGATTTATGGACAGATTGTAAGATCACAATCGATTGGCCGAATGATGAATATCCCAGAGATCCAAAAACAGGTGCCCCGTCAAATGATGTGATGAAAAAGTACCAGCAGGTGATAACATACCTGAAAGGGAAAATACCACCGAAAGAAACAGACTGGGTAAAAATAGATCGAACTACCCAAGAAGCCAGTGAAACAGTGCATTCGTATTATGAGCGCCTCTTACAGGTGTTCAAACAGTACAGTGGATTTGAGGACATTGGAGACAAAAATATGAGTCAGTTTGTATACCGATTTGTGTATGGTTTGAAGCCCGAGATTTGCCAGATGATTAAGCAACATATGCTCTGTTGGCAAGGAAAACCAATTGACGAAATTTTGAAATATGCAAAGTATTGTGGGGATGACATTGAGGATAGACACAAGAAATTGCAGGAGAAAGTAATGTGGGCACAGGTGAAAATGGCTGAGAAACAGGGAATTAATTTAGACAATCCCAATGAAACGCAAGGAAAAGACTCTGGAACGAATGGTGATTCGGGAAATGGTGGGAGAATGAAAGGACGAATGAGTAGAGAAGAAGCCAAAAAGAAATTTCCTTGTCATGGATGCGGAAAGTTGGGGCATTGGAAGGACGAGTGTAAAAAGATTAGAAACAATAATGGCCCAAATCAAAATTTAAATTTACAGACACAGAATGACTCACAACAAGGGGTAAATCCTCAGAGTCAGTTGCCACCTCCACCTGTTCAGGGTAATGTAAGCAGAGCAAAACATGGTACAGACATCAGTTACTCGGGGGAAGTGGTAAGAATGATTATATGACCTCACAATTTCTTTTGCAGGATGATTTTTGCGGGTTCAACGCATGACGGTGCCTAGGAGAGGGGGAGAAGGAATGCGTACTTGGCGCATCCCTGCAGGTAGATCAATCAGGTCCATATGTTGAAGGAAAAGTGAGAGGTAATGATATTACTTTTCTTTTGGATACTGGTGCTACCAGGTCTACGGTGAGAACAGTAGACGTCCCAAACCTTCCTCTCTCTGGTGAAGATATTCAAGTTGTAGGGGTTGCTAACCAAAGAATTAGAACACCACTTACTGAACCAATGGAGGTTAAAATTGGAAATTTCAAAGAAATGCATCAATTTGTAGTATGCGATTCTAGTCCAGTAAACTTGCTAGGTAGGGATTTGTTGTGCAAAATGAATTGCACTATTTTCTGCACACCGGATGGGGTGGCAGTACAAACACCAGATGAAGATCATGTATATAAAATTATGGTCGCAAAACAAGGAACAGAAGTAGATGAAATGTTTTCATTAATAACAAAAGATGAATTGCCAGAAGAATTAAAAGATACAGTAAATCCCATAGTATGGGATCTCACGGGAAAAGAAGTAGGATTCATGGCTAAAATAGACCCAGTCCAAGTAACTGTAAAAGAAGGTGCGATTTTTCCAAATACTAAGCAGTACAAAATGAGTGCAGAAGTAAAAGCAGGTGTCATTGAAGAAATCAATCGGATGGTCAAACAAAATATACTGAGAGAAGTAATGAGTAGTCCATGTAATTCACCAATCATGGGACTAAAGAAACCTAGTGGTAAATATAGGATCGTTCAAGATCTGAGGAAAATCAACAAAATTGTAGAACCATGTTGTCCTATAGTGCCAAATCCTGCAGTAATTCTGTACCAGATTCCTTGGAATGCTGGATGGTTTACAGTCATAGATCTGTGTCAAGCCTTCTTTTCAATTCCGTTACACCCAGACAGTCAGTATCTTTTCTCATTTAAATTTGAAAACAAAGTCTATGTATGGAATCGTGTTCCTCAGGGGTACACAGAAAGTCCTTCCATCTTCAACCAGATACTGAAAAAGTGCCTTGAAAAACTAGTGATGCCAGGAAGCTCAGTTTTAGTTCAATATATCGACGACTTATTGGTGGCGTCGACCACCAGAGAAGACTGTGTTGTTGATTCCATAGCCTTATTAAATCTTTTGGCTGAGGAAGGGCATAAAGTCTCACCTGAGAAGTTACAATTTTGCAGGACAGCGGTTAAATATCTGGGACATCAAATTGAGAGGGGAAAAAGAAGAGTAACATCTGAAAGAGTAGCATTAATAAAAAGAATGCAAATGCCAATAACGCAAAGACAAGTAAGGATGTTCTTAGGAATAGTAGGTTACTGTCGACAATGGATACCAGGATTTTCCATGTTGGCTAAGCCCTTGATTAACATGACCAAAAAGAAAGCAAAAGATCCTGTTGAGTGGGAAGATGAAAGTGTAGAAGCTTTTGTAAAATTGAGAAACTCCCTTTGTTCAGCACCTGCCTTAGGCATGCCGGATTATAAAAGAGAATTCGCATTATTCTGTCATGAAAGAGAAAATTGTGCACTTTCAGTTTTAACTCAAAGACATGGTCTGGACAGACGTCCTATAGCATACTTTTCCGCTACACTAGACCCTGTAGCATCTGCGTTGCCAGGATGTTTGAAAGCAGTAGCAGCAACATGTTTAAGCATCGAACAAAGTGAATCAATTGTGATGGGACATCCTGTAAAAGTATATGTTCCACATGCAGTGGTGATTCTGTTGACCAGAACACGAACTCAACATCTCACTCCTAGTCGGCTGACTAAGTATGAGAGGATAATAATGGGTGCAGAAAATGTAACCATGGTGAGGTGTACGATAATAAATCCAGCAAGCTTATTACCAGATCCATATCATGAAACAAATAAAGATGACGAAGAAGATGAACATGATTGTATACAGATTACAGAACTATGCACAAAACCTCGCCCAGATATAGAGGAACAGCCTCTTAAAAATCCAGATAAAGAACTGTTTGTTGATGGCTCTTGCCAGAGACATGAAGATGGCAAGCTAACAGCTGCTTATGCAGTATGTGAACTAACTGGAATAGTCGAAGCATCCTATTTACCAGGGGTAAAATCTGCACAAGTAGCTGAATTGATTGCACTGATAAAAGCGTGCAAAATTGGGAGGAATCAGAAAATAACCATATTCACTGATAGTCAATATGGTTATGGGGTTGTGCACGATTTTGGCCAACTGTGGATGCAGAGGGATTTCATGACTTCTTCAGGATCCCCCATTAAAAATGGACAATTTGTAAAAGAATTGCTAGAAGCAATACAATCACCAAAAGAATTGGCTGTGGTGAAATGTGCCGCACATCAGTCAGGAAATGACTGGGTGGTAGTTGGCAACAGATATGCAGATCTGGTGGCTCAATATTGTGCCAAAACCAGAACATCAGTGAATAAGAGGGTGGAAAGAATGGGAATCAGCTGCCAACTTATGCTATTTATGCCACCTGAAACTTGGAACGAAGTGAAAAGATTACAAGATGAAGTGGATGAGGTTGAAAGAAAATTGTGGATCAAAACGGGTTGTTCTCAAAGAAGAGAGGATGAAGTATGGGTCAGTACAGATGGCAGACCAGTCATGCCAGATTGTTTACTTTCACAAATGGCTAGAATGTATCATGGAGACACACACATAGGGAGAGATGCAATGATTAGACTATTCAGACAAAATTGGTACAATCCCAAATTCAGAGCTGTTACAGAGAGTCTTTGCCAGAGATGTCTAATTTGCCAAATGCACAACACAGGCAGGAAAACGATAATTGGGTTTGGGAAGATCGGAAAAGCAGAAGGTCCATTCATAAGACTACAGTTTGACTTCATACAGTTACCACCATGCAGAGGGCTGAAATACGTATTAGTCATAGTGTGTCTGTTTTCAAAGTGGGTGGAGGCATACCCAACTAGGAGAAATGACAGCATTACAGTTGCCAAGCTGTTATTAAGAGAGCTCATACCTAGGTTTGGTTTCCCAGTATCTTTGGAATCAGATAGAGGAAAACATTTTAACAACGAAGTGATCCTGATAATTTGTGAAGCATTTCAAATCAAACAGAAACTGCATTGTGCATATCGTCCAGAGGCTTCTGGAGTGGTGGAACAATTGAATGGCACCATAAAGTCAAGATTGGGAAAAATGTGTGCATCAACATCATTGGAGTGGCCTGATGCATTGCCACTCGTTCTGATGGGACTCAGAAGTATACCTGATCGCACTACAGGTTTGAGCCCCCATGAAATTATGATGGGAAGAGCGATGAGACAAACACACGTTCCCACAAATAGACTGGTGAATATTTCTGATGATATGGTGTTGGACTACTGTAAAGGATTGGCTGACCTAGTGCGTTCTGTCTCTCACCAGGTTGGAGAAGACGCAGTTTCCAGACAGCCTGAACTAGAACATGATCTGAATCCTGGTGACTGGGTGGTGGTGAAGAATCACACCAGAGAAACGTGTCTATCACCCAGGTGGAGCAGACCTTGTCAAATCATATTGACCACAAACACAGCAGTAAAGTGTGCCGGATTTCCGAATTGGATTCACGTAAGTCACACCAAGAGAGTACCAGACCCAGAAGAAGAAAACACTCAGACGACACCAATCACTGAAGAAGCTGAAGGTTGCCAAGCTGAAGAATCTCAGGCTCGAGGTTCAAGAGAAGCTGACGGAGAACAACCGAGCACAAGTCAGGATTGGATACCAGTGGTCGAAATTCCTGAGGTTTTCCACCGAACAAGAAGCCAAAGAAAATTAAAAGTAATTGTAGAAGATCAGATAGGTGAAGAAGAAGGGGTTCAGGCTCAAGAAGACAAGCTAGTAAACGACCCTGAACCAAATCAGATAGGGAAAGAAAATTGGACTGAAAGCAGTGAAGAATTAATAGAATTTGAACAGGGAGAGACAGGTTTAGAAGAAGCAGGTCAGGCTGCAGAAGTACACAGTGCAATAAGTCCTGATCAGAAGCAGTTAGGACAAGAGGGAAAAACAGAAGAAATAGAGACTGAGAAAAGTGAACATAAAGAAGTAAACCCAGAACTAAATGAATTGTTGGAAACTGACAGTGGAGCTGCAAATGAGAAACCAATAAGACCAGAAAAAGAACAATTAAATAAGTTAAAGAAAACAAAGAACAGAACAGTACAAACTAGTGAAATTAAAAAGGCACTTAAAGACGAAAATAAAGAAACAGTACAAACAGAAAAGCCAAGAAAAGGAGACCAGTGGCCAAGTTTCATCAAAAGAGTAAAGTGCCACATAAAAACAAGAAGTGAAGATCCAGATCAAGTACCTGAAATAACAAGTCAAACAGACCAAGAGAAAAAGTCTGGGAAAAGAAAAAGTAAAAGATTGAGACTTGTGAACAACAAATTCAGGGGTCCTGATTGGACGTATATTGTTCTTGAAGACTTTGAAAGTTCAGAATCAAGTGACAGTGGTGGTGAAGGAACAAGTGCAGAACTAACTTACGAAGAAGAAACAAGACCACCCTGACTAAACAAAAGAATCCATTGAAGAAAAGGAACAGAGACAAGAAGAGCAATCTTCCTTGTCGAAAAATGTCTGATGATAGGGATACTGGGAGACCAAAGAGAAAATGCTGTAGGAGATGCTGTGCAATTTGCATATGTAGTCTAGTATTGGTGCTTATAGCATGGTTAGTCCTGATTGTAGCTATTCCTTACCTGATGATAATAGATAAAAAGAACAATAATGAAACTATAGGGAGGAAAGCAAACATGAAAGGAAATAGGGTAGAACTAATGGCAGAAGAAGATGAAGGAATTCATCATGTGATAGCTGATAATGACACTAGTTTAAATGTTTTCACGAAGTTATTATTTCAGTATGTAGACACCATGGAAGTTAGTAATTGTTATGTTTGTATGAAGTTACCTGAATCAGTAGCAGAAGGATTAACATATCATCATTTACCACTGACATATGGTATTTCATGTAGTGTATTAACAAGTTTATTTTATAGTACAGGTAGATTACAATATTACTATTCCAATATAGATGTTGTATTTTCTGAAGTTCCTATTCGCAAGAGTATGAACCCAGTGCTTAGTGCCTTAGATGCACAGTTTATGGGAGAATTTTTCTTAACAATGAAATCAATAGACTTAACGCATGCACGTAGACACAATCTAACATGTTCTTTATTAGAAGAAGAGAAAATATTTTTAAATTTAGTAGAAGATAGAAGACAGGATTTTCAAAAGAAAGCTACAGAGCATAAGGCTCATTTACCACCTTGGGCAGAGAAAGAGGGAAGTTACACTCCTGGCAAGGCTCAAGCTGCTATGGTTCTGGATTTCGAAAAGAAGGGAAAAATTTGTCTTCATAGGTTAAAGACTGACTATAACAATGTTTTCATTGGTACCAGTGATTGTGAACACAATTTTTTAATATTGGGAGGTTGGGGACTCAAAGGAGGAACAGATTCAGTTTTTCCTGGAATCTATTATGTCTGTGGGAATAAGGCTTATTTTAGGCTTCCTGCACGGTGGTATGGAAGTTGTTACTTTGGAATAGTCTTTCCAAAGATATACCACGTAAAAAGAAACACTGGAAGCAATGAAAACAATGGCGAATTAACACGTAATAAAAGAGCTAGTTTTTCAGAAATAATAGGTGATATATTTGGTGCATTGATACCTTCAGTGGGAGTAATTCTGAACTCAAGGAAGATATGTAAATTGTCTACAGTAGTTGATCGTTTATCAACGAATACTGCTGGAGGGTTTCTAATGATTAATACGGAAATGGTTGCGATTAGATCCATGGTAATGCAAAATCGACTTGCTCTTGACATAATATTGGCAAAAGAGGGCGGAGTCTGTAAAGTATTGAAAACTAAACACTGTTGTACGTATATTCCTGATAAGAGTGCAGAAATTGGGACATATATTCAAAATATAACTAAACTTGAGCAGGAACTTAAACCACTGGAAGTTGATAATGTATGGGAAAGATTGACAAATAGTATATCGTCAATCGGAACCTGGTTTTCTAATATAGGTGAAGGACTTATAGGTCAAATATTAGTTCCCTTAGCAGGGATAGCAATAATAGTTCTGACAATAATATTTTGGTGTAAATGTTGTAGAAAGAGTGGAATTTGTAAAGTGACTGAAAAAGGAAAGAAGAGAAAGAGAGACGAAATTGAACTGGAAGAATGGAAAAGTGAATTATACAAAAAGATGAAGGGAGATTGTAAAAATAGAAAAGCTAAAAATGAAAATGAGAACGAAGTGATTTGCTAGAAGTTGGCATCTGATTGAGGGTACTTTTTGATGGCTCAGAAACGCCATCAGAGAGGGGATTGATGGAGCAAGGTTTCGCAAATGAAACTTGCTCGTATGCAATCTTTCTCATTGTATTAATATTAAAACTTGTATTGTCTGTATTAATATTTGCACACACTACATGAATAGTTAGGAAGCTTGCCTATGTTGTTTTTCTAACAAATAACGCTTGTTCCTAGTCTAAAATGGCCGCTTAAGCGCGGGAATTTAACTGCGCATGTCACAACCTGATCACATGGTGTGACGTCTTTCTTTGCTTGGTGGGAATTTCTGCTTCTGCGCAGTGTGCAATAAAATGGCTGCTCAATGTTCTCACATGCTTAAGCTTGCTCCTGTGTCATTACTAAATTGTCATTTCTTAACACAATTAATGCGGGATAGGATTTTATAATTAAAGGGGATTAGAAATAAGATAAGTGGGTATACAGTGAAACGTTTTATTTTTGATATTAATATTTCCTTCTTGCACTTTTAGTAATTCGTAATCTTGGGCCTGGGTTGGTGACTTGAAACTAGAGAAGCAGAAGGTTCTGCGCATGTCCCCTGAAAGACTGCCAAAATGAAGCCAACTTGGACGTCTCACAAGGCCATGACCTATCGGCCGAAGAGGATGTTCTAAATGTACAAATTTGAAACAAAGGATACAATTGCTGTAGAAATTGTATATAATTTGTTGTGAGACGGGTGGGAAATAAAGTGAATGTATTAAATTGAAGGGGAGGGAACGTTAATACAATAGGCTTCACAAATTAAGCCAAATTTGTCATGGTGCGAGAATCCACTTCCTGTCCCTGCCCAATCAGAAGTAGTGGTCCCATATTTTAGCAACATTAAGGGGAGGTACATGGGCGTAGAAGGGTATAATAGAATATAGCATTAGTAGTTAGTTAGCTCAGACTTTTTAGAAGAGACAGAAGAGCTCCAGGCTGCCCAGCTGATCGATTGCTGACTGAATCCCTATCCAGAAGAGGTCCTGAGGAGGGGGCGGCGGAGTCCATTAGAGGGAAGAATCGATGAGAAGTCCAGTGCCAGGGAGGGGAACGGCGCAGGCGTCGTTGTAGAGAGGTCACCAGTCCGGTCCTGATCCTGAAGAAGGTCCTTGCTCTTCATCCTTCCAGGGTCCTATCCTTTCAAACTCCTTGGCTAAGGGTTTGGTTCTCGCATTTAGGTAAATATATGCAACCTTTGGTTGTGCTGCTGTTCCTATCTCCTCTTTTCCTTAAACACCGTCATTGATTAGAAATAGTCATTCTATGGTTTTCCACGAGTATTCTGATCAAATACCGTGTCTTTTTCTGTATTTACTCTGCTAAAACTTTAGATAAACATTTTTAAAACTTCTTGACTCTGTGGTTATTTCAGGGTTATGTATTATAGTGAATGTCACTCATTTTAAACTTCCCAATTAGCAAAGGATCCATTGGTAAGTTATTACTCTTCAATCAGAAGGTAATTGGTAGCAGGGATTTTGATAAAAGAGTATATCTGACACCCAGCGTAAGTATTAGTGTAGTATGAATGTATGGGCCCAAGTGAGTATATGGTGTATGAATGCTGTTTGCTAATATCACGCTGGATCACTCCCATTATTTCAAATTCATCACACATTATTTATGTTTGTATTGCATATTCTAGGGGGTCACAGGTAAAGGTCTTTTTACCCTCATGTATTGACTAATTGGCAAACTGGCATAAAAGATCTCAGATCTAGCTTTGTACAAATTCACACAATAGCAGCTGGAGTGAGCCCATTGAAGTACACACAAGATGATGGACGGAATGCTGCACATTGGCAAACATTCACCCCCAGTCACAGATCTGGGTTTAATCCATCGTTATTTTGCTTCACCACGCCACCCCAGTTCAGACATAGCCATATGCAAATCAGTCTTGACCCTGTGCCTCATGGGAACAGTCCAGACCGAACTGCCAAGCCATGTCTTCCCTGGACCGGAATCAAGCATCCTAGGACCGGTTTCAGGCTATCAGCCTTCATCAGCCAGGATAGCTTGACTCCAGTGGCGTAGTGAGCACGGGACCCACGTCTGGGCATACCCTTCCCACTTAGGGCAAAATGCAAAACACACAAGATGATGGACGGAATGCTGCACATTGGCAAACATTCACCCCCAGTCACAGATCTGGGTTTAATCCATCGTTATTTTGCTTCACCACGCCACCCCAGTTCAGACATAGCCATATGCAAATCAGTCTTGACCCTGTGCCTCATGGGAACAGTCCAGACCGAACTGCCAAGCCATGTCTTCCCTGGACCGGAATCAAGCATCCTAGGACCGGTTTCAGGCTATCAGCCTTCATCAGCCAGGATAGCTTGACTCCAGTGGCGTAGTGAGCCACGGGACCCACGTCTGGGCATACCCTTCCCACTTAGGGCAAAATGCAAAACACACAAGATGATGGACGGAATGCTGCACATTGGCAAACATTCACCCCCAGTCACAGATCTGGGTTTAATCCATCGTTATTTTGCTTCACCACGCCACCCCAGTTCAGACATAGCCATATGCAAATCAGTCTTGACCCTGTGCCTCATGGGAACAGTCCAGACCGAACTGCCAAGCCATGTCTTCCCTGGACCGGAATCAAGCATCCTAGGACCGGTTTCAGGCTATCAGCCTTCATCAGCCAGGATAGCTTGACCCCAGTGGCGTAGTGAGCACGGGACCCACGTCTGGGCATACCCTTCCCACTAAGGGCAAAATGCAAACACACAAGATGATGGACGGAATGCTGCACATTGGCAAACATTCACCCCCAGTCACAGATCTGGGTTTAATCCATCGTTATTTTGCTTCACCACGCCACCCCAGTTCAGACATAGCCATATGCAAATCAGCCTTGACCCTGTGCCTCATGGGAACAGTCCAGACCGAACTGCCAAGCCATGTCTTCCCTGGACCGGAATCAAGCATCCTAGGACCGGTTTCAGGCTATCAGCCTTCATCAGCCAGGATAGCTTGACTCCAGTGGCGTAGTGAGCACGGGACCCCGTCTGGGCATACCCTTCCCACTTAGGGCAAAATGCAAAACACACAAGATGATGGACGGAATGCTGCACATTGGCAAACATTCACCCCCAGTCACAGATCTGGGTTTAATCCATCGTTATTTTGCTTCACCACGCCACCCCAGTTCAGACATAGCCATATGCAAATCAGTCTTGACCCTGTGCCTCATGGGAACAGTCCAGACCGAACTGCCAAGCCATGTCTTCCCTGGACCGGAATCAAGCATCCTAGGACCGGTTTCAGGCTATCAGCCTTCATCAGCCAGGATAGCTTGACTCCAGTGGCGTAGTGAGCACGGGACCCACGTCTGGGCATACCCTTCCCACTTAGGGCGAAATGCAAAACACACAAGATGATGGACGGAATGCTGCACATTGGCAAACATTCACCCCCAGTCACAGATCTGGGTTTAATCCATCGTTATTTTGCTTCACCACGCCACCCCAGTTCAGACATAGCCATATGCAAATCAGTCTTGACCCTGTGCCTCATGGGAACAGTCCAGACCGAACTGCCAAGCCATGTCTTCCCTGGACCGGAATCAAGCATCCTAGGACCGGTTTCAGGCTATCAGCCTTCATCAGCCAGGATAGCTTGACTCCAGTGGCGTAGTGAGCACGGGACCCCGTCTGGGCATACCCTTCCCACTTAGGGCAAAATGCAAAACACACAAGATGATGGACGGAATGCTGCACATTGGCAAACATTCACCCCCAGTCACAGATCTGGGTTTAATCCATCGTTATTTTGCTTCACCACGCCACCCCAGTTCAGACATAGCCATATGCAAATCAGTCTTGACCCTGTGCCTCATGGGAACAGTCCAGACCGAACTGCCAAGCCATGTCTTCCCTGGACCGGAATCAAGCATCCTAGGACCGGTTTCAGGCTATCAGCCTTCATCAGCCAGGATAGCTTGACTCCAGTGGCGTAGTGAGCACGGGACCCACGTCTGGGCATACCCTTCCCACTTAGGGCGAAATGCAAAACACACAAGATGATGGACGGAATGCTGCACATTGGCAAACATTCACCCCCAGTCACAGATCTGGGTTTAATCCATCGTTATTTTGCTTCACCACGCCACCCCAGTTCAGACATAGCCATATGCAAATCAGTCTTGACCCTGTGCCTCATGGGAACAGTCCAGACCGAACTGCCAAGCCATGTCTTCCTGGACCGGAATCAAGTATCCTAGGACCGGTTTCAGGCTATCAGCCTTCATCAGCCAGGATAGCTTGACTCCAGTGGCGTAGTGAGCACGGGACCCACGTCTGGGCATACCCTTCCCACTTAGGGCAAAATGCAAAACACACAAGATGATGGACGGAATGCTGCACATTGGCACATTGGCAAACATTCACCCCCAGTCACAGATCTGGGTTTAATCCATCGATCTCTGTACTGGGGTGAATGTATGACATTGTTCTGCATTCTGTCCATCAACTGTTGGTTTTGCATTTGTGAGCCCATTGAAGTGCCATTAAGCTGATGATAATAAGAATCCAAACATTCAAAATAACTGTGGTACAGTGAAAATTTTACTAATTGTAATAGAAATGTGTACTGGTTCCTGATGTTGGATTTGTCAATACAAAAACATTCCACTGACTCATTGTAGGAGATTGGTTCATGTAGAGGTTTAACATCAGGGGTACTCAATACAGTTTGTTGTTCCTGTTTCAAGGTCATTCGAGATAATCTTGTCAGAAAATGGATGTCTTCGATGTACAGTGGTGGAGTCTTTACTGTGGGCTGGAGAAAACCGTCAATATATTTGCCAGTTGTATTATGATTCGAACCAAAGCTGCTTACTATGGGATCAAAAGGAGCAGCTTACATGTCTTTATGAAATTTAGGTAAAATATATATTTGTGGGCTCTGTAGATCTACTGATAGCAAATATGTTTATTGATCTATTACAGCTCTTCTGTCTTTATTAGCATTTGTTTAAAAAAAAAAAATTAAACGTTTTAGTAGGATTGGTTTTCAATTTCATCTAGAGGTTCTGGTCAGAAACATGTTCGATGATCTTAGTTAGCAATGAATGTGTTGTGCCCATGACCACTTTGGCTCAACTTTTATCTGCTACTTTGTTGGTGGTATTATTTCCATCAGTTTTTGTAGAATGCCTTGTTCATTTTTGGTCGGATTACTATGCCCCTGTTTTTATAAGAAATTCTGGCCAGATCTTTTGACACTAAGGGCCTGATTTAGAGTTTGGTGGACGAGTTACTCCATCACAAACGTGATAGAAATCCTGTATTCATCATATTATAAGTGCCGTAGGATATAACAGACTTGTAATATGGCGAACGGGATACCCGACATATTTGTGACGGAGTAACCCGTCCATCAAACTTAAAATCAGGCATCAAGTTTCCATACAGCTCACTGTTTTTTCGGGAGATGGTAGGAATATATTTTGGTGGGTTCTTTAAGAATGTATACGGATGGTTCCTTAAACAAGGTGTAGCTCTCCTCAGTTGCCTTCTTGGGTGGTATTGCATTGGTAATCAGGTTTAAGACACAAGTTCTCGTAATAGGAAAAGCGGTATTTCTGTTTCAAGTTAATTTGAGCAGTACGTAAAAGTAAAAGATGTGCCATTTTGTGATACTTGTTCTTTCCTTTTCGTGATGTTTTTCTTGGATATGTTTATGATTAATGTTTGGGATGAATGTGTTAAGCAGGGCTTGTTGCAAAAAAAAGTCAGGTCTCTTTATGTACAGAGTTGTGGCTGTACCCTTGGAATTTTGGAACAGTGGGTGTTTACTGCTTAACAATTCCGATGCCTATAGAGCTGTCACAGTCCAATGCACTTAATTCGTCTGGGATATTTGTTAAAGTTGGAATTTCTTTGATTATTTTTGCTGCATATGCTTCGGCACTAGTTTACACCTTGCTTACTTCATAATCACTGGAGTCAAATTTGAACATGCAAATTATCCGCTCTTTGATTTACGAATATAGGTCTATTTTGACATTGCTCTCCTCTAATGTTTGTTTCAGTGATTTGATAACTTCGCATAACTTCGGCTAGTTCCTCAATTATAAGTAAGATCAAGTCAGGTCAACATTGATTACTGTTTCTCAATGAAGCTCTGGTTATGTTTACAAAGTGCTGCTTTCAATGAAATCTGTAGAACTCTTGCGGTTCTTTTTGCCTTGTGATATTGGATAAATGTACTGGCATGCAACCATTGGTTTCTTTAATATTTTAATAGATGTTTCAACTGTTTCAATGTTTTCTCAATTGAAATCTGTGGAGATGAAGGTAATTTGATTTCTTCTATTAATGCATATATCACTTGTGCTTGATCAATGGTGAAGTTCAGGCTTGATTCTCAGTAGTTTGCAATATCTCTTCAAATTACATCTCTTGATGTTGAGGTTAAAAGACTATTTGGCGGGATGTAATAACTTCTAAGGAGGACTCTGCTGGGTGGCTACAGCCCCCAGCCTGCACGTGTCCTAAGGCTGAGAAGGAGGGGTAGAGGCAGAAGGATCCTTACCTCATCTGTGGCAGCACTGTATAGCGCATAATACTCTCCTGCGTTGCAGGATTTGCTAAGGATGACTCTGCTGGGTGGCTACAGCACCCAGCCTACACTGGTGTCCTGAGGTGGAGCAGGACGGGCGGACACAGGAGGCTCCATCCCTTGACAGTGGCAGTGCTATGTGGTGCATTGCACTCTCCCGCAGTGTGGGATGACTAAGAACGACTCAGCTGGCTGACTAAAGCCCCCAGTTTGCACTGGTGTCCTGAGGCTAAGGAGGAGGGGCGGAGGCAGTATGATCCTTCCCTTGCCTGCAGCAGTGCTATATAGCGCATTACACTCTTCCGCGGCATGGGACACGCTAAGGAGAACTCTGCTGGTTGACCACTGCCCCCAGCCTGCACTGGTTTACTGAGGCAGAGAAAGACTGGTGGAGGGAGAAGGATCCTTCCCTCAACTGTTGCGGTGAGCACATTCCACACTCCCCCACAGAGTGGAATGTTCCCGGACTATGCTCGGGCATAGCCCAGGCCAAGGACGGCCCGTTCGCAGCCGGTCATTGGCCAGTAGAAACCGGTCCAGCCGTGCTTGCCCTGCTTAGGTTCCCTTGATTTGCTGACTGCATGGGCAAGCTTAAAGGAAATATCCCTCCCAGCTTCCACCAATATTGCAAAGAAACGGGTAATGTCTTTTATTGAAAAGTTTATAGAGAAAGCTCTAAAGACATAGAACTCTCTGAAACCTGTATTGCAAAGTCACATGCTAAGCTTAGGATTCGTATGGGTGGCTAGACTGAATCTGGTTTAGCCACCTCAAGCGGGGGGATGGATACAATCCAAGGCGTTGCACAGAGGATCTTACAGGAAACCAAGACACTCGTTACCGTAAATGTTTGCAGTTCTAATCATGGTATTGCGAGTAATGTCCCTGAGGCAGTAGCTGATATTCATCGTGACTGGCCTACCTGTGAGGAGGATAGTTTTGAAATCGATCCTACATGCTTGGACCAGCCCAATAAAGCCCAAGCCGTGGTTGTCTTGAAGCTGTTATCACCCTTAGTCAACAAGATTTGCGTGGGTCTGAACAGATTAGAATCACTCTTGTGCAACAAGTTGTAAGCTACCTTTCATGGGAAAACTACTTTTGTTAAT
Source organism: Calotriton arnoldi (assembly GCA_963921515.1). Lineage (NCBI taxonomy): Eukaryota > Metazoa > Chordata > Amphibia > Caudata > Salamandridae > Calotriton > Calotriton arnoldi. The sequence continues at coordinate 2,434,606 of CAWUFW010000591.1, read as the reverse complement.
CATTACACACAAAAGAATTTTGACCAAGGCTTTCAGGCGGTCCCATCTGGTGAGAAGGCACTCCCTTGGTCTCAGTATGAGGAGGCACCTGCAGCGGTCATGGAGTTCACCAGTTCAAAGCCTAATGATACATTTGGAGCTATTTTGAATTCACATATGCATTCCATGTCACACAATTAGAATACATTACAATTATCCCTTCAGACTACACCCTATGTAATATTCCTTAAGAGTTTCACCTATGTTACCTAAGGTAGTTTGGAAAATGTGTTCTCTTTAAAGAACAAGCTTGTACACTGGTTGAAGTTTCAAAAGGTGAGATAGTGACTCATAATAATGGCATCATAGTTAGAAAGATTGGTGGGGTATGGCGGTCCTTACAAACGGAGCATGGGGATTGTGTAGTAGACACCCTGAAAGATCATTTGTCAGGTAATATTTATCATAAACTGTCTTCAGTCATCTTCCCCTCAATTCACTGCTTTTCGGCTGTCCTGCTCAGATGTTTTATAGACCCTTTATTGCCCAGAGATTAATGATAGGTGCTTACAATCCCATAATGCTCCCCAGTCACCCAGTCCCTTTGTTGGAAATGCTATGTTACAGTCCATTCACAAAAATGTTTCTACAACGTTCATTAATTAATTGGTCACTAAGGGATCCTATTACATGCCATCAAATAATCACTCATAAGATCAACAACAGGCGTATTGATATGAGAGAGAGTATATGGTAATTTGACTCAATCAATATTTCATCATATACATTGTACAAGCATTTTAATACAAAAACATTATATACACCAATAAGCAAAGCAGTACATACATATGTTCATATATCAACAATGGCGCCACCCCATGATCCCTCAGTATTATTACTATAAACTTCTTTTAGGGATCTCGGGAAGTGCAAACAATCCTCTCAACAGAATGGGTTTTTAAATCCAGGGACCCATCAAATAAATTCTTAACATTCAACTGGTCAGATAGAACTAACACATCGTGAGGTGTAACTAATAGTGTTAAGAAGGATAGACTGTCGATGTTTCTGTCTCAAATGGCCAGATAGGTCCACAAGACCATCTTCAGGACTCAGCTTTGAGAAGGAATCAATCCTGTAAGTTCTTGCCTCCAAATTATCGGCTCCTCAAAAGATGCCCTATATACAAATGAACAAATGAAATAACCTGTGCTGTAGTCGTTTGTGGTGTGACTCTTTTGCTACATTGGAAATCTTTCACAGAGCTGATAATTTGGAGATAGCGGTGTCCCAGCTTCTCCTCAGGTCAACCAAGGAGTTGCTAGGACATGGCCATATGGAGTATAAATGAAATAACCTGTGCTGTAGTCATGTGTGGTGTGACTCTTTTGCTATATTGGGAATCTTTTGCAGAGCCGATAATTTTGAGGCAAGCACTCACAGGATTGATTCCTTCTCAACGCTGAGTCCTGAGGATGGTCTTGTGGACCTATCTGGCCATTTGAGACCGAAACGTCGACAGTCTATCCTTCTTAACACTATGAGTTACACCTCAAGATGTGTTATTTCCATCTGACCAGTTGAATCTTAATTTATTTGATGGGTCCATGGATTTATAAACCAATTCTGTTAAGAGGATTGTTTGTGCTTCCCTAGATCCCTAAAAGAAGTTAATAATAATAATACAGAGGGATCATGGGGTGGCGCCAGGTTGATGTATGAACATATGTATGTACTGCTTTGTTATTGGTGTATATAATGTTTTTGTACTAAGATGCTTGTACAATGTATAAAATGAAATATTGATTGAGTCAAATTGCAATATACACGGGGAGTGGCCTAGCGGCCCAACATGGCGGACGCACTCTAGGTGAGCTTCCGTAGCCCGACACTATATCCGCCGAATATCCTGCAGAATCGCCCCACACATGCACTTCTGTGCCCCTACGAGGAACCCCTGGACCGGCCATCTCCCACAGGAAGAAAAACGACATCACTGGCCAATGGCTAAGTGATATTTCTGCAACTGCCGGAGTGGAGTTGGAGACCGGACGAGTGGTGGTGCGCCGGGGGAGCCTCCCTCTCCTCCACGCAGAGATTGTCGTGAAGCCATAAGGGGGCTCGAGAGGCGACCTGGACGTTCAGAAGTGGTCCAGAGTGAATCGGCCAGTAAGAGGAGCCGGCTGATCACAGCCCCGGCCATGGGGCTGCATAATAGTGGCAGTCGCGTGGGGATGAGCTGGGCTCCCTGGAAAGCGACTCAATAGAATTGACGCCACAGGTGGGATACCGCCGGCGATCCTGGTCATCAACTTCGGTGGCTGAGTCGAGCTGCGGTGTTGCTGAGCGCCGGCCGTGCTGACGAGGTGGGGCGATCTCCGGAGGGAACCCGCCGAGATCAAAGCGACGTCGCTGTAGGCCTGCCCGGACCAGAGGTGGGCAGGGGGCGCTGAGCCGGAGACCCCGCCGCACCCATAATGAGGCGTGTGTCGCTGAGGCCCTGTGAAAGGCATCGCTGCAGATCCCAACCTGATGTTGCGACTGCTGACCACTGCTAGGCAGTCCGCGGCCCGACCATGAGGCATAAGGTGAGCGGTGTGGCGGCCAGGACTGTGGTGGAGGGCCGGGCTGAAGAGTCCTGAGAGGCAGAAACTGGCTGGGCCTGCCATTGTAGGGCTAATGGGATAATTAAAAGCAGCAGCAACTCCCTGACGACGGGCCTGAGTCTATGGTAGATTGGGGTGCCCATTAGGGGGTGGGCGGCGCGGTTGCAGAGGCGGTTGGCCAGGCCCCGGTGCGACTTGCGGGTGTGGTGCTCCCCTGCCAGCCATCGCTTACTATACAAGTTCAGGCCGAACCTTAAAGAGACCCTCCCCCCCAGCATTACTACTGCCAAGTCATCATTGTCAGCAGTGAATACTCACCTCGCCCAGGGGTGTTTCGCACCCACGACGAACCGGTGCCTGCCTTGTCCGACCCCCCACTAACAAACAATGACGCAGGACACAATATAGGGTGCTAGTGCCAAGCAGAGTACAATGGACAGATTCACAGGAGCTGGGGTCCAGCCGGCGGACCCAGGGGATCAGACTAATGCCAGATAATACAGCCTCTATGGCAGCCATCACACAATCAAGGGACATGCTTGACGCCAAGATTGGTGCCGTGGGCTCCAATGTTATGCTCATTTGTCAAGACTTACGTAATGCAGTGGACAGAATCACTGAGATTGAAACGGGGATTTCAAGTGTGGACGTCATGGTCACCTCTCTTCAGAGAAAGGTGTCTACCTTGGAGTCTATTACAAGAGGCCTTGCAACGCGGGTGGAAGATGCAGAAGGATGGGCCCGCAGGAACAACCTCCATTTTGTAGGCTTCCCCGAGGGCTTCGAGGTAAACGACATGGAGCAATTCCTCACTAAATGGCTCACGGATTGGCTTCCACCCAACTCCATGTCGCAAGGCTTCATAATAGAGCGTGCGCACCGGGCTTTACTCCAAAACCCTCCTCCAGGTGCCAGGCCAAGATCCTGAACTTTCATGATAGGGATACTATTCTGAAACAGGCCAGAATGAAAGCCTCACTATTTTACGCCTCACAACGCATGCTGATATTCCCGTACTATACTAAGCTAGCCCAGCAGCGTCAAAAATCCTTCATGAAGGCAAAGGCCCGCCTGCGAGAGCTCAAAATCCCTTACACTGTGTTGTTTCCGGCCCGACGAGTCGCGCTCACTCTTCTTCGAAACTCAGGAGGAGGTATTCGCATGGATGGATGAGGCAGCGAAGGTAAAATCACACACCCCGCCATGGCAGGACTCGGACTCGTCGTCTGGAGATATAGCCCACAAATTGTCTAAATTTGAAGGGAAACAGAGCCATAGGTCACAGTCACTACATCAATCCAGAGCCCGCAGTGAATCCAGCGCGAGAACAACTGAGACCCAGCATGAGCTGACAGCCTCACAGTAAAATACCTAGGGGCCAAAGACAGAAGCTGATACATCGCTGATAGCGGCAAGGAACACAAGGGCTACTCCCTCCATGAGGACATCTCTCAACTTAAGGGACAATTACACAACATGGGGAAGTTTACTGGGGCTCCATTGGCGGGGATTAGTATCCAGCTCCCGTTGGGGTCGGGTCTACACCCCAGCCGCGACAGATACTTCAACAGTTCTGAGGTATAGGGGAGGGTGGTTGGGAGGGGTTATTGGGCAGTTTCTTGTTGTTGGTTGTGCTATGTCTTTCCATCATACATATGGTACCCCCTCAGGCGATGCCACACATAGGTCCAATCACATGCATCTGACTCACCAAACCACGTCTCCCAACATGACCGATGCCCCAGGGAGTGGGCTCTGAATAGTTAGCTGGAATGTGAGGAGCATCCTAGATAAGATAAAAAGGGGCACTATACTCCGTCAGGCCAAACGATACAAAGCTGACATCTTATTGCTACGTGTAAACTCACCTCTTAGGCACCAAAACACCTTGTCTCTCCCGCTTTGGTTTTGTCCAGGTCTTTTATTCAGGGTTCACAAGAGGATCTCGAAGGGCGGCGATCCTGATACATCGCAGGGTTCCATTTGCCCACGCCAAGTCATGGCTGGATCCCCAAGGGAGATACGCCATTGTGTCAGGCACACTATTTGGGGAACGAATTGTTCTAGGTAGTGTTTACGCCCCTCCACCCCTTGCCTGGACCTTTGTGGAACGCCTGATGTCTGTATGGGCAGAGATTCCCAACGGACTGACGGTAGTAGGGGGAGATTGGAATGACGTGTTACGCCCGATTCAAGACAGGTGGAGCGTGGCCGGGAAACCAATAGTGACACGGGAATCACAGTTGCAATCCTTAGTAGGTGGGATGGGTAGACACCTGGAGGAGACTCCACCCGACTGACCAAGGATACACGTACTATTCAGGCGTTCATGACTCGTTCTCCCACCTGGACTACATATTCTGGTTGCTTCCACAGAATAATGACTGAGAAGATATTACCCAGGGGCCGGTCTGATCACTCCCCCGTGGTACTTGGGCTACGGAACGGTCTTGACCGCCCCACTTTCCGTTGGCGACTGTCAGCCTGGCATTTGTACGATCAACAATATAGATCACACATGCATCAAGCGATCGCCGACTACCTCTCACATAATACCAGGACGGTGGAATCCACTGAGACACTGTGGGAGGCTATGAAGCCAACCCTACAGGGTGTAGATATCTCCTTCTGTACAGCGCAAAGTAAGCAACATCGTGAGAAATTAATCCAGCCTGAGGTCCAACTTATAGATCTAGAGCGGCGAGGAAGGGGGGAGAATGGGAATCAGGCGTGCCGCCAATTACTTTTCACGCAACAACTATCCCTGGGGAATTGTTGGATGAGGCCAGATCGGCGTGACTGGCCTCCCGTAGTAGGATATATTAATGGGGAGATAAATCAAGTACATTGCTACATCGCCTTTGTCAACAGGCGCTGCACCCACCTAATATTCCCGGTATCCGCGATCCAAGTGGCAAGGTACTCTCCAACCCGTCTCAGATTGCAGCTAGTTTTGCAGATTACTATGCAGGATTGTACGCTCCAAGTGAGATTTTACTGGAAGCTACCATACAGCGATTCCTAGATGACCTGCCCCCGAGAGCACTATTAGATGTAGCGAGAACAGAATTGGACGCTCCACTCACAATCGATGAATTAGGTGCCGCTTTGTCAGACTTGCGCTTGGGTAAAGCACCAGGCCCTAACGGCTTCTTGTTCAAGTTTTTTAAAGTATATCAATCCCAGCTCGGTGCCCATTACCTTGCAGTGATCAACGCCGCCCTTGAAACAGGGCGTCTCCAACCAGATTGGAGGCACGCCAAATTAGTAGTATTACTTAAGCCAGGCAGACCCCCCGAGAACCATGCGCCATACCGCCTAATCTCCCTACTGAACGTGGAAGCCAAATTACTTGCTAAAGCCCTCGAAAACTGCATCTTGCCATATATAACTGACCAGGCAGGCTTCATACCCTGCCGCGACACGCGTCATAATATCCGTCACACCCACAACGCCATAGTGGCAATAGACCGCCTAGACGGCCGTGCAGCCCTTTTGCTAGCGGATATAGAGAAAGCATTTGACTCGCTTAGCTGGTCATATCTTTTTGCGCTCCTGCGACGCTTAAATATTGGCCCCCAACTCCTTTGCTATATACAACTTTCAGACACTGACCTCACAGCCTCAGTAAGGGTGGCGGGCTCGGTCTCCCATACCTTCTCCATTAGACGAGGTACCCGCCAAAGCCGACCCCTATCCCCATATTTTGGGGTGCTTCCTGTGTGTTCGCGATGGAGCAGCTGGCGGCTTGGGTCAGGGTCAACGCTCAGGTCCAAAGCTTCGAGTGGTCCAGGGAGATTTCAGATCGCATTGCATTATAAGCAGACAATGTCCTGTTCTTCCTCACAGACCCAAACAGGACAGGACCGAGACTACTTCGAAAAATGCAGATCTTTGGTGAAACTTCTGGTCTATTCATGAATGCCCGTAAGTCGATCCTTTGGCCATTGCGAGGAGGGAATGAACTAGGAGCATGGTCCAGGGACGTGACGGTGGTACCAGAAGCCTTTAAATACTTGGGGGTGTTTCTGTCGGCCTCCCAGCCCACATCGTGAGACAGGAATATGGTTCCATTGTGGATGCAAGTAAAAGAAGAGAAACTGTCCTGGTCCCATCTACCTTTGTCTTTATTCGGAATATCGGCTATTTTTAAGATGGTTTCTCTCCCCGCCTTCTCTATCCATTGCAGAATCACCCTTTTCCGATACCGACCACATGGTTTCGACAAATAAATGTGATTCTGGGTCAATTTCTCTGGGTAGGTGGCTCCGCCCGGGTGGCCCTGATAACCTGCTTTCAATCCACATCCTGTGCGGGGATAGCTACCCCAGACATCCAAGGATACCACGCAGCGTCCCATCTCCTGGTACTAAACGAATGGTGATATGGAGATAGGCGAGACCCAGCACACACAGTAGAGCATTGGTTGATGAGCGATATGACTCTTCATTCATACCTTTATGCGGGGCCAGCGCTTCGGGCATTGCCGCCAGCGACGAGGGTGGTGTTCGGGGTTTGGAGGCAGTCCGTGCGCCAGATGGGATGGTGGGGCCGATTGACTGGGGAGACTCCCTTGTGGCATAACTGTCTTTTGCCCCAGCTGTCCACACTGGCTGGATTTAGGGGCTGGGAAGACATCGGTATTGCCACCCTGGAGGTAGTCTTACATGGTCAGACATTAAAATCTTTCCAAGAGCTCCAGAGAGAATTTGTCATGCCCCACACGCAGTTCTATAAATAGCTTCAATCCCTCTACAACTGGAGACTCTGCTGGAATTTAACCCTATAGAGGCAAAGGTTTTTATGAGAGACCTCAGAGACCACAGAATTACCAAGATATACCAATCACTCGTTACCAACAGCCCTACTACATTAGGTGCACTTCGAGAAGCCTGGCAGACAGACCTGGGCCCGCTCGACAATGATGACTTGACCGAGCCGCTGGCGTCCCCGCGTGGAGCAGCCATCGCAGCACACTTGTAGCTTATACAATTTAAATATCGTCATCTGGTATATTTTACCAGACATAAGCTGTGGAGGGCGGGCCTAGTGGCATCTCCTTTATGCTTGCGTTGTGGTAACACCGATGTCTCCTTTATACACACACTTTGGCAGTGTACATCACTCCTTAGGTTTTGGAAGGGTGTTACGACATGCCTTTCCGAGGTGCTAGGGTGGGATATTCCCATGTCGCAGAGACTGGCCCTACTACACATTACGGAAGGGATCGGGGGGAATAGCTACACGCGCAATTTACTATTCCTGGATCTCACATTGGCGAAACGGGACATGGCTAAGGGGTGGAAGGCCGCGTCCCCTCCCTTGTTGGGGGTTTGGAAAAAGGGGTTGGATTTCTGCATGGTTTAGAGCAAGGGGCGAGGGGATGCCCACAGAAGCACCCCAAAATATGGAAGAGATGGGCGGACTATCGAGGTCTTTATCTGGAGCACCTCACTCCCATAATAACAGATATAGGAGTATTGGGACGGTAGGGCAGTGGGTGATTCTATTATTGTGTGATTCAATAGCAAATTGGACATGGTGGCGGGGGAGGCCTGCAATAGAGACTGTAATTTGGACATGGCACTACATGTTGAACTTTTGTTTGCTAAGATTCTATTTAATGTCATTCCTTTCCTGTTTCGGTTGGATAAAATGGAAGTCGACATCATAGATCTAATACTGTATCACTGTTTCTACCAAGCAACCTGGTCGTACCAGACTATGTATGGCTGCTGACATAATAAAATAAGTTTAAAAATAAAAAATTACAATATACACTCTCATATCAATAAGCCTGTTTTTGATCCTATGAGTGATTATTTGACAGCATGTAAAAGGATTACTTTGTGACCAATTAATTAATGAACGTAGAAACGATTCCTCTGGGAACATTTTTGTGAATAGACTGTAGTACCTATATCCTTGGGGAAGATTGGGTTGCCCTGTTGTATAATAATGTTACAGTCCTTGGCAGGCAATGCACCTGTGGCTTCTGCTGCAACCTCAGTAGCAGTTCCTCTTAACTAACAGATTTGTCCCTTTTTTGGAGCAGGAAGAATTAGATTGCTGCCTCTCAAATTCTGCTATTCCTTTCAAGTGCTGCTGGGCTGTCCCTCCTCTACGCTGTGTAATAATGTGGTCGAGATTAGAATGTTGTCCTGGAACATTGCAGGTCTCCAACTAAATTGGTTGACCTCAGACTGAAGAATTACATTAATAATTATTATAGAGTTCTATTACAATAGCCTTGGTTGGTGGAGAAACAGTTTCTAGATGGTTTGTTTCTTAATGTTTGACCGCCACTACTTTGTTATATGGGAGGGTTAAGGGAGGCCTGATTATAGCTCTTTCCTTGAAATACATGGTTAAAATCTATCAGTTCATCTAATTTGCAAGCACTACTCCTTATAACTGAGGGCAGGTTTTCATTGTCAATAGTTAATTTATATAATGACAATTTTGACGGATACAGAGCTGCCAATATTTCCCGGTTGAGGTCTACCATCGAAGGCTGCTTTAGTGGTATTGTTGCTGAAGTCTAACATCTATGTCATTTTAGCAGGGGGGCTTTAAAATAGATTCTGGGGAGATGATGGGTACAACTGATCTTAGCCTATTATGTCCTAGCAGACCATCCCGTTCATCCCTTGATAATTGAGCAAGAATTGCTCAAGCTTTAGCTCTGTCAGTTGTGAGGCTGGAATTTAACTGATTGTCGTTACTGGTTTCCACCTAAACAAATAGCACCAACTAATGCTGCAAGGGGAAGACTAGTACAATTGATCTTATTTTTATTTTTGAGCTACTAGCCTCAGCTCTTACGAATTTCAATATTTTGGATAGGCCATTCAGTGATCATAATTCTCTAGTAAATAATCTTAAAATGTGTAAGCCATATAGTTCTGTAGTAGAGGTACGGTCCTGTTTAGATGCTGTAATCCAGGAGGACAGACGCTTGCAGTAGGGGGAAACTGACCTGGAGGTTGCATTGAGACAAATTATTTCTCTACCTGTTGGTGAGAGCTCACTTTGCTTACAAGAGTTGAGTTGACCCAAAGTTACATTAGATGCATCTCAACCCTTGCCCCTTACAATTAAACCAGTTTATATTAATCCTTTTGGTGGCTCAAGAATGGTGGCTGCGAAGAGATGTTTTGAGTCATCCAGTTATGAGGCTACTAGGGAATTTAGAGTAGCTTTTCAGTGCAAGCTTAGAGACCAAGCGGAAGTGAGAGAGGCTGGGTTGACATATAAGTATACTGTAAATACACGTAAGGTGAATCTGTAGGCGCTTGTGTGGGAGAAACTCAGAATGGTATGTTCCACTGGAAGCCTTAAAAAGTTTTGACGTCTAATAAATGGTTACTAAATCCTGATGATGTTGGTGTAAAGCACCAGGAGTCAGTAATTCCTCCAGAACGATGGCTCACCCACTTTTCAAGTATTTACTATGCAGCCCCTAAGATGAGTGAGAGTACTGAGTGTTTGACTTTCTTTCCACTTAAGTTTGCCTTAGAGGAGATCCAAATATCAGTAATCAACAGCCCGTCTAACCCGGGCGGGATGCCATCCATGTACACTAATTAAAATCTTACTTATGGGCTCCTCTTTTAAATGCTAGATGCTCCACATCTATGTCAGAAACTTGAAGGACGGCCACCATTGTCCACATTTTCAAAAAGGGAGATAGGTCATATCCAAACTATTATAGGCCTATCTTCTTAAATGGTTCTAGAGGGAACATAGTTGGGAACATCCTTTTGGCAAGAATACAAGTGTGAGCATCCGATAATAACATTCTAGATATAATAACATTCTAGCTGATGTAAAGTACAGTTTTGAGTTCTGCCTGAGTATTGTGCCACAGTGCCTAAATCTTCATCTCATAATTAGCAAGTACATTCATGTGTGAGGGGAATTGCTCCACCTTGCTTTCGTGGACTTAGCTGCAGCTTTTGCCAGGATCAATGGAGAAAACGTTTGGATAGTCCCGGAGGAAATGGGTCTTGATTCACCAATAGCAGAGTATTTGAAGCGTCTACATTAGGAACTATCTATCCAGGTAAAGACGTGGAGCTAAGCAGCTTCTTTAAATTATTTAAGGGAGTTTGACAGGGGTGCATTCTTACACCTATTTGTATAATTTTGAAACAAACTTTGAACGCATTTTTATGTAGTCAACAGTCGACCCTCCCAAAATTGGAGGATTATAGTTCCTGTTTTGTTATACGCTGGTGATGTGATTCTAATTCATTGGACAGCTAATAGGTTGAAATCTCTTATCACTTCATATGTTTAATTTACTTTTTTTCGTACTTAAACTTTAATTTAAGTACCAATCACTCTAAATCACAAGTTTAAATCTTAAGGCCAAGGTCTATTAAGTCCAGGACGTTTTTTGTTAATGATCGGATGTTAAGTAAAGTACTTTGTTTTAACTATTTAGGTTTATGCTTTGTGTTACAGCCACTTCTTCAAATCTGCATATAAACTACTTTTTTTTAAGATGCGCGGGGCATTTTCAATTTTGTAAAGACAATTGGAAACAAACCAATTGATTGCTTAGAGGTTATATATTATAATATTATATTACAATAAATATATTGCTGCTGTAATATATGGTATATTAAAAAGAAAGGGCAACCAAATACCCCTTTGCAAACTTGGGTAACAAAATCAACTGAAGTAAATGGCCAACAAGGAGATAATTCACACAATTGATCAGGCTAAACCCATATAGTTAGGCATCTATAGTATGTTACACATCAAGTCAGATAATAAGAATTAATAAAAATCGGATGTTTAACAGCATTTGGATAAATTCAAAAGTGAATAAAAACCAGGCGTACACAAAAAATGGTTATTGCATTCACTTTGTGTGTATTCCAGAATAATATAAATTGGTAGGGGCACAAAAAAAGCAATCAGACACACTTATGTACAGTGCATAATTTGTCCATATTGTTACATTGACTACGAATGAGACTTATTAGGGGCGGCTCCTCCGCTAAGGCAAAGGAGCATCGTCCCACTGCTTTAAGAGCATTGCAGACGAAAAATAAAATGATAATAACGAAAAGTTATTATCATTTTATTTTTCTGTTCCTTGGTGCAGGGAGGGGTGCTGCTGGCCAGAGCAGGGGCCAGGGGAGGTGTGGTGAGCACACTCAAAGTGCACATGAATGTTTGACCGGCCGTCTTGGGCCGGCCAAACGTTCATGCGCACTTTGCATGTTCCCCACCAGGCGCATTACACAGCCTGGTGGGGAACATGCACTGGCTCCCTCTCCTCGTCTGAGCGCCAAACCATGGCGCTCAGACCAATCACAACGCTTCAATGCGGGGTTGTGATTGGCTTTGGGGAGCCAATCACAGCGTTGTCATTGGCTTAGGGAGCCTGGGAGCCCGGGTGCTTCTGCGACGACGACGAGAGGCGGCAGAGAGGCGGCAGCGGGCGACGCAACCAGCAGGTACGTTTTCTTTATTTTTTCATTATTTTTTTTTCGACCCCCTCCCCCAAGCTCTCCCGCCACCGTTCCCTACCAGCCGCCATGCCACTGGGACTCATCTGGTGCTACTGGATAAGTCTCTCTGGTTTCCAAGATAAACTTTAAAAATTCATATCTCTGGTTCCCCTCGCTGGAAGTTTGTAATTTTGGTGTCATTTTGTTTAATAAATTATATGCAGTTTTTCTAATTCAGTTTGGTATTTTGATTGTTTTACATTTTGACATTATTACTGCTTGATACTCCGTAAATATTTTATACATTGTCCTAAGTTAAGCCTATCTGCTTTATGCCATAGCTACCAGGGGGTTGAGCTCAGGGTAATTTAGTGCTTTGAAAAGTCACCCTAGCTAGGGTTGTGATTGTTCCTTGAGGTGGGTAGGCACCCATCGCAAACAGTGATCCAGTTCCTTAGTCTGCTATCAAAGAGCAGTTTTGGTCTTAGTAACCCCTTTTTGGATTGTACAATTTAAATTCTTTCCCCAGTCTACTTCAGAGCTCTCAGGCCCACATGCATGAGCTGATTCCGAATCATACCCTAATGCTTACAGCTTGGAAAGTTTTGGTGCAGCATGGAGAACCCCAGACATTTCGGCAGAAGGTGTGGAATTTATCTGAAAATCTTGGAACCCACGTACCTTGGAAACTTACCATTCTGCATCGTTAACACAGATTGGTCAGAGTTTTACAAATCTGTTCTTCTCTTTTCAGCAGATTTAACTCTGATCTTGAATTGTCTAGACTTGTTGGCTAGTCAGTGTAAGACTTACAGAAGAGTCAATACCTGTTGTTTAGAAATTTCAGCAGAATACGTTTGATGGGATAGGAAACTTGTCACAGAACATCCTCTGGTTTTTCACCTTTTGAAGAGAATATGTTTTGTAATTTAGCTGTGACTAAGTATAAATAGTAGCAGGATGTTTGTTCAGTTTTTAACTTGTTTATTTCCTGGTCTGATAATTATCTTATCTTTAAAAATGTTTTCTGCAATTGACTATGTTGCTCTGTTTAGTTTCTAACGTTATGTTATGTTATACAGATTTGTAGAGCACACTATCACCCGGAGGGTAGCCTGGAACTAAGTATGTGCAAGTCTAGCCACACCTAGGGTCTAGTGGGACTACTCGAAAAGCCAGGTCTTCAGATTCTTGTGGAATTCAAGAAGTGAGAAGGAGGTTCTTGTGTGTGGTGGCAGGTTGTTCCACATTTTAGGAGCAATGTAGGGGGAGGCTCGGCCACCAGATCTGGTTTTCCATATGTGTGGGATGTGTGCAAGTAGGAGTTCGGACAAGCAGAGGTGTCTGGAAGGTTTGTGAAAGCAGATGCGATTCTTGAGGCTTGCAAGGTCAGTGTTATGTAGTGCTTTGAAAGTTTGGGTGAGGAGTTTGAATTGTGCTTGTTTGTGAAAGGGGAGCCAATGGAGCTCGTTTCTCCTTCAGGTGTGGTGTGATGTGAATGCGACGTGGGAGGTTGAGAGTGATTCTGGCTCCTGAGTTCTAAATGGTCTGCAGCCTTCTGGTGAGTTTTTGGGTGATTCCAGTGTAGAGAGTGTTGCCGTAGTCCAGCTTGCCTGTAACCAGGGTGTTGATGACCATTTTATGGGTGCTGATGGAGAGCCATTTGAAAATCATCCTCAGCATCTTCAGGATATGAAAGCATGAGGCAGTGACAGCATTGACTTGGCTAGTCTTGTCGAGTTTGCTGTTGATGATGATCCTGAGGTTCTTGGTGGGAGTGGTGGTGGTGGGTATTGGTCCTAGCTGTATTGGCCACCAGGTGGAGTCCCATGGTGATGTACTCTTCCCGAAGATCACGATTTTGGTCTTGTCGGTGTTCAGCTTTAGACAGTTGGTCTTCATCCAGTGGGGAATTTCAGTCAAGCAGGCATAGAACTTGATCCGGGGTACTGGGCATCTTGTCCGTGAGGAAGGGAATGAGTTGCATCTCATCTGCATAGGAGATGGCATTGATGTTGTGAGAGCGGATGATGCTGGCTAGAGGAATCATGCATGAGTTGAAGTGGGTTGAGCTCATGTAGGATCATTGCGTAACTCCGCAGATGTGGTCGCAGGCATCCGTGGTGTACAGTGCCAGGCTGACTGACTGGTTATGTGCCTTGCTGGTATTGATGTTCCTTTTTTGGGGCTAATTCTAAAAATGGTACAATGGCATCTAAGCCTTTCTGGGATGGATCTAGTTTAGAAGACATTCTTAAATTGGCAGAGTGCTCTAATTATAAAATGTTTTGTACCTTTTATTGTTAGTGACCCAACTGCCTGTGAATCTGCTATTTCGATGTTTACCTGCTCAGTTATCAAGCTAATCTAGTGGGTGCACTGAGGCCTAGACCCGTCTATGGTAATGCCAAGTTTCAGAAATTCTGTGACCTGAAGGAGTGCACTGTGTGTGTTTTTTTTAAGGACTGCTGTCCATGTCCTGGGTTCTTGACATGAAGCGGTGGCGGCAGCATATCAACTTTTTTGAATTCATAGCTCTGACAAGCCCTTTTTTGTGCCAGAAAGGAGTGTGGTCTACCTGCCTACTACAGTGTAGCTCCCAGACCATTGCACTAGCATCCAATGTGTGTGTATACTGTTTATATGTGGCACATACATGACAGTAAAAATTTAAACAATATGAATATGTTTGGTGGGACCAATGAGATCCATTTGGCATGCCCCTTGCACAGGCTGGGTGATGAGTACAGCTTCCCTTAGGGGATGGAAGTATATTGCTTGCATTCCTGAAACCAGAGGATGAAGAACCAGACACTAAAGTGAGGGTAATGGAGATAGGAATGCCATTGGAAATTGATGAGGACCTTTTAACAAGGCATTGCTGTTTAGATTTTCCTGAGCATGTAATTTGTTAGATGGTGAGGAAGAGTGGTGAGTCAGCATTTTCTGCTTGGCCCTGCAGAAGGAGAGACTATTTAGGAGGAGAAGCCCAGCTGTGTGGGATACCCAGAAGAAACTGACTACCCAGTAGAAGCATCACTGGGATCGACCTGCAAGAGATCACCTATTCCATTCCAGCCCGGAGGCCATATCTGCCACGCATGCCCAGATCGGAGGCCACACCTTACGCCCATAGACTTATTGTCCTGAAGGCCAGCCATCACCAGTCCATGCCTGCAAAATCTACACCTGCCTTTGTCTATGAGTGAGAGAGAGAAGCCAGACAGCCACTGCAGACAAACAGACACCACTGAAGATGCCGAACAGAGTTGGCCAATGCTCACACCAGGCAGCTTCTACTGGGCTGATACCTATGCTGAGCAAGTAGCGGTGAGGTATGGCCTCCATAGACTGAGAGACTGTAAAAACGAGCAAAGCCAAACCACAGAAACATTTTATCCTTCTTAGTAAGACTCCTTTGGGCTGAAAAACTATATTAACTGATCAACAAGTTGCCCGCTGGCAACCACATTGTGACACTTTCACCAGTGCCTAATTTTGCTTAAACTCAACTTAAAGTAGTGGAACACCGTAGAGTGAGAGAAGGTCACCGGGGCAAGAGCAGCATTTCAGTATAAGTCATGGGGTAAAATAGTTTACCATAAATCTCATACCTATCTAATTGCGTAGTATTTCACACCACTGTGATATTAAATGTACTTTCTTTTCTAGAATGACATGCACTTGGCTGGACAGTGACTTATTCTGAGTTGTTTGCCTTTACACTGCCTCCAGGAGAAGCTTTTGACTGCTTGCCCTTGCTTCCTTGAGAGACAAGTGTGGACAGAGAGTACTTGGCCCTGCTTGCAGAGCTACTGTAGGACAGATCCCAAGACACCAGTGGCAAATGACCTCAACCTACCCAACTGGGGCACAGTAGCCCTCTCTGCCCTGAATCCCCTGCCATCCCCAAACCCCAAAATAGGGTCAGACACACTGAAAAAAGTACAAATGTGAGGAAAAAAAGCTTTTCTGCTAGATACTTCTAACCCCAGATTCCTAACCTTGTTAATTTCATCAGGCACCAGACTGGATCTGCAAACTATCTGCAATAACTCCTGTGTCCCAGCAGGTGACATTAAACTATGTTGCGGCTCATTCCTGCTTCCTGGCATGTTGACACGGAGTTGCAATTGGTGTCACCCCTTCAAGCTGAGGTCAATTCTTGATCCAAAGGTCCACTCCTACCAATTTTGTTTTTCACTAAAGTTTGTTTGACACTTTTTTTGTAGGGTTCAGTGGATGTTGAGCCCAAAAATTATAGGTTCCAAACCATGCCACACATGAAGCAAGCAAGACTACCAGCACTACATCTGTCTTTGGTGCCTCATCCCCAAACATAACTCTAATTCTGTCAACAAATGTTTTCTGATGCATCTGAAATCAGTGAATACAAAAAAATAGGGTTGATCCAGCTCCAAGTCGCGAGCCTTTCCCAATTCTATTAATTCTCTTTCAGGAAGTCCAAAGCCAAGTAGCAGTGCAAGTAAAAAAAAGCACAAGAAGTCCAAGCAAGATTATTTTACTTCTGGATGCTGTCATTCTAGGAAGAGGTCTCATGGTGTCAAACACTAACCTGTTTATCCTGCAGGTACGAGATCGAGGTCCAGATGTTAGCTCTTAGCTCCACCACTGTACTCCAGCCCCTACACTTGTGTAGTACAGCGACAGGACTAGGGATCCTGGGGGCGGGAGGGAATTGGATGAGAGAGAGTGTATGCAGGATGGTGGGTTCTTGCTCCTCTGCGAATCAGGTGCCCAGCTACAGAGTTGAGGTCCCTCAGTGGTGTGTCCTGCAACAGATAAGAAAATATCTTAGCCCATGTCCTTTTTGTGTTTTAACACACTCTACAAGTTCCCAGCGATGCCTAATTCATACCTCTTCAGTGCACTCACTCTTTGTCTTGTATATATAGTTCTGCTGATCACCTTGAAGAAAATGTTAGAGGTTAGTGTCTTGAACCTTATGCAGTACTCGATTGTTTCGCTTACACACTGGTTTTTTAGTACATACCATATTGCAGAAGGTCCTTTGACGGAATTTGTTTGCCAACAAATCCACTCGTACACGTACTACAGCAAGTTAGAATGAATCAATCAGATTTGTGCATCTGGATATTCTGGTTATTCTCACAAAATCGGGTTATACTATATAAGGTTATTCAATATCAAATTATTCAGGTTATTGTCTAGAAATCAGATTATGCATAACAAGTAGCATTGAATGATAGAAGAACAGTAACACTTTACATTTAAGGAAACATTAGCAACAGGCGACACTGCACTTAGTTAGGTGAACTTTCACATACACCAAGTAATTCTGTGCCTCTTTTCCTTCTGTCCTTTGGGTTGTCCCTTAGCGCAACTGTGCTTGTAACTCAGGTAAGTTTAAACTATGTATGCTATATTTCGCTGGCGCATTACAGCCTTAGCTTTGATAAACAGTAAATCTCTTTTTTTGTCCTTTCTTTGCAAGTTTTTGGCATCTGGAGGTTTCCGCAAAGGAGAAGATCCCGAGTGCGATGGGAAAATCTAAGACAAGATCCAACCGGTGAGTGTTCCAGTACAGCAAGCAGCTTCTGGAAAACAGGCGTGGCCTTATATAGCGGCTGCGCCCAAGATGGTTGCTTGCTCTCGCGAGAATTCTAAATCTCGCGAGAGTTCAAGTTTTTCCCAGAGGTTTTTTGGGAGAAAAATGCAGGAATCCCAGCCTTAGGGGCTTTCTATTTGAGCAAGACCTACTTTCTAAGTTTAGTCTTAATCCCCAGATTCAGATATCTTTTCAATAACCTGTTTCAAGAGAACAGAATACCTAATGTTGTTTTCTGGTACATGCAGGCTGGTGTTTTGGCAGTCAAAAACAAATATGTAATCCTTGGGTCTATTCAAAACAGAAAATGAAAGAAAAGATGTTGTAAGGTGAAAAACTACCTGAAAGCCACCAATTATAACACACAGATCTAACTGTGGGAAATTCCCTTTTTAGGACGAAATCCCTCACTCACCAAAGGTGACATGCTTCATCATATGGGATTCTCCTCTCAAAGGAAAACCTAGTTCCTTTGAGGGCTACAACCCCCTCTCTGAGAGGGAGGAGCTCAGGGATGTTTTATCAGGATATTACTAAATTCACATGTGATGAACAGAGTAATGTGAGCGAGGGCGCAGCGCAAAGAAAAAAATAAAAAAATTAATTGTGTGGAATGTGAAAATAAAACTGGCTAGCGAGCGCAAAATGTATGATTTATTCAGATGTACCCACTGCCAGGATTAAAAACAGTGCACCAGCGGTATAGATTTAAACCGCATTTGTATGGTGAAAAGTGGTGGTCAACATGTTTCAGCCAAAATGCCCCAAATCGGACACAGCTTTCGTCAGGACCTGTATAGATGCTGCTGCTTAAAGTGCTCAAGTGAATCAACAAAAAAGATACAAGAACCAGAAATGTTCATGGTTTGGATGCTTCACAAGGTGACTTTACCCGCTGCTGCTGGGTAAGGGATTCCACCTCAACCTGGCAACAGCTCAGGATGGGGGCACCGCTCTCTCCGTCGGTACTCCGTGCACAAATGAGCCTGTGACCGGAGGTCTGATGCATGGTAGGTGCTCAAAAGGCATGCCTACAGCTGCG
This sequence comes from Calotriton arnoldi, assembly GCA_963921515.1. Classification (NCBI taxonomy): domain Eukaryota; kingdom Metazoa; phylum Chordata; class Amphibia; order Caudata; family Salamandridae; genus Calotriton; species Calotriton arnoldi. The sequence goes on along the minus strand of CAWUFW010000591.1, from coordinate 2,415,922 downwards.
ACATCTGACTCGGATCCAATTCCGATCCTGAAGTTGATGAGCCCCAAGTATCCCCTGGCCCATCTTCGACTCCATAGCAAATCACTGTGTAGTATGCTGCAGCTCTTTAAGATGGTGCTGGATCCCTCTGCCAAGTCCACTGGGACCACCGGTCAAGGTTCTGCCAGTGGGTTTTTCTGCAGATGCAGACTGATGTCTTCTCTTGTTGTATTCCTCTTAGGGTGTCCATAACGGGCTTTCCAATATCATGTCCTTATATAGGCACAATTCGCCCTGCCCTTATAAAGGCATAGAATCCCAGGCCTTATTTAGGCATTAAACCGTGCACTCCAAATACAGGCATGGTCTCTGACATCCGTCCACCCTAACGTCACAACGAGTTCATGAAGAACAGACCCTTAGGCTGCGGGAGTTTCCCTAGCCCAGGACTATTGATTTCTTCAAGGCCTCATCTATTATGCATGAACCATTATTCCTTAGGGGTTCATCCATGACGTCTTTCGCTGTCCAATTCACGTCAATGCTAACATTCCTAAGGTACTCTCAGGTATAAATATACCTTCCCTAGCCCCTGTAAAACAGAGGAGACCTCGACTTCAGAGGAGCCCGTATCCCGGCCTGACGCACTGAGAAGACGCTGTCATCCCTGCACGCAGAGAGTCCCGCTTCCAGTGATCTGACTTCCCTTGCGGGGTGTTGGAGTTCGAGTCTGGCAAAGAGATTCCAACCTCTCTCATTCTTCAGGTACGGAGCTGATAAGAACCTAGAGGGACTCTTGGCATACTAGGCATACTAGACTTAACATACTCTTAGTATACCATAGTAAGGAATACTTCACCTACTTCATACCTCGTCCTACACCTAGGTTAGGTTAGGTACATTGGGGTAGAACTAGCTTAGCACCGCATCGTATGAGTACTCGCATTTTTAGTCTGTGTTATTTATGTAACAGCATTTGTACTAAAAGATAATGCTATCGCAGTATTATTTATTTCTACTGCTCACCCTGTACCTTATTTATCTCGCATACTGTCTTGTGATCGTAACAGCACATTATACTTACACCAGAAACAAGACTGTTCAATAAATCTTTTATTGAAAACGCCCGTCTATTATTTCTGTGTAACTCTGAGGAAAACTAAGCATGCACGATTGAGCTGAGTGAAATAGTTATCTAGTGTTTCCACGACTCTGGGACACGTTCTGATTCTAAAAGGGAAACATATTGGTCATGTTTTGCGGCTGCCAGAAACTACTCCCTTCTTGTTGTCAAGGAGTTTCTAGTGGCCTCTGAGCTAGCTGGCACAAGTAATTAAGTTTAATATACTCGATAGGGACATACTGACCTTAGTCCTATGTCAAACCTATAGGATATATTATTCCAATGCGCAGAGCCTATTAGGGAAATAGGAGCTACACTACATGGCGCCCAACGGTTTGGTAAGGCGGTAATTCAACGTTAGATACTGAGTAACTCAGCTGTGCTATTTTCTCTCAAAGACCCCTACCCATATAGTCCAAAAGACGTCTGGAGTGGGCAGGGTTTAGTATCCACCAAGGCTACATAGGGAAGTACCCTATATATTAGCTGTTTGGTTTGCTCAACGTTGAAGGATACAGAGTTCCAAAATATTGTGCACCTTATCTTTGTTTCCTTGAAACTTGTTCTACATTTTTCAAAAACAAAATGCCTGACGGAGACAATAACACCGAAAACGGTGGAGCTGCGGCTGATCAAGCCCAAGCAGCAGTTTTTAACCTTACAGGTTTAAATGAAACTGAGGAGGGTGTTGTACACATCCCTCAAAACTTAAGAAGAGCCATAACTCTAAAACTTATAAAACATGGCCTATCACCAAGAGGAGGTAGAGCAGTTTTCGTGATAGAGGCACATGAATCCTTTCAGACAGAGGTATTCTATTCATGGGTACTACTTCCTGAATGCAATCCAACATCACAAACATTTCACTTCTACAAAGAAGATGATCTACCAGAGGAATACATTCCTTTCGAGGATATTGAAATTCAATTAACATACCAGGAGCATCAGCTCTGGTTTAAAGGCGCCCTAAAACATCACAAAAACATTACCGGGCTCGGTCCACTAGGTAGACCAGGAGCAACATGGCCGATTTTAGCCGGCTACACACCTCATCCTGAACTGGATATAATGACAGATGAGGAATTACATACTCAAATAAAAGAGTTAATAAAAATGTACAGACAATTGGTCCAATATGTCATGTGGACTTTTACAGTCCGACCACCATTGACATATCCAAATCCAACTCCCCAACAGGGGAATACACTAAAAATTACACCACAGACTCTCAACTCAGTCATGGGTAAAATGCCCACAAAACGTGAGCAAATTCCGTTTTGGATAGCTCAAAAATTACTCAAATCGAAGCAGTATTTCCAAATACTAGCCCGCATGAGAAACACAGAATCCTAACAATCAGTTTACCAATGGGGATCACACCACAACTGGAAGACTGCACCACTTGGGGCTCAGTCTTTGCTGCCATCTACACTAAAACACATGGCATTCCATCAATTGCAGTAATACCTGATGTCCTCAAACAAATTCAAAACGAATACGGGGCAGAGCCTGCTCTAAATTTAGGTATGAAATTACTGAAAAATTTCGACCAGGTCTCAACAATAATATTATCTAATATTAAAGGAGAGGCAGCAGCAGTTGCGATCCGCAAAAAATTGAGGGAATTCGATGTTACAGAACATCAAACTGAGCTACCCAGAATTATAGAACAATCTTATGCAGAATTAGGCAGAGATAGTTTGGGTGGAAGACCAGTGAAGCCGAAACTATCTGACAGTCCTGAGAAGGACTCAATAAAACAAACTCCTACATCTTCTAAAAAGAAGTGGGAGTCTACTAAACAAAAATCAAACGAGAAACGTTCTCAATCCCGAGGTAGGTCTCCTCAAAAGGAGCCCTCTGAAAGGAGGTATAACCTCAGGAATAGGGATAATTTGAGAAAACCTGACAGGTATCATGATACTGATACACGTTCCTCTCGTCCCTTTCAGATCTCACCACAGACTTCGGAAAGAAGAGGACGGACGGAACACAGAGAAGAACGCGTGACATCGAAAGACGACAAACACGCTCCAAAAACTAAAGCAAAACCTCAATTCTCCAAAAGAAAGTAGCAGGTCTAAAGATTAGACATGCCGAGAATACTGAGAACACAACTCAAGAACGGAGAATGGGCTCAGACCATGCTGGACAGTGCAGCAGAAGTCACAATAGTTCGCCAGAACCTGAGGGAACTTCTGGAGATAGTGGACTTGAATGAATACATTAAAGTAGAGACTGTAGACACCAGGGTTAGTACTCCACAAAGGTTATTTGAAATAACACTCCGGATGGAGGGAGACAAACCTAGACAGGTGAAAGCACTTTTTGGGAAAGACTATCAAAGGGCTATGACATACTTCTAGCAGAAAAAGACTGGCCACCACAATTTGTCAGGGAGTGCCCACATGGTGAGGACATTATTATGCCTGCCTTCTCCAACCATATTCCAATAAATCTAAAATATACATATGCCAGGAAATGGGCAGTAGCCCAGGCCCCAGCATTATATAAAAATCATGTAGGATGGGATGAGGACTCACCTCAACATAAAATACATCTGAAAATGAACCTACTGCACAAAGGCAGTACCCTATAAAGCAAGAAGCTAAAAAACAGGTCAGGGAGATCTTGGATCAACTTGAATACCAAGGGGTGATTGAAACATGCACCTCCTCAATGAACAATCCTTTGTTTCCTGTCTCCAAACCAGACAAAACATATCGTCTAGTTTTGGACTACAGACACCTAAACACTTGTTCTAAAACTTTTGCAGTGCAAAATGCACATAGCACAGCATTAATGAATAACATTGTGCGTAAAAAATATAAAACAACATTAGACATCTCAAATGGTTTCTTTTGTCAAAACATAGCACCTGAAAGCAGGTACTTAACAGCATTCTCCATAATGGGGACCCAGCGTCACTTTTGTCGACTCCCACAAGGGTTCAAGAACAGCCCAGGTTTATTCTCAGCGAGGGTAATGGAGTTACTACAAATTTATGACAATGAGGCATTGTCCTATGTCGATGACATTTATCTGACAGACGATGACCTGGAAAAACACTTGAACAGGGTGAGCACCATTATACTGGGATTCGCCTCTGAGGGTTACAAATTCAACTTTAAGGAGTCCAGAATTGCCCATCTCAATGTCCTATTTCTAGGATATGAGCTTTCAAGTGAAGGCAAGAGCTTGGCAGCTAACTTTTTAGAAAAGTGTGCGCTGCTCCAACCTCCAAAAACGCAAAAAAACTTACAATCCATCCTGGGTTTCTTAAATTTTGGAAGAACATACATTCTAAACTACGCAGAAAGGGTTAAACCTCTCTACGCATTAATCAAACCTGATTTTTCGATCAGAAACTGGACACAAGAACACACAGAAATCTTGCGTTCACTACAAGCTAACATGTTAGCAACAAATCACTTACAAACACGCGTAAGTGAACGCAATTTGGTGATCCGAATAATTTCGGGTCAATGCGGATTCACCTACTTAACTTTCAATGAGGGTGAAAAAATACCAATAGCGTATAAATCACACTTGTACACACAAGCGGAAATGCGCTTCAGTTCTACTGAAAAATTCTAACAGCAGTTCAAACCGCTGTAGCAAAAGAAAGAGCCTTAGCCCAAGGGAAACGCATTATTGTCGTAACCCCAGTACCTGCTTTAGAAGCGGTTACAAAAGCAAGCATTCCAAATGCTAAAGCATTGCATCCAAGATGGATACAATGGGTTAATTCTCTTGCTGCAACAGATGTTGAATATGTTTTTGATCCAGATTTAAAAACACAAGCATTCCTGCAGTATGAACATGAATGTCCCCTGCCTACTGAAATTCTGCCTCTCGATCAGTACGAATTCATAATTTACACTGACGGATCCGCACAACCCGCAATAGGGGTAAGCAAGCTTACAGTGCAGCGTGTGCTATCGTTAAAGGTCGCATGCGAAATGGCATCTTCAGACCTATGGTCACAAAAACGCAGTCTCTAGGAGATTGTACAGCTCAGCGAGCTGAACTACAAGCATTCAAACTGGCACTTGAAAGTACAGATCGAGAATTCCCCACACTAATCGTGTGCGATTCCTTTTACTGTGTGCAGTCGTATAATGAATATATACAAAACTGGCTTGAAAATGGTTTCAGAGATGCGAAAGGTGGCACAATAAAGCATAAAATGCTTTGGGAACAAGTAGTTCAGTTGAAAAACGAACTACCAAAGGCTCACGTGATCCACACACTGAGTCATCAACGTGATGGCGTTCACGTTGCAGGGAATTCATTGGCTGACGAAGCCGCAAAGGGGGCTGTGCAAACGGCTTCCGTAGCTGCGATCACTCGTTCAAAAACAAAAATAGACGGTGAGATAATGTTGGCTGTCAATGCTTCAAGCAAAAGTAGCAGCAGTGCAGCGTTACCAAAAAAGTTTCCACTCAAGTACTCTTATGTAATTGATGCGAACAACGTTCCTTTTGCTCGAATCCCTGGAGTGGGGGATAGGGTAATTCCAAACTTGGAACGTAGAGCAGCCTTGATTTATGAAACACATTTGGGGGAAAGTCTGTCACATCAAGGGATCTCTAAAACAATTTTGACGTTAAAAGAGATGTACTGGTGGCCTGGAATGAATACAGAAATTCACATATTCAGCAACAACTGCTTAGACTGTAAATTACAGCGAAAGAGCCATCAGACACCATGCTGCGAATGCGGCAACCCAGTGCAGACACCATTGTTAGACAGCATTAGACTTTCTACGCACCTGCGTCCTACTGGACAAAGGCATTCCCACAAATACTGAATCTAGGTTCCTATGGTTATGGCCTCAGCGCTCAGCTGACGCTCGAACTGTTATAAAAGATTTTCGAGTCTTTATCGGCATATACGCAATAGGCACGCTACATTCTGACCAGGGTCCTGCGTTTAGCTCTCGGGCTTACAAAGACGCCATGGCCAGTCTGGGCGTTGCATTGCGGTACTCCTCTCCATTCCATCCTGAGGGAAATTCGGTTATGGAAAGGAAAAACCGGGACATAAAGCAGTCTATAACAGCTAGAGTATTAGGCTCGGGTGACGGGTGGGTCAAACACCTTAGTGGAGTTCAACGTGCACTAAACAACCTGCCAAGAAGTTCTCTAGGGGGTCACTCCATATGAGGTCCTATTTGGGACAAGAATGTGGGTACCAGACTTAGAAAACGTAGGCACAGTGGTGGAAAATAAACCCTTTGATATCAAAGATCGTTTGGCTGTTTTACAGGACTTAAACAAATTAAGAACGAAACAAAGCAACGTGTTCCTACAGCCAACCACCACTGGGGATCAACCGGCTGTCCCAGCAAGGCCTGTCTGGATTCCAAAAGTTGGGGATCTAGTCAGAGAAAAATTGCGGACAAGAAGGAATTTGGACCTTCTTACAGACAACCAGTACCTGTCCTAGCAGTTCAAGGAACAAGAACAGTACTACTGCCGCCCCTTACTGGAAGAAAGGAGAAAAGATTTGTGTCCATCGACCTCATCAAACCACAGTATGTGGCCAATACTAAATAGTAGGCCTCGTGGACTCCGACCTAGTAGCAAACGCACTCCTCTCGCTACTATCCAAGAGGTTCATACTGAAAGACTGATAACAATTGAGACTTCAGCTGAAACAGATGAAGGATTAAGCAACAATGCTATGGAAATCATCCCTCTTGAAGAACAAGTAACAGTTCGTCCAAATACACCTGTCTACACCAATGTGGCACGTGATGAACTGGTTCCAGTGATTTCTACAAATCCTGATGCAATTCCAACAATTGATAGAACTGCTTCTGGCTATTTCATAAACTTTGATACGTTCTCAGAAGATCCAAGTGAACCTGAAACAACGCCAGCATCATTCAAATTCAAGCAGCAAATACAAGACTTTCTTCACTCTCTGAAAAAGATTTATTTGGTTTCTCCATGGATTGAACTCTGGATTATATCTGGACTTTTTCTTTTCCTGCTCTGGCTAGCTTTGGTTACAACTGTGAGCGTGCTTATTAGTGGCAGATACATCCATGCGAACACTGAAAACAAAGACGTGAACGTACTTTTGAAACCTCATAAATCTTCCCATCGTGAAGCAAGAGACTTGTCATCAGTGAACATCACAGCTGTTCCTATACACGATGGTATAGTGTGGGACAAAACAGATTTTGATATATTCGGTCCAACGGAAGAATTGAACATTCCACATTTGTTTAAAATTTCACTAAGTGATCTAATCACGTCCAGTACCTATTCTGATGATTGGGACTTTGAAACTGTGACTGACATTATGTTTGACCTAGAAAAATCTGCTGCATTTTCTAAAAATGAATATTTAGAGGGTTCATCAGACTATGAACAACTGTATTGTTATAACCACTATGGTCATCATTATTTGCATAAATCTGCATATCCAAGAAATGTGTTTATGTTTAACCAATGGGAACATTGTCCTACACCACCTAAAGGTAGTTCAAAAACATTTGCCAGTAAGTTTCCATATTTTTCAGGTTACAATACATCTGATCCAGAAATGTTTTACTATAAAAATATAAACAAGACAGGTATGAAAATTATGTTAACGAATACAAAACAGATTTATTCTGCATTATTTAATGCCCAACTGTCTAGACAGGGTTTCGACTTTTGGAAAGACACAATAGACACAAAAACGTTGTGGGGTACTAAAGAATGGCAAGTACAGGGGATAGAAGCTTTATTTAGAGCCTGCATCATCCCTGAACAAATAATGTTTTTGAATGAAACTATCCAACAAACATCTTGTCTTGGATTAGCCAAGATCAAAGAGATGAACACACCTTCTGTACCAACTCCTGCAAAAAAATAATGAAACACAGGCAGTGGTGACAGTTGACAATATACTACAACTCAACAGATCTAATACTGATTGGAAAAAATGGTTGATCTGGCCCACAGACACGAATAACTGTCAGGAAAGATTCCTGAATAAAACTCAGGGTTTTACCATTCATAGGCCAGACCCAAGATACGTCCAAAGACAACATCCGGGGGTAGTAACAACATACAGTGTAGGGAAATTATGCCTCGATTGGCTGCATACATCTACACTACAGGATGTGAAACAACACTTATCCTTACTTGCAAAAGACGCAGATCTTAGGGATTTCTTGCTTGGACCAAGAAAACCGCGTCAAAAACGTTTCATATATGCCGGCATCTATGCTGCATACAATGAAGCATGGAAGGTGTCACAGATAGAGGCCGCAGAACGAATACGTGAACTTGATCGTATTAATTTAGAGAAATCACTCTCTGTGGTCGACAATGGGTTAACAACTTTGTCCTCCAGAATTTATTCACTGGACGGCATTGTATCCTCTGCTATCGACATACTAGAACAAGATTTGGCGATGTTACAACAAGGCCAATCTCAATTACGTTCTATTATGTTATTAAGCTGGACGCTGCAATCATTGCGAGTGGGCTATGTGCCTTGGGGTTTCATCAACACAACGGCTCTGTTTGCAGAATACAATCTAGCTGATAAACAGATCGAAATGGCACAAAGAGGAGCAAAGTATACAGTGCTGAGCATTGAAAAACTGGAAAAGCTACCATTCACAGTGGCAGAAAAACCAGCTACAGAATGGCTTATTCATGGCAAAATTACACTACCTGTGACTACTTTTCAGTTTCAGTATTGCCTCAGACAAATGCAAGCAGGCAAATATGAAAGGTTGGGTAAGGAATACATTAAGACATCTTGGGCTTTACCGTATACATATAGATGTTGGAGCGGGGATCGTGAAGTGTTTTTAAGCGGTAAAAACTGTAAACGTGCACTAAGCGGTTCACTTGTGTGTCAGGACATTTCCTTGCACGGGGCTTGTAATGGTTCTGTGGCAAATTTGTCTTGCCATCAGCAGGGTACACCAGCTGCTGTGATTAATCCAACGTTCGGACAACTTTCTAATGGGAGTTACCTCATGTTGAATGATCAGAGTTGCTGTGGCATGCTGCCAGGTATCCCATATCTAGTAACGGTCAACTCCAGGGTCACTTGCTGTATGCAAGTATTGTTTGCCCCAATAGACACAGTCAGGGAGTCGCATCTATGGCCTTCGCTGAACGTCTCTTTTATAAGATTTGATACTTTAAGCAGAATGAAAGCCATGCTTTTACAACAAACAGTGCCTTTGACCTCGGCCAAAGAAACCTATGATCTGCAAATTGCAAGGCCTTCGGCTGAGATACAGACTTTAATACGTACAAACTGCCCTATACATTTCGTGGAAATGATAGGACGAATTTTCAACATGTCTGATACAACAGGAATTGTACAGGTATTTAAGGGCATCTGCTCGGGTCTGTTAGCACCTTTCCAGGCAATACTCGGAATCATCCCGAACTTTGCACATTCGGTGTTTGGTGGCATACCATTAATTCTAGCACTTGTTGCCGGAATTCTATTTCTCTTCCTGCTATTGCGCTATGGCCAGCTAATTCGCCGACATCACTCCGAGCGACATGGAGAAAGCTCTCCTTGAACGAAAGTGCCGTGAGCAAATAGTACAGCTTTTGGGCATAAATCGTCTACGGGACCTTAATACCACATGGTTCCTGTCATTCAGACCAATCTGGCAAGATTGCATCTTACCTGTTCTACGATGCCTGCTATGCGGTGTAGAATGCGTGTTGGACACCTGTCTAACATTTCCATCGGATGCGCCAACGGACGTCGATACTCTGCTGGACCAGATAACGGCCCATGCTATGTGTTGTCCCCAGCGGCTTCCTATCCTGATGACAGCATTCATTGAGATCTCACAGACGCTTCCGGCAGCTGCTGAGGTACGAGAAAGAACTACAGGCACACAGGCAACAACGGACGCGAACATTGCGACAATTGAAAGCAATGCTTCACATCTCTGTGCGATTAACCTGCTTCACGAGGTGTTCCAACTCACACCAACTACAGTGGATGATGTTTTGTCTATAGAAATAGATGATCTAATGTTTACACCAGACCCGTAAACTGACTCTGATTCAGCATACAGTGTTCCAGAAATACAGCAACAATTTGGCCTTCATTTTTCAAAAACTTGGAACTCTACCAAAAATTGAACTTTTTCCCATTTTTTCGAAGGAAAATGGAACTTTAATCTGCTTAAAGTAGAACTAGCCTTATAGTACAGACTTGGTGGTCCTTCCAAAGACATTTAGTCATCTTATGTGTCTAAAAACAGTTCATTTAATTTTCCTGACATGAAATGACTTTGATTTTTGAACAACTTATCGATCATTTTCTGTCACATGTAAATATTACTGCTTATTTCATTCCAATTGCATTTATTTTCGAACTTTATGCCTGAAATGATAAGCAATGCTTGAATGTACAGTACCTTTTTGCATTCTAATATGTTTTTTTTAAATGCCTTTTTAAATGGTTTTATGAAATATTTTAGAAATATGCGGTACTCCATTTTTATGTTTAGCATTTTAAATGTTTAGCATTTATGTATTATTGTATACACGAAAGTGGAGTGGGTGTTGTATTCCTCTTAGGGTGTCCATAACGGGCTTTCCAATATCATGTCCTTATACAGGCACAATTCGCCCTGCCCTTAATTAGGCATAGAATCCCAGGCCTTATTTAGGCATTAAACCGTGCACTCCAAATACAGGCATGGTCTCTGACATCCGTCCACCCTAACGTCACAACGAGTTCATGAAGAACAGACCCTTAGGCTGCGGGAGTTTCCCTAGCCCAGGACTATTGATTTCTTCAAGGCCTCATCTATTATGCATGAACCATTATTCCTTAGGGGTTCATCCATGACGTCTTTCGCTGTCCAATTCACGTCAATGCTAACATTCCTAAGGTACTCTCAGGTATAAATATACCTTCCCTAGCCCCTGTAAAACAGAGGAGACCTCGACTTCAGAGGAGCCCGTATCCCGGCCTGACGCACTGAGAAGACGCTGTCATCCCTGCACGCAGAGAGTCCCGCTTCCAGTGATCTGACTTCCCTTGCGGGGTGTTGGAGTTCGAGTCTGGCAAAGAGATTCCAACCTCTCTCATTCTTCAGGTATGGAGCTGATAAGAACCTAGAGGGACTCTTGGCATACTAGGCATACTAGACTTAACATACTCTTAGTATACCATAGTAAGGAATACTTCACCTACTTCATACCTCGTCCTACACCTAGGTTAGGTTAGGTACATTGGGGTAGAACTAGCTTAGCACTGCATCGTATGAGTACTCGCATTTTTAGTCTGTGTTATTTATGTAACAGCATTTGTACTAAAAGATAATGCTATCGCAGTATTATTTATTTCTACTGCTCACCCTGTACCTTATTTATCTCGCATACTGTCTTGTGATCGTAACAGCACATTATACTTACACCAGAAACAAGACTGTTCAATAAATCTTTTATTGAAAACGCCCGTCTATTATTTCTGTGTAACTCTGAGGAAAACTAAGCATGCACGATTGAGCTGAGTGAAATAGTTATCTAGTGTTTCCACGACTCTGGGACACGTTCTGATTCTAAAAGGGAAACATATTGGTCATGTTTTGCGGCTGCCAGAAACTACTCCTTCTTGTTGTCAAGGAGTTTCTAGTGGCCTCTGAGCTAGCTGGCACAAGTAATTAAGTTTAATATACTCGATAGGGACATACTGACCTTAGTCCTATGTCAAACCTATAGGATATATTATTCCAATGCGCAGAGCCTATTAGGGAAATAGGAGCTACACTACACTCTGTGGGGCCCAGTACTGTAGTGTAGCTCCTATTTCCCTAATAGGCTCTGCGCATTGGAATAATATATCCTATAGGTTTGACATAGGGCTAAGGTCAGTATGTCCCTATCGAGTATATTAAACTTAATTACTTGTGCCAGCTAGCTCAGAGGCCACTAGAAACTCCTTGACAACAAGAAGGGAGTAGTTTCTGGCAGCCGCAAAACATGACCACTTTGTTTCCTTTAGAATCAGAACGTGTCCCAGAGTCGTGAAACAATAGATAACTATTTCACTCAGCTCAATCGTGCATGCTTAGTTTTCTTCAAGTTACACAGAAAGAAGTAGACGGGCGTTTCAATAAAAGATTTATTGAACAGTCTTGTTTCTGGTGTAAGTAAAATGTGCTGTTACGATCACAAGACAGTATGCGAGATAAATAATGTACAGTGTGAGCAGTAGAAATAAATAATACTGCGATAGCATTATCTTTTAGTATATATGCTTTACATAAATAACACAGACTAAAAATGCGAGTACTCATACGATGCGTTTCTATTCTAGTTCTACCCCAATGTACCTAACCTAACCTAGGTGTAGGGAGAGGTATGAAGTAGGTGAAGTATTCCTTACTATGGTATACTAAGAGTATGTTAAGCCTAGTATGCCTAGTATGCCAAGAGTCCCACTAGGTTCTTATCAGCTCCATACCTGAAGAATGAGAGAGGTAGGAATCTCTTTGCCAGACTCGAACTCCAACACCCCGCAAGGGAAGTCAGATCACTGGAAGCTGGACTCTCTGCGTGCAGTGATGACAGCGTCTTCTCAGTGCGTCAGGCTGGGAAACGGGCTCCTCTGAAGTCGAGGTCTCCTCTAGTTTACAAGGGCTAGGGAAGGTATATTTATACCTGAGAGGTACCTCAGAATGTTAGCATTGACGTGGATCGGACAGCGGAAGACGTCATGAATGAACCCCTAATGAATAATGGTTCATGCATAATAGATGAGTCCTTGAAGAAATGAATAGTCCTGTGCTAGGGGAATTCCCGAAGCCTAAGGGTCTATTCTTCAAGAACTCGTTGTGACGTTAGGGTGGACGGATGTCGGAGACCATGCCTGTATTTGGAGTGCATGGTTTAATGCCTAAATAAGGGCTGGGATTTTATGCCTATATAAGGGCAGGGCGAATTGTGCCTATATAAGGACATGATACTGGAAAGCCCGTTTATGGACACCCTAAGAGGAATACAACACCCACTCCACTTTCGTGTGTACGATAATACTAAAATGTTAAACATTTAAAATGCTAAACATTAAATGGAGTACCGCATATTTAAAAATATTTCTTAAAAGTGTTAAAAAACATAGTAAAAAATGCAAAAGGTACTGTACATTTGAAGCAAATGCTTTTCATTTCAGGCATAAAGTTCGAAAATAAATGCAATTGGAATGAAATAAGCAGTAATATTTACATGTGACAGAAAATGATCGATAAGTTGTTCAAAAAGCAAAGTCATTTCATGTCATGAAAATTAATGAATTGTTTTAGACACACAAGATGACTAAGTGTCCGTGGAAGTACCTTGAAGTCTGTATTATAAGTCTAGTTCTACTTTAAGCAGATTAAAGTGCCATTTTCGTTCGAAAAATGGGAAAAAGTTCAATTTTGGTAGAGTTCCAAGTTGTTTTGAAAATGAAGGCCAAATTGTTACTGCATCTCTGGAACACTGTATGCTGAATCAGAGTCAGTTTACGGGTCTGGTGTAAACATGAGATCATCTATTTCTATAGACAAAACATCATCCACTGAAGTTGGTGTTAGTTGGAACACCTCGTGTAGTAGATTAATTGCACAGAGATGAGAAGCATTGCTTCCAGCATAGGTTGCCTCAGCAATGTTCGCGTCCGTTGTTACCTGTGTGCCTGTAGATCTTTCTCGTACCTCAGCAGCAGCCGGAAGCGTCTGTGAGATCTCAATGAATGCTGACATCAGGATAGGCAGCCTCTGGGGACAACACAGAGCATGGGCCGTTATCGGGACCAGCAGAGTATCGACATCCTTTGGCGTTGCTGATGGAAATGTTAGACAGGTGTCCAACACGCATTCTTCTCCGCATAGCAGGCATCGTAGAACAGGTAAGATGCAATCTTGCTAGATTGGTCTGAATGACAGGAACCACGTGGTATTAAGTTCCCGTAGACGAGTCATACCCAATAGCTGTACTATTCGCTCACGGCACTTTCGTTCAAGGAGAGCTTTTTCCATTTCGCTCGGAGTGATGTCTGCGAATAGGCTGGCCATAGCGCAATAGCAGGAAGAGAAATAGAATTCCGGCAACAAGTGCTAGAATTAATGGTATGCCACCAAACACTGAATGTGCAAAGTTCGGGATGATTCCGAGTATTGCCTGGAAAGGTGCTAACAGACCGGAGCAGATGCTCTTAAATACATGTACAATTCCGGTTGTATCAGACATATTGAAGATACGTCCTATCATTTCTACGAAATGTATAGGGCAGTTTGTACGTATTAAAGTCTGTATCTCAGCCGAAGTCCTTGCTACTTGTAGATCATAGGTTTCTTTGGCCGAGGTCACAGGCACTGTTTGCTGTAAAAGCATGGCTTTCATTCTGCTCAAAGTATCAAATCTTATAAAAGAGACGTTCAGCGAAGGCCATAGAGGCGACTCCTGACTGTGTCTATTGGGGCAAACAATACTTGCATACAGCAAGTGACCCTGGAGTTGACCGTTACTAGATATGGGATACCTGGCAGCATGCCACAGCAACTCTGATCATTCAACATGAGGTAACTCCCATTAGAAAGTTGTCCAAACGTTGGATTAATCACAGCAACATTTGTCTTGCTGATGGCAAGACAAATTTGCCACAGAACCATTACAAGCCCCGTGTAAAGAAATGTCCTGACATATAAGTGAACCGCTCAGTGCACGTTTACAGTGTGTACCGCTCAAAAACACTTCACGATCCCCACTCCAACATCTATATGTATACGGTAAATCCCAAGATGTCTTAATGTATTCCTTACCCAACCTTTCATATTTGCCTGCTTGCATTTGTCGGAGGCAATACTGAAACTGAAAAGTAGTCACAGGTAATGTTATTTTGCCATGAATAAGCCATTCTGTAGCTGGTTTTTCTGCCACTGTGAATGGTAACTTTTCCAGTTTTTCAATGCTCAGCACTGTATACTTTGCTCCTCTTTGTGCCAGTTCGATCTGTTTATCAGTTAGATTGTATTCTGCAAACAGAGCCGATGTGTTGATGAAACGCCAAGGCACATAGCCCGCTCGCAAAGATTACAGCGTCCAGCTTAATAACACAATAGAACGTAATTGAGATTGGCCTTGTTGTAACATCGCCAAATCTTGTTCTAGTATGTCGATAGCAGAGGATACAATGCCATCCAATGAATATATTCTGGAGGACAAAGTTGTTAACCGATTGTCGACCACAGAGAGTGTTTTCTCTAAATTAATACGATCAAGTTCACGTATTCATTCTGCGGCCTCCATCTGTGATACTTTCCATGCTTCATTATAGGCAGCATAAATGCCGGCATATATGAAACGTTTTTGACGCGGTTTTCTTGGTCCAAGCAAGAATTCCTAAGGTCTGCGTCCTTTTAAGTAAGGTTAAGTGTTGTTTCACATCCTGTAGTGTAGACTTATGCAGCCAATCGAGGCATAATTTTCCTACACTATATGTTGTTACTACCCCCGGATGTTGTCTTTGGACGTATCTTGGGTCTGGCCTATTAATAGTAAAGCCCTGAGTTTTATTCAGGAATCTTTCCTGACAGTTATTCGTGTCTGTGGGCCAGATCAACCATTTTTTCCAATCAGGATTAGATCTGTTGAGTTGTAGTATATTGTCAACTGTCACCACTGCCCGTGTAATATTATCAGTGGCAGGTGTTGGTACAGAAGGTGTGTTCATCTCTTTGATCTTGGCTAGTCCAAGACAAGATGTTTGTTGGACAGTTTCATTCAAAAACATTATTTGTTCAGGGATGATACAGGCTCTAAATAACGCTTCTATCCCCTGCACTTGCCAATCTTTAGTACCCCACACAGTTTTTGTGTCTATTGTGTCTTTCCAAAAGTCGAAACCCTGTCTAGACAGTTGGGCATTAAATAATGCAGAGTAAATCTGTTTTGTATTTGTTAACATAATTTTCTGCCCTGTCTTGTTTACATTTTTATAGTAAAACATTTCTGGATTAGATGTATTATATCCTGAAAAATATGGAAACTTGTTAGCAAATGTTTTTGAACTACCGTGTGGTGGTGTAGGACAATGTTCCCATTGGTTAAACATAAACACATTTCTTGGATATGCAGATTTATGCAAATAATGATGACCATAGTGGTTATAACAATACAGTTGTTCATAGTCTGATGAACCCTCTAAATATTCATTTTTAGAAAATGCAGCAGATTTTTCTAGGTCAAACATTATGTCGTTTACAGTCTCAAAGTCCCAATCATCAGAATAGGTACTGGACGAAATTAGATCACTTAGTGAAATTTTAAACAAATGTGGAATGTTCAATTGTTCCGTCGGGCCGAAGATGTCAAAATCTGTTTTGTCCCACACTATACCATCCTGTATAGGAACAGCTGTGATGTTCACTGATGACAAGTCTCTTGCTTCACGATGGGAAGATTTATGAGGTTTCAAAAGTACGTTCACGCCTTTTCTTTCAGTATTCACATGGATGTATCTGCCACTTATAAGCACGCTCACAGTTGTAACCAAAGCTAGCCAGAGCAGGAAAACAAAAAGTCCAGATGTAATCCAGAGTTCAATCCATGGAGAAACCAAATAAGTCTTTTTCAGAAAGTGAAGAAAGTCTTGTACTTGCTGCTTGAATTTGAATGATGCTGGCGTCGTTTCAGGTTCACTCGGATCTTCTGAGAACGTATCAAAGTTAATGAGATAGCCAGAAGCAGTTCTGTCAATTGTTGGAATTGCATCAGGATTTGTAGAAATCACTGGAACCAGTTCATCACTTGCCACATTGGTGTAGACAGGTGTATTTGGACGAACTGTTACTTGGTGTTCAAGAGGGATGAGTTCCATAGCATTGTTGCTTAGTCCTCCATCTGTTACAGCTGAATTCTCGATTGTTATCAGTCTTTCAGTCTGAACCTCTTGGATAGTAGCGAGAGGAGTGCGTCTGCTACTAGGTCGGAGTCCACGAGGCCTACTGTTTAGTATTGGCCACATACTGTGGTTTGATCAGGTCGATGGACACAAATCTTTTCTCCTTTCTTCCAGCAAGGGGCGGCAGAAGTACTGTTCTTGTTCCTTGAACTGCTAGGACAGGTACTGGTTGTCTGTAAGAAGGTCCAAATTCCTTCTTGTCCGCAATCTTTTCTCTGACTAGATCCCCAACTTTTGGAATCCAGACAGGCCTTGCTGGGACCGCCGATTTTTCCCCAGTGGTGGTTGGCTGTAGGAATACGTTGCTTTGTTTCGTTCTTAACTCATTCAGATTCTGTAAAACAGCCAAACGATCTTTGATATCAAACAGTTTATTTTCCACCTCTGTGCCTACGTGTTCAAGGTCTGGTACGCACATTCTTGTCCCAAATAGGACCTCATATGGAGTGACCCCCCCTAGAGAACTTCTTGGCAGATCATTCAATGAGCGTTGGACCCCATTAAGGTGTTTGACCCACCCATCACCCGAACCTATTACCCTAGCTGTTATAGACTGCTTTATGTCCCGGTTTTTCCTTTCCACAACCAAATTTCCCTCAGGATGGAATGGAGAGGAGTACCGCAATGCAACGCCCAGACTGGCAATGGCTTCTTTGTAAGCCCGAGAGCTAAACGCAGGACCCTGGTCAGAATGTAGCGTGCCTATTGCATATGTGCCGATAAAGACTCGCAAATCTTTTATAACAGTTCGAGCGTCAGCCGAGCTCTGTGGCCATAACCATAGGAACCTAGAGCATGAATCCACTGCTACCATGATATATTTATAGTTACCGTCCCTTTGCAAGGGACCGCAGTGGTCCAGGTAAACACAAGCTAATGGTTTGTCTGAAATTAACAGGGGTGTCTGCGCAGGACGTTTCACTGTTGAGACTTTCATCTGTTGGCAAATATCACATTCTAAAACATAGTTTTTAGTTTGTTTCCGAATGCCAGGCCACCAATATCTTTGCTTGAGTAAAGATACTGTTGCTGAAACACCTGCATGGGCAGAAGCTATCCCTTCGTGTGCTGCTAGGATTAGTCCTAATCTGCGTTCCTTGTTTGGAATTACCCTATCCTCCACTCCAGGGATTCGAGCAAAAGGAACGTTGTTCGCATCAATTACATAAGAGTACTTGAGTGGAAACTTTTTTGGTAACGCTGCACTGCTGCCTTTGCTTGAAGCATTGACAGCCAACATTATCTCACCGTCTATTTTTGTTTTTGAACGAGTGATCGCAGCTACGGAAGCCGTCTGCACAGCCCCCTTTGCGGCTTCATCAGCCAATGAATTCCTGCAACGTGAACGCCATCACGTTGATGACTCAGTGTGTGGATCACGTGAGCCTTTGGTAGTTCATTTTTCAACTGAACTACTTATTCCCAAAGCATTTTGTGCTTTATTGTGCCACCTTTCGCATCTTTGAAACCATTTTCAAGCCAGTTTTGTATATATTCATTATACGATTGAACACAGTAAAGGAATCGCACACTATTAGTGTGGGGAATTCTCGATCTGTACTTTCAAGTGCCAGTTTGAATGCTTGTAGTTCAGCTCGTTGAGCTGTACAATCTCCTGGAGACTGAGTTTTTGTGACCATAGGTCTGAAGATGCCATTTCGCATGCGACCTTTAACGATTGCACACGCTGCACTGTAAGCTTGCTTACTCCCTGTTGCGGGTTGTGCGGATCCGTCAGTGTAAATTATAAATTCGTACTGATCGAGAGGCAGAATTTCAGTAGGCAGAGGACATTCTTGTTCATATTGCAGGAATGCTTGTGTTTTTAAATCTGGATCAAAAACATATTCAACATCTGTTGCAGCAAGAGAATTAACCCATTGTATCCATCTTGGATGTAATGCTTTAGCATTTGGAATGCTTGCTTTTGTGACCGCTTCTAAAGCTGGTACCGGGGTTACGACAATAATGCGTTTCCTTGGGCTAAGGCTCTTTCTTTTGCTACAGCGGTTTGAACTGCTGTTAGAATTTTTCAGTTGAACTGAAGCGCATTTCCGCTTGTGTGTACAAATGAGATTTGTATGCGATTGGTATTTTCTCACCCTCATTGAAGGTTAAGTAGGTGAATCCGCATTGACCCGAAATTATTGGGATCACCAAATTGCGTTGACTTACGCGTGTTTGTAAGTGATTTGTTGCTAACATGTTAGCCTGGAGTGAACGCAAGATTTCTGTGTGTTCCTGTGTCCAGTTTCTGAACGAAAAATCAGGTTTGATTAATGCGTAGAGAGGTTTAACCCTTTCTGCGTAATTTAGAATGTATGTTCTTCCAAAGTTTAGGAAACCCAGGATGGATTGTAAGTTTTTTTGCGTTTTGGAGGTTGGAGCAGCGCACATTTCTCTAGAAAGTTAGCTGCCAAGCTCTTGCCTTCACTTGAAAGTTCATATCCTAGAAATAGGACATTGAGATGGGCAATTCTGGACTTTTTAAAGTTGAACTTGTAGCCCTCAGAGGCGAAACCCAGTATAATGGTGCTCACCCTGTTCAAGTGTTTTTCCAGGTCATCGTCTGTCAGATAGATGTCATCGACATAGGACAATGCCTCATTGTCATAAATTTGTAGTAACTCCGTTACCCTTGCTGAGCTAAAGAATGATGATGGATTAAACCCAGATCAGTTGACTGGGGGTGAGTGTTTGATTTGCTCTAACGCTCCGTCCATCATCCCCTTTGGTATCGCTTTGTTCACCCTAAGTTGGCAGGGTATGCCCAGACGTGGGTCCCTTGCTCACTTTGCCACTGGATTCAAGATAGCCTGGCTGATGAGGGTTTTGAACCCGAAACCGGTCCCAGGATGCTTGTTTCCGGTCCAGGGAAGACATGGCTTGGCAGTTCGGGCTGGACTGTTCCCATGAGGCACAGGGTCAGACTGATTTGCATATGACCATGTCTGAACTGGGGTGGTGGAGTGAGCTAAAGAATGATGATGGATTAAACCCAGATCAGTTGACTGGGGGTGAGTGTTTGATTTGCTCTAACGCTCCGTCCATCATCCCCTTTGGTATCGAGAATAAACCTGGGCTGTTCTTGAACCCTTGTGGAGTCGACAAAAGTGACGCTGGGTCCCCATTATGGAGAATGCTGTTAAGTACCTGCTTTCAGGTGCTATGTTTTGACAAAAGAAACCATTTGAGATGTCTAATGTTGTTTTATATTTTTTACGCACAATGTTATTCATTAATGCTGTGCTATGTGCATTTTGCACTGCAAAAGTTTTAGAACAAGTGTTTAGGTGTCTGTAGTCCAAAACTAGACGATATGTATTGTCTGGTTTGGAGACAGGAAACAAAGGATTGTTCATTGAGGAGGTGCATGTTTCAATCACCCCTTGATATTCAAGTTGATCTAAGATCTCCCTGACCTGTTTTTTAGCTTCTTGCTTTATTGGGTACTGCCGTTGTGCAGTTGGTTCATGTTTCAGATGTATTTTATGGTGAGGTGAATCCTCATCCCATCCTACATGATTTTTATATAATGCTGGGGCCTGGGCCACTGCCCATTTCCTGGCATATGCATATCTCAGATGCATTGGTATATGGTTGGAGAAGGCAGGCATAATAATGTCCTCGCCATGTGGGCACTCCCTGACAAATTGTGGTGGCCAGTCCTTTTCTGCTAGAAGTATGTCATAGCCCTTTGATAGTTTTTCCCAAAAAAGTGCTTTCACCTGTCTAGGTTTGTCTCCCTCCATCCGGAGAGTTATTTCATATAACTTTTGTGGAGTACTAACCCTGGTGTCTACAGTCTCAACTGTGATGTACTCATTCAAGTCCACTATCTCCAGAAGTTCCTTCAGGTTCTGGCGAACTATTGTGACTTCTGCTGCACTGTACAGCATTGTCTGAGCCCATTCTCCGTTCTTGAGTTGTGTTCTCAGTATTCTCGGCATGTCTAATCTTTAGACCTGCTACTTTCTTTGGAGAATTGAGGTTTTACTTTGGTTTTGGTAGCGTGTTTTTCTTCCTTGGATTTCACGCGTTCTTCTCTATGTTCTGACCGTCCTCTTCTTTCCGAAGTCTGTGATGAGATCTGAAAGGGACGAGAGGAACGTGTATCAGTATCTTGATACCTGTCAGGCTTTCTCAAATTATCCCTATTCCTGAGGTTATACCTCCTTTCAGAGGGCTCCTTTTGAGGAGACCTACCTCGGGATTGAGAACGTTTCTCATTTGATTTTTGTTTAGTAGACTCCCACTTCTTTTTAGAAGATGTAGGAGTTTGTTTAATTGAGTCCTTCTCAGGACTTTCAGATAGCTTAGGTTTCACTGGTCTTCCACCCAAACTATCTCTGCCTAATTCTGCATAAGATTGTTCGATTATTCTTGGTAGCTCAGTTTGATGTTCTGTAACATCAAATTCCCTTATTTTTTGGCGGATCGCCACTGCTGCTGCCTCCCCTTTAATATTAGATAATATTATTGTTGAGACCTGGTCGAAATTTTTCAGTAATTTCATACCTAAATTTAGAGCAGGCTCTGCCCCGTATTAATTTTGAATTTGTTTCAGGACATCAGGTATTACCACAATTGACGGAATGCCATGTGTTTTAGTATAGATGGCAGCAAAGACTGAGCCCCAAGTGGTGCAGTCTTCCAGTTGTGGTGTGATCCCCATTGGTAAATTCTGTGTTTCTCATACGGGCTAGTATTTGGAAATACTGCTTCGATTTGAGTAATTTTTTGAGCTATCCAGAATGGAATTTGCTTACGTTTTGTGGGCATTTTACCCATGACTGCGTATAGAGTCTGTGGTGTAATTTTTAGTGTATTCCCCTGTTGGGGAGTTGGATTTGGAATTGTTAATGGTTGCTGGACTGTAAAAGTCCGCATGACATATTGGACCAATTGTCTGTAAATTTTTATTAACTCTGTGATTTGAGTAAGTAGTTCCTCGTTTGACATTTCTTCAATGTCAGGATGAGGTGTGTAGCCGGCTAGAATCGGCCATGTTGCTCCTGGTCTACCTAGTGGACCGAGCCTGGTAATGTTTTTGTGATGTTTTAGGGCGCCTTTAAACCAGAGCTGATGCTCCTGGTATGTTAATGGAATTTTAATATCCTCGAAAGGAATGTATTCCTCTGGTGGATCATCTTCTTTGTAGAAGTGAAACACGTGTGTTACAGGATTGGATTCAGGAAATATTACCCATGAATAGAATACCTCTGTCTGAAAGGATTCGTGTGCCTCTATCACGAAAACTGCTCTACCTCCTCTTGGTGGTAGGCCATGTTTTATGAGTTTTAGAGTGATGGCTCTTCTTAAGTTTGGAGTGATGTCTATAACACCCTCCTCGGTTTCAATAAAACCTGTAAAGTTAAAAACTGCTGCTAGGGCTGGATCAGCCGCAGCTCCACCGTTTCCGGCTTCATTGTCGGAATCAGGCGTTTTTTTGTTTGTTTTTTGAAAAATGTAGAACAAGTTTCAAGGAAACAAAGATAAGGTGCACAATATTTTGGAACACTGTATCCTTCAACGTTGAGCAAACCAAACAGCTAATATATAGGGTACTGCCCTATGTAGCCTTGGTGGATACTTAACCCTGCCCACTCCAGACGTCTTTTGGAGTATATGGGTAGGGGTCTGAGAGAAAAAGCACGGCTGAGTTACTCAGTATCTAACGTTGAATTACCGCCTTACCAAACCGTTGGGCGCCATGTAGTGTAGCTCCTATTTCCCTAATAGGCTCTGCGCATTGGACTAATATATCCTATAGGTTTGACATAGGACTAAGGTCAGTATGTCCCTATCGAGTATATTAAACTTAATTACTTGTGCCAGCTAGCTCAGAGGCCACTAGAAACTCCTTGACAACAAGAAGGGAGTAGTTTCTGGCAGCCGCAAAACATGACCACTTTGTTTCCCTTTAGAATCAGAACGTGTCCCAGAGTCGTGGAAACAATAGATAACTATTTCACTCAGCTCAATCGTGCATGCTTAGTTTTCTCCAAGTTACACAGAAAGAAGTAGACGGGCGTTTCAATAAAAGATTTATTGAACAGTCTTGTTTCTAGTGTAAGTAAAATGTGCTGTTACGATCACAAGACAGTATGCGAGATAAATAATGTAGTGTGAGCAGTAGAAATAAATAATACTGCGATAGCATTATCTTTTAGTATATATGCCTTTACATAAATAACACAGACTAAAAATGCGAGTACTCATACGATGCGTTTCTAATCTAGTTCTACCCCAATGTACCTAACCTAACCTAGGTATAGGGAGAGGTATGAAGTAAGTCCGTTTTTATATAGTGCAGCTACTCACCCTTACGGGTCTCAAGGCGCTGGGGGCTGTCGTGGAAATTAAGTGAGCTATTGCCCAGAGTCACATGGTGCTGAGCTGAGCTGCCGCCGGAGCCGGGGATCGAACCGTGAACCCTGTGCTCCGAAGTCAGCTGCCCTGGCCGCTGCACCACACCTCTCCACTCAAGTAGGTGAAGTATTCCTTACTATGGTATACTAAGAGTATGTTAAGCCTAGTATGCCTAGTATGCCAAGAGTCCCTCTGGGTTCTTATCAGCTCCATACCTGAAGAATGAGAGAGGTAGGAATCTCTTTGCCATACTCGAACTCCAACACCCCGCAAGGGAAGTCAGATCACTGGAAGCTGGACTCTCTGCGTGCAGTGATGACAGCGTCTTCTCAGTGCGTCAGGCCGGGAAACGGGCTCCTCTGAAGTCGAGGTCTCCTCTAGTTTACAAGGGCTAGGGAAGGAATATTTATACCTGAGAGGTACCTCAGAATGTTAGCATTGACGTGGATCGGACAGCGGAAGACGTCCTGAATGAACCCCTAAGGAATAATGGTTCATGCATAATAGATGAGTCCTTGAAGAAATCAATAGTCCTGTGCTAGGGAAATTCCCGAAGCCTAAGGGTCTATTCTTCAAGAACTCGTTGTGACGTTAGGGTGGACGGATGTCGGAGACCATGCCTGTATTTGGAGTGCATGGTTTAATGCCTAAATAAGGGCTGGGATTTTATGCCTATATAAGGGCAGGGCGAATTGTGCCTATAAAAGGACATGATACTGGAAAGCCCGTTTATGGACACCCTAAGAGGAATACAACCGTACCTGATCTCCAAATCTGATTTCAAATCTGGAACTGTATTATGCTAGGGTGTGTCCCATGTTGCACTACACTATCAGGAAAGCCCAACCTCTGTTTAACGAAGACTTTCCACCTGTCCCCTTGCTTTGGAGGCAATATTTCAGGAGGAAGGAAGCCCTTTTTTCTTAAATTACTATGATCTTCAAGACTTTTAACATGTTCCCCCTAATGAAGATCAGACTCCCCAGGATATTGCGGCATAGATTTGCAAATTTTGAAGCACAAAAATGGAGATTTTTCTGCATTATTGCAGCACTTTATTTTACTTGTAATTATTCTTTTTCAGCCTTAAATCATGGAAACTGTTTTAGCAAAGTATTCCACTTTGAAATAGGCATATTTAAAGTGTCTGAGAGTGTTTGTTTGCTATATTTTCCTTTGTGGTAACATTCTGGATCATAGGTTAAGCCAAGCACAATAGCACAGGGTTGCTAGTCATCCTGTTTTCTGTGGCATTGTGCTGACTTGGGGCTAGCGGTTCCAAGCCCAAAGGGAAAGAAGTGGCCTGTGGATGCTTGGTGCATGTAAAGCATGTGTGCAGACTCCTCGAAGGGCAGCCTGGCAACGGGCGTGGGTGATTGAAGGTGGAAGTGGGACACATGGAAGGGACCCTTGACTTGGGAATGAAAGACCGGCTTATGGACACTTGATGCATACAGAGCACGTCTAAAGGCTCCTCGGAGGGCAGCCTGGCATCAGGCGTGAGTGTTTGAGGGTGGACGTGGGGCAGATGGAAGGGAACCTTGACTTGGGAATGAAGGGCCTATCAATGCCTGGTGCATGCAGAGCACATCTACATGCTCCACGGAGGGCAGCCTGGCTTAGGGTATGGGCTGTTGATGGTGGAAGTAGGGGGTAGATGGAACTGTCACTGGAAGGGAAGGGGCCCTTGACTTGTCACACAGTAAGCAACTCACGTGTATTTTGGTGCTTGCTTGAGGTCTTCCCGTATCAGCCAAATAAAACTCAGTCGTATTATCGCTCTCAGAAGGATGAAAGAGTGAGTTGGCACAGCTCGAAGTCTGGTCACATACTTACCTGCTTCTCCTGAACTGGCCTAACCTGCGACCTGCTCAGCCCCAGTATGTATACATTGGAAGGCAAGAGCAAGGTCAGGCTACCTCGATCCAAGAGAGAGTAGCTCCAACTAGAAATAGACTCTTTTTACAAGTTTGTTTGTGCGTGCAGAAGAGAAGCTTTCTTGGATGCCGGTGACTCCGTTTGTTGATGTGATATGTTTGTTTTATGTATGCTGGGTGCACAGTATTGTTTTTTACCAGATAACATGGTAGGTCAGGAGAGAAATGGACGCCTCTAAATGTAGAAATAGTTACAAAATAAAACTGGAGCACGAGCACCTTCTTGAGGACGGAACAAGTGGAGTTACAACTGAGTTGCACTTTGCCCAGAAGGAAGATACGCCTGCCACAGAGATGTGTGCAGGCTGCTGCAGTCAATCTTTGGGTCTGACTCTGCCTTTTATCTTTTCATTTATGCGAGATAAATACAGCGTCATTAAGCTGCAAGACTCAGTTACGAGTGTTATACTGAAAGCATGTTGGTTGTGATTGCTGTAATGAAAGCAATACAAAAGCGTGTGCTGTGAGCCTAGGGTCTCTACTAGCTAGGTTGGTGTTTAGTTCTGCCCAGGTCGCACCGGCCGATATCGAACGAGTTTGCGCTCTTAGGCTCTGTGTTAGGAGACCCCCTTTATCAATGCCCCCACTCTCAGGTAAAAGTCTCGCCAGAGCCATGAACTATCCTGACCACCCCTAATCCATATGCTTGTTCAATTCTTTAAATTAGCTAGTACGGCGCCACGTAGTGACGTGTGCGGGTACAGCCAATCAGATGTTACAATTTTGTTTGCTGTCTGCCGGAGACCTTTTTTGCGACTAAAAACATAATTATAGCGGTCCTCGCGCTCCTCAGCAGATTTCGCGATTATTTCGTGAATCGCGAAATCACGAAATGCTGAAGGGTCTGGAAGATGACGATGAAGAGAGGAACCACTTGATCCTGCCTCAATATGCTGATGCTGGCTTATATCTTGAGCTTCAAAATGCCAGTAGCATTGATATGTTGCCAGAGACAGAATTTAATTCAACCTTAAGGCCCCAAACAGAAGACTTTTCTGGTGGTGGTTCACAGAGCTGCAGATGTACTGGATTTTCAACTCCCCATGGTGGAAACTAAAGTTATTCTCTTGAAAACTAAAGTTGATCTCTTGATTGAAATTTAGCAGCCTGGGCCTTCAACTACAGAGGCCTTGCTGCCCTTTAATGAAGCCATGACTGAGTCCCTGTTGGAGGCCTGGTCTAAGTCTTGCTTGACCACTAGCTAGCTGCCCTTTGCCTTATTGCAAGACAACACAGACCTTAACCAGATAATCCAACATTCCATTCACAGTATCCTACTCCTGAGAGCCTTATAGTTCATGATTCCAAGAGGAAAGTCATCCCAAACTCTTGTCCTACTGCTCCACTAGACAGGGAATCAAAAAAGAATAGCTGCTATGGACAGTAGGGTAATTTTCTTATGCCTCTTCTGGGTCACACTACTCATATGCTTTGGAACATGGTGAGTGAGGTTTTACCCGCTTTGTCTGAAGACTTATGAAATTCCTTCACCCGGGCAATGCAGGATCGCCAGGAGGAGGCAAAATATATTTCACCAGTGTTCTCATCAGGCACCCTGCTTGGATCCTAGCTTCATTTATGAACAAGCACATTGATGGGGCTAGGCTGTCTGGCAAAAAAGCAGAATCTGCTCTAGAACATTTTAAGAACAGCAAAGCTATTGCGTTTCTTTCCCCTTGCTCTCCAATTTCATCAGCAACACAGGAAGTGTTGAGGATACCCGATGGGGCATGCCTACTGCCAGAAGCAGCCCCCACAGCCCAACCAACAACCAGTTCAACCTTTTTGTGGCTCCTGGGGCTCAAAGTGCCTCACCATAATCATTGCACTATTTCATTGCTAATTAAAATAAAATTAACAAAGGAAAAGATCCAAGAAAATCCTACCTCAGATCGAAATGAAGTCACCTAAATAGATGAATAATTTGTAGAAGTCCCGTGAATTACACGGGACTTCTACAAATTATTCTTGGATCTTTTCCTTTGTTAATTTTATTTTAATTAGCAATGAAATAGTGCAATGATTATGGTGAGGCACATTGTGAGCATTTTTTGCCTACGAGTCTGTTTTTAGCCTGCTATCCTGGGCTTCTGATTCTTGTTTCAGATACTCCTGATTCTTTACATTCATACAGTTGAATTTGAGTGTTTTACGGTGAACTTATGCCGGCAGAAACTACTTTATCACAATTGATGCACAAGCTAAAACTGTTGGGGTATTCTAAATTATTGTTTGTATGGCTATAAGGTGTCTGTCATCTTAGTGGTCTGTGATAACATTTGGCCAATTACTCTGCTTCCCCCTGTACATTAACTCGGTCTCTATTAGTTTATGTGGGTTGGTGTATACAATTGGGTAACATAGGACTTTTGTCTATTTCTGTGTTTCCCTTTTTATTTTTAATTCTTTTTATTTATATTTTATGGATCCTTTCTTCGAATTATGATATGTTTTTTCTTTTCTGTTGTTAATGAACTTTCCCCTTTATCCGTAGATCTCAATAGGAATTCTTTTGTTCGTTGGAACTTTCCAAATATTCTACATTGATCGTGTTCTTTAAGACTTTTTGGCGTATACAGGTGTTTTTTTGGTAAGGTACTACATTTCCCTTTTGGTTTTCGCCTTTTTTGGTTAAAATTGTAGTAGTATTTAGGAACGATTGAGCAGAGATTTCTTTCATTATTCTATGACGCCTTTATTCTATCCATATTGAGACACCCTAAGGGTTCAATGTCAAGTAAATGACAGGTGCTTGGACTTTTTCCTTTTTTGCCAGCATTGCTGTCATTGTGTTGTTTATGACTCTTTATTTTGATGAGTCTCAACCAGAGATTAAATTATGTAATATTGCAATTTGTTTTGTTTGGTGTAAATCCAACTATTGAGTTGCATTATGTTAATTTTTATGATGTTTTTAGATTACGTGTTATTTGTGTGATTGCTGATTTTCAGTAATGATATCGTTTTGTGCTTTTTTGATTTAGTGTTGTGTTTATATGTGTATATTTATATTTGTTAGTTCTTGTTATTTACTAATGTCTTGTTTTTAGTCCTGTTCTATGTTATTTGAGTGTAATATATATGTTTTTTATTATGATTCTTTCAGCCCTGATGAAGTTCCTAGTAAGGGAATGAAACGCGTTGGCTGGAGTTTTTATGTCAGAGGACCTGTATCTGAAATTGAATAAAGAAGTCATTTATAAATCTATAACTGCTGAATTGGACTCTTTTTTGAGCTGTGCACCCCCATTTGAAAATAGAATTTAGTTATGCCCTTCATTTCCTGGCTACTCCTCCCAACATCTATCTATTTTTCGCCCAAAGGTCAGCAGATGATATCAATAGTCTAGTACTGATGACACTAGCTGAAGGTGTGATGGAGATAGTACATGATGTGTTACTTCTGGTACTTCCTGGTCCTCAAGGGGGCCTAAGACCGATTTTAGACCTCATGCTCTTGAACACCTTTCTCGGAAAGAATACATTCAAAATGATGACTCCTGCCCAGATCCTTTTGGCCTTGCACTCCGAGGACTGGATTGTTTTCTTAGACCTGCAGAACAAGTATTTTCATGTACTGATCATTTGGTTCCACAGGGGGTATCTTTGCTTTGTAGTGGGGTCAGACCACTTTCAATTCGCCATCCTGCCCTTTGGCCTTCCATTGGCCCCGCGGGTGTTCAGGAAGGTTAAGTCAGTAGTTACGGCTCACCTGCACAGGCGATTGATACACTCATTCATGTCCATCGACTGGCTGTTGAAGGTAAGCTCATCTCAGCTTGTTTTGGACCACCAACAGTCAACAGTTAAATTGCTGTCCATTCTGGGGTTCTCCATCAATGAGCCAAAATCACATCTTCATATTGTGCAGAGTATTCCCTTTATAATAGCCCTTCTGAACACAGTGACCTAGAAGGCATTTCTGTCCCAGCAATGGGACATATAGGCTATGATACCGATGATTTATGCGAGGTTGTTTGTTCAGGGCTTGATGGTTGTGAGGCTTCCTAAACTATTAGCATAGTGTATCCTTCTAGTGCCTCATGCCCATTGGCATATGTGGATTTTTCAATGGAACCTTCGATCTCAAAAGGCCCTGCACTGGGTGTGCTTTCTGGACAACATCTACATCTGTGACAAAGCGGCTCAGAAGATTCTGTAGTGGATAAAAGATGTCATTCTTACATGCAGCAGACCGTTCTCTTTACCCCCTCCAAAGCTCACAGTACTGAAAGACACATCATGTCTCGGATAGGGAGGCCACCTAGGCTAGGTGGAGATCAGCACCACCATCATATCAACCTTCTACAACTGTGAGCTGTTTTCACTAGCACTGAGGGCCTTCAAACTTTCCATCAAAGGCAAAACAATCCAGATGTCAGACAACACGACCGCCATATGGTATTGCTACAAGCAGGGTGGAGAGGGTTCTTGTGCCCTCTGTCTGGAGTCTGAGACTTTAATAATGACTGGCACTTCATGGTATTTGCCTGCCAGTCTGTCACCAGGCACAGTCCGTCAACATCAGGGCAGATAAACTCAGCAGGAATCATTTTATCAACGATGTGTGATGTCTACACCTGCAGATGGCTCTTGTTATCTTCGCCCAGTGGGGCATTTCTTCTGCAGATCTTTTTGCTATCTCTGAAAGGACTCAATGTTCATCCTTCTTTCCACAGGAGTTTCCTACTTTAGGAGCTTTGGGAGACGTTTTTCATCTCTGTTAGGACTTCGGCCACCTAGAGGCATTTACACCTCTGCCTTTGTTCCCATGGGTACTGAAGAAAGTCAGGTAGGACTGAGCACAGATCATTCTGGACTGGGCTTGGAGGGTTTGGTACACCAAACTCATCAATCTGAGCATGTACCCTACTGTTTGACTGCCTCTTCTGAAGGATCTACCATCCTAACAACGGGGCATGATGCTGCACCCAAATCTCCACAGTCTACACCTCTGCATGGAGATTGAATAGAACCAACTGAGACATTTTTAATCTTCCACTGGAAATGGTGAGTGTAATTTTAGCTAGCTTGCCGCCCTTCCACCAAATCTGTATATTCAGGCCATTGGGATAAAATTGTTGTCTGGTCTGACGAAAAGCAAGTTAACTCCCTACATGCAAAACTACTATTGTTTGTACTGTCTTTAATTCGTCAATGTTTGCTGTTAGGACAGTTACGTGTTATTTGTCGGTCCTTTCGGCCTTCCTTCATTTGCCTAATCAGTCCTCTTTATTCGTTCAAAACACTTTATTTCGGTCAAAGACCTTAAAAGCAAATTAGTCAACGTACAATTTACAATATTGCACAAATTACTTTACTCAACTAAGCCCATGTGATGTGTTTTCTTAAAAGAGCTTTGCAGATGTTTATCCCTGCCCCTTTAGTTATGCCCCAGTGGGACCATAATTTACTCTTGATCTTCTTAATGTGTGCTCCATTCCAGCCTCTTCACAGCTGTACTCTGAGCTGTTGACCCTGAAAACAATTGTTCTCATTGCAAGCACTTTTGCATGTTGTGCTACTTAAGCTTCCGTGCAACTGGTGCCTAGGACCCATGCAACATTTGTCCCAAAAGTAGCGTCACTTTTCCATGTGAGTTCATCACACTCTCAGATTTCTTTCCTCCACCGCATCCATCCAAAGAGTAGGAGAAGTTTCACTGGTTGGACCAACTGTATGCCCTTAGTTTCTACTCGATAGGACTAAGTAGTACTGTGTTGATGATCAAGTGCTTGTTGGGTATGCAGGTGGAAAAAAGGCAAATGTGATTCAGAAGCAAACCTTAACGTACTGTATGGTCCTCTCTCTCAAAATGTGTTATATATTGGACAAAATGACCCTGAAAGGGGGCTTAGAGCTCATTCCACCAGAGCAAAGGCTCACACAACTGCTTTGGCTTAGGGCATTCGGTGTTAGACATCTGTCAGGCAGCCATTTGGACATCTGTACATACCTCAACCACTCATTATTGCATCGATTTTCAAGTCTACAGGGAGGGCCATTTTGCCGGCTCGATCCTACAAGACTCCCTAGTGTAATGTCCACTACTCTGACCCACCTCCTTTGAGGAGGCATTGCTTTGGCATCGGCTCACTAGGTGATGAATCTGCAATTAGAAGTGTCCATCTGAAGAATAAGTTACTTCCTTTGGCAGTGTTCATTTTGGTGGATGCCCTATGTAACCACAGATTCGTCACTTCCCACCTCCATGTTCTGTGGAATGGACTTTTTGGAATGAACACGGTTCCAAGCTAGATTTGCACATGGTCAGTTCATTTCAATCTGTCAGCCACACTCCGCCTCTGAGGGTGAACAAGAGTACGGTAAACTGTATGTACCCATGACGTTCGTGCACAGGGGAGGAGCCTACACGTGACTCCATGTAGTCATGTCCACGGGCAGGAAGGAGTCACATCTGAGTTCGATGGCTCCACCTGCTAGCACAGAGGAGCTATTATAGAGAGTTTCCGGTTCCAGGCGTGTGGGCCAAGATTCAGAAGTTGAGGGATTAGATAGAGATTCCACCAGGAAGAGCATTACGAAAGTAAGAGTTTATTCTTTTTTTAATTGTAAAGAATAGAGGCAAATCAAACCCCTGGCACGGTCCTCACTGTGAATATGCTGGTTTGGTCACCTCTCAATCTCTCACAGGCAGTGTGATGTGTGAGTCCTGCCTATCGGCATTTTCTATGTAAACTCGCTGTGGCTGCATGGCTGTCAATTAGGGGTAGTAATTGCTACCCCCTCGCCCTGCACGTCGCACTACCATTGCTACCTTGGTCTCACTGGCCATGAAGCAAGCACTGCTTACTTGCTATAGCTTCCACTCTACCCGATCTCAAGGTCCTTCTGCACGATCTAGAAGGCTCTGGAGAGGTTTAAAGTGGGCAAGTGGTCAGCCCCCAATGTCAGTGACGTCAAAGGCTGCGTCCTCACTTCCACTACCCCAGGCATTTTGGTGAATTTGCATCCATGCTAGCCATGGCAAGTTTCCCAGGCCCAGTTGTGATGTGCTGCTCCAGGCCAGTTTTTTTCTTTCAGTTCTGGGATTTGTAGTCTTGATTATACCATTATAACACAGGACTACAAGTCCCAGGATTCAAAGGGGGAAAAAACCTGAACTGGAGCAGCACGCCATACATGGACCTGGAAATCTCGGCAGCTGTGACGCCAGTTGTTGGCTGGGATGGAACCGGTGCTTCCTTTTATTTCTGCAAACGGGGGCCGTTTCTTCGAGTGAGCGCTCTGCACTTCCGAGCCGCAGTGTCCGCCGTCCATGGAAGGAGTCTCCTCAGAGGCAAGGCCCTCGTTGCACCAGGTCTTTCAGAGGTCGGCTGCATTGGAAGACGGCCAAGGCAGAAGTGTGTTGACATTCAGAACAATGCATGCCGCTTGCTGTGGGCTGACGGGGCGTGGTGCAGAAAGGCTTGTTCCTACTATGTCTGCCGGGCCAAACATAAAAGAGCTAATTTTAGACCAACTTGAAGGAAGCAAAAAATTGTCAGGCGTTGAGAAATACACCCATTTGACGATAGTTACAATTAGTAATTCATTTACTAAGAAAAATGAAACAACCGCCGCAGGTCCTATACGGTTCGCACAGAGGTAATCACAGATCACACTTACATACTAGCTAGAGTTTAGAAGAAAAAAACATGTCACCGAGCGGCCGCTGCATGCGTGCAATGTGTCTCAGGCCACGCCTGCTCCGTTCAGAATGTGACGCTTCTTCCTTTCGAAGTCACCCAGAGGGTTTTTCGAATAGGCAAGAAACACGTTTTCTAGGAGAGGTGACGTCTGTCGCCTTTCCTCCCACAGGAGTTCGTTGGGAGAGCGCGAGAGGCATTTTTAAGTCAACTGTATGGCCTAACGGCTAGCTCGCTCGATCAAATCTGGGGAATTGTGTTCGAGTCTCGGCAATGACGCTCACCATCCTGTGATTCTGGGAAAATCACTTAAATCTCCCCGTGCCTAACAAAATGAATGTGTCCTTGTGTAAGGCAACTGGTTCCTCTGTAAAGCCCTCTGATACCTTCGAGTTAAGTTCCCGCTATATTAAACTCCGGAAAAAAAACACTCTGTGTTTGTTTTGATAGACACCTCCGTAAGAAACATGCATGCACTACTGCAGGTACCTGCATACCTGCCTTGGAAATGTCGGCAGACTGATGCAAAACATAAAAATACTTGTAGTACCATAGAGAGGCTTAGGTTCAGCCCACTACATCCATTGACCTCATTCATACCTGTCAACCTGTTGGCTCTCGATTAAAGGCGAAACGAGATGTTTAAGCGGGTGATACCATTAGAGTGAAAGCAGAAAAAAGTGATGCAGGTTTGCAAAGAGAGCGATAATTGTCGTGTTACAAAAGAATCCTAAAAACTTTACATGAATTCTTTTTCACCTATACAGAATGACAATGGGCCAGCCTCCCCCAGCCTCTGTCTAGGGCAGGACATTCTGTCAGACAGAAGACACGTGCAAAAACGCCAATGCTGCTACATGAGAATCCAGTTCAAGAAAAGAAGCTGGTGAAAGAAGTTAAAAAGAAGGGGCTAGAGTTCTTTCACAGTCTCGCCATTTTAGAACTGATGCATTTTCAATATTATATTCAAGGAAGCCATGATTGCTCCTTTTTTATTTTATGCAACTAACAACCATTGACAAAGCCAGTAGTTCTGGCTTGTTGCAGGTGTAACGTTACTTGTTGTGTTATATATCTGGATACATTGACAGAAGAGGCAAAATACCAGTCAGGCTGTACACTATACTAAGCACAGATTTTTAGCTTAGGTGTTTTAAGCCACGCCCTTAATTACATCGAACACCCCCTTTGGAGAGATCCCCCAGTTTTTTCATCCCACTTAAAGCCCTGGAAACAACACCATGTCACAGTCACCTCATGGCCTGGCACTGTGCATCATGCATGACTCATGACTCAGATTGCCTATGTGCAAGGGCATAGTGAACCCTACCCCCACCCCTTGCTTTAGGACCTACAGCAAGGGTGAAATTCTTGATGGGCCTCTTCTGTCTGCAACTCTGCAGACAAAGGCTCAGCTCATAATTAATATGAAAAGGTGGGTGAGTGAGTAAGTGAAGGGATGGGTGGATGGCTGGATAGATTAGTGAAAGGGTGAATGGATGAATGAAAGGGTGAATGGAAAGATAATGAGAGAAATGATGGATGGATGAGTGAGTGGAAGGATGGATGAGAGAAAAGGTAAAAAGATGGATGTATGGGAGGAAAGGTAGATGGATGGGTAAAAGGGTGGATGGATGAGTGAAAGGATGGATGGATGAGTGAAAGGGTGGATGATGGGCAAGTGAATGGGTGGATGGATGAGTGAAATGATGGATGGATTGATGAATTGATAAGTGAAAGGGTGAATGGATGGACGGATGAGTGAAAGGGTGGATGTAAAGATGGATGAGTGAGTGAAAGGGAGGGTAGATGGACAAAAGGATGGATAGATGAGTGAAGGAGTGAAAGGGTGGATGGATGAGTGATAGGGTCAATGGATGGATTCATGAGTGGATGAGTAGATGGATGGGTGGAAGGAAGGATGGCTAAGTGAAAGGGTCGATGGAGAGAGAAAGGGAGGATGGATGGATGACTGCAAGGGTGAATGGGTGGAAGGATGAGTGACTGGGTGGATGGATGAGTAAGTGAAAGGATGGGTGAAAGGCTAAAAGGCTGGATGGATGAGTGGTTGGATGGGTGGAAGAGTGGATGGATGAGTGTACCAATGGATAGGGTGAAAGGGTGGATGGATGGATAATGGATGGATGAGTGAAAGGGTGGATGAGGGATGGATGAGTGAAAGGGTGGATGAGGGATGGATGAGTGAAATGAGGGATGGAAAGATACATACATGATGGATAGGTTTGCAAATGGTTGAATATATTTGGATATGGATGGGCTTAATGATATTCTATTGCGCGACCTCCTCTGATGTGTCTGTAAAACTTACCTTTCGTCCCAAAGTTTTGTCCTGAAT
Organism: Calotriton arnoldi; assembly: GCA_963921515.1. Classification (NCBI taxonomy): domain Eukaryota; kingdom Metazoa; phylum Chordata; class Amphibia; order Caudata; family Salamandridae; genus Calotriton; species Calotriton arnoldi. Next base: position 2,380,561 of record CAWUFW010000591.1, on the reverse strand, counting down.
TTTGACCTCCTGTCCTGAATTTTTGTCCTGATTTTGACCCTTTGTCCTGAATTTTTACATTCACCGTCCTGAATTTGCACCCATGCCAGTTGGTCAACTTACCTGCATACCTGCCTAAAAAGAAGGGCATTTCAGTGCCTGGCGGGCTAAAACTTATTATTTTCTTAGTCATGATTGTGTGTTTAAACTATGTCTTCAGTAATCTAAAGCCCGTATGGTGTTTTCTTGGACCAATATGAATCCTGTGACATCCATTAAAACTAAAAAGGATTTCTAATACCTGCTCTAAGTACACCAACCCTCTAGAAAGCACCCCTACTGGTCTACTAGAATGATATATAAATTGTTGCAAGCATATGGCCTCTACGTTTAAGTGGCAGTTTGTTTTAATGTTCTTCTTTTTGTTTTTGTGGCATATGCTTACATTAAATCTAAATTCTAACCACCACAACTGCTTATTTATTTATTTTATTTTATTTATTTATAAAGTTTTATATAGCGCGAACAAGATCCCGAAGGATATCAGAGCGCTTTACAAAAGGATGGAAGGAAGGTAATAAATGCAAAATCGACATCAAGTAAGAATAACAAACATGAATAATTACAAAATTACAGGACAAGGGGTCAGAGGAGAGTAATACAATACCAGGTACATAGCGGGCTAAGAGAGGGGCACATGATGAGGTGAAGAAGAATAGCATCCTCTGAAGGTCTAACGGTTGCAGGATCAGTGACTTAGAGCCGATGATCCTAACCCAATTAAGGTAAGAACTTGTTCATTAGGAATCTTTTGGCTTCCAGTTTGAAAGCAATCGTGGAGGAGATTCTGCGTACTTCCGGTGGAAGAGAGTTCCATATCTTCGGGGCAGCGCCGGAGAAGGTTCGGTGGCAGGTTCTCTTTTTGCTAAAGATGTGTGTTTTCAAGAGGAAAGTGTTAGCGCTTCTTGAGGCTCTACCACCAAAGGATAATTCAAGATTTTGCGCTAGGTAACTGGGAGTTTTGAAATGGAGGGCTTTGTGCCCCAGAACGTCAATCTTTAACTGAATTCGAGCTTCGTAGGGCAACCATTTAAGAGATTTTAGGACTGGGGATATGTGCGCATTTCTTTTGGTACCTGTAACCAGTCTAGCCGCAGCGTTCAGGGTTGCCCTTAGTGGAGCCAGGGTATATTTGGGGAGGCCACAGAGCGTAGCGCTGCCATAGTCTAACCTCGGCAAAACAGGCGCTTGGACCACCTGCTTGAAATCAGTTTGTGGAAGGAATGGTTTGATATTTCTGAGTGTCCTCATCAAGTGATTGGCTCCCTTACACACATTGCTGATATGAATCTTCATGTTCAGATGCTTGTCCAGGGTGATTCCGAGAGATTTGGCTGAGTCTATAATGAGGGGGGAGCAGTTGAAAGCGGTGAGGTGATTCAACCAAAGGTCTAGCTTGGGGATGTGGTTCGGAGGAGAGATGAGAAGATTCTGTTTTGGAGGTGTTGAGCAGGAGGTGGTTCTCGGTTAACCAGTTTTGAGTAGACGTTAGGGTAGTGTTGAGAGAGATGATATCAGGGGAGGAGATTTTCAAATAAAGTTGCGTATCGTCCGCTTACATATGGAAGAGAATGTTCGTGGAGTTTAGTGAATTAGCTAATGGTTCCAAGAATAGGTTGAAGAGTATAGGAGTTAGGGCGGACCCTTGGGGGACCCCCATGAGTACTGGAGAGGGCTGGGAGAGAGAGTGGTTCGCCTTGACTCTTTGTGATCTGTGTTGGAGGAAGGACGAGAACCATTGTTACACCCGACCAGAGAAACCCATCCTGTTCTTCAGAATGGATAGGAGGTTGTCGTGATTGACCGTGTCGAAGGCGGAGGAGAGGTCAAGGAGGATTAGGAGGCAGGATTCATTTTGGTCAAGCATTTTTAAAATGTAATCAATAACGTGAGTGAGAGCCGATTCAGTGCTGTGCCCCCTCCGAAAGCCAGATTGATGCTGGTCTAGGAGTTGGAAATTCTCTATGTGAGCACAGAGTTGGGATTGGATGCATTTTTCTAGGAGTTTGGCTAGGGTGGGGATGTTGGAGATAGGGTGGAAGTTGGTGAGGTCAGCTCTATCTGCGTTAGTTTTTTTTAGTATAGGTGATACCTGAGCTGCTTTTAGGCAGTCTGGGATCGTGCCTTGTGACAGTGATGCGTTTACAATCTTTGTCCAGGTGGGGATGAGGACATTCTTGATTTCTTTGAAGATGGATGGAGGCAACGGGTCGCTGAAGTGATTAGATGGGTTGATACTCGGAAGAATCTTGTTGATATCTTTTTCACTAAAGGGGGTAAAGGTGCCCCATGATGCATTGTTCTTGGTGTTCAAGCTGATAGGTTTGAGCTTTTCTAAGAGGTCAGGAGGTGGTGCGGACCCAGAATAAGGCATTAGAGCCTTCTTAGAGGCGAGTTCAATGTTGATGAGTGTTGATTTCTCAGTGAAGAAAGCAGCCAGCTCGTCGCATGAGGGTGGGCTGCCTCCAGAATCAGAGTGGTTTGGAGCTACCACTGATTGCTGTTTAACCAATTCAAAAAGTTTCTTGGGGCGGTTAGCAGCTTGATCAAGTTGGTATCTGAAGTAGTCTGCCTTAGCACTCTTGATTTGTTTGTTGTAGAAGCTCCTAACATCTCTAAGGAGTTTTAGTTGGTCCGAGGAGGGTTTGGATCTCCAGGATCGTTCAACTTCCCTAAGGTTGCGGCGTTCCGAGTTTAAATTGTCGTTGAACCACGGTTTGGATATTTTTGTTGAGGCATTTTTTTGTTGTAGTGGTGCAATGTCATCCATGATGTTGGAGATGGTCGAGTTGTAAAAGTCGGTGAGTAACTGAACCTCAACCAAGTCAGCTTGGGAGGAGAAGGCAGATTTACAGTGGGCTGCTAGTTCATCTGAATTTATAGATCTGAGGTCCCTTTTCCAGATCTTTGATTTCGTTGGTTGGGCCTTCCTCATAGACACCTCCCTGTTAATATAAAAGAGGTTGCAGTGGTGGTCGGACCAATCGCAAGGGGTAATGGTATCCAATGTGATGGTCTGTCCTTTGGAGATGATGAGATCTAGAATTTCTCCTTTATTATGAGTTGGTTGGTCACAATGCTGAATCAGTTCTTGATCATTTAAGAATGATTTAAGGCAAGTTACAGCGTGGTCGTTGGGGTTAGACCAGTGAAGGTTGAAATCACAGAGGAAGATTTGGGACAATACTGAGTCGACATTGCCAGAGATGATTTCCATTAGTTGCTCGATGAAGGGGAGATTGTCTCCCGGGGGGGGGGGGTGATAAAAAGTGTGAAGTTTGCACACCGGCAGGTTATTACTTGAAATGCTGAGGCAGAGGTATTCACAGGAGGAAGGCGTAGAGGACTCAGAGTGGGAAATCGAGAGTGTGTTCCTGTGAATACAGGCTAGGCCACCACCCAGCTTCAGAGCTCTGTCAAGACAAATTATGTCGTGGGTAGGAGGTACTAGGAGGTCTAGGATAGGAGTGGAGGCGGGATTTAGCCAAGTTTCAGTGAGGATGATAATGTCTAACTCATTGTGTTGGATGAGGCCGAAGATGTCGGAGGCGTGTTTACTGGCTGACCTGCAATTGAGTAGCACACATTTAAGTCATACCTGATTAAGGGGGGAAGTAGTCTGGATGACGTTCACTCTTGTGAGGTTGTCATTATTGATGACTCTAAGATTGTGAGGGGGTTCTCTGTTCGGGTTAGAGTGGATGGTTTGTATTTGTCCCTAAGGGAGCGTATTGGAGTTGGACCTAGGTGAGTATCATGGAACAACCTACTAGCTGTGCCAGTGCTCGTTTTTTCTGACATGGTATGAAAAGGAGATGCTCATGTTAAAACGTGCAGCGAAAGTAATATAACCAATAAACAAATAAGTACTGGCAATGCATTCAGGAGGCTTGTGGGTGTGCCAAACCAGTTTTCTGCTCAAAACTGACTGCTTAGTCAAGAAGCAAGAGAGAAAAAAATCCAAAATATTTAGGGTAGGAATAGGGAATATTGATGGGTAGTGAAGAAGCAGAACTGGAAAGTCATATAATTGCTGTAAGTAGGGAAAAGCTGGAGACTTGCTAAATGCAGTGCTTCAATTGTTAGGAAAACAAAACGATTACATGGAGAAATTGTTATTTATTTATTTAGAAGCTTTGTATAGTGGATGTGTAGTCTTTCTGTAACTTCAGAGCAAAAGGTAAGGAAATGAAGTTAGTGACCAGTAAGGTGGGGTGAGTAACGCCGACTGATATCCTTCAGCAAACCTCAGCACATAGGGTACAGCCCTGGAGCCGCGACTGCAAACAGGGGCTCCTAGTGTTTAAGCAGCCGACGCCTCTTCATGACTTGCAATCTTTGAGACAGTGATGCTTTTCCTACAGAACGTATTAAAGCATAATATGCATTCAGTCATTTTCTTCTCTTTGGGGTCAGCAAATACTCTTGGGGGCAATACCATGCTCACTCGAGTGATCGCCTAATCAGTTTTTAGGGTCGCCACAGGCCAGTAGTTTTTCAGCTTATACGCCTGCTTCCAGAAAATATTCACCTCGCCACCTCCTGATGTGATTTTTCCTGCCGTTGATTTTCCTTTGAGTAAGGCCGAGTTAACCAGACATCGCGGTGGTCCACTGTCGACAACACTTACCTCCATTTTTCCATATTAACTACATGACTTCGACTTCCTTTTGATTTTTGTTTCTCCAGATTGGTGAACCTTCCCAGAGTGAGTGATACTCTCATATCCATTGATACTACTACTTGTCATTCTGAAGAATGCCCATATTAATATATTCCCTTGTTCTTCTTTCTACAAGTAGACAATTGCTCTTGCGTCCTAATCTCTGTTCTTGTACTGATGATGACCCTTCGTTCCTTGTGGGTCGAAGCACCGGCGACGACTCTAACAATAGGAAGTCATTTATTTTGAACTGTGGTGGGACTTGGCATCCCAGGCCCAAAACTACATGCAAAAATAAATTGTTCCTTTTTTTAAATGTATTATACACACACACTATTGTACAGCACTAAGTTATTCACTCACTGTGTGATCGATCACTGGAGCACTGAGCAGTTTTTAGTGAATTGTGAAAATATGAAGGAAGTCTACAAGTGGTATTTTTCTCCATTTATTGATATCTTGTAATCTTGACATCACTTGCGGATTGATCAATAATATGCATACATTCATTTCCCTTTGTTGATTGAGCACGCCACAAGAAACAGCTGTTATTTTAATGAAGAAAAGGAAAAAAGGCAGCCTGGAAGCAGCTCTCTTTACTAAAGTGAAACTGTTCCTCCCAGAATGTGACTTCAGAACTCCTGTTCAAGCCCTCATGCTCTTGCTTCTGACTGGTGGCCACCCCTGCTCCATGGCTTCCCAGGTTCACACTGGCTCTCTTAAAGACATCTCCCATGCTGCGGCACTGCCAATCCAGGGGTTGAAGAGATATGATTACATTACCCCCACCTGGTAGAATCAGGCTCAGCTTGCCTGGCCACGCCATCTTCAAAACCAGATGCATTATTTACAGAGCATGACCTGCACCCCCCACATAAAGTCCTAACAAGCTCAGCATCTCCAGTGCTTCTCAGCACTCCCACAGCCAGGACTCCATCAGACTAGAGGCAAAAAGTGTAGAAAAGAAATAAGGCAACGGACCTTCTCCATCCATGCACCTAGAATCTGGAACAACATCCCTGTATCTATCAGGACTGCATCAACCCTGCTCATTTTAGGAAAGAGTTAAAGATGTTCCTTTTCAACAAATACTACATCATAATACTGTAACAGCACACTTCTTCTCTTAGAACCCAGCTAAATCTCCAGTCACTCGTTTTCTCTATTTTTGCCTTTACCCAGTCATAGCAGTCAGCTGCCTTTTGGATAAGTATGCACTATACAAATACAATACTACATACATACAAATACATACAGCGTGGTCAAAACACAGACAAGTGGTACAATCAGTCTATATTTTCGGATTAAAACTACAAATGGCATAGTAAAAAGATATCAGGAAATGAGGTAAAGAGACCTTAAAAGAATACATGTAATGGTAAGACACGTAGTTGATAACACGGAAAACGTCAACGGTAGGCTGATCAGTGTTTTTCTAATATAGTTTGAAGGACTTACAGTGGGTATATTGAAAAAGTCTGATTAAAAGGCATGTTTGCAAAATTGAGTACGATATACAATACAGGTTTTCTTCGTTTTTTTCTATAATCATGCCAATGTTTCATTTAATTTGTAGAAATCGAAGTTGACGGACGCTTGATGAAGAAGGGATTGAGCACGAAACGCATTGAGAAATTGTTTGTGAATTAATTGGTGAATATTCACACGGATAGAAACAAAAGATACAATCACCTTGTTTTATTGAAATATATATTAACGGAATATGGCCAAATAAAAATAAATTAATACTGTATCCAGAGATGCTATACTACATTGTTATGTAAGGACATAACGTCGTTGTTGCAGGGATTGATAGAAGATTTTATATCTAATGGAATATTAATAAACTATGACTGTAAAAGGTTTGCCTGACTAGCATGACAAGCAGGTCGTGTGCATTTTGAACTTCTTAATGTGGGGTATTTCTGCTACATTAGTTTAAATAGCTTGCAGGACAAAGCAAGGGCAGTTTGGGATATCGGACTTGTTTAGCATCTGAATTTATGGTTGAGTTGTACCAACTTGTAAGTAAGTCCGTTTTTATATAGCGCAGCTACTCACCCTTACGGGTCTCAAGGCGCTGGGGGCCGTAGTGGAAATTAAGTGAGCTATTGCCCAGAGTCACACGGTGCTGAGCTGCCGCCGGAGCCGGGGATCGAACCGTGAACCCTGTGCTCCGAAGTCAGCTGCCCTGGCCGCTGCACCACACCTCTCCACAGTATTTGATTTTTAGAGACTTATTTACAAACAATAATTATGTTAATAGTAAGCAAAATTTAGCAGATTTGCTGCAAAACCTACCTAATTGCACCCCTATATTTATTTTACTGGCAGAAGGTTGTTTACTCAATACTGCCATTTCCTGTAGGTGGAGCACTGTTTGAATTTGAAGTACCCGACAGCTAGAAGACCCGATGTGGCCTTACATCATTCACTGACTGCCGGATTCTAGTTGCAGATCTCCATGAGTGCTTTGTGGGTTGTGCCAGGCACCCTGATGTATGGTCATAGTTGGGCAGCTGTGGGAGAGAAGATAGGAATATTTTACTTATCACGGCGAGGGGACCAACCACCCAGTCTCCCCAGAAAGTGCCAGCCAATTATTCTTGATACAACGGAATCTCTTTAATGTTTTTGGAAATTCAATTTTATTATATCATAAAAGCCCCTACTCCAGTGCGAGTTTGGACTTTCTATTTATGTTATTCCCAAAGGGTACCTTTGCCTTCAACAGGATAAATTATTCGGAGCACTCCGCATGCACCAAGCAGAGCACCAGTATGCCTGGCCATGACACCACTCTCAACCCTACTGGCCAACAAGAAGCAACACATAAAAATAAAAGTAGACATTAGACAAAACACTCCACAAACACTCAACATATCACAGTTATGCCTTGTATCTGGTTATCCACACCTGCCAACAGTGACAACAAGACATAACAAGCATAAAGCCACAACAGAGCACACCAGGAAGAACTGTTCGGCGTGTATCCACTAGAACTCAGAGAGGCTTTAACGCCGGCTCTCAACAGCTCCCATCATTTTTTGGTAAAGGGATGTCACAAAATGACATCCAACAGAACACATGAGAACACTAAAACACACACCCAACTAAGCTCAGGTGGGTTATGTATGTGGCTGTACCAGTTAAACTGAATAATACTATCACCATTTATTTACAGCACTTATAAACACCAGAATTGCAGTATGAAGCACAGTATAAAAAACAAGCTGTCATCATTGGGTTCCCAACAGTGTGAACCATCAAAGATATGTCACAGAAAAGAAACAACAGAACAGTTTAGAAAAAAAAAGCAAAACTGCAATAAAACAGTTACATTAATTTAAGGCAGTCCTAATTTGCCCTATACTTTCGTCATCATGAATGACAGCTCCCGGTTCCTTTAAATAGCAATACCAGCCTCAGAATATTTCTAATCGCAAAGCCACGGGTAAATACCTGCTGTAAGAGCTATATAAGCAGGTGGTGAAGGCCTTTGACATCAATATCAAACACCCATATGATGAAGCTGTCAGCTGATTAGTGTGAATCCTACATATGTGTAATTTTGCCTGCTTAATGTGCCATCTCAAACTTTTGTTAGATACATGTAAGAGCTTTCTTGTCTTTATGTCATACTACTGTATATTTGCAATACTGCTCTCAATAAAAAGAGTTAAAAAAAATATATATCAAACACCCATAGTCTAAATATGTCAAGTCCAGACTATCCAATGGACTACAGGTGATCCTTTAAAAGGGAGTCCATCAATCTACTTCATACAAAGCAAGCCATGCCTCACAATGTTGTACATGGAGCAGAACCCTATAAACATATCATCATTTACTTTTTCATACTCTGGTCTGCGATGGAAACATTGGAATGGGAAGTACGCCACCCAAAATATTCGATAATACTACAAAGACTTGATGCACACTGCGCTATACCAATGCCATTCAGAAGAGCCAGTGCCAGATTAAACCCTGTGGAGGCCCGTAGGAAGTCGAAATTTCAGGGACCCACACGCATATTATCTCCTAATAAAATTAAATTTTACCAACCAACAATTTTAATAAACCAATTTTTTTACACAAAACTAAACATTAACAATTATTAATGTTATTAAACAAAAATTAATTGGAAACAATTTAAGAAAGCTTGATTGTAATTTTCTTTCAAAACCTGCCTGTTGCTTAAGGCTTGACTAGAAAAATATTGCATCTCGTGGATTTGCCTCAAATGTAATTGCTCAAATAAGAAGCGTTTTCAAAATATATGCACTATTGCAGACACAGACACTGGAGTAGTCCATTTTGGTCATTGCATTTGTAATCTTTGCCCCAGGCAGAGTGGTTTTAGTTGGAAAAGCATGTTGTGTTTGGGTCGTGCTGTCTTATGTTTCCCCGTCCTCCAATAGGTGTGAGTGAAGTTAGCATTGTAGTGGTATATGCATGTAACACACACATTTGGATGCAGAGTTCTACAGTGTTGCCAAGACTGAAATTTAGTTGATTGATGCAGGCCACAACAGAGTTCCTGGAGAGAAGATACCCCAAGACGAATGATTGAACAACTACTGTAGCGTCATCAGGAGGATGGTCAGGGAGGTGTGCCACCATGTTTGTAATCTCTGTATTCAGTTATTGGGAGATGTGGTGAGCAGGCAGGTATTCCCCCTCTACTAGTATAATAATTCCACCAAGCTTTGTCTGAAGGTGTCTTCTATTGAAGATACTGCCAGAATGAAAGTAGGATTAAAATAGATGAAAATGTGAAGGACCAGGACCTTCTAAAATAACCTTGCAACATTTAAGTGCCTCCTACTCGTCTTTATTTCTCATAAGTACAGCATCTGAAAAGTGCTCACTTGACTGACAAGTTCATGTTCTAAATTGAGTCTTTCTTTGTACAAATACATTCTTTATGCGTCATCTGCATCTTTTTAAACACAACATTTGAAATCTGCTTAGTGTCTTTTTTTGTAATAGTTGCTTAGTCTGATATTAAACCCATCTGTTCAGGCCCTGGCTGCCCGCCCGCTAGTGCCAGGACACCCCAAAGGGGTAACAATGCGCTGTATACATGCTCAGTCAGTCAGTCATTCTAGCTTAAGATAACTCACATTTAATATCACTGCATAGCTTACCCCATTAGACACAGAGTTCATCAGTGATTATAGAATTGAGAAGGTGGTGCTACTTCCCAGCACTATCCTCACTGCACTGGTTTATTATTTTTGTTTTCTTTTTTATTTTGTTGAATTTGACAGCAGCAACATTTCAATCAGAAATGTTTGACATCACTTTACATGGTTAATATGTAATAGTACTTGCACTATGGCAGCATGTCATTGAGATTGGTGAAAACACACATTTGATTAATACATAAAATATACATATTTTCCACAACGTGGGGAACAGTCACTCTCTTTTTTTAAGTAGTGACATTTCTATGCTGTTTTGAATTACTCTATAGAGGTGATGACTGGAAGTAGAATGTTTCAGTACAAAGGGCGTAGAAGGTGTAGGGGTCGTAACTTTGAGTCCGCGCACAGTGACTGAGGTGTAACTATATGGCTGTGGTTGGTGGAGCTTAGGTTTTGAGAAGGTGTTTATCAGGATAGGATAACCAACATGTAGTTTGGAGCCGGACCTTTTTTTTAATTAAAAAAAGCAGATATTGTTCAACTTGTATATGGCCCGGACCTTGGGGATGAGCTGCTGATTTTGTGTTGGTATGTGGAGGTGGGGGATTGTTAAGGTAAGTTACACGGAGTGCGGGCAGCAAAGTTTATGATCTTGTCTGTAAGAGCGCAGCAGTATTTTGTGGGACACCAACTAAACTGTTAAAATGTTTCCAGTGTTCCAAATTCTAATGAGTGGATTAGTGATTTGGCTATGTTAAATGGTATAATTGTTCGTATGGATGTACATTCAGTGACTGCAAATGTTGTGCATTGCATGGATGGCCAGAAAACAACTCTGAAGTTTCTGTCCATGGGGGCAAATTTCAGACAATTGGAAGAAAATTAGATCAAGCCAGTAATAGGAATGGATGCTGTTGTGGTGCAAACTAATTGAACCTCGATTTTAGAGGAATTCAGCATGAGTGACTATAATGTCATTCAATGTCTGATTGCAGGAAAGCAGTTTGTGATGCATGACGAGAGGTGGGAGTGTAGGAAATAAAAAAAAAAATTGTATGTAGTGAGCATGGAGGTGAGAGAATAAACTAAGGGGGATATGTACAATAGAAGTGGCGGAGCGTGTCGTTCGCCTCCTGGGCTTAACGACACGCTCCGCCACTTCGGAAACGCAAGGCTGCACCATATTTACAAGAATGTGGTGCAGCCTTGCGTTTCCCCCTGTGATGGCGCTAGGTTTAACAACTTAGCGCCAACGCAGGCACCCTTGCACCAGAGTGCAAGGGTGTCTGCGTGCAGGGGAAGATTGGTTATGTGTAGAAAGGTGTCCCTTCCTGCACATAAACAATCCTAAAATGCCATTTTGTAACTTTCATGTGTGCTGCTTCATGCAGCACACATGAAAGTTACAAAATGGCATTTTTTAAAAAGGTTTGTTTATATACAGGAAGGTACACCTTCCTGTACATAAACAAACCATGGCATTTTGCTTTTTCCATGTGTGCTGCACAAGGCAGCACACATGGAAAAAGCAAAAACGAGGAGAAATAATGCATTTCTCCTCGTTTCGCCAACTTAATACCAGGGTTTTCCTGGTCTTAATTTTGGCACTGCCTCCTATGTACGCCACCTTTGTACATAGGGGGCAGCGCCAAAATCAATGAGTGTTGCGGTGGAATGCCCACCACAACACCCACTGCACGCCCCTTTCACGCTAAACATAGCGTGAAAGGGTGCCTTATGTACAAGGCAGCGTTAAGCGGCTTAACGCTGCCTTGTACATAAGGCAAGGCCCCTATCGCCACGGGAACGTCACAAAAAGTGACATTCCCGTGGCGATAGGGGCTTGTACATATGCCCCTGAATGAGGAGATAAACTAATTGATAAAGGCATTGTAGATTGAGAACATAAGAGGAGCAAGAGCAGATGCTCTGGTAACGGGGCAGGCGTTGATGTCTTCAGGGCAGACGTTGATGTCTTTGAGTTGCAGGCGAATGAGAATAAATAATGTTTAACAGTTCAGACTGCCAGTGTTTAAGGGTCCTTGCATTGCATGCAAATCTATATACCCCAAACACTGGCTTGTTTTGCAACTCAAATATCTATTTGCCTAGGCAGTCTGCATCTGTCTAAATTAAACCATCTTGTCAGTTCCTATCAAAGCATTAGGCAAGGGTCAGTTGCCAAACACTACCAGCGAACCTTCACCCGGTTTCCCATGCCCTCCAGGTTCCAGTCTTTGGGACAAACTAAAAGCTTTTTTCTATTTTTTGTTTAGGTAGAATTCCAGTTTCTGTTTTCTTTGATTTTTGAATTGCTAACAATGATCTGTGATGTTTATATCAATATTGCTCCTTTTGAAGTTTGCGGCCCGAAACCCCTTTCCTCAGAGCTTGTCATCGGTTTTATAAAATACATCTATCAAATTTACAGTTAATACATTGAACGTCCAGATGTAGTTTTTTGTAGAATACACTCTTAATCAAGCCGCAGGGTAAGAGGAACATCTTGTCCCATTTCCACCACAGCATATATCCCGCTCCCAGTATTGAATCTTAATCCAAAGGTGACTGATCCTTTTCTAAAAAAAGTAAAACACGTATTTTTCCACCCACCCATTTCTTTGAGTTGTACTTACAGAAGCAAAGAGGTGCTGACAGACATGTCAAACAATATCTTACTTAAAGGGTAAACATAAAGGGGCCTCATACTAAACTGCTAGATTCAGCGCACACACATCTTAGTATTTCTTTTTAATAAATAGTATTTATTATGTACTAAGCTTATGAAAATAAATTGCGTAAGACTTACCATCATAATAACTAAGACTATTCGAGTCATTAATATTTACACCCAAAATATTGTTCTCTCACATCCTTAACTTCTCCAAGAGTTACCAGCATCATGCAAGCAAGGCAGCCAAAATTACCTGATCATTTTTCTCCATATGATATGACCCAAAACGACCTGACCATGTTTCTAATTTCCAACTCAATCTCTTGTTTAAACTATTTACTCCTTCCGTGATAAAAATCACATTTACACACAATTTCAGCATAGGGATTCTTTAAATAAATTATATTAGCTAAATTAATATTCCACATGCAACCAGTAGACGCCATTGCCTAGTTCCATAATGCAACAGGCATTAGCTGAAATTGTTTCCACATCTAATAACCTTTAGGCCAGCATCCTGTGGGAATCATTTGTATGTGGGCAACATGCTCTTTCAACCTGGGGGGCCTACACGCCAAAAAAAAAAATAATAATAAGCAGACATGTGGCACCTGCCTTTGCAAGCTGACACTCTTGCTATGTATGAATCTGGTTGCAAACATATTGTCTCCAATTCGTTCTCGCTGAAGTTGTGGTGTGTTGTTTGTAATTTTCGTTCGGAACAGAACACTGGTGGTGTGTGAAGATGAAGTACACATTTCCGCAGCACAAGCGCTGCAGTCATTTGTCAAGTGTGGTAAAATGGCGGCATTCCCCGTGACGCATCTTGGAACGGACTGCAGACAGCTGCCGCAGCACTCGGACAGATTTGACAAGGGCCTGGGTTTCCCTCCTTTCCCATTTCATGCCCATCGCCCTCCCACTTGAGTCGGATGCTTGGAGTTCCTGCTTTGCTTCTGGTTTTTGCATTCTCAGGCGAGGCTGGGGTGGAGGCTGCGCTCCCTCTCGCGCAGACATTTATTGAGTATCTGAAATGTGACGCGTGCTGTGCTCTTTTGTTCTCAATATCCTTGTTGGTAATATGTTTGTTATGGGTGGAGGGCTCAGACGTGGAGTGGCTTTGAGGAGTAACTCAGTCTCCAGGTGTATTTTCTGCATACATTGTTTCCTTGTCGGTTCCTGTAAAGACCTACTCATGTCGAAACCCGATGCAAATGAATTACTTTATGCGTCAAAACCAGATGTATTGAAATAGAACAGTGCATACGGGTCATCATGGAACGTGCACACGAGGAAACGTACAAAACAGAGAATCAGTAACCTCTAGACAATGCGGGGCATGTAAAACATACAGTAAACCATGACGAGTCTCAAGTATGACGTGGAGATCTATAGATCATGCATCATATACGTCAACAGACCTATGGTTTTCTGGCACATTTTATTGGAATACACTCATTTTCTTCTACAATATTCTTTTTGTCCAGTGTATTGCTGTGAATAATTAATGCTTGCTCAATATTTCATGAAAAAATATATAGAACACATATATGAAAAGTTAGTACCTATGAATGTCACTAGAATCACTGTTTTACTTTATTTAACGGATTTCTATGGCACTGACGCAGCGAGGTATGGGGTGCGTTTAAAATCTTGCGTGGAATTACTAGCAGTACGAAAACGGGAGTACACAGGAGAAGGACGTGGTGTAACAGCAGGGTAGGGGGACAAGAGGCAGAAGTGCAGGTGGGGGACAGAGTTAGATCGAGAAGCAGGTCAGCTTGGCATAGCAACACCATTGGCAACGCTCCCCCCCCTCCAACAAATTATGCATGCTGACAATAAACACACAACACGTTACTTGTTTGGGTAAAATTGCTGCAGGTTTATTACATACACCGTTATGTAATAAGGTGGGTTATCTTACGGGCGATCCAAGGGCAGGCAGCCATCTGGGCCGCCTGCCCGCCTGATGAGCCAAGCAGCACTGGACGAACCCCATCTGTGCTGCCACTTCTGGTGATCCTTCTCCCTGATCACCTGACACATGGTCCCTTCCTACTCACGCCCCTTTCAGGGCGGAGCGTAGCATAGCAAACCCCCAGTTGTTCAGGCCCACAACCGCCCGAAGGACTAACGGGGCGCCGACACGGTTTTCCAGTCACCTCCCATGAGGCTCTTAGGATTTGGCTCTAGCACCCCCTTTGGTGCTGCGCAGGGAGGGGTACCCTTCTGTCACCCTTTGCTTCCAGATCGCCCTGTAACTCCGCCTGCAACGAAAAAGACAACATTACAACATTCTCTGCCTCCCATCAGCCCAGAACCACGCCGGGTAAGCGGTAGGGTGGGAGACGGCGTGTCCAGCGCGAGAAGAGGAAGAACAGTGGTGGGGGAGGCTATATACCCTCCCCCTATCCTCGCGCTCCCCGGAAGTGACGCTGCCTCGTGCGTCACCACCGGGCTGGGGGACTCCTCCCCGAGGCCCTGCCCCCGAGAGGGGGGGTGCCCAGATGTTACTAGAGGGCTGCCCTCCTTAGTGGCCCCCTGCGGGGGCCTCGGACAGCCGCATAGCAACACCATTGGCAACGCTCCCCCCCCCCTCCAACAACTTATGCATGCTGACAATAAACACACAACACGTTACTTGTTTGGGTAAAATTGCTGCAGGTTTATTACATACACCGTTATGTAATAAGGTGGGTTATCTTACGGGCGATCCAAGGGCAGTCAGCCATCTGGGCCGCCTGCCCGCCTGATGAGCCAAGCAGCACTGGACGAACCCCATCTGTGCTGCCACTTCTGGTGATCCTTCTCCCTGATCACCTGACACATGGTCCCTTCCTACTCACGCCCCCTTTCAGGGCGGAGCGTAGCATAGCAAACCCCCAGTTGTTCAGGCCCACAACCGCCCGAAGGACTAACGGGGCGCCGACACGGTTTTCCAGTCACCTCCCATGAGGCTCTTAGGATTTGGCTCTAGCACCCCCTTTGGTGCTGCGCAGGGAGGGGTACCCTTCTGTCCCCCTTTGCTTCCAGATCGCCCTGTAACTCCGCCACAGCTCTGGAGGTGGCCCCGTCACCGCCAGGGCCCCCACCCAGCCACTATGGTCCTACCTGCAACCTCTCATTTCCAAGGCCTCCCGCAGGTCTAACAGGAAGAGGTCCATCCCCACTGGCGATAGGTGAACCCCATCCGCCGCAAAGTAACCTTTCACCTTTTCTTGAATCAGCTCATGTCTGATGAATCCCAAGCCCCTCTGGTCCGTGAACTTGCGCATTGCCCCGTTCACTCGCTTACGGGAGTGCTCCACTGCCTCCCCAGACTTCGCCCCTTGCCATACTCTGCGTGGAATCATCTCTGACCAACAGACCTCACATTGCCCCATGCGTTTGACCATTTCACCCAAGTCACTTTTCATGGCCTGCAAGAGTAGCCTTCTCCCCATGGCAATGAGGTCATTTCCCCCAGGTGTATCACCAATATTCTTGGCATGGCCCCCTGGGCGGCTAGTCTCTGTTCCAGTCTGTTCCTGAGGGTGCTCCATCTCATTCCAGGGAAACCCATCCACTCAAACTGTGTCTTTGAAAATCCCCGCGTCCAATTCCGGCGCGCCGCCCACTGGGCCACCCTGGTGATGAAAGAATGCCCGATCACCCATACCTGGAAACCTAGTAGAGTAAAGGACACCATTTACACACTCTGTACTTTTAATGTTCAATTTCACACAAGAATTATGACATGTGGTACACTCAAAATCACTGCACACTGTGAATACAAACAAATTGCTTCAAGGACGGACGTACCGTTTGTAGCATTCAGACTCCCAACGCCCCACCTTTTTTACCCCCTCTGGCTCCATTCCTGCTTTGAACGCAGCCGTGGCCGCCCCTGTTCTGAAGGAATGGCTGGTGTATTTTTTCCCTTGCTGGGCAAGGCCCGCCCGAGATAAGCTCGTCCTCATCAATCGTTCCATCTGGTACTTCGTCAGGGGACCCTGATCAGCATGGATCAGCAGATACCCGGGGGCGTTGGGACGGAGCGCCAGGTACTCCCTGACCTTGGCGACCGGGCAGTACCTGTGGTCCCCCAGCGGCCTTAACTCCACATCTACCCCCCGCCCTGGCTGGTCCGTTTTGGACCTCCTGAGGTGGATGGACAGGGTGCCCACCAGGGTGACATCCTTGATGCTTAAGGCATTGCCCGACCGGTCCGACTTGGACCTGGCCACCAGTTCACTTATCCGAAATGCGCCAAAAACGCTAGGCAGAAGGCGGCCGCAAAGAGCGACGCCTCGTACTGCGAGTAGGTGACCCCTTCTAATACGTCCAGCATGCCCTTGAGGGTGTCAAATTCAATGGGGGCCCTGTTGTCTGGTACTCTGGGTTCCTCTCTGGCCCAACCCTTGAGGGCCGCCCTGATGATGAAGGACTTGGTGGGGTCGCTCCCCCCGTGAGTTTGGCGTCGTGGCTCACTGCCGCCAGGTGGCCGCACACCCAGGAATGGCTCTTCCCCTGTTCCTTAGCCCACACTACGAAAGCCTGCACTGTGCCCTCCCTCGGGAGCGGGGAAAGTCCCAGGGATTGTGACACTTTCTTGAAGGTGGCCAGGTGGGCCCTGTATCGTGTCCTGGTACCTGGGGCCAATGAGCATTCGCCCAGTGCTCTCAATCGTTGCTCCACTGTAGGATTCTCCAGAGGTGCGCCGGGAAGGGGTCATCTCCGCTCTCGCTCGCGGCCAGGCCTCCCGGAAACGGAGCCACTGAAAACGAGAAAGAGCGTCAGCTGCCACGTTCTTGACCCCCTCAATATGCCTCGCCCTGAATTCAACATTGCAGCGCAGGCATGCCCTGACTAACTCTCTGAGAAGACAGAGGACCAACGGGCACTTGGCTGTTTGCCCGTTGATGGCCTGCACCACTGCCATGTTGTCAGACCAGAATAGCACCTTTCTGTCTGACAGCGACCCCGGCCACAGGTGTAGTGCAATGACGATTGGGAATAGCTCCAGGACCGAGATGTTGGCTGTGATGTTGCGCCTGCGCCAGGCGTTGGGCCACTCCTGGGCGCACCATTCTGCCCCCAAGATTGCCCCAAAGCCCTCCCTACCTGATGCGTCCGTGAAGAGGCAGAGCTCAGGACTGTCTGCCCAAGGTGCCCTCCAAATCACCGTCCCATTGAACTGCGTGAGGAACTCGCACCACATGGCAAGGTCTTTCTTCAAGCCCGTTGCCAGCCTAACCAGGTGGTGTTTCTTTTGACGTTAGCTGTTGCCCTAGCTAACCTCCTGGCGAAGACTCTCCCCGCAGGGATGACTCTGACTGCGAAATTGAGCTTTCCCAGGAGGCATTGTATGGCACCCAGGGGGCTTTGTCTTTCCCCAGCAATGCTTGAATGTCCTGACGCAGCGCCTGTACCTTGTCCGCAGGGAGCCTGGACTCGCCCTTAACAGTGTCCAGTTCGATGCCTAAAAAGTCAAGACTTGCGCCGGACCCTCAGTCTTGCCAGGTGCTAACGGAACCCCTAGGTGCCTGGCCATGTCCTGGAAGCACTGCAAGCCTCTGCTGCACTCACGCGTGCCCGCCCCCGATGAACAAGAAGTCATCCAGGTAGTGCGTCACCCCTTCCACCTTGAACCTGTGCGCGAGCACCCACTGCAGGAAAGAGCTAAAAGCCTCAAAGTAGGCACAGGACACGGAGCATCCCATGGGCATGCATTTATCGAAGAAGAATTCTCCCTGCCACTTGAACCCCAGGAGATGCTGGCTATCCGGGTGGACCGGCAGCAGGCGGAAAGCAGCCTCTATGTCTGATTTTGCCAACCAAGCTCCCTTGCCCGCCCTCCTGACCATGTCCACCGCCATGTCCAGGGAGCAGTAAGACACCGAGCACGTTCCCTCTTCTAACCAGGAGTTCACTGAGTCACCGTCTGGGTAAGACAGGTGCTGGATCAACCTGAAGGCCCCTGGCTCTTTCTTGGGTACTACCCCCAGAGGGGATACAACAAAGTTCGTTAGTGGTGGCTGGTTGAAGGGGCCCGCCACCCTACCCAGGGCCGATTCCTTATTGATCTTCCCCTGCACAACTTCAGGTTGCTCCCTGGCCGATTTGAGGTTGCCCGCGTCCCTGCTTGCTAGTGGGCCCCGGTAAAGTATTCTGAATCCTTCCATGAACCCCTCCGCTAGGAGCAGTCCATCCTTGGTGTTCGGATACTCGCGGATGAGGGGGAGGAGGTTTGAAATGATGATGGGGGACGGACCCTTGGCCATGTGTAGGTTGGAAGATCTGCCCCTGGAAGGCGACCCGGGGACAACACTGCTGGGAGGGGGTGGGGGGCGGAAAGGGGGGCAGGACGGCGGAAATTGTCTATTTATCTTGCCTTCCCGGCGGGGGTGCGGGGCCCTCCCGCTTGTTACAAGAGGGGGCAGGATGGGTGGCCCCGCATTTGCTACAGGTGTGGGAGAACCTGCATGCTTTGCCCCAGGAGCAGGACCCTGCGTTATATAACCTGCAGGTTCCAGTGTACACTGTTTTACCTCCATTCTTTCGGCCACCTCCTCGACCACCCCGAAAAGACTTGTTGAACTGACCCTTCGACTCCTGCTTCTGACCCTTGGGCTTATCACCCCCACTGTTGTTTGTGTTGGTCTTCTCCTTCCCTTCAACTGTGCGCTTTCCCATGTGCTTAACCCAGAGCCTCACCTCCATTTGGTCCCACTCCAGTTCGGGACACATGGCCATCTTTTTCGAAATTCGCAGTCATAGTGGTACCATCCCACCCCCCGCTTGTCCCAGCCTCGTTGGTGATGATGCTGGCATACTGAAACAACCCCGGCCCCTGTTCTGGGAATTTTTCCATTATCACTGCAGCCAGGATGGCGAAAGCTTGTCCCCATGTTACAATGTTCTTCTCCGGCCAAGCTTGGAATCGTACCTTTTGTCCTCCTTCCTTACCCCCCATCTTTCTTGTGTCAACGCCCTCCGCCCCGTGCATGAGCAGGGTAAATATATCTATAAACTCTCGCCTCCAGATCCCCTCTTTGGCCGCTGTGGGAACCTCCCACCCCAATGAGCACCGCCCGAGACCATGGGCGCCATTGTGACTAGTGGCTTGGACACCCCGGCTGCGTTGGGCAGCTCCGGGGAACGTGTGGGAGTGCTGACTGCCTGAGGTGCGGCGGGCGGGATCACCACCGGGAGTGGTACCGTGCTGGCGGGGGGACTTGCTGGAGACGGAGTGGCACCCACCGCCGGGTGCTGCCCAGCTGGGTCTGCTGGGCTGCTGGTTGACGCTTTGTCGCCCTGGGGAAGAGCTGCGCTTGCCGTGCTGGCGCCCCCTCCCCAAACCTGCGTGATGGACGGGACCCCAAGCGCACCCCCGGAGGAGCCGGCACCGCCCCTCCACCCCCACTGTTCGAGCTGGCCCCCGCAAGGCCTGCTCTGACCTCGGCCATAAAGCTCCTCAAAGAGTCTGTGAGCTTACCCAAGTCCTCAGTAGTTGCGTAGCTCGCAGGGAGCGGGATGCTGGCCGGGGAATGGCTGGCCCAGGTGCCGGGGGCGGAGGGAGGGGCAGCGGGGTGGCAGGGATCTGGGGGTGGTCGTGGCCCGACTCCTGGTTGGCAGCGGGTCTGCCGGAAAGTCCTTTACTGTGGGCCTGCGTGTCCTCTTGGACCTAGTGGGGCCTGCCTCTTCGATGTGCTCCTGCTCTGTGGTCAAGGACGCACTGGCGAATCCAGAGTCCTCCGGGTTATTGGCCTTCAGAAGTTCTGTGGCCCAAGCCAATCCCTTGGTCTTGGCCATGTCGAGGAAAGCTGCGATCTGCGCTTCTTGTGAGGTGCCTGGCTGTGTTTCGTCGACTTGGGACATCTGCGAGAATAGACGGGGGGAACCCTGGCTATCCATCCTGCCTCCTGCGACTGACGGCTCAATCTGGAAGAAAATTTCACATTTTAAGACACTCTGCCCAACTCTGGTTGCCAGGCCTGTCCTGCCTCCATGCAGATGCGCAGCCACTGCGTCCCCCCCTCGGTATCGTACTTACTTCAACCCGGTAGGCTATCAATCTTTTGGTGGCGACGCTCGGATGGGTGCCCCACTGGACTCTGTGAGTGGAGATGAAGGTAGAGGTAAGTAAATCTCCCCTGGGCACCCCCGTGCCCCTGTCCTCAGGGCCCCGGCACCCTCCCCAGCTCCGTGGAGCGGGGAAGCACCCACTTCTCGCAGCCGCTAGCCCTGATCAATGGTCCGCCATCCTACTCGTTGTACCTAACTTACGCTGCTGCTTGCTCCTCCTGGGTCCCCCCATGCACCCATACCTGCTACGTGATCGTTTCCCCCTGGTCAATCGCTTCCTGGCTGCGCCGAACGTCAAATTCTGTCCTGCTTGTGGAAACAAGAAAACATAGGGTGAGGAGTGTTCGGTCGCCTTGCTGACCTTCCCTGTTGTCAGTTGCCAGTGCCAACTCCCTGACATAGGGCACTAGAGGCACCCAACCCCTCAGGCCCTCCTGTTGTGGACTCCCTCCCAAAACGCCCCCTCGTGCCCCTGGTGGTCCAGATCTTTGTTACCTTTAGCCCACGTCGTCCGACTGCGCGGGCCGCTTGTCCCTAGTGTGGGCAGTGCCTCTGAAAAACAAAGGGCGCGGAGTGAGGCATGGCAGGCAAGCACTACACAATACTAAGCGGGGGGGAGGCCCATCGGTGTTACGGCCGTGGGCCCCCGCACAGTTTGGTGCCCTAGGGAAGCTCCACCTGGGGCCACTTCTCCTGCCTTGCTGGCTCTCGTCCCTCACCTGTTGGCGCTTGCATGCACACTAGTTTTGTCGGACGACCCCCTACCTATTTCGGCTACCAGCGGGCGTAGCGAGGCGATGTTGAGCCTCGCCGGGACTCGAACTGGGTTCTCCAGCTCCGGAGTCGGCCGCTCTACCCATTAGGCCCAGTCCTCTACTAGTTACGGGCACGCCACCACTGTACACCTCAATTGTACTAGCTTCCACAGCTTGTCCCTCCATGCTGGCACATGGCGTGACCGGCCGCGGCGCCGCTGGGTCACGAGCGGTGCGGGGAGGCGGCCTGGTGGTGCCCGGACGCAGCAGCACGTCGGATTATCGCGCCCCCGCTAGGCCCCCATGTGCAGGCGAGGCCATCAGTGCTGTGGCCCCGCCGCATCTACTGGAAGGGCCCGGGGGGGGGGGGCCGGACCCCGCGCCTGCCGTGCACACCGGGCGGAGCGGTGGAGCCACACGGGGACTCGCTGGGCCCCGCCACCTCCCCACCTGCCGGCTGGGGGCCTGCCTTGCCTCCCGTGGGGCAGCAGTAGGACCGCGCAGGGGGTCCAGGCAGAGCCCACTGCCCTGCGAAGCATAGGGAGACTGGAGCAGAAACCACTGCCCTGGGGAGCAGGTGCAGCGCCCCCTGCCCTGGGTCATGTGGGACAGGGCAGCGCTCACCGCCCTAGAGATCGGCGAAGGAGGCAGCGCTCAGGGCCCTGGTGCAACAGGGAGGCTGGGCAGCACTGGCAGGATCCGGAGCCTTGTCCTGCCGGATCCTATGGCAGGCAAGGCGCAGGAAATATCACTACAAATCTCCCTGCTGGTGGCGGTGGGGTGGGGGCGACATGTGGTATGAGGGATGCGAGGCCAGGCAGCAGGCGCTTGTCAGTGGGCCCTGCCCCACAGGTACTCGCGGTGCCTGAAGCGCCATGGCCGGAGGCCCTCCTGCCACTGATGGTGACTCCCCCGGCGCCGGTGGCACTGCTGCCCCCGCCGCCTCCCTCAGCGGCCCGCCGGAGCAGGCCGGGCTGGCCCCCCGAGGGGGAGAGTGGCGTGATACGCCCGAAACAGATCTCACCCTACTTGGAGGCCGCAGCCTCGAAGACAAAGGACGGGGTGCTCCGTCGACAGCGGCGAGGCATGGGCTGTCGGCGGGAGTGCGTGGTGCTCCTGGCTCGCTGAAAACAGGATGTCGAGTGGACGTGAGACTCGAAACCTGGTTTCCCAGTTCCATAGTCTGCAGCTGTATGGGTGACGCCACATTCTTTCCCCAGTCTTTATTCGGAAAGAGTGGATTGTTTTTCCTGAAGCGCTGGGGACAGCCGGACGCCTCGGAGGCGAGCGCTTCTCCCATTGCTGTAGCGGGAGACCCTGCCCCGGGGACGGGCCCCAGCATGCCACGCGCCACCTGCCTCGCCAACCGGCCCTCGGCGGCCCCGTGAGCTGGGAGGGGGAGGCTGTGCATCTCGGCGTGGCCCCGCAAGACCAGGCGCCCGGGAGGCTAATGCCGGAGATCCGCAGCCCGCAGGCCCGGTGAGTCCCGGACCCCGTGCACCGCGCTGTGCCCTGCGTGGCCAGCAGTCAGAGGCCCCCTCCCGCCCCCCTTCCAGCGGGCAGCCCAGAGGGGGAGGGGAAGATGCATGGAGATCTCCCGGCCCGTGGATAGGCCGTGCGACCCCGCCGTTGGTGACTGGGCGGGGACCGCGGACCGAGCACGCTGTGTCGTGCCCAGGGACAGCAGACCCTGCGGCCCCAAGCGCCCCATCGTTGCCTGAGCCCTCGAGGAGCTGTCCTCCCCCCTAGAGCGGGTGCCGGAGCCGGGATGGCCTGGCGCCCTGCATAGGGGGACTGGGGGAGGATTAAACTCACCGGGAGTGCTCAAAGGGCGACAGGCAGCAGGACGGGCAGCAAGACGGGCAGCAAGACGGGCAGCGGTCCAGGGAGACGGCGTGTCCAGCGCGAGAAGAGGAAGAACAGTGGTGGGGGGAGGCTATATACCCTCCCCTATCCTCGCGCTCCCCGGAAGTGACGCTGCCTCGTGCGTCACCACCGGGCTGGGGGACTCCTCCCCCGAGGCCCTGCCCCCCCGAGAGGGGGGGGGGGGGGGGGTGCCCAGATGTTACTAGAGGGCTGCCCTCCTTAGTGGCCCCCTGCGGGGGCCTCGGACAGCCGCAAAGAGGTAGCGGGCTGGGAGGAGGTGCGGTAGGGGAACAGCCAGAGCACTTCAGTGAGAGCAAAGAAGAAAACAAAGGACTTAAAGAGCCGTGCTATGTTCTGTGCTATACTCCGGGCCACTGGAATTATGCAGTAAGAGAACGCAAAGTTATTCGGCAGCGTTTGTAATGTTCCACGTTGGGCGAGATGACGGGGGTGACCTAGCGAGTCACTCACCCGCGTCTCGCAGTTGGTTTGCCCCTGCACGACGCAATGCATGGGGTATAAAAATAAAGGCGTGGTCCGGTGACGTCAGTCCCAGCACCATTGCATGTACACCAGACCTGGCTCCGCGTCTTCACTGTTACAGCGTGGTGCCAGGCCTCTACACTGGCGACGAGGGGGTCGCTGACCTACGCAACCGCTACAGCTGCTGTGCCGGTACACGCTGCCCACCTGATCACTAATTATCATTAGTGCGCGTGTGCTACCAGTGGCATCCTGGATGTCTCAGCCCCGCCCGCCACCCACCTAGCAGCGAGAGCGCCAGAGGACGTAAGCAGCCTGCTACCACTGCGGTGCTGCCCGCGCTCCTGTAAGTCTCAAATTTTAACTAAAGGTGTGCAGAGGCATCAGGAACCCACAGAACCATCACAGGCACAGAAGACAGGCTTTCTGTGCTTGGAGAAGCCTTGTCCTTCCCTTCACGTGGCCCAAACCAAAAGTGAAAGGGCTTCAGGGGAAGCACCAAGCATTATCCATGTGCACAGAACAAAAACCATAACAATCTCAATGGTAGGGCTGGCCCCGGCTCCCCAAGCAGCACCACCCAGTGGGGAGAACGGATTCCCCCGTTCAGGCGGCTGCCTAAGGTCCTCTATAGCAAGGCAGTGCTCGTGCCGCGAGGTGGTCCTAACATTAGGATCACGATGGCGATTATCTCTGCCATTGAACCGTTCGTGGTTGCGAGCTCACCGTCCTCTCTAGCCCCAAAATGGAAGGATTGGACAGACCGTCTGAAGTTCTACTTTGAAGGAGCAGGCATTGCACGAGATCGACGCCGACCACTACTACTTCACTTAGAGGGGTAAAGACAT
Source organism: Calotriton arnoldi (assembly GCA_963921515.1). NCBI lineage: Eukaryota > Metazoa > Chordata > Amphibia > Caudata > Salamandridae > Calotriton > Calotriton arnoldi. The sequence goes on along the minus strand of CAWUFW010000591.1, from coordinate 2,356,013 downwards.
ACACCTGATCTACAAGACCCTCGTAAAAGCGACCCCTAAAACGTACATCATGCTCCTCAATGCCCTAAATGCCCACTTCAAACCGATGGCGAACAGGGACTACGAACTGTTTATCTTTAGACAAGACCGGCAGGAGGTAGACGAATCACTAGACACATTCCACGGACGCCTGAAGGAACTAGCCAGTACGTGCGGCTTTCAAGATGAGAAGGAGGAGGTCAGAGCCAAAATCATTCAGGGCTGCTACTCGGCGAAACTCCGGGAAAGAATACTCCAAGAGTCAGGGAAACCACTAGGGGACATTCTGTCCATGGGAATATCCAAAGAACTGGCAAAGACTAGAGCGTCACACATGGAAGCGGCACTACATCGCCCGATCAAGACTGAGCAAGCCAATGTAGTGAAAGCTAAGCCGCGCCTTTCTCCGACAAAACGCCAGCAAGAAAAGCTGAAGGAGTGTGGATACTGCAGAGGCGCCCTGCATCAGATGAACGAATGCCCAGCTAAAGGGAAGCGGTGCTCTGCTTGGGGAAAGATAAATCATTTTGCAAAAGGCTGCTGCAGATCCTCCTGACCACAGAAAGAGTCAGTACAAGTGGTATTGGATGCCCTGGACAGCAGAGACATGGATGACGACACAGGAGACTATGTACACAGAAAAACCGGAATACCGGATATGGAACCTAGCTAAAGTGGTGTTTGACCCCAAGTCAAGTTGAGTTGGAAGGTCTGGTAACTATCCAGTACACTACATGCTAGCAATAGACCAACAGTCAAAGAAGCGGCACCGACTTCCCAAATGCCAAGTTAAGATCCACCACCAGTACGTCAAGGCCACCATCGACACCGGAGCTTCAATTAAACTCATGTCAGCAAGTACATACCGATCACTGAATCCAAGCCCTCCTCTGCAGGAAGCCCAAATTTGAGTCTTTGCATACGGGCAGAGGACACCCATTCCCCTCATGGGATGCTTCAAGACGGAGACGGAAGACGCGCACCAAGGCCTGATCACACCCACCACGGAAGGCCGCACCAATGGAATAGATCCCTGAGGGGAAGGCAGTCACTGCGTAGTCGGTGTTGCCATGGTTAACTTTGTTCTGAAGACCACGTCTGTCGGTCGCCACAGCCGCTCCGTCTATAATCCAAAGTGAAACTTTGAGAAGGATTATAGACGGAGCGGCTGCCCGTCTCTTACTGCGGCGACCGACAGACGCGGTCTGCAGAACAAAATTAACCATGGCAACACCAACTACGCGGTGACTGCCTTCTCCTCAGGGATTTATTCCATTGGTGCGGCCAGCTTACAATGTACATGCCGGCACGTTCGATATAAATTAAGGACATTAACTATTAACGCCCCTGTCAATCGGCCCTAATTAATACGGGGTATACCCTCGCACCGGCTTCCCACTGGTTGCTTAATTCTTCATGCTCACAACTTTATGTCCTGATGATGATCTCAAATCAGTGAGATCGAAACGTCGTCGACCTTATACAATAAGAAACTCCTTTTATTGTTTAAATTACACTCAGGAGTTTCTGCCTTTGTTGTCAATGCGATGTATATATTTTAAAAGTCACCCTCACTCGCCAAATCACACTTGCTGTCACTTTTTTTGAGCACTTGAACTATAATCTTGTAAAATACGTTGCAATATTGTTGATAAATAAATACTGCAAGTTGAAAAAGCTCTTCTGTGTCCCTGCCTACATTTGAATAACTGCCCACTATTGCTCTGCCCGGCATTAACTGCCTCTATATGCCTTTTTGGTACAGCCATAGTGAATAACACAGTTTTAAACCCAACTGCTCTTGTGTGTTTGGGACCGATCCGGCCCTGTATGGACCACTGTTTTCTTAGAATATTAAAGGAAAAGAGATCTCGCTCCACATTGACAGGTCAGTCCAGCCGGTAGCACTGAGACATCGCCGCATTGTGTTCCACCTCCGACAAAAGGTTGAAGAGGAGCTCGAAGCATTGGAAAGACAAGGCATCATCGAGAAAGTCACGGGCCCCACCCTGTGGGTGTCCCCGATAGTGGTCGCTAGAAAACCAAAGCAGCCAGGGCAGGTGCGCATCTGCATGGACATGCACCTCCCAAATACTGCCATAAAACGGGAACGCCACATCACCCCTACGATTGACAACATTCTTGGAGAGCTGAACGGGGCAGTGTGGTTCTCAAAGATGGATCTCCGCTCTGGATACCACCAGCTGCCCCTCCACTCGGACTCACGCTATGTCACCACGTTCTCGACTCACGTTGGCCACCGGCGGTACAAGCGCCTCAACTTCGGGATTTCCAGTGCAGCCGAAGTATTCCAAAACACCATCAGAGGAGTAGTAGGCGGGCTCCTCAATGTCAGCGACGATATACTGGTGTATGCGAAGTCCCTTGAAGAACACCACCAGCATCTCTGAGGAGTCCTCCAACGCATCTGTGAGTCCGGTCTAACGCTAGATTGGGAGAAGTGTGAGTGCCTACAGAGGTGGAACATTTTCTTCAGCTACACCTTCTCAGACAAAGGAATTGCCCCAGACCCGGACAAGGTGCGTGATATCCAGGAAGCTCCAGCGCCGTCCAACATATCCGAGATGCGAACCTTTCTTGGAATGGTCAACTTCTGCTGCTGTTTCATCCCGGATTTAACGAGTCTAACACACGATCTCCGAGATCTCACAAAGTCCAACACCGCGTGGCAGTGGGGAGCAGACCAGGACCAAGCCTTCAAGAACACTAAAGAAGCACTTTCTTCAGAAACTACCCTGTCATACTTCGACCCCTCGCTGCACACGAACATCGCTTTCAACGCCAGCCCATTCGGGCTATGGGCAGTATTGACGCAACAACAAACACATGGAATCTGGGGCCCCATAGCCTATGCCAGCCGCTCCCTGACAGACACAGATAAGCGATACTCACAGATTAAACGGGAAGCGATTGCAATCTACTGGGCATGCCGGCATTTTCACATTTATGTATACGGGCACCCATTCACCGTATCCACAGATCATAAGCTGCTCCTACCACTGTTCCAGGTATCAGCGTCAAAACCTCCCCCAATGATCGAAAAATGAATCCTACAACTGCAAGAGTATGACTGTAAACTGGAATACAAACCAGGGTCGTCCAATCCAGCAGATTACCTGTTGTGACATCCGAGGGTGGCCACCGCAGAGGAAGGGGCCGAGGCTGAAGACATGGAGGAGAACGTACGGCTCGTGACAGAGCGATCACGCCCCCTCCCAATGGAGTTACACTCACTAGTCGAGGTGACCAAGAAAGACGAATGCCTCCAGCTCGCAATATCTGCCCTCAGAGCCAATGACTGGCACCCTATCATAACCAGCATGACACGGCGGACACCGCAAGCCAAGGAGGTTCTGGAGTCTCTGATACATGTGCGGGAGGGACTATCCACAGACATCAGTAGCTATCTCTTGAGAGGCCACAGGTTGGTCGTTCCATCAATCCTCACGTCGCAAGCGGTGCAGCTAGCCCATCGCGCACACCAGGGTGTCATGAAAATGAAGAGCAGCCAAGGTGTGGTTCCCCGGAATGAACAAGATGGGCGAACAAGCCATTGGCTGATGCCAGTGGTGCCAAGTATCCGGGAACCCCGAACGACCACCTCCTGTCATTACTGAAGATAACCCAAAGCGACCGTGGGAGAATGTGAGCATGGACTTTGGGCACCTCCTAGATGGGAGATACACATTCGTTGTCATTGATGACTGTACAAAATATCTGGAAGTGGTGATCGTCGGAAGCCAAACTGCTGCTTAAATCATCACCAAAGTCGAGAAGATTATCGCAACCCATGGATTCTTCAAAGTGGTGAAGACCAACAATGGTCCTCCATTTCACGGACAAGAGTTCGCTGACTACCTCCGTTCCTGGGGCACACGTCATCGAAAGGTAACACCAAAGTGGCCCCAGGCCAATGGAGAAGTGGAGAGGTTCATGCGGACCCTGAACAAAGTAATTCAGAATGCTCACGTCGAAGAATCATCAGGGGAAAGGACCATTTACAGTTTTTTGAGAGAATACCTGTTGACACCCCATTTAACGACAGAAAGGGCTCCAGGACATGCCAGCATGGGGCGGGTGGTACAGGACACCATCCCACATCATCCTTACTGTACCCCGTCACCCATTGATGATGCCCGGGTTCTAAGGAAAAGGTCTGTCATGAATGCCCAATCCAGCAAAAGGCAAAGACGTCTGCCATCAGTCAAGGGGACTTGGTGTATCTCAAGGATCGACACCCAGGAACCAAGTTCCGTCTCCCATTCAAGCACAGTCTGTGGACAGTGACAAGCCGAAATGGAACTATGATCAAAGTGCGCCGGAGAGAAGAGGAAGTCACCAGAAATATCTAGTTTTTGAAGAGAGTCCACGATTTGACAATCGCTTAAGACTCTCCTGAGAGGGTCGCTACCAGGGGTAGCTATGATTCATCTACGGAGTCCCATATGCAGAGCCCCTGCAGAACCCCCAGGAGTCCCCCGCAAGACAAAAGCGTGCAGGAGCGTCTCAAGGCTACCATGATTGAACCAAACAGAAGGGGCCTTCCGGGCGCCAACCCCACACCACCGGGGTGCACGCTCCGGATATCACCTGAGAGGCAACCCGGCCCCATCGTCCCACCTGGCAGAGTTCCTAGTGTGATGGAAACGAGGCGAGCGGCGAGAGTCGAAGGACTGGTAACTGTATACAGCTCCTATGCTGGACATTGTGGTCATATGATCATCATGTGTAATGCGGTAATTTCCGAGCCTTTATTTATTTTTTGTTTACTGTGTTGCATTATTAAAGATAAGGAGGAATGTAATGTTCCACGTTGGGCGAGATGACGGGGATGACCTAGCGAGTCACCCGCCCGCGTTTCTCAGTTGGTTTGCCCCCGCATGACGCAATGCAGGGGTATAAAAATAAAGGCGTGGTCTAGTGACGTCAGTCCCAGCACCACAGCATGCACACCAGACCTGGCTTCACGTCTTTACTGTTACAGCGTTGCGTCAGGCCTCTACAAGGTTGAGTAAATTATGCTGCAAGAAAAGCCAAATTATGCGGCACTTTTTGTAATAGTATTACTTCACTATTTCTTCCATTTGAACTTGGTAACACTGTCTGGGCCTTGGTTGTTCTCATTAGTACCAGTTTAATGCCCAAATATAGCAATAAGCAACAGAAAAGTGCCCAGGCGACCTTTAAAAAGGGCCTTGTACTTCTCTGTAAAACACGTCGCTGTATTTTTAGTAACTGTTGAACTGTTTGAGCTAGAAACAAATTTTGTTTTTGTTGAAATCTGCAGATTATGCAACAGATGAGATGGATTATGTGGCAAAACTATAATTTTGCAAAAGCCACCGCATCCGCACGATCCCTTAATTCCAGTAGCCGTAGCTATACTCAGGGCCACTGGAATTATGCGGCAGGGGAGCACCAAATTATGGAGCAAGAAAAGGCAAATTATGCGTGTTATATTGCACTGTAGGGAATACGAAACTTGTATATGCAAAAACAACCGTGTGCAATTACCTAACGCCAGCTGATGCAGGACATCCTTAATGTACTAAAATGCATATGCTTAAGGCATGCCGAGTGTACAAAAAGAACAAATGTGAGGTATGCAGAATGTGCAGAAATGATTATGTATGACACAAGCAGAGTGTACAAAATGCACAAATGTGAGGTTTGCTGAATGTGCATCAATGCATATATGAGGCATGCAGAATGTACAAAAAGCACAAGTGTAAGACATGAACAAGTACATAAATGCTTAATTTGGAAACTCAGCGAACGTACACAAATGCAAGATGCAGTATTAAAAAAATGCCCATATGTGAGAAATGCAGAATAAACATAAACGCACAATTGTAGCATAGGCAGAATGTGCTTAAATGTGAGACAGATTCGAAAGGAGGGAACTATGCCGAATGCACATAAATGTACAATTGTAAAAACATTCACGAATGTGAGTTAAACATGCAGAATGTTCAGAAATGCAGACATGACAAACAAGTAGAATGTCCAAATGTGAAACAAACACATCTCGACACTGAATCTCTCAGCAGCTGTTATCGTAGCAGCAGTTTGCCTCTCCTCTGAGAAACAATAGAAAAATGCGTGCCATCAATCTCAGCAAATACACTGAGGAGAAGATTCTCCTGGCTTTGTGCCAATCACGCATTAGGGCCAGCTACAGGCTAAGAACCACTCCCTTAAAATCTTCGATGACATGCTCTGCATGCTTATACACCCCCTTCTCTTTGCCCTTCTGGGCCTGCCTGCAGTGCGCGCGTGATTTTTTTGTTGTTGTTGCAGTTTTATCACTAACTCTACCCGAAGGTATCAGGGTGCTTTACATGAGCAGCAGTTGCATTATTGACGGACACATTCATTTCTGTAGGCACACGGAGATTAAGGGATTTGCCCAGAATCACAGGATGTTTGAGCCTCCTGCCAGACTCGAACCTGGTTCCCCAGCTTTAACGTCGGCCGCTCTAGCCGTTAAGCCACAGTGATACTCAGCCACCTACTGAAACACCTCATTTGTTTCTATGAGAATGTACTAAATCGGTTTGCTTTCTGCTTCTGCAGGTGGACAAACATTGACCATGGTAGTTGTGTTGCGACTTTATTGTGATTTTTTTTTACTGCATGTGCAGCAGCAGTGCAAGCTTCTCTCACGTGCACAAAAGAGAAGCAACACAGGTGGTAGCAGTGCCTGCTCCTTCACAAGGACTAGGTAGATAATGTGGAATAGGTGTGCAAGCTTCTTTCACATTCACAGAAGAGAAGCAACACAGGTGGTAGCAGTGCCTGCTACTTCACAAGAAGTAGGTAGAGAATGTGGAATAGGTGTGCAAACTTCTCTCTTTTTCACAGAAGAGAAGCAACACAGGTGGTAGCAGTGCCTGCTACTTCACAAGAAGTAGGTAGAGAATGTGGAATAGGTGTGCAAACTTCTCTCATTTTCACAGAAGAGAAGCAACACTGGTGGTAGCAGTGCCTGCTCCTTCACAAGGAGTAGGTAGAGAATGTGGAATAGCTGTGCAAGCTTCACTCACATACATAAAAGAGTAATGTCGGGGCACCAGAAGTGCATGTTCTTTCACTCAAAATAGGTACATCATGGCCAGCAGCAATCCCAAGTTTCTTTTGCATAGACAGAATAGGTCGAGTGTTGCCCGTTGCAGTAAAACATTCCCTCAAACACAGAACAGATAAAACCTTCTCTCACACACAACAGATATAACTTTCCCTAACACACACAGAACAGATACAACATTCCCTCACACACACAGAACAGACAATAAATGCCAAAGCAAAGCTGGCAATGCTAAATGCTTGCACATCGAATTCAAAGTGAATTTGGAGTGATAACAATAAGTAAGTTCAAATATCGCAAAAGGAAGTCCTTCTAGTGGTGTTCACATGGTGACAGCACCCAGCCACCTATGGTGCGGATTACCGTACTGTGTAACAGTCCAGGCAACTTGAAGGGAACGCACCGAAGCACACACTCGCCTGTTTCCGTGAATTCCTTTATAAGTTAATAGATGTAGTCAATGAAAAAGTAAGTCAAATTCCTCTGTTTATTCGTTACACTATTCTGTGCACAACATGAACATTTTCACCATAGAAGCAGCCGACACATGTTTTTTCGGCAGGACTTTTTCAAGGCTGCAAAACCATATAACACAAATTCAGCATATAATATGGATAATCCATAAATGCGAGACCGTAAAACCACACCCGGTAAGCATAGCGTTGTACCACCATAGATAACGTGGAGGAAATGATGACTAAAAAGGATACAAGAAAAAGTTTTGAAGAAGATGCCAGGCAGAAAAGAAACATGCTAAAAATGTGAAACCGCAAGGTCCTATACAAGTGAGTAACACTGACAACTCAGCGTCAGACATACCCATGCCATCCATGGAAAAGAGGCTAAAAGTGATGATTAAAAAGCGGCATGACACGCAAGAGTGATAATAAATATTGTAGCAATTACCTAAAGAAATGTCCAACTTCCAAACAAGTGGACAATGGCAAAAAACACATCTGCAACACTTCGTAGGGCCTTCAAACTGCAGCCAGAGAACACTAACTGCGAAGAATCATAGTACCAACAGAAAATTAACTACGTCTAACTCACCCCTTGTAGGCACTTTAAATGAACAAATAATATAGTATTTAGGCAAGTGAAAGTTACTACTCTCGGTTACGAACAACTAGACTTAACAAATGCTTGGCAGTCGTAAAAAAAACCTTAAGTTGTTAATATATGCAGGAAAATGGAAAGTGAACCATGTGGGAACACCTAGAAGTGCATGTACAACCAGGAGATGCCGCATGTGTGACCATCAAGATCTTAACCCCAGAATCTGGGAAGAGAATGTAAAAAGATGTTACCCGATTATGGTAAATCCAAACCTGAAGCCCCCGTGTCTCCCAGACTAAGGTGCAGGGAAGAGTATATTAATCTGTGAACAAACAAAAAAGGGCCATGTGTATGGGCTTACCGTCATACGGGGTTGCCATTAAAATTAATAGTCTTCATAAACCCTATATTCAACAGGACCGTGATAAGCCTGCTATGCAATGAAGTACATATCAGAGAAATCCAGTCAAATTGCACAAAATCACCCTAAAAGACAACAAAAATGCAGCAAGGTAGAATCAGGCTTACCCAACATCCGTAACAGTTTGGAAACACCAAGAGTGTGCATCGCCATCTGGGGCACAGGTTTAAATGAAACTGACGTTAGAGCAATAGAAAACTGACGTAGGGCAAAGCCTGTCACGTATTCAACAAGTGGGCGTCATTTTGGAAGGGACAAGGAGTACCACATCGAAGTGTAGGAATGAACCAAGTGTACATACAGGAAAAAAAGAAAGATAAGTAGGAACATAAATGATCAAACAGAGAGCCCGATACGTTTAAAAAAAAAAAAAAAACATAACAACCAAGGGACAGAAATCAAAGTGAATGCATATCTCTTGGAACCCATCACATGTCCACAATTGGATGGTACCATTCCCCAAAGTTTATGCATGTAAGTATTCATATAGAGTTAGGAACATTTTCATTAAGCAATACTGTGACCGACCAAAAACACTGTTGCATACAGATCTTTATTATATAGTACAAAAGCAGTAATGGAAATTCTACATGACATGTTAATTATCCAATATGAACTGTTAAATGGTCTAAGACATAAATCCAAAGCAGTATTAGTAAAAAAACATAAGCTGCAAAGTGACTACCAAAATACATGTAATTCCTTGTCTATGTTCAGACCCAATTCCACCGCCCTAAGTTTGATGAGCCATTTACTTTCTAGTTGCCTGAGTGTCAAGGTCCTGTCACCTCCCCTGGGCATATGGCCTTCCATGTCTATGCCATGAAAACTGATGTTGACAATTTAGTTACCCTTATGTCCAGCATTGAAATATGTGGCTGTTGGGTAGTGAGCAGTATTGTTTCTTATGGCTCTCAAGTGCTCCTAAATACGCTCTTTTAATGGTCTCACAGTGCTACCAATGTGAATCTGATTACATATACATTGACTACAGTGCACTACATACTTAGTGATGCGATTCGTGAATTTATTAATCACATATATCTTCTTGGTATTATAGGTGAAGGTTGTAGTTTTATTTAAGACAAAACAGCAAATGCTGCATGTGTCACATTTATAGAAACCTTTTGGTGGGGATAGTAACAATGAACCTCGGGCAATAGGAGGTATAAAACTGGGGCACAGTGATTGCTTAAGGGTTATGCCATGCGTCGTGTCAGTGTGGGCCTGTTACTGATGGTGTTCTTCAAAGTGTGGTCCCGAGTAAGTAGATGCTAGCGCCTGGCCAAAATTCCATAGACCTCCGAACTGAGTACAGAGTATGGAGTGATGAAATCAAAATGTCTCTGTCTAGTTCTTCTTTTCTACCTGGTGGTCACTAACAAAGTTTTTCATTTAATGTCAGCCAATTTACGCTGTGAGGTGACATGCATATCTCTGTCATAACCCCTCTTGATGAATCTTCTTTCAACATTATCCAGTTCTAAGCTTAATTCATCTTCTTCGCTACAATTCAGTTTTGTTCTAATCATTTCACCATAGGGAATCGCTTTTATCTGCGAAGGGGGATGTGAGCTGGTGGCATTAAGTACCGAATTACATGCAGTCGGTTTCCTGTACATGCTCGTCTCTAATCTCTGGCCATCTGTCCGGATGGCCACATCAAGGAAAGGCATTTACCATGTGCTATGTTCCAGTGTGAATGTAATGTTGAACATATTACTGATGAGAGGTATGCATAAAATCTACTGAGAGAGTCACTATAACCCGACCAAAACATAATCACATTGTCTATGTAGTATCCCCAGTACAGTATGTGTTCCAAAAGTTCACTGGGACCATTAGCCCAAATGTGTGTTTTCTCAAAAAGGTCCATATAGATATTGGCAAACAAGGGTGAAAAGTTGCCACCCATGGCTACTCCCTGAATTTGGCAACACCACTCACCGTTACATGTAAAGATGTTATTTTCCTGGACCACCCGTATAAAATCCAACAACATTTCCATGTGTTCATACAGGCCAGCGGGTCGTGTATCCAAAAAATGCTGCACTGCCCTGATACCCTGCTCAATGAGAATGCAAGTATAGTGTGCACAAACATCCAATGTAACCAAAAAATGACCTTCTGTCCACTTGAAATCAGAAATGTTACTCAACAGGTCCCGAGTGTCCTTTATATACGAGGGTAGGTGACAAACAAAGGGTTGGAGTTATATGTCAATATACTCAGAAAGTCTCTCCGTGGAAGAGCCTTTGCCTGAGATGAAGGGTCTCCCTGGTGGAAATCCACCACCCTTATGTATCTTTGATAAGATGTAAATGCAAGAGCACCTGGGATTTGGATTGTAAAGATAACTATATTCTATGTCTGAAATCAAACATAGGTCCTTGCAGTGTTTTAGTTTTGCTGCTACACATGCATTGGTGTCTTTCAAAGGATTTTTACTGAGCTTTTGATATGCTGACGTATTGACAATTGTCTGTTGATTTCTGCCAAATAGTCAACCTTATTCATTAACACCACATTCCTCCTTTTGTCAGCCTTCCTAATGACAACGACTGGTCACTTTTGAGAGAAACAAGTGCTTGACTTTCATCTGGGGTTATGTTGTGTTTCATGTGTCTAAGGCTTTTTATGTATTCGTCCTCCAGTTTGTAAAGGTCCTTAGTAACCGCTTGGAAAAAAATGTTTATTACATTGTCAGAGGGCTAACAGGGAGTGAATTTAGAACTGTTTTAAGACCACTGTTGATACCCAAGAATGATTCAGTATTCAGATCGCCCATTATGTCATGGACTATCAAGGAGTCAGACTGTTTATCAAGAGACAACAGTGTTTGGATATCCCTAAGGTCCCTAATGGTTGTACTACTCTAACCAGGGTGTGTTATGTCCAGCAAGGGAGTGTGTGGTTCCTTCCCATAAAAGAATTTATGCAATTCCAGTTTTCATACAAATTTGAAACAACCCACATGTAGGGTAGCAAAATCAGGTAAAGAAGTGGGACAAAATCCCAGACCTTTGTTCAACAATTTTATTCCTACACTACTAAGTGCATGATCAAACAAGTTTATTACAACAATATCTTTACCAACGTGGGCATCCCCAGGTGGATTTGACACCTCCCCCATTATTTCTGGTTCCCTGATGCTGATCTGGTGGTGACTCCTTCTCTTGCCTTTGTTTTTGTGTTTAAATCTTGATTTCCCCCTTCTTGTTTTCTAGGGGCACTGTCTCCTGTATTTTTGCCTGTTCCCTGTGCAAAACCTTTGCAGTGCCAATAAAAAAGTGTTTGTGGAGGTGGAGGCAATTGATTGATCCGATATATTAGAGTCCCCACTTGTAAGGCTGTAATGCTAGATACATCAGAGGCCTCGAAAATTCATAAAAATTTACTAGACCTGCAGGTCTTGTGACTTAAAAATCTACTCGACCTATTTGTAATGCTCTTGACTCATAAACTGGTTTCAAATGATGTGATCGTGGGCAAATATTTTAATTCATTGAGCCGCCATTTTCTTCATTATCACATTTGAGAGCACCTTCAAATGTGCGAGTTCACCATGTCTGCTGTACAAAAAAATATTTTATTTGATTTAATGGGTGAAACCTTTTTTCCATATATAATACAAATCTAGTCACATAGAGGATACACATGGTCCCTGACTTGCCTCTTAGTTCATTAACAGCATTGTCATCAGGGCGGGGGCAGGAATGTTTCTCAAATCACTTTTAATAAATGCATAACTAAAGAATGAAGTGTTAGAACACTGTCATTTGTAATCAGCAGATTTTACATTGAAAAGCCGCAAACTTTCACACTGACATGCAGCTTTACTGATAAAACTATACAGTGTACAAACAATAATGTTTGGAAATAGAGTTTCTGCAAATGTGTCATATGCACATCACCAAGTAAAGTGTTCTAGGTTTTTGTGCTCCTATTTAACTCTTTGTTTGCATCACACTTCTTAATTACAAAAAAATGTGCTTTTGTAATTCCTGATATATTTTGAAATATTTGTAATATTAATTTACAGGCTATTTATATAAATGTTATGTGTTAGGGAAAAATAACTGACATCTTCAGACAGCTCAATTGGGAAAAAAAACTCTAACTCTAGTAAGAGAGAAAAATAAACCTAATTTTCCAAGCAGCAATTTGTTAAAAGACAAACTGACATTTGACCTCCTTCCTTGAACAGACAGCAAATGTGTCAAGATAAAAACAGCATTTAATTCTTTATTGCTCATTCATTTTCTGAATGAGCAGAACACCTGTTCCTTTCCAGCTAAGTTTACTCCTCAGATGGGACTAGTAGGTGCTAAAAATTCCAATTGGGAATGGTCGTGTAGATTTTTCTAGGTCTGCATCAGATGCACTAGTAGAGACCACTGAACGTATCCCTCTCTCTAGAAACATGTGAATCAGTAGTGGTCTGTGTTTTGATATTCTCAAATGTTCGAGCATAGGTGTAAACCCTGCCATTTTTGTAATCCCTTTCATCTCTCTTGATTTTGTGCATCTTTTTATTCTTAATATACAGTTTGTGTTTATTAAGTACATCCTTAAGAATCTGATCATTTTTATCAGTTGCTTCAGGTAAGTTCATGTCCTTAATTTCATTCTCTAGGGCCTGAATCTGAGAGTAATTTACTTATTTTCAATTCAGCATTCCCAATCAATATGTCCATCATGTAAGTCAGTTTTTATATAGCGCAGCTACTCACCCTTACGGGTCTCAAGGCGCTGGGGGCCGTAGTGGAAATTAAGTGAGCTATTGCCCAGAGTCACATGGTGCTGAGCTGAGCTGCCGCCGGAGCCGGGGATCGAACCCGATTTGGAGGTAGGTGTGGGAGCTGAAATAAGCGGCTGGAAAGGTCCCCGCACCCTAGAAGGTTCCCTATGCAGAGCGCCTAATACGTCGTAGCAAGTGGGAAAAGCACCAAACGGCAGCAATGTACACAAGAGACGTTTGCTCCAGCCGTGAGACTTTCCCCCAACCACAAGTGAGCCCTCTTTCGAACATCGTCTGAGCAGCTATTGAACAGGGTGAACAATCAGACTGGTCCAGTCCCGTCGCTGGAGGCGACACAGCCCACTGCTTGTCCATGCAAGGTGTCCTGGGACGGGCCCTCCTCAATCTGTTACAGTTGCCCCCTCTAAAGAGGCCATCTTAGATCACTGCGATTGCGGGGTGAGTGGTAATGAGAGATTGGAAATAAGTGAGGTTGTGAACTCCTGCCTGTCAGATGCCACAGACTTACAGTGACACCGTAATATAGCTGGGTGTGGCGCTGCGAGCGGAGATGTCACTCCTACACTGAGCTTCCCGCCAACACTCTGCATATGGGTACCTAGAAACACAGTAACATCTCTGCAGTACTTTACTTCAAGCAGTGTCTCTGCCCCTCCTGGTCGCATCATGGGGAAAACCGTTTGAGGCCCGCCGGTCTGCTCGTGTCCCAGGTAATGGTGCAGATCACACAGAAGTGGATGAAACAACAGCAGAAGACTCGACTGAATCAGTAGACATGAAGACGCTACTTCTCGCCATGCAGCAAAGCCCCACATCCATATAATCAAAAATGGACACAATGAACTGAATCCATCACTCACAAACTGGAAAAACAGGATAAGCGCCTAACTGAAGCGGAACAACGCATCTCTGTGGACGAAGATACTGTCCAAAACCGCAGCGAATGATTACATAATATGGAAAAAGTCCTTAAGATCATATCTGCGAAAAATGAAGATCTAGAAGCCAGATCCCGTAGAAATAATTTGCGTATTCTGGGAATTCCAGAGACCACAAATGCAGGCAAGGTGGAGGACTAAATAGAACGTCTATTGGTCACATTATTTTGCGCAGAAGCCTTTGCGCAAATGTTGATCGTGGAACGTGCCCACCGGGCACTGTTATCTCGCCCTCCACCAGGAGCCCCAGCAAGACCAATACGTGCTAGATTACTAAACTAACAAGATTGGGACACTGCCCTGCACCTAGCGAGAGAGAAAGGAAATGTACATATTGAAGGCAATGAGGTGGCAATATATCCAGATTTTACTGCCGCGGTGGAGGAGGAGCATAAGGAAGTTCACGAGCAAAAAGTGAGACAGGCAGGCCTGCCTTACACGATGCTATACCCAGCCAGGCTGCAAGTCACCCACAAGGGAAAAGATCACATCTTTGCCAGCCCCCGCAGCAACTTGGAGACTTTCTGCATCATAACTCACTGCACAAATCCCTGGTAAAATCCTCATCGGCTGCGGCTGCGGCCAGAGCTTTATCACCGATGGAGATAGAGAGTTAATCAGCCTATCACTTTGTGACTGATTCAAGATGTGGCCTGTCGCGGACACCGCACAGGCCTCTCACTTAAACTTTGAATCCATCTCCTGTCTGAGACATCAGGATACCCCCTCTTCTGGACTTCAGCTGTTGCTCACTATCCTAATTTCCATGGAGTTATATTCTTTTGTTGAACCTTACTCTCTCCCATGGTCAAGTGGGTGTGTGGTGCTCTATCATCTACCCCCGGGCGCCCTCGATTTCTCGAGGATAATGGATCCGCCGGGCTCTTTGGCTGTTTCCCTACAGGGTACTACACATTTACTTAACTAATTATTTTGACTGTTTGTCCTTTTACTTTCTTGTCACGATCCTTCTGCATCTCTAGATTCTCTTTGCTCATTTCACTCTTTCATTTTCTTTTAATGCCTACATCCGTTCTTCACTCTTCCTTCTCTCCTCCTCTCATCCCCCTGCGCTTTTTCCTCCGTTATGCCTCCTTTATTTACTCTATACTCTTCACACTGCACTATTTCTCTCTGAATCCTTTACAAATACCTGCCTGCATCATCAGACACCATGAGTGACATATTGTTTAATGGTTTGCTCTTTTGGGAGAAATGTCAATTCCTGGTGGGGTTTGGCCGCTGGAGTGGGAGGGGGAGGGCAAGGGGAAGTTTGAACTATTCTTGTGGGCACAGATTCATTCGATGTTATTGCTATATTACCAATGCCATGTACTACCGACACTCTGCCACTACTCTGTTCCACAAGTATTGCACTACTCACTTAATGATGACCACTTCCAGAGAAGATGACGCAAACGTCACATCAACAAGAATTAACTGTCTAACTTGGAATGTCAGAGGCCTGGGTGACCCAAGGAAACGAAGGCACATACTTGCTTAACTTGAGAGACATCACTTACATATTGCCTCACTACAAGAGTCCCATTTGAAAGACTCTACTCACACAACATTCGCAACCAAATGGGCCTTGTACAGACAATTTGCCAACTTTTCCTCCTATGCAAGAGGCAATATAATACTTGTTCGTAAAGGAGTGCCGTATACACCACTGGGCGCTTTAAATGACGATCAGGGATGGTACAAGCTTGCGTGGGGACGACTGGCTACAACAGTGATCACCATAGTTAACTGCTATGGTGCTAATGGTGACAACCTGTCCTTCTTTGACAGAGTCTGGGAAAAGATCACATATATTTGCACTTCACATATATTATTGGGAGTAGATTTTAATATCACTTTAGATTAAAACATGGATAGATCCTTCGCTCCGGCCACATATCATAGTACTGCGGCTAGACATGTTAAAGATATCATGGAGGAACATGACCTTCTAGATGTGTGGAGGATCCTAAACCCCTCAGCTAGAGAAGGCACTTTTTACTCGAGTATACATAACAGCTGGTCAAGCTTGGATTATTGGGTAGCATCCAAGGGGCTGTGTAGCTGGATATGCAGGGCCACTCATCTTGTACGTACGTACTTCGACCATTCCCCGGTTCTGCTGGAACTTTGTTCCCCAGTGTCTGCTCCCTCAAATGTACTGTGGAGATTAAATCCCACTATCTTGCTGGATACTCCATTTCGGGAAGAGTTACGGAAGGAAATTGCTGACTTCTTTGACCAGAACAATGAGTCTGTTCCTGACAAGGGAACGATCTGGGAGGCCTTTACAGCCACTATAGGAGGTATTTGTTTGGCCAAGGTTGGTTGGATACTGCAATACACTGGTTAGAGACAAATTAGACACCTTCGCCTTCTTTTATGCTGCTCTTTATACCTCCTGTGCTCCACATAATGCCAATATTGATGCCTACCTTGACGATGTCACGCTGGGATGGTTAAGCGATACGAAGAGGCAATTTTTGGCTGCAGAGTTTGAGGACGACAAAATCAGAGAAGCTATAATGCAGCTACAGTCGGGTAAGGCCCCCAGACCGGAAGGGGTGCCAGCTGAATTCTACAAAACATATACAGACACATTGTTCCCCATCCTGAAAGCAGTATATCAGAAGGCTAAAGAAACAGATCTCCTCCCGCCCTCCATGCTTGAGGCTATGATTATCTCTCTGCTGAAACCAGGAAAACCCCCAGAGTGTTGTGAATCTTATAGGCCACTCTCGCTCATCAACCGCGATGTTAAGATTCTTGCAAAAGTGCTTGCCAACCTCCTCTCCCTGCTCATTACTTTTTTGGTGCTACCAGATCATTCAGGCTTCGTCCCAGGACGATCGACATTCCACAACCTAAGGACACTCTTCGCATTTTTACACAACATCGACCCAGACATGGCTGCGGCGGAAGTCTTTTTAGATGCCACCAAAGCTTTTGATTCTCTGGAATGGGATTATTTGATGGTTGTGCTCTGCAGGATGGGGTATCCCCACTCGTTCCTGACATGGATTGATCTTCTCTATTTGCAACCTTTGGCGAGGGCTACAATCAACGGGGCTGATCCAAGCCGTTTGTGATATCTAGAGGCACCCAGCAGAGGTGGCCACTATCGCTATTACTTTTCACCTTGGCCATGGAGCCGCTAGCCGTAGGTTCCACTCTAATGAACAGGCCCCTTTGAGTTGTTCTGTCAACAGAAAGTGTTTCCTTTGGAAAAAATGCTATAATAGTGCTATTAACTATATAGCCTATGGTATTATGACTAGATTCCTTACTATGAAGCTCACTCGCAAACATTCAGCCAATTCACACACTGAGAGAGAACAGTATAATTTCACACCCTAAGCCCCTTTCTAGCAAGTCAAAAAATTTATATACAAAAGAATTTGTATAAAAAAGACAATTTATTAATCTGCTGTCTTTTCTCCAAACAATTTCATCAACAGCTTGACAAAATGACAGTATACAATATATAAATCACAGTATCATCAAAAAACAAGAAGCATGAGTACAAATTATCATTAAAAACAATTCATATAAAAACCAAGGAGAGTACACATAAAAGACAAAAAACTATGTCATAGAATGGCCACATCCGTGATTATTTCGTTTAAAGGAAGGGACCCGATACTCTACAAAAAATAAGCATTCAATGGTCCCAGTTCCCTCACAGATTATGTCCTGTAGTGAAGCGTCGACGCGTTGCGATGGTTTCTTTATATAGCCATCTTTTTCAAGACCGAGTCATAGTACTCTCACACACAATAGATAAAAACCTGGAACAATTCGAACCACCTAGACAATAAAACACATAAGTGAGAATATGAAGCTTAACAGATTAAAAGGTCATGTAGAGAATACAACCTCATTTCAGAGCACAGACCCATGGGTCCATCTATTTTTATACTTAAAACATGCAATGTTTTTCTCTGAACCTTTTACACGACAATAGATCTAACATTTCCCTTCATATTTCTCACAAAATAATTATGTAAAACTTACAATTACACTGGACCTATGTTTTAAATGACTAAATAGAACCCTTGACAATTATACTGGTCTCCCCTCGTTCATACCATTTATACACTTATACAGAGCATATGTCTTATCTATGCCTAACTCGCAATCCCATTTTTTGCCCTCAAAATTGTTCTTATTGTATGTAGTTTAATAATTCACCTTTTATTGTGGTCAAGACACACACACGGCGTATCTAAAATAAAAAGAGGTCTGATAGATTCCTAAGGGCAGCCGCCTCTTCCTGTCCTGTTGCAATTTAATAGGCAGTATGTAGAAAATTCTGGATCTAAAATAATGAAACACATATTATCTTAACTCAATGATAACTATAGTTTAAGACATATCAATGGTCCTAGATTCCTGTCACTATAAAAGAATCTCACCATAAAAACAAAGTGTTGCCCTTTAATTATGGCACGTATCAATAAAATATCATTCGTCAATGTCGATATCCTTGATCAGGAGATAAAATTACAGGATCTATAAAAGTAAAGAGATACACGAGAGTTGTCTTAATTATTATTCCAAATCGAACTCATTGAGCTAGATAAAGGTAATCAATAAGCAGCCAATCTTGGAGAATATTGTTATTTTTTCAGCGGAGGACAGATAGTTATGAATGCACCTTATTGGTCGCTGATAGCCCCGACATAGATCCCTTTTATAATTAGGGTCTGTAAGGGAAAGGGTAAGTGTATAAATATACATATGTGATTCTGTTTTGTTATCTAAGCTCTCAAAGAAAATGAGAAATGTGTTCTAGGATGGCATTAGACAGTATCTTTAGAAATTTTCATTTACAAGTTCTGCTTATCCGGGTAAATCTAGTAAACAACCCTAATTGTCTTTAAATTTAAAAGCCCATAATTTCATCATAGGCAGTATGATATATTGTTAGACTGCCATTACTCGTGGTTGAAGCCCTAAAGTTAAACTAAAAGTGACACTCTATTACGCCCAATATCAAGTACGTGTCACTGATGGTCTCTCTGCAGAAGTCGAGACTCCTGTTGTTGTAATTTAAGATTAAGAGAACCATATCAGGTATTAAGTTTGTCCTGTCTATGCGGTTGAGTTCTACTTACTTTTGTGAAGATCGGCTGTCCTTCTGTCTTGCTCTGCTTACGATCCGAGTGAGAATAAGTCAGGTGGCTCATAATCGGGCTACTTATATGTGGTGAGCTGCCTTTACACCTATGAACAATCAGCCTGTAATTAGATTCAGACTTCCGTGACTCACGGAGGCAATTACTACCGGGTTATTCATGAAGATAGAAAGCGGCTGGTCGCTGTATAGAAGTTCTATTTCACAGTATCCGCCATTACTAAGTGGGAATAATGCTCGCGAACTAAATAACATGATTGCTGTTCTTGGTTTATGAAGAAGTTCTACACTCAGCATTTCATAGCCGATTGTCATAGAAAGAAATAAGGTTAATAGAGAACCAATCAAGTTGAGACTATTTATTAGGTAAAATTCCAGAATTGTGGTAGAATCTCCTCATTGATTTATTTAAAACAAGATGCCAGTAAAGATACTGGACCATCCTGTACTCTAACCAAGAATTGACTTATCTAATACTTACAAGCGCCATCAGATAATAAAGGACATCCAGTCCTCTCGTGAGTTCAGTCCCTTCTTGATCGTATCCAATTTCATCATGTACCACTGTTCTCTTTTCTTCCTAATCTTGTCTATATTGCCTCCTCTTCTGTTTATTTTCATTCCCTTCGAGTTGTTACCACTAGGAGCCATTGGTGAGTTTTCCAATACCCCCTACCAAGTAGCTTAGTTCTTGACGTTAAGAACGTCTATTGAACCATCTTCATTAATTCTCTAGGTAATTATCCCAATCTGGATACACAGATTACAGGGTGACTATAAAGGATTGCCCCCTCATGAACAATCCCCTGCCACCATTGGATATCAGGGTTGTGACCTTGCTAATTAGCAAGAGTGTGATTATCACTGATTCAGCACCTGGTACAGATACCCAAGAACCTCGAGGTAAGCACCTCTGCAATCTAGTCCCTTTAGTAGCCCACATACACTATGCTATACAACAACTAATATGTACATACCCATTACAGTCCCCGAGTATCCCCTGTCCTGAAGAGACCCCCGTAGCCACAGCTGGGTCAATAAGTCGTCGACAACTAAAATGGATAGTCTTTTGAAGCACTAGAAAAGAATCTGGTCCTTGATCTGGCAAATTGAATCAGAATCTAAAGACATCCTTTCCTCCAATAACCTTCCTAAAGCACAGTCACTTTTTGCTTGAATACAAGTTGGTTATAGTCACTTCACTGGGCTCACAAACGTCACAAGTTTTTAAATTGATATTGATGTACTGTATATATACTGGGTGTGTACATTGTTTTAGAATTTCTTAAATTTTTTTGTAATAATGAATAAATATGCTACTCATTTCGCCTGAAGTGAGTAAGAGTAGCATACTTCTTGGGCTACTTTCTTTTGTAAAAATTTATCCTACACGTATTTATTTGACCTAGGTATAGAAAATGTATCAAATTCTATACTTACCTCTCTGATTTATGATTGATTCTTTGCTGAAGTATATACTTGCCAACGTTTATTTTTCCTAGAATGAGTTCCTTGTGAACAATTGTTACAAGCTAAATAGCCGTGAAATTAAAACAGCACCACTGATAGCACGCCCTGCTTTACCCTTCCCGGCATCTATTAGGGTCCTTATATGCTGACGATATAACCCTCTGCTTGTGAGACCCACAAAATAGTCCGAATGGTACTCTGCGTGAATTTGTTCATTTTGGTGGATTGTCTGGAGTCCAAATAAATTGGGGCAAATCCCAATTATTTCCCCTAACACCAGTCACAGTAAAGTTTACCCCAGGCTTCCCCCTGCAGTGGTGTGACTCAAAGCTGCGCTATTTGGGGATCCTGAAATCTAGAGACAAGACAGTCACATTGTGGGAAAATTACGGGGTTGCCCTAATCAAAATTACAGTTTGCATAACACGTTGGATTTCGCTGCCTCTGTTCTTGGCAGGGCGCATCTCGCTCTTGAAAATGATCATCCTGCCCATAATTCCTATACCTGTTTCTGAACATTCCTTATCACCTTTTGCAAGCATTAAAGATGCAATTGATCTATTTGGGGTGGGCGGGTAAGCTGCCCCATTTATATTGGAATGTCCTCACTAAACCGTTCCAAAACGGGGCTTTAAAGCCCCGGACATGGAGCTTTATTACTTATGTGCCCAGGCACACTACTCCTGCCACTGGTATAAGCTCACTCCCTACAAGCCGCACCTTGCAATCGAACAGGGCTATGTGGCCCCAGTGCCCCCTTACTCATATTTAATGATGCCCCATCCCAAAGGTGGATGCTACGGTTGCGTGCACTTCACTAGCGTAGTACAAACTCGCCAAGAAACTACATAAACCTCTACTCTACACCCTGCTGGTGCCTCTACCCTTTCACCCTACATTTCTAGTTACACACGAGGCAACCTGCAGGCAAATGCTACAGTATAAAATCAGCAAATGGTGGGAACTCTACAGGTAAGGAACATTTATCAAACTAGACTCTTTCTTTGAAGGGAATGTACCCACTCCTCTAGATACTTTTTTATACATACGCCTAGGACACAACGTGAAAATCGCAAAGCTGACCTTTCCATTAGAACCTCCTTCCATAAATACACTTCACATTTTACTCCAGGCGGCGTACCCATGGTCTCCATACTATACCACGCGGCGCAGTGGGAGTCTCCTACTGCAAAGGAGCAGGCACACTCTCACAGGGAGCGGGAGTTGGACTGCCCTATTGAGGATAAGTAATGGGCCTATTATTGCACACAGACGGGGCAAATCACTCCAAACAGCAGATTACGTATAATTCATTATAAATTTTTGCATAGAATGTATTATACCCCTCCTAAACTGCATCAGTTCCATCTGTGTGCAGATGACTGCTGTACGTTGTGTGGTGAGCCGGGAGCCGACTTCCTTTATCTGGCGTTGTCCTGTGCTCCGATACAAGCATATTGGAGAGAAATAGAACAGGCTCTCACTGTCATGACAGGACAGAGCATGGCCCTGACCCCGCTTATTGCTCTGCTGGGACACGTCGTAGATATAGAGAATGGTATGCAGAAATATGTGGCACTGAGTTTGTTATTAGCATGTTGATGGGGAAGGGGTAGGGCACCTAAATTCAAAGATTGGTTGAATGACCTGATTTATTGTCGGGACCAAATGACCACATATGCGGAGTTGCTAACCACAAGGTCTCATCCTGGTGACATATGGGACCCATTACATGCCTTTCTATTAGCTCAAAAACAGGACGCTGATGGTGTGGGAGAGGATACACAGACACACGGCACTGCATTGCCCAGCTGAGAGGAGCCACTGCATGGGGAGATGGGGAACTGGAGTCTACGTACATCTTAGATCTGTCATGGATACAACATTTTATGGGATGAAATATACTTGCAAACGCACGCCTCTGGCCCCATTAGTTGGACTGTATATGATCCTTCATTGTTGATCTTTATCTGAAAGTGTGTAATGTGTATTGACATAATGTACAGGCACTGATCTTTCACTGGACTGTCCTCCTGGTGATTCTGTTTGACTATGCATTAGTACATGTTTGGTATATTGTCCAAAAAATCTTAATAAAGAAATCTTTAAAAAAAAAAAATCATTGAAATGGGAAAACGCCTTTAATCAAGGGAGCGATTTAACTCCCCCAATGATTGTATACAGAGAATAAATGAAATGGGTCTCTCTTAAGGTTGTACATAGAGCTTGAACTAAACAGATAGAGGGAGACGGTCTGGTCATGGCCCTCCAAAAGGATCTAATGCCTTAAAGTACAGGACCAGCAAGGCCTGGGTGGTGAGATCATTGATTAAGATGGAATTGTAGACTGCTGAAATTCAGATGTAAGAGTGAAAAAAATAGAAGAATCTCCTTGTTGCCACAAAGCTCATCAAGGGTCACCACCAGAAGAGGGTCCACACTATGCCTAGCATAAAATTCTGCATCGCAGCAGTTTTAGTAGCTCTCAGTATTTCAGGCAGGGGTCGAACCATTGTGCAAGATGCTTTTCCTTCGTCTTTTCAAGATCAGGATTAAAGGCGATTAGGCAAAAGATCTTTAGGACTGTTGGATCAAGACCAGATTTTTTAATCAGGGGTGTGATTACTTCCTTTGTATATGAACTTACAGCAGATGATGAAAAAGATGTTCTTAGAAAGCCTACACATTGGACTGCAGGTAGCAGGTCCTTGCTATGGAGCATTGCAAGATGAAGACAGAGCATGGATCATCAGGGGTGCCATATTTAAGGGTTTCGAATGCGTGGCAGGAATTTTCCTAAACCCTGCGCAAGCCCCAGGGCAATATACTGAAAGGTGCTGTTTCTGAATCAAGAAAATCGTTTGATCTTCATATACAAGATGTAACCCCGAAAGATGTGATATTATTGAAAATAAAGATGCCTATAAAGTGTTGTTTAAGATAACTGATCTTTCGGACTCCAGTTGTGGTAATGATTTGTTCTTTAAAAAACTCTTCAAGCTAAGATGTAAAAAAGAATAATAAGACTAAATCATTTCACCAAACCCTTCTTGATCCCCATTTTTCTCCCTCTTCCATCTGGAGGTTCCCCTCCCTCTTGCTTCTACCTAGAGACCTTGATATATTTATCATGTGGAGAAATGTAAGTTTGTGAGAGACACCTAATACCTTTTCACATCTCGCATTTTTAGGTCGAGCCTCGAGTAGCGCGCAAGCGCTGCTTAGAGGCGAAGACTTTAGTAGCGAGTTTGAAAAGCAGTCCCAAAACGCTCGTGCGGTCGTGGCTGGCCTTTTGGGATGGGTGCGCTGCGGCAAACATGTGTTTCCAATTATCGTGCCCAGACGCGGGCGCGATAATTGTAAACACATGCCGGCAAAAGGCCATGACGCACGAGCGTCTGGTCAGCTGAGCAGGCTGCCGCGCTCCCTCCTCCCCCCCCTCCGCTCCTCTGTGGTGCACGCGCACCACTGTTTACTTTTTTTTTTAAACCGCGCGGCCGCCATTTTTGTCCCTGTGCCGGCCTCGCCTTCTTTCTCCCATTCGGAGCTTTGAATCATGCTGGTTTCTTTGTGTTGCTGCCCGTCGTCGCCTCTCCTCTGCTTGCGCTGTGATTTAGGATTATTTGTTTTATTTTAAATGTTTTGCTGCCCCACACCCCTCTCCACTCTACCGTCCATGCTTGTTTAAAGAGTAGTTGCCTTTCATCAGCTGCCGTTTTCCAGTGTTCTTAGTTCCTGGCACTGAGGGCTAGTGGACTGCTGATGAGGACTATGGATTCTGTTGCTACAGACAGCATAGTGCCGCACCGCGGCTCCGTATAGTGTATCGGAATCAGCGGGATTCCCCATAGTACTCCCCATGCTGCTGACTGAATGGGCAGGTGAGCACTGAGTACCGCATCTCCATCCGCCCTCGGGAGCAGACCAGTTCTCCGCGGGTCGGTGCAGCTCTGTGGAAAGAAGCCAGGCAGAGTACCCCCGATTGATTGGCGCCCTGCCAGCCTGCTCTCTTTGTGGCTAAGGCTGGAGGTCTGTGCGATGGCAGCGGTGCCTATGAGAGGTAAGTAGCAGAAGCATGTGCTGACCTGGTATCTCCTCCTCCGGCTCACCAGGGTACCCCACTTTAAGATTCAATCCAATGGGTTTCACTTTAATTTGTTTTTATGTTATTTTTTAGACCAGCCAAGTTGCCCATAAAATGCAGTTCTTTCCAGTACACCTTGCCCGAAAAGTGCAGTCACGGAGTTACTTTAGCAGTGAGGATACTGCCAGCTCGCTTGTTGTAACGTTGTACTAGTTTTGTTGCTAAACATGCGCCCATCTCCCACGTTTACATGCAAACCCTTCCAGAGCAGACCCCAGGACACACGCTAGTCAAAATGTTATTGTTAGCCTGTCTCTAATGAACTTCTCAAGACTCGCAGTCCTGGGCCGTAGAGGCCCCATGAACTAAAGAGATGGTACCAGTGTGTTCACTCCCGGGATGGCATGTTTACAACTGTAAGCTAATTTAAGTCACTGTCACATGGAAATCTGTGTACACAAACTCCTACAGTATATAACTGCAAAAAAAGGATGCGTAATTGGTGTTGCATAGGGTTAGACATTATGGGTTTGTTTTGAAGCGTGACTAGCTAGTGTACCCGGTGGAGGCATACACTGCGGGCCACGGGTGTATACCGAGCACCAGTGGCATGCATAGGTTAATGGAGAGCAACAGCGCTCCCACAGGTCACACTTTGCTTCGAATGAAAGGGCCGATGTTGCATTGCTGCACTGTCTGTGAACTGTCTGCAATGTGTTTTGCAGCACTACGCTGTCTGGACTGAGGGTTGCTGCATGGGCCGGTATTCACACACCAATAAAGTGAGGATCACTGCGCTAGGGTTATGGTAGTGGAGTTGTATCAGCTGTATGTGTGCTTTCATGTGCATGTGTTCTCCAATACTTGCTGTTTTGGTGTAGGTCATCTTGCAAGATTGTTGAACGTGGTTGCTTCTGTGGTGTGCTGCTTTTGACAAGTTAGTGTTAATTATCCACACAGTTACATGCCACACAATTCAACTCCACACAATTCCAATCCACACCACATAATTCGACACCAAACCACATAATTCAACTCAACAACACAATTACACAACGCACTGCATAATCCAATCCACACCACAGAATTCCAAATCATGCCACAAAATTTGACAGCACACCATATAATTAAACTCCACTATATACCACTTCACAACACAAAATACCATTCCATATAATTACACTCATAACACACAATCCCACTCCACATAATTTCAGTACAATCAATACCACATAATTACTATCCACATAATTCCACAGCACACCATGCCACATAGTTCCACTACACAAACGCACTCTACACCACACAATTACACGCCATACAATTCCACAACCCAACAATTCCAATCCAACCCACATAATTCCACTACACACCAAATACGTCCACTCCATAACACATGGGTAAAAGACATTGTCTATTACAAAGCCAATAGCTATAACTCAACCAAATGTGAACCCTATTGCATTTCCAATGCTTGTATTTTGCAGTGAAAGGAACGACTCCTAATTTGCTTGTGTACATCTTCAAATTACCTTTACAGTTTAAAATACAGTATCAACAGTATTTCCCCATTTAATGCAGTTTTAATAGGTTTTTGAGGCGTTTTATTTGCTGATTTTTTTAAGAGCTTAATCAAAGTAATTGTTTACTTTTTAATGCTTTAGGGGTTTGGGTATTTAATATGTCATTGTTTAATATGCCTATGTTATATCTTATTTCTTCAGTATTGCATGTAAAAGCACTTCCAGGTATATAAGTTCAGACTGCCACTCGTACAAAAAAAGACATTAAATTAGTACTTCTGAAAGCAGTGCTATAACGTGCATATTAGTGTCAAAGCATCTTTGTTAAAGAATTACACTTTTTTGAATTTTTAAGAGACTTTATCATATGTTCATTAAACAGCACGGAAGCCCATCCTTGGGTGTGTGTGACTGTTCACCAGTGGCACGTGAAGTAACAGTAGATGTTGTAGCACTCAGGATAATGTGCTGCATGGCCAAATACTTATAAGGTCCCAAAGGCGAGACCTATTGGCTATGCCAATGCTTGTTTAATCATACCACTACTTTTGATCTTCTTAATAAAATGTGTCCTTTCTAAAGGTAGGAGGTATTTTTAAACTTTTTTTCCCTCACATGGTGGATCCCATATGGTCTCAGATTCAAGAGACAATCCCTCCTGGTGGAGGAAAAGACCCGATGATGTAACGATCATTGGCTAAGTATGCCAACGGGAGACATGCCTTTGGCGGAACAACACTGTTGAGGGTCTCACAACAATTTTGGTGTTGCCCCTATCCCCCCTCCCCCCCCATCTCAACACAACTCTTCCACTCCTTTTGATTTTACATGTTCATTTAAGGGAAGTTGAGTGGAACTTTAACTTCTCCCTCCCTCTTCTGATTCTTGAGAAATGGAAGTGTCACAATAGTGCACTGTCAAAGGGCTTGGCGGCTGTATCAAGGTGGTGTGTTCCTCAGTGAAACTTCTGTTATACATTGTGCCTACCAATGTGTACACAGCAAGTGCCTAGAGAAGAAACCACTCATGTGAGGAAAAAGTTGTAGGAGGAAAAGCACCGTTACATTGATGACTTGGGGGCATATTCACAAGGAGCTATCGCCGAATTAACGGCACTTTATCGCAGCCAAAGTTGTGATAAATATACCTCCCCATTCACAAGCTGGTGTAAACAGCCCACAGCACCAGTTTACCCGCGATAGCAGCCGCAAAAAACATCGCCACAGAGGACCCGCGCAACTATCGCTAATGAGATGCAGAGTGGGCGTTCCCGTGCCAAAAGGCGCAACAACATCACACCTCAACATTCTCAACGACCAGCCACATCGGCGATAAAAACACAAAACAGGCGATAAGGCGCGTTAGCACCAGGAAATCTACACCTGCTCTGACCTGGTGTAAAGTCGGACGGCAGCCTGCAAACCAAAAGAGAGCACAGCGCAGGGCCACATCGGAAGGGCAACAGATGCCAAGGAGCCACCCATCATGCGGCCCGGACACCCAAGAGGGCCACAACACCCACCGCCACCACCCCCAGGACCACCCCTCCCTGGCACCCCCCCCGACCAAAGACATGCCACATCAGCCACACCTAAACATGTACAAAATATTCCGCTTGATGTCACACAATCACAACTGGTGACATGCATGTGTCGTCACAGAAATGAGCAGCACACATTCATTTACGAAGCAACAAATGAAACTTTATTAAAATGAACACCGATATGAAATGAAGACACATGGCCGCTCCCCTCGGGACAATACGTAGGTCACAGCCTGTAAGACAAAAAACATGATGAGAAGGTGTGTCCTGCGCACATCAGAGGACAGAGAGAGAGCGAAGGAGAGAGAGAGGAAGAGAGGGAGGGAGAGAGAGAGGAAGAGAGGGAGAGAGAGAGAGAAGAGGAGAGAGAGACGAAGAGAGGGAGAGGGGAAGAGAGGGAGAGAGGGAGAGAGAGAGAGAGAGAGTGCCGCCCCTGCGCACCCAGGCCACACTGCTCACCTGCTGCCACCGGTGTGTCTCCAACGACGTGCCGGTATGTATAGCAGGACACCAGGTCACACATCTGAGTCAGAGCCGTCAGCTGAAACAGAGTCCAGATACATGACTGGCACAGTACACACACTTGCACAAGACAACATCGCCTGCCCGCCCATGCACACCCAGGCAGAGGCACCCCAACCCCTCCCGCCGCCCATCGGAGCATGCCCGCCCATGCACACCCAGGCCTCAATGCTCACCTTCCGCCACCGGCGCGTAGACAGGAGGTCCCACCACGTGCCGCTGCAAGCCACAAGCCCGCGGCCCGCGGACATGGCACCCTCCACATCATGCAGCCCCGCTCCGCAGGCCACCAGGTCTCACGTTTGGTGCTGGGTCTTGATTACTCCATGGCATAGGACATACCTGTGCACCCGGCACCATCGCAGGCTGCACACCCGCTCAGCCCAATGGGTGCCACCAACTCTGGGATCCCGGAAGCGACGCCACGTGGCGGTAGGCCCGCACTGCCCGCTGGCTCTGGCCTACACTGTGGTCCAGCAGGGCACACAAAACCTGAGCTGTCCGGACCGCCGGGACGGGGCATCATCGCAGGCTGCACACCCGCTCAACAGCTTAAGGTGCCACTGACTCAGCGCACCCAAAGTCACCGTCCCGTGGCGGGGTGCCTGTGCCGTCCGCAAGGCCCCGTGTGCCACTAACCCTGTGCAACCCCAGTCTGCGCCACGTGGCGGTAGGCCCGTGCCGTCCACAAGGCCTCGTGTGACACTAACCCTGTGCGCAAAAACACATGGGCCCTTAATGATTGAGAACCATGGAGCGTCCGTCATCCAGTCACCACTGGCAGAGGGGAATGTGACGTCGTCGGCCCCTTATGTTGGCGGAGTCACATGGCCTATGACGCCTGTGCCGGATGGGTGTGGTGTGCGTGCAAACCTGCCCTCAGGGAGTGGCTGTGACATGCTGACAACTAGACCAGTGACCTGCACACCACCAGCGAGTACGCCTGCGACGGGTAGCAATGAGGGCCCCCCTCGGAGCGTTAGCGGAGTGGTCTGGCCTGCTGTACGCCGGACCAGCGCAGGGCTTGCAACAATGACTCGTGGGCTCTGGGCGTGGTTCAGTCCATGTCCGGACAAGGAAGTGACTGATGCGTGTGTCCCTGTTGTAGTGTTCACGGGACCCGGTACACAAAATGCAATGTAGCACCCTCTGACTGGCATCCCACAGGATGAACATCATTGACGCAAGGGAAGTCACTGTCCCTACATTCATCCACACATTCACACATGAATGATGAAAGACATGACACAGCAGTGCGTCACTGGATGTTTATTGCACATCCAGTGCAGTCATGCAGCTGGAGCGGTACAGGGCAATGCCGAGCACACTACACAATAGGGGCACGTGGAGGGCCAGCCAGAGTCCATCCGGGGATGACATGTACTGCGGAAGAGGAAGGGTACAGTCCGCAGTCTGGTCGCCGTGTCATTGGTCGTCAAACAGGTTGTGGCAGTCCATGTCGCTGTCCAAGGTGAGTGCATCGGAGTGAATCGGGGGTCAGTGGAAGGTCATGAGGCCATGTGCGGGACCAAGCAGAAACAGGCCAGGTGGCGGAAATGTATGCTAGTGCCTCCTTCTGAGAGCCAGCCCATCCACGTCCTCGTCCTCGGATGTGTGCTCTGCCCCACCTGTGGGTGTTGCAGTACCGGCTGCGGCACTGTGTGCCACTGACACATCAGGGGCCTGAGTGGATACGCCTGCCACACTGGGAGGCAGTGACACACCAGGGGGCGGAGATGTGGATGGTGTGGGGGCAGCCGCATTCATCAGCGACACGCCTTGTGGCAGCAATGCCATGATGAAGTACTGCAGGGCATGGTAGATCCCTGCTACATTTCGATGGTGTGCAGCGGTGGCTGCCATCCTTTCCGCCTCCATCTGCACCATGTCCTCCATGAGCCTCCGCATGTGTACGAGCTCACGGCTGGCATTGCTGGAACCACTCTGAGCGGACAGGTGTTCTTCTCTCCGCATCATGACTCCAGCGATGTCAGTCAGGGCTGGTTGGAGACCATGGGGCGGATGTAGACACCCATGGATGGCGTCCAGTTTGGTAGCCATGAGCTCGAACCCCACCCGCACCTGCTCAGCCGTCTCCCTCTGGCCCTCCAGCACACGGCGTTGGAAGACCATGTTTGTTCCTAGGGGTCTTGGGAGAGTGCCGGGGCTGTGGGTGCCTCCTGGTGGGTGGTGGGTGGGGTCTCATCGATGTGGCTGGGCTGCCCTGATCCTGGAGGTGAGTGGCGGATGAGGTCAATGATGTCTTGGATGGTTTGGGTGTCGATGCTGGTGTTGTCCTCCTCGTCATCAGTGAAGAGTGGCTGGGACTGCTCTGCAGGAGGTGTTGACGATGCCCCTGCGATGTGAAGGGGAGATGGTGTATTACAATGTGTCCACATGTATGTAGCCGCATGGTACAGGTTGACATTCAGACAGCATGGCCCTGTACATTGTGACAGTCTGTGGGTCTGGGCGAAGACCCAGGGTCATTGTGGGTGTGCACTGTGCCCTGCTTTCTTGTGCATGTGTGCCATTGTGGCCATCTCCACTCGTCCCCCCAGTACCTGGTGGTCACTCACCCTGTTGCGGTTGTGTTGTGTCCTGTCGAGCAGTGTCCGGTTCCCCCAATCCACCCACAGTCTCCACATTGATGACTGTCGACACCAGCTCCTCCATGTCATCCAGCTCCAGCTGTGGCGCTGGGCCCCCACCTCCGGTCTGCGTTGCTGCCTTCTGGTTGGCGGTGAGTTTCTCCTTGGTCTTCCGCTTGATGTCATTCCATCGCCTCTTGACCTCGTCCATTGTCCGCTTGTGCTCTCCGACGGCATTCACCTTGTCGACGATGTCCCGCCATATTCCAGTTTTGGTGCCCAATGACACGTTGGAGGTGACGAAGAGTTGTTGATGGTGTTCCATCACCTCCGTGACTATGATCCTGTTCACCTGCGGACTGAACTTGGTCTTCCTCGTCTTCTTGTCCGTGCCCTCCCCTGTCCCCGAGGTCCCAGGCTGGTCGTCCGGGGTGCTTGTGGGGTTGCGCTCGTCCTCTGCGCCTGCTCCGGCTGCCTCCATGGTGCTTGGGTGTTGGTCAGTTTGTGTGTGGGTGTTTTTTCTACTTTTATGGTGATTTTTGACGCCTGCCAGGTGTGTGTTGCAGGCCTGGCGCTGCTTGTCACTGATTTCCTCATCGCGCTTTGGCCCATCGCGTGTTTTTTGGTGTTGTGGTTTGTGTTTTTATCTCAATCGTGGTGGTTGTATCGCGGACATTGTCCGCGGTTTCGGCAGACTATCGCTTGCTACCGCCTTGTTGTGAATTCCACGTTGACACAGGGTTATTTTCCCGCGATAGGTTGTGATATTGAAAGTTGCGTTACGCTACTCTTGCGGTAGTTATCGCACGTTCTTGAGAATATACCCCTTGGTGGTTTAAGAGCACAGTGAAACGTCTTCAGATCCCCAAGTGAACTGAATAGACTAAAATAGGCAAAAGCCCAAGTAGACAAAACAGTACAGACTTGGACAAAGCAGAATTCAAAATAAAAAGAACAAAAATGGAAAAGAACAAAAGGAAAGGTGGGGTGGGGGCACCGAACCTGCCAAGAAAAATGTATCAAAGCGTTGGCGTTGTGGCGCATAATTCATATGTGAAAACATCTTCAAGAGGAGAAACACCAACTTTCTTTTGCCTACACCTCCGAAATAAAAATAAACATGAAAATTAAGTTACTGTATCTCTATTCCACTCAGAAGCACATTAACTGCTTTAAGATTACTTTGTTTGCAAATAGCAAATCTGAGAACCCCTTCAGTGTGTAGCTTTCTTGGCTTACTAGGTTAGTTGGGCTAAAATGTGCAGTGTACAACACAAGATAATAAAAAGGCAGTGCATTTAATATACATGTAAATATGCAATAATGCGAAGGCTTTAGTGGGCTTTAAACAGGTATAAAAATGAAATCTAAATTGTTAATAAAAACAGTGTGATATATAAAATCTACGTTCTCAGGCCCCCCCTCCCCCTTTTTCACCAAGAGGTGAAACCCTTACAACAATTCAATAGCTTACAGTCTAAAAACATCAGTTTTGAATTTTTCATTCTTAAATCCTTCATCATCATCCTTAATAGAGTAAAGCGGATAAGCATAGTCAGTGCCTTAATTTCTGCAAGCATGTTGGATAATGCACATACTTCGTTTAATCGAAATGTATAGTGATTTTATGATAAAAACAACTGGAATCACTATTAAAAAAATTCTTCATCCCCCAATTCACTGATATCCCCGACAACCAAGACCAGATGCTACTCAAGTTGAAGTCTACGCCACTTTGAATCTCATGCAATTTCTTAAAACTATCCTTAGTGTGATCTGTTTATTTGTGCATGTTAAGGGAGGTGTTAGGAAGATGAGTACAACATTCTGACCATGCTATAGCACAGACCCCCCCCTCCCTTTGTCCACAAAGACATAATCTAAGATCATTCTAGTCTGTAGAAGCATGGTCTTCTGTTCATCCAACTGATATATAATATAAGGAAATGACTGTGGCATTAACAACTACTTCCAGTATCTGAGCATTGTGTCGAGTCATGATTGACCTATCCTACAGAATGGAAAACTATTGGTTTGTTTCAGTAACCTCGCAGGTCCTCCTCCACTGCTGAAGAGGGTTAACGTCAGAATGTCTGATGGCGGAGTATGTCTGATGGCTGGAACTACGTAACCAGCACAGCAGACCCGAGCCTATTTTTGTGGCAGCCTGGGATATTCTTTTTTTCTGAATATGATATGTGCAGTGTCCTTTCGATATTGGCATTTATGAAACAGCATACCAGTGGGAAGACGATGTTCAAAGCTGGTTGCTTCATGGTGTATGGTCTCTACAACAGTGTAAATTTAATTTTATCTCACAAAGACACTCCAGTTAGTTGGTTCTCGATACTCATAAAACTGCCTCCTTTCAGAAAAAGTAAGATGTGTAACATCAGGTTTATAGTAACCAGTGGGATTGTTATAACCTTTAAGGCTGTACCAAGACTGGCGCATTCCAGCACTTGGTGACCATTGTAGCACAGATAATGCCAAGCTTTATTTTTGCTGAGTGGCGCTCTGATCAATGGCACATCCTCCAAGATATCCACGGAAAATGCGTGGAGATTCAGTCTGAAGAAAGATTAATCTATTTGTGATATTTCTCAACCAACAGCACATAGGAGTTGTATGAAGGCTCTGCTCATGAACAGGTGCAGCACAATTTGGATTTATGTGACAACTCGCCATTCCACAGCAATGAAGTATCCCACCAGGAGCCAGAGGCTGAGGGAAGTGGCAAAGATAGCAGGCTTGACTCACAAGGAAAGCAGTATCCAGGAGACGGCTGCTAACCTTGGACACAGGTAGTAATCATGAGGGGTGATGGGTGCATCATCGTGCAGGTGTGGAGGAGCATATGAGGAGGGTAGTCTGGAGATTCGACCGACTATCAGGTGGCAAAGCAGCAGCAGAATCAGTTCCGCTGAGGGCCTCACCCTGAGGCTTGATGCAGGTCCAGTGATGGGCACCGGTGGACACTCATCTCTGGGAGGTGCAGCACTCTTGCACTTGAAATAGACCCATGTCTCCTTTCTATGATACTTTACAGCTGTTTTGGCAATGAGCAGCACCAGATGGAACCAAACCAGTGAGGCCTCAGAGCAGACTTCCTCTTCTGTACCCTGCCATAGGTCCAGTCACCGGGCTGGAGAGAGTGGCAGACATCAGTCAGGCAATCAGGTAAGGCAGCTTGAATCTGAGAACGAAGACTATAGAGACAGGGAATATGTTTTCTGCTGTATAGGAAGACTGTATCATCATTCAGTTGGAGATTTAACTGAGCAGCTGAGACGAGTGGGTTTGAAAGTAACATCAAAGGGTGTCCCGTGACTATCTCATAGGGCCTCAGCCTAGACTTCTGAGTGGGTATGGTTCTGGCGGGCCACAGAGGCAAGGTATTGAGATACTTCACTTGAGTTTCAGAACAGATCTTTGCTATCTTATTCTTAAGAGTACCGTTATTTCTTTCCACTTGGCCTACTGTCGCTGGATGATGAACACAATGGAAGTGCTGATTGATCCCTAAAGCTTTGCATATCTCCTGTACTGCTACTGAAATGAAGTGTGTTCCTCTGTCGCTCAAGAGGCAACTCAGGATCTCGCAACAGGTAATAAAGTCCTTAGGTAAGCACTTAGTAACCATAATGGCATCTACTCTTGCACAAGCATAAGCTTCCACCCACGCTGAAAACAACCAGACAAAGTCAATTACATAAGAGGAAGAGGAACATTTGTACATCTGGATGAAATCCATTTGGAGGTGCACAAAGGGGTAACAAGAAGGAAGGTGAACAGCAAGGGTGGTCTTGATCCCTTTCCCAGCATAATGGGGCTATAGCAGTTGACCAAGGAGCGGCAATAATTTTGGTCAATAGAGGAAAAGAAGGCTGCATACCAATGGGTTACAGTGGCATGGGTCATGGCAACCCCACCAATATGGGCAGCTTCATGATAAATTGTGTACGTTCTACAGCCAGCAAAAATATAGGGTCCAGGATAATGTGAAAAAATCTGGGGTGACGCTGCCGAAAGGACAAATTTCCTACAGTCACTAACTTTGCCAGTTTCTTCATTTGCCATCCAATATAAAGTGTCATGAACTGACTTCTCACAGTCGTTAACAATCCCTGCACAAAGGGAGCACCTACAGCATCCTGAGATGTCTCCCTTGGACGGATTATGCCCGAATATCTCTCAAACATAACCTTGACCTGTTTAGATAATCTGCAGGTGATTTGCCTTTATTTTGTCAGCAATTAAAATTTTTAGTCCAGTCTGTTTTCACCGGGCACACGTCCGTGACAGCATTCAACAGTGCATTCTTTGCCGTATTCAGGGTCCCCTCTTTTCTGGAGTTCTATCTAGGGCTCGCAACTTCTCTAATAATCGGTCTCTCAGTTCACTGGGTACCACTAAATGCTATAAGTGATTTACATCAGCCCAGTTTGGTCTGTATACTTCAAATACATTTGGCAGGTCTTCATGGAACTGGATGGGGTTTTCTCTGATATGTTTCTTAATTGTAATCGTAATTGTAAAGGTTATTTATAAAGCGCACTGTGACCATAAATGATATCCTGGCGCTATAACCACTATGTAAGAAAACAACTGATGAAGAAACTGAAAAGCAGATCGCTAGTGAGGGAATAGCCAGGTTTTCAGTGCTTTCCTGAATTTTAGTAGGTCAGAATGAGATCGTAGGGGAGTTGGTAATTTATTCCATATCCGAGCTGCATTGACGGTAAAGGTACGTCCTCCTTGTCTGACTTTTTGAAATCTGAGTTCTTGGACATAATTGCCTGTGGTAGATCGGAGGTTTCTGCCAGGAGTATATTTTTTTAGTTGGTTTTGTAGGGGTTTTGGTCCTTTATTGTGTAGTGCGTTATGGACAATACAGAGAGATTTAAAGATAATTCTCTGCTTGATAGGCGGCCAGTGGAGCTCCTTCAGGGCCTCTGTGGCAGATGAATATCGAGATCTGTTCAATCTTAACTTAGCTGTGATTATCTGGATGCGTTCTAGCTTTTTAAATAAGTAGCTAGGGGCTCCTAGCAACAGGGAGTTGCAGTGGTCCAGCCTACTTAGTATGACACCTCTGGAAATCAGTGATCTAGCTGGTAGGTCAAGCTGAGGGTATAGCTTCCTAAGGGCCTGGATCAGTGCAAAACAAGTCCTAGTAAGTCCGTTCACTTGATTTTCCATAGACAGGCCTTGGTCAATGATCACACCTAAATTTCATACCGCCGCTGGGTTACCCAGTGGCATTTCCGTGGGTAACGGCCAGAAGTTAGGCGATAAGGATACCGAAATTTTATTGGAAGAACAACAGAGGAGTTCAGTTTTGTTTCCATTCATCTTGAGTGAATTTGCATTCATCCAGTCAAAGATGTCAAGAATGCATGCTTGGAAATTACCTATGGTATCCTCCTGGTTATTGTTCAGCGACAGAATTAACTGAGTGTCGTCTGCATAGTTAATTAACTTAATATTATGGGTTTTTATAAGTGAAATGAGAGGTTTAATATAAGTATTGAATAGAATGGGGCTGAGGGAAGAGCCCTGGGGGACACCATTTGTTGTCTTTCTAAATTTGGATAGAAAAGGGGGGAGAGATACGGCCTGGCAGCGACCAGACAGATAGGATTTTAGCCAATTTAACACCAGGCCCCCCACACCCACTGCCATAAGTCTGAACAGAAGAGTGTGGTGGTCCACCGTGTCAAACGCAGCTGACAAATCTAGGAGGACAAGTACCACAGAATGTCCATTGTCAGTAGTCCTCCGCATTTCATCGGTAGCGCAAATAAGGGCGGTCTCAGTTCCATGGCCCGGGCGGAATCCAAATTGCTCTTCCTCAAGTCATGCATAGTCCTCTAGATAGTGCGACAGTAGTGAACTTATGTGGCGCTCTAAAATTTTTATTGGAAAAGGGAGGAGGGAAATAGGTCTAAAATTGGCTAGGTCGGCGGGGTCAGACAGGGCTTTTTTTAGCAATGGCTTAACTATAGCTTTCTTCCAGCAATCAGGCACCTTCTCGGTTTCAAGAGAGTGGTTGCAAATTTGTAGGAGAGGGCCCGCAAGCTCTTCTTCCCATATTAGCCATTGTTTTGATGGCATAGGGTCCAACGGCGACCCTGATTTCATGGCCCTGTACAAGGTTTTAAAAACCTCGCCAGAGATAGGATCCAACCTAGTCAGTGTCACGGGGGAGAGGTCTGAAGGGGGAGGCAGTCCAGATTGAGCGGGGCTATGAGGGTGTGTGATAGTGTGTTTAACTGCAGTAGATTTGTCAATCCCATCCCAACATTTTTTAATCTTACTGTCAAAATATTCCGACAGATCGTCACATAATATCTGCGATGGTATGATCTCTCACTTAAAGCGAGATGGATTGGTAAATTCTTTAAGAATTTCAAATGTTTTCCTTACTTTGTTAGGGGCTGCAGTGATCAGCTCGTAATAGTAGTTGGCTCTCACATTCCTTAACTTATTTTTGTATTCCCTTAACGCATTTTTTAAATTGAGTTTTTCTACCTCAAGATAGTGGCGCCTCCATTTCCTCTCCAGTTGCCTACATTTTAGTTTGGCATTTCTCAACGTAAGGTCGTACCAGGGAGCTGACACCTTTTTTCGATTTTTTTAGCTCATTAATGTGAAGATTTCCATAGGAGGTGGAATTTGACTCTACCCTCCAGGGTAGGAGAATCTCTTAACCGAAGGAGGTGTCGGTAATGGGTGATGTAGGTACTACATCGTCTGGATCACTGGAGTGAGGGGAGGCTTTTGCCCTCTCAGGGTGAATCCAGTTTCTAGCCAGTCGGTCTGCAGTCCTTCTTAAACTTTCTCAGGTAATGGTTGAGCTGCATTCACAGGGAGCTCTAAACCCAGCTAGGACTAAATGTGTTCTGGGTCTAGACCTCTCCAAAGTAGTGGAGTCTGCATCTTGTCCAGTTATGTGTGTGCTTCTTTCTGGCGCTCTACTGTCAGTCACTTACATTGACTACTCGTTTGCACGTTACCTCTTTATTCTCCATCTGCTAGAGCTCCTGCAGGTGCTGCTCCATTTCCATGCACATCCACAGGTGTGCCCCAGCCCGATTGGCCGGCAGGAAGGAAATATTCAATAAATACTCTCCCTTGGGTCCTAGCCCTCACTCTCTTAATCATGTGGTTCTGTGATATGGGGGAATTGATCGGGAGGAGGCGGAGCAGTAGGAGCACAAACCTTAACTGTCCCTAAAGTGGATTATTTGGTATTCCAGTTTCTCCTCGGTCTATTTCATAACATGGACTTGGGATTCTTGTTTCCATTTGTTGGCCTCCTTATGCCATTTTAAAAAAAAGTGGCCATTATTCAGCCACTATCTTGTTTTAAGTGTCTTCCAGATTCTTTAGTAAATCCCTAAACTCTTTAAATCAAAGGTACTGTTCTCAGGAAAGATTTATTTCCATTCTCGTTAATGAGTGGCACCCACTGTTTCAGAAATGTCCATGTGGTTTTACTGTACTGGTGGTACATACTGAGGGCAGGAGTCCCCTTTCAGTGGAAGTACACTTTGTTCAGATTTCTCTGCCTCAAGGCTGCTCCCTCATTCGCACCCTTTAAACAGGAAACGGTCTGCCAGCCTTGTGCCTGTAGCTCATCTCGTGAAGGGTGGAGGAAAGAAGGAAACCGGAAGTAGGATAAGCGTTACCTCAATTATTTTTCTAACTGATCTCAAGGAGGGGAGGAAAGATATTTGTCACTCATACCCAAACATTCCCTTGTGTCCATGCCACCTTCAGTTGAGCTCCAGGAGGGTTTTGTGAGGGAGCTGAGGCATTTGGACCACAGAGCCTCTTTCTCATAAAACTTCATCCTTCAGGGTTCTGTGCTTCAGGTCCTATCACTTCTCGCTATTTTCCCCCTTCCTGCACTGTTTCTACAGCCCGCTCACTCTAAGACATGGATTACACAGGCACAGTCTTTGCTTCAGGATTTTTCCCATTCCTACCACTCCTTCCAGTCTAATTTCCCGGTGTCTCCTACCCAGCTGTCATCTTTAGCGCAATTGAACACATTACAAACAATGTAAAATAATAGATGTAAAGTAAGCAGGCACATAGTGTAAACATGGTTAGACTTCATCTAAATTTAGTTCAATGCGCTTACACTGTGTGGTAGAATCACCAGGCCCAGTACTAGGCTGTGCTGCATCCAAGACCCCCTGGAAAAATCTCTCTTACCTCTTGTGCCTAGAGTTGTCGTTTAGAGCCCTGTCAAACATCTGACCTGCTCACTAAGTGTAGATGTTTCCTAGCACACAATGCAGTTTCCAGAAATGAAAACAGACACTTAGAATAGCGCAAAGTCTAACACGTACTTAATGTAAAAATAGCCAGAGAGTCGGTGTGTGAGTGCCTGAGTGGGTCTGTAAGTGCCTGCGTGGGTCTGTAAGTACCTGTGTGGGTCTGTGAGTGGGTGTGTGAATGCCTGCTTAGATCTGTGAGAGTGCCTGTGTGGGTATGTGAATGGGTGTGTGAGTGCCTGCATAGGTCTGCAAGTGGATCTGTGAGTGCCTGTGTGGGTGTCTGAGTCGGTCTGTAAGTGTTTTTTTATAAGTTTGTCAGGAGCCACAAATTTGTTGTGGATTCACACGGGGCGGCACTGAGTACTGCTCTGCGGAGCCCCGCAGGTGGAAAAAAAACTTTTAGGGCAATTTCTTGCCCAACATAGGTCTCTTTGAGACCCCTCTAACACACCTGTATGGTCAGGGTGCCTTTACCCTGACCCCTTTAATCACTTTCCAAATACATTTTGAGGTCCTGGGACCGTTACCTGATACTTAAAATGGCAGCCGCAAAAATATGCAAAAGAAGGCTGTTATAACTGTGACATCCTCTTCAGTTGACCGTCGTTTACTTCTGAACTTATATAGTAATCA
Organism: Calotriton arnoldi; assembly: GCA_963921515.1. Classification (NCBI taxonomy): domain Eukaryota; kingdom Metazoa; phylum Chordata; class Amphibia; order Caudata; family Salamandridae; genus Calotriton; species Calotriton arnoldi. The sequence goes on along the minus strand of CAWUFW010000591.1, from coordinate 2,315,913 downwards.
ATACAAGATGTTTTGCGGCGATTTACAGAAGTTACACAATCTGCTGTATTTTTCTGGAAGACCGAAGCAGGAGAGCTAAATTAGGCAGAAAAGTACCCCAGGCTGGTAGTGCGGAGGTGGTCTTTTTACTTGTTGCTGCGAGAGGAAATTTGTTGCAGGAGACAGTCAATAAACTGACCTCATCTTAGTTCCAGTAGGTTCAACTGTGTCACTATAAGGTCCACTTCTGGCTCAAAACTTTGCTCTTACCTACTAACTGCTTGAATACGATAAGCTTCTGTCAGTAAATATCCTATAATTGCTGAAGTCTGTTGTCTTCTGTTAGATGATGATCACCCATGCATCCAATATCTGAAGAATTAGGTTTGGAGGTGGTAGTGGTCTGGAACATGAACATGTGGTATAGACAGGGCTACTAAAATTATGCGGCAGGAGAGGGCCAAATTATGTGGCAGGGTTGAGAAAAAGGAAAGGCAAATTATGTGGCAGAATGCGCTACATTTTGTAATAGTATAATTTCATTATTTTGCCATTTTTAAACTTGGTGACACTTTCTGGGCTTTGGTTGCAACTCATTAGTACCAGTTTAAAACCCAAATACAGCAATAAGCAACAGAAAGATGACCAGTCCAGCTTTTCAAAGGGCCCTCCACTGGCGGGCAACACGTCGCTACATTTTTAGTAACTTTTAAATCATCTGAGCTAGAAACTATTTTTTATTTGTTAAAATTGGCTGATTATGGATTATCTGGCAAAAGTGGCAAATTTATAATTATGCGAAAATCGCTGCGGTTGCACAATTCCAGGGGCCCTGTGTATTGGATACTGCTGCTCACTATCCAAACTTCCCGGAACAGGTCTTTCTCCATCTGCTAATGCTTGACCGGGTAGTGGATGGATTGATTCCAAGCGCCATTTACCATGGTCATAAGGAACCTAAGCTTTCCTCTGACTACCCACTATCTTCAAGGACAACATGAATATAGACTTTTGCAGTCCTCTTTGACAGTGACAATCCACTATCATGGACATGCGTGCCCTTGGCTGGACAGATGTTGGCCAACCCAACTGTGTTTGCAGTTAGAGAACATATGGTGGCCCGAGTGAAATCCATAGATCCTACCAAAGTCGATCTGAGACACAGAGGACTCGTTCCACTCTTACAAGACTTACAGGCTCACTTAGACCTTGTCAGGAATACGAAAAAAGGCAACAGATACTGCATATTTTAAAAGGCTTTTGCATCTTACAGTGAGGCCATATTATTGTATTATGAATGCGGTAATGCCACTTCATTGGCGTGGAAAAGCCACGGGTGTTACCACCAGCAAAATGTGGGTCTGTCTCTGCAACACGATTTCTGCATATTCTGGCAAATTTAACGTTAATTAATGGTAAATCCACATATTGCAGACACAATAACACTGTTGCCGAATCATGGTTCTGTTGCACATTTGTCAGTAAACTTACATGGCAGCCTCAGGTGAAAATGCTCCTCGTGAGTTATTTATGGATGATTTATGAACATCAATGTATCTGGGCCTCATGTACAAAACCGAGAGTCTTTTCATCTGACAATTTGAATCCCTCATAGCTGCGGTACATCCAAAGATAATGAAACTCTGCAGTAATGGGATTAATATATTGTTTTCTCGCTGAATTTAGACTAAAGTGCTAATAAATGAGGAATAACTTGCAGTAGCAATGTTTCCGCAAGTTTGCGTCTATTTATGATTGATTGATTTTTCATTCTTTTAAAGCTCTCATAGTTTCTTGGTGCTGAATAACATTGCCAAAGAAGGTGAATTCTTTTGCACTTTGTTACTGTTTTGCTTTTTCCAGGGGAAGGGGGATGGAGGAGGGGGTGGGGGGGGGCGGGGAGAGGTATCAGGTCACAGTATTTTCTTTATATGGTGGTGTTCTACCACACCACTAAAAATCTGCGGTAAAACTGGAAATATGTGGTAATCGGATTGCAGCACATTTCTGCCCATTACCCCCAGGACTTTAAATTAACTCAGAAATATCGTTTAAATAGAATAGTGCAGAATAGTGAAAGAATAGTATAGTGAAAGCATTTTGTGTAATTAGTTCATTCATTTTTGCTGTTTGGCTGACATAACTCTATTATAAGCATGTCACTGTATTCAAGAAGAATTGTCTCTAAATATGACATATAATGACATATTCTTCTTCTATTGCATTCTCACTCTTCTTTTTTTCCTTCCACTCTATCTCACCTTTATCCTTTCTATTCTCTGTCCCTCCCCGAATCCTATTAAAAAGACACCAAGGCTTGTCTCATTATTCAGTCACATCCCCTTCCTTATTTTGACTGTTTAATAGTGCCACAATTACTCTGCTTGTAAATATACCCTAATACCTTCCTATGATCCGCAGGCCCAGGTATTTAGAAACCACTAGCCCAGGGTATAATCAGAGTAATAAGTAATGTAATGTATGTTAGAGTTTGCACACACTGAGACTATATATACAATATCCATTCTTAATGGTCACCTAAACATAAGCAAGGAATTTAACAACAAAGGTGTACCGAATGGAGGAAATCACAGAAAATCAATACTCATGGAAAATATTAATTGTATAAAAAGGGACACAGAGGACCGCCCCAAATTGAATCTTTAACCTCGGCTGCATATATGTTGAATGATTTTGAGATTCATGCGTGAGGATAGGTCAGCTCTTGGAGCTAGGTGTGGTCCATCGATTGTCTTGCTTCTGAGATTTAGAAGAAAAGGCCCAGAAGGCCCATCTACAGTCTGCCAGATTTCTTGTTACCTCCTTCTTTATTTATTTGTTAACTTATTTTATTTAACTTTTTTTCTAATATGCTTCTGCACATAAAAGACAATATTGTCCTTTACCCATAACAGCTTGAAATATTCTGATGAGCTGTGATCATTGGAAAGGTCACTGCTTAAGAATTTTGCACCGAGGGAAATGTGAAAAAGGCTGTAGAATACTTGTGTTTTGAGCGAGGAAAGAAAGGTATTCCAGGGGTTGATTACAGAACCAGGGAAGGAATGTTGTAGTGTTATAGACGGTTTGAATTTCCGGGTTTCCATCTGTAGTGTGTCTCCACTGCTGAGGCCCTACTGACCCATGGAGGCTTGCCAAGTAGGGTAGATTTTCCAAATCTATAACTTTGTACGTACGGCAACATATTTTAAATATAATGTTGCCCTGGATTCAAGGTAATTGTAAATCACGTAAAAGCCCAAAGATGTGGTCAGGTTTTCTTTTGTTGGAGAAAAGTTGGGCCGTAGCCTGAAAAACAGTTTTGACTGGAGTGAGAGAGAACAGCAGAAAGCCAGCCAAAATGGCATTACAAGACTTTATTTAGGATATTAGTGCGTAGGCAGATTTTAAAACTGGTTAGGTGTCACAAGAGCCTTGATTTTCTGACGTGAGTGTAGACAAATTCACAAATTGAGCAGCGCTAGTTTGTTGACGTGTGTTTATAGCAATGAAGCGTCACGATCTTCAGCCTTGGTGCTCTAGATTTGTCAGTCGCTTTCGACATGGTGTCTCATGAGCGACTATTCTAGTGTTTCTATTTTACACATTTCTGCTGTATTTTTATTTATTTGTGTATAATTTACAGCTATATTTCCCTGGTAATTCGTTTTCTTCTGTTACAAAAGTACTCACTGCCTATAATCAAATAATAATTCCTATTTGTAAAGCGCGAACATATCACCCCTTAAGGTTTCAAGGCGCTGGGGGCCGTCGGGGAGATTAAGTGAGCTACTGCTCTAAAGTCAGCCGCTCTGGCCGCTGCGCCACACCTCTCCCCAATAATATGTTAGTTATGTAGTGTTTTTGAAATTGGTGCACAGTCTACCTCAAAAGGGTGAAAGACTGAGTTCACTTTGCTGTATTCAACCTAGGCTAGAGATAAATGCGGGAGATAGACTTAGAAGCTGCAGGATCTTTCCAGTTCTCTTTCCAGATGCAAATTCTAATGAGTATCTCTTAAGCCATTTGTGCACATCTCCATGGTGTGTTCCTGGATGTTTGTTACACTGGGTTCATTATCAAAAAATTTCCATTCGAGGGCGGAGCCAAGGGGCTCATCATGGCGGACGCGCTCTGAGAGAGCTCCGCAGGCCCACACAATATCTTGCAAAAATCCTACTCGCCATTGCTACGCATCACCTCTCCGACGATCCCTCGGTACCCGCCATGCCTGGGGGAGCAGCTGGGGCCGCCCGCGGGTCCTGTGAAATGATCGGTGCGGCTGGGGCTACCGCGAGCCATTGCGCTCGGCTGATCGTGGCCTAGAGGGAGCGAGGAGAGACGGGAGCTGCTCCGGGAGTTCTGGGCTTCCAAGCCGAGAGGTCGGAAATCAAGACGCTGTTGGGGCCCCATCCGCGGCCCGCGACTTGACGACGTTGCGGCCAAGTGGTGTAATTAGAGGCCGCCATCCGGCAGAGAGGTGAGGCGCCCATTAGGTGGCAGGGTGGTGTGCTCCCGGTTGCGGAGGCGGCCAGTTTAGGCTCCGGTGCAGCTTGCGATCGGGGGAGGCTCCCCCTTGGCCTCCCTTTCACTTCTAGACCCAGAGCTGCACTACTGCCCCGGGGCCCTGCTGTACTGGCTGGGTGCAGCAGGCCGGAAACTTAAATAGGGACGGCATTCAGCCGCGCTGAATTGGAGGTGCCCGGACTCACTGCAAGGCTCATATTCCTGGTGGGGGCAGGAGGGAGCGCCCTACGTAGACTTCACGGCCTCTACTCTGAGGGGCCGGTGCTGTGGAACCGCGGGGCGACCAAGGTATGGTCCACACGACATGAGGGTCTACAGGGCCTTGCCCTCCACTAAAAGACTACTGGGACTAGAGCGGTCAGCTGAAGGGGCTAAGCGTGTTGTGCTATTGGACCCACATGATTAATTAGAGATTGTGGCACAGGGTCCCCAACTAGAGGGAGTCACATCATGTCCAAAGAAAAGGCTTCTGGACAGAGCACTAAGGACCATTTAACGGCCACGGCATCGCAGTCCACTGAGGCCGCGGACGCCACGACTGGCCTTCCGGATAATGCAGTCCTCTTAGCTGCCATCACTCAGTCCAGGCAGGCACTAGAAACCCAGATTGGCGCAGTTGGGACAGAGGTAACACTCCTGCGACAGGACCGCCGTAACGCCGTCAACCGCATCGCAACAACCGAGACGAAAACTGCCGGGGTTGAAGACGCTGTAACCACACTACAACACATAGTTACCTCCCTTGAACAACTGACCAAGGGACTGGTCCTCCGAGTGGAAGATGCAGAGGGTCGAGCGAGGAGAAATATTCTCCGCTTTGTGGGTTTCCCTGAAAATTGCGAGGGCAACGACGCAGGAAAGTTTCTTACTCAGTGGCTTCATTCTTGGATTCCGGCCGATGCCCTTTCGCCGTGCTTCGTGGTGGAGTGAGCACATAGGGCCTTGCAGCAAAGGCCTCCGCCGGGGGCCAGGCCGCGCTCCATGATTGCACGCATCCTAAATTTCCGGAACCGAGATGTCATCCTGCAGCGGGCGAGGACGCAAGCAGATCTTATGTATGAGTTCCAGCGGATCATGAAATTCACGGACTACACGAAAATGGTTCAACAGGAGCGTCAATCGTTCACCGCGGCCAAGGCACGTCTTCGCGACCTCAAGATCCCCTACATGGTCCTATACCCAGCCCGTCTATGCGTGCTTTTTAACTCTCGCACCATCTGTTTTTTACACTTCGGAGGAAGTCTTTACATGGACTGATGAACAACGGTCCCTGAAGCCACATACCCCACCACGCAGAGACTCTGACTCCTCGACCGGAGACTCAGCCAGACCCCTGCCGAAGCCCAATGACAAGCAACGTCATAGGTCCCGATCCACATTGCGCTCCAAGAACAATAAACTAGATGTCGAACACATGCAGTCTCAACAGAAATAAGATTGGGTATTACTAGGTTCTCTTCTCCCCTAGGGGCTGTGCACTGATTTTCTTTAATTGAATAAGCGTTGGCGTTTACGTTGAAAATGGGCCCTTCATATGGGCTATCCCCTCTGTAGAACTAGGGGGACTATTGGGACTCAGCGGATTCATTGGGGAGTTAGCGTTCCGCCCCCCCTGTTGGGGGTGGGGCGTGGTGCTTCCCGCAACAGATACTCAGTTGTTGCGAGGTATTGGGATGGGTTAGGGAGGGGTGGGTCTGTTATGCGAGTTATTAGTTGTGTTGCTTGGTTTTATGTATGCTGCGTAGCTCAAATGTCTCTAGGATCACACTTACTCGGTTTCGCTAACATACCACACCATTCTCACATACAACAATGGCGACTGACCTAACGGGATGCTCGTCAGGCCAGATACACGTTGTGGGATGGAATACGAGGGGTATGCTGGACAAGATTAAGCGGGCGTGGTGCTTCGCCATGCATAGGAGCAGATATCCTTCTCTTGCAAGAGACACATATGCTTGGTACGAAGGCACTCTGTCTTGACCGATATGGTTATGTACACGCCCTCCATGCAGGATTTGTGAGGGGCTCCAGAGGGGTTGGCATTCTGATTCATCGCCGGGTCTCGTTTACACTGATACAAAAATGGGTTGACCCACATGGTAGATATATTTTTGTGCATGGGGAGGTTGCTGGGGAGCAGATGGTGCTTGGTAGTGTCTATGCCCCTCCACCTCTGGGCCAGAGTTTTCTGGATCACTTGGTCGGGATATGGGGTGGCATGCCAGAGGTTCTGGCGGTGGTGGGCAGGGACTGGAACGACATCATGTTCTCAGAGATAGATAGGTGGCACCTCGCGGGAACCAGTACAAACCTGTCCGACTCTAAGCTACATACCTGGGCAGACATGGTGGGTTGGGTGGACACATGGCGTACACACAACCCCAAGGAGGCCAGCTACACTTACTTTTCTCACACCCATACCTCCTATTCCAGGCTAGCTTTCATATTTGTTCCCCGTACGTATGCCCATAGAGTTCCGAAGGCAACGATTTTACCTAGGGGTCTATCAGATCACTCGCCCGTAGCTATACATGTACAAACTGGCCAGAGCAAACAACCATTTCGGTGGCGGCTCTTGGTGTGGCATTTACAAAACCTGATATATAGAGCCCATATGCATAGCGCACTTTCCGATTATATATCACATAACACAGGGACAGTCTCATCGGCATGCACTTTTTGGGAGGCCATGAAGCCCACATTACAGGGAGTGGACATTAGTTTCTGTAAGGCGGAGCGACGTAGGCGACAGCAAGCAATCATTCAACTAGAAGCTCAGATTATGACAATGGAACGGCAGGCCCGGGAAACGGATGGTGCGGCCGCGCGTCGGCAACTGTGGGTTCTCCAACAACAATATCAGAGCATGCAGCTGGATGCAGCGTGGAATGCGTGGCTTGCTACGCAAAGCAGAATCTATCAGTGGGGGGACAAATCCAGTAGACTTCTCTTTCGACTATGCCAACAAGCACATACACACACTCCCATGCCGAGCCTCCGAGACTCTGATGATGTTCTGATTACCGACCCTGTGGTGTTGGCTGACAGCTTTGCCGACTATTCTCACGCGCTATATACTGCCAATGAGGTCCTTGATCCCTCTGAAATAGAGCAATTCTTTATTGACATCCCTCCGAAGGCCCTCTCCGAAGAGGCTCGCGAATCGCTCGAGGCCCCCCTATCACTGGAGGAAATAACCATTGCAATGGCCGATGTGCACACGGGTAAGGCGCCGGGCCCAAATGGCCTTCCTAGCGAATTTTATAAAGCTTACATAGCCTTGTTAAGCCCACATTATCTTGAGGTCGTACAGAAGGCCGTCCAGACTGCAGGCATGCCCCCTGATTGGCGACATGCCAAAATTGTCGTGTTCCACAAACCAGGACACCTCCCAGAACCTCATGCATCCTACAGGCCCTTTTCTCTTTTAAATGTAAAGGCGAAGCTTCTAGCAAAAGCACTCGCCACCAGACTGCTGGCTCACTTACCTGACCTGATCCATCTGGATCAGGACGGCTTTATGCCCCAACGGGCCACGCAACATAATATACGTAGGGTGCATAATGCAATCGTGGCAGTAGATCACCTCCATCGCCCCGCCGCGCTATTGCTGGCCGATATTGATAGAGCATTTGATTCGGTCAGCTGAACATAGTTATTCATTCTCTTAAAGCACCTAAATTTTGGCCCAAAGTTCTTATCGTACATTCGTTTGCTATATCACGGACTGACCGCTTCTGTGCGCGTTGCTGGTAGGGTGTCTGCACCATTCCCAATCAACCAGGGCACTAGACAAGGATGCCCACTCTCCCCTCTGCTGTTCGCCCTGTCCATTGAACCGATGGAGGCCTGGATCCGCTTGGACGCTCAGGTCAGGGGATTTGGACTGCCGGAATTTCTGACCGGATTGCGTTATACGCCGATGACGTCCTTTTCTTTATGAAAGACCCTCATAGATCTGGCCCCAGAATTCTTCAAATTATGCAGATTTTTGGCGAGACCTCGGGGCTCTTTATGAATGTAAACAAATCTACACAATGGCCCTTGCGTGGGACGGCTCACGACTATAGATGGGCTACAGACCTCTCGCAGACTCGAGAAGGTTTGAAATATTTAGGGGTCCCGTAATCTAGACAAGGTCCTCACCAAGGTTAAGGCAGAATTGAAATCCTGGATAGGCCTACCCCTTTCCCTATATGGACGGTCGGCTATATTTAACATGATCTCTCTCCATAGGCTCCTATATCAGCTCCAGAATCATCCCTATCCCATTCCACAAACGTGGTTCAGACAGATAAATTCCCTGTTAAATGGGTTTCTCTGGGGGGGGGGGACTGTCAGACTGGCACTTCCCACATGTTTTCTTTCCACTTATTGTGGTGGTGTAGCAACAGCCGATATTCAGTCATATTATGCGGCCACCTAGCTACAGGTGCTTAATGATTGGTGGTACTGCCCAAGAGAGGAACCGGCATACAATGTTGAGAGATGGCTCTTGGGAGACCCATCGTTACATAAATTCCTATATGGGGGCGTGCTAATACCCGGGCCCTCCCATCGGCCACAAGGGTGGTACTCACAGTGTGGCAGCAGTCTCTTCGCCGTATTTGCTGGCTAAATAGGCTCACAGGTAGCGCCCCACTGTGGTCTGCAGGGCTTTCAAGGGAGGGACCGAATTGGGATCTCTACATTAGGGGACGTCCTACAAGGCACTACCCTTAAATCCTTCTCAGATTTGCAGAAGGAATATTCCATGCACGCACCCAATTCTATAAATATTTGCAGTTCCGTCACGCACTCTCTTCCTATCTCAAGAATCTCCCAGACCTACCCGAATTCAGTCCACTGGAGGGCAACCTTCTTATGGGCGACCTACAAGAACACAAAATTTCCAAAATATATCACACCCTGGATACTCACAGTGCATCATCACTAGAGTCCCTTCGAGAGGCCTGGAAGGCTGACATTGGCCCGATTGATAATGATGACTGGAGGGAGGCTCTGGAGTCCCCCCACCGAGGAGCGGCCATCTCCTCACGATTGCGGCTGATACAGCTAAAATATTTGCACAGAATATATTATACACGGGTACGGCTGTATCGAGCCGGGCTCATTGCGTCCCCTACATGTCTGTGCTGTGGAGCGGAAGAAGCCACCTTTTTACATACAGTGTGGACATGTCCAGTTCTGGACAGGTTCTGGAAGGGGATTCATAGATGCTTATCTGAGGTACTGGGATGGACCATATGCAGTACACCACGACTAGCTTTACTCCATATTGCAGAAGATATTGGGGGTAATAGATACAAGCGCCACCTGTTGTTCTTAGGATTATCCTGGCTAAACGAGACATTGCACGCTCCTGGAAAACACCTCTGCACCGCTATTAGGGGTCTGGAAACTGGGTATGGATTTCTGTACGGGATTGGAAGAAACCATCTTCAAGGCCCGGGGCTGTCCTCAGAAACATACACGTATATGGCAGTGATGGGCGGACTATAGAGGAATTGTATTGACCCCCCCCAACTCCACCACCCACCATACTGGTCATGGAGATTCTACCCCATTTATAACACTGTTTTCATATATACTATTGTCAAATTATTGATTGAGTAGATAAACCGAGACAATATCCAGGGACTGGATTATTATGCAATGCTATACTTTCATTTTGCCTTGATCGCAGCTGGTTGGGTGTTCTGTTTGATTTTAGTTACATTGTTAAATTAAGTAACTACAATTTTGCTTAAACATGTCAACATTACTTCTGGTCAATGATTGTATACTGAGGCACCTGGTGCATGATGTTGGCAAACAAAACTCAATAAAATATGTTTATATAAAAAAAAAAACTTTTTCCATTCAGTGGCTTCATTGGTAATGAAGACTAGGATTTAATTCCGATACTATTACAATAACGCAGAAATTCCATACTGTTGTTTATCAAGACAACTTGAGTGTTCCTATTGATTATCCTGATGAAGTCCCCACTATGATGTACTACTGACACGGTTTCTTGTCGGGTCGAAACATCAACGGAATCCTTTTGTATTGCTGGATCCAAAAACATTTCATAGGGTCAACAGATTTGTGAATCAAGTGCCCAGCCCCAACTGTATATCTAATTAACTTTGTTCTTGACAGGGCGTTTTTAGAAAATTATTGTCTACGTACTTAGAGAGTCCTTTTTTTAATGTATTATACACCAGTTGACACATTGCACGAGCACTTTTGCACTAACCACGTAGCACCTTTTTAATATTATTGTAAATAGTCTCTATGACTCAAATATTTTCATAAATTGTTGTTTTTTTGTTTTTTTTAAATTCTTTTTATTAACATTGCTCATGTTCAAGTACAGTACACAGCGGCAGTTCATGATACAGTCACAGGGATCACAGTTCGTCATATATTTTGCATGCATGGAAATACATATGAGTAATTGCAACAATCTTCTATCCCAACCCATCTTGTACGGCTCGAAACCTTTGCCAGGGACCCCACACCTTCCTCCATTTGTTCACACAGCCCCGGGACCTATAGACCGTTTCCTCCGCCCTCTGACACCAATCCAAGTCACAGAGCCACTGATCCCACGAGGGAGGCGCCTGCACACCCCAGCACCTGGCAATATTGCGTTTAGCCACCCCTGCTGCCAGCCCCAACCAAATCTCGTTATGGCGTGTCCAGTCTGTGGCTCCTTTAATCATGAGCAAGAGCCACTTGGGCTCCAATGGGACCGGGGACCTCACCACCCCCTCCATCGTTTGCGTCACCCTGGTCCAAAACGGAATTATGAGTGGGCAATCCCATAGAATGTGATAGAACGAGCCCTCCCCTTGACAGCCCCTCACACACAAGGGCGATAGGGTCCTACCCCAGGAGAACAGGTGGGTGCGGGGATAATAGACCCTGTGAAGTATTTTTAACTGCACAAGGCGGAATCGCGGCCGGATCGCAACTTCACGTGGGCTCTGCAGGGCGTCCTGCCAGTCATCGTCGTCTAGTGTCCCAATGTCTCCCTCCCATCTCGCCCGCAGGGGACCAAGGGGGTCCGGCATATTATTAATAAGTTTTTCGGTAGATCGTTGACGTGGGTTTCGTTAGAATGGGGTCGAGAAGGAGCCTGTCCTCCATAGGGGAGTACTCCGGGATGGAAGTGCCAGCACGGATGTGGGCTCGCAGTGCATGTACAAGGCGCAGGTAATGGTATTGTTGGGAATCATTAAGTTGGTATTCTTTTTTTAGAACCGCAAAGGGGACCGGGGCCCCTCCCTTCCACACATCACCAAGATACTCGATGCCGATCAGTTTCCACCCCCTATAGCCTGATAGTCCCGCCACCTCCTTTAGCTGGTCGCCCGTCCAAAGCGGGGTCCGTCCCGTTAGGGTGTTCGTCCAGCCCAAGAATTTATTGGCCTCCCTCCAGCAGTGGAGCACCACCTCAGTATGCGCGGGCAGGTCACGACCCCGCCTGCGGGATTAGAGATATGGCTCCCAGGTTCCCCCAATCATAGCGTACCTATCCATTCTATAAGCCGGCTCCGAGGTCGGCGCGTAAACCCAGTCGTTGACCACCTGCAACTGCGCTGCCCAGTAGTAGAGCTGAACGTCCGGGAGGGCCAGCCCCCCGTCGTACACCCCCCTCGTAAGTTTCTGCAGTGCAATCCTCGGGTTGCCGCCGTCCCAGAGTAACGTCCGCAACTCCCGGGAGATCCGCTTGAATGTCGCCATCGGGACCAGGTACGGTGTGTTTTGGAGGATATATAGCAGTCGTGGCAGCGCCAGCATTTTAAGAGCGCCACGCGCCCCATCAAGGACAAGGGCAGAGACCTCCAATGTCCAATATCCACCCCCAGCCTCATCAGCTGAGGCTCCAGATTACGGGCGAAGAACTCCTCTGTATCTCTGGTGACGTACACTCCCAAGTACCGGAATCCAGCGGTCTCTAGCGATGCTGGGCAATCCCGCGGGATGCGAGGAGGCGGACCCGACAGGGGATAAACCACCGACTTGGCCCAATTGATCGAATAGCCAGAATAGCTACCGAAAAGGGCGAAGAGGTGGAGAGCCCGCGCCATTGAATGGTAGGGTCTGGCCATATACAGGACAATATCGTCAGCGTATAAAGAAATACGCTCCTCCCATTCATCCGTGAGTGCCAGGCCCCAAAAAGCCCTATCTCTTCTGATCCAATGGGCGAGCGGCTCTAGGGCCAGAGCAAACAGGAGCGGGGACAGGGGGCAGCCCTGCCTAGTGCCCCTATACAGGGCGAAAGCCCGGGACATCACCCCATTGACCCTCACCCTTGCCATTGGCTGCGTGTACAGGAGCCTCACCCAGCTACCGAACACTGGGCCCAAGCCCAGTCTATTCAGCACCATAAATAGGTATGGCCATTCGATGCTATCGAAGGCCATTGAGGCGTCCAGCGCCATCAATGCCGTCTGCGCATTTCCCACGTCCTTAGTCATGTGCAGAATACCATAGAGCCTCCGCAGGTTGTGCCGAGTGCTCCTGTGGGGCATAAAACCCGACTGGTCCACATGCACGAGGTCGGGCAGTACGGATAGCAGCCTTGTCGCTAAGGCCTTGGCCAATACCTTCGCCTCCACATTCAGGAGGGAGATAGGCCGATAGGACGAGCAGCAGTCCGCTGGTTTCCCGGCCTTATGAATAACCACAATCGTGGCCTCTCTCTGGTCGGGCGGAAGCACGCCCACCTCCCGTGCCTCAAGGAGCATGCGTCGCATGGGCTCCAGTACCACACTCGCCTGTTTCTTAAAAATTTCAACCGGGAGTCCGTTGGGTCCCTGCGCCTTGCCGGCCTGGAGGGCATTGAGGGCCTCTCCCAGCTCCGCTCCCGTGAGGTCCGCATCCAGACGCTCAGTTTGCTCCTGAGATAGCATAGGCAACGCAAAGTCTCGCAGGAATTCCTCGCAGTCTCTCTCAGTTCTAGTGCACACTGGGGTATATACTCCTTCATAGTAGGACGCAAAAGCCTCCGCAATGGTCGCGCTCGTGGAGGCCAGGGCCCCAGAACCATCCCGCACCTCCGTAACCCAAGAACGCTCCCTGTCATGACGCTCCAGCCACGCAAGAAGCTTCATACTCTTGTCCCCTGCGTCATATATCCGATGCTGCGTGGCGAGGGAGTAGGCACGTGCCTCACCCTCCGCTAACGAGCGAAGTTCCCTGTGTTTCATGGCCAGAACATGGTTGCGCTCCGGCGAGGGCGACGCACTGGCCTCTCGCTCCAGAGACTCAATTTCACGCTCCAACTGTTGAATCTGCAGCGATTCCTCTTTCTTCTGGGCACCGATCAAAGCCTGGGCCTGTCCCCTCAGGACCGCCTTGTATGCCTTCCACAGCGTTAGCTGGGAGGTGACTGACCCCTGATTCTCGGAGAAATAATTTTCGGAGCCCTCCCGAAGCTTATCAGTAATCGAAGTGTCTTTTAACCGCCATGGATCTATTCGCGGGAATGCAGCCCTGTCTACCACCGTCCCCCTAAGGAGAACACCCACCGGTGAGTGGTCCGATATGCCGCGCGCCATAATACACGGGTCCACAAAATCTCCCAACTGATCCCCCCGCGTGAAAATATAGTCCAACCTCGAGAAGGAGCCATGTCTGGCCGAATTAAAGGTGTAGAGTCTACGGGCTGGGAACCGTGTTCGCCATATATCGCAAAGGCCCATTGCGTCCGTGAAGCCCCGCAGGCCCATCTCCCCTCCGCTGGCCCGTCTGTCGCCTGACCGATCCAATTCGACGGTCATTACCGCGTTAGTGTCACCCCCCAGGACCAGAGTGCCGTTGGGGAGGTTCGCCAAATGTGTCCCCAATTTCTTGTAAAGTGTGGCATGCAGGCCGGGCGGGATATAACATGAGCATAGGAGCACCGTACGTCCTTCCCATCTCACCGCCACCGCCGCGAAGCACCCAGCGTCTTCTGTCCAGGAATTCAATACGGTTACTGGCAGGCTCCTGCGGACCAGTATTCCCACCCCCCTCGAGCCGGACGTGAATCCAGAGTGGGCTACCATCTTGTACCCGAACCTATCTAAGGCCCTGCAATTATTACCCCGGAGGTGGGTTTCCTGCAAGAGCACCACATCTGGGGAATGGCGTTTCAGGTGCTGCAATACCAACATTCTCTTAATCTTGTTGCCCATCCCATTGACATTCCATGTCCATATTTTGATCTTAGCCTGATCCCCCATCCCCACTGTGAGTCCACAACCTCGACGGATTTCCACCCTGCCACTGCGTAATGCCCCCACAATACAACAGCATTGAAAGAAGTATATTGACATGAGCTAAACTTAAACTTCCCATCAACCCAATCCCACCCCTCCATTCCGCCCCCCCCTCCCTGCCTCCCTGCTAAGTGGGCCCCCAACCCCCCACCTTAAAAACTTGCAGAGTGCCTGTCGCCCAAATAATCCCATTTCAACTAACTGAGGGAACGTAAGCCCACAACTCGCAGAAACTGGCACAACTGACTGTCGGATTCCCACCCCTTAAGCGAAAAACTAGCACACACCCTCCCCCCCCCCCCAAACCCCAGCGGGCCAACGCCTAGAACCCTTTGGACGAGCAGTCCACATCAGCCAGCGCGGCTACTTACAGTCTCGGAGATGTTCAAAATGTTTATGCAGCGTGACTAGTGGCCCCCAACTCACCAGGGCCCAGGAGGCGCGCGCCTTTACCCGCCCCACCCATATGTAGCCCTCAGTGCGGCCTATGTCACCATCAGTCCTCCGGTGGCGGGCGTTCACGCTCCTGGCTCTCTCGGGTTGGTGCTATGTCCGTCCCAGCCGCACGAGAGGTGTCGTTGGAGGTCCGGCGTCGCGCTTCACCCTGGCGGCCCACGGTCCGCCATCCCTCTATCCAGTCGCTCGCCTCCGCCGGAGAATCGAAAAAGTACACCTTTTCTCCATCCAGGATCTTGAGCCGTGCAGGGAAAAGCATCATATACCACACACCCTGGTCCCTAAGGGCTCGCTTGACGCCCTCAAAGGACCTACGCTGGCGCTGGACTTGTAAAGTAAAGTCTGGGAAAAAACGGATCGTTGCGTTCTCTAGTCGCAGGTCCCCAGTGGTACGTGAGGCCTGTAGGATGGCATCCCGGTCCCGATAGTTCAGGAACCGGGCTATGATGGTGCGCGGAGGGGCCCCAGGCTTGGGCCTCCCCCCCAATGCACGGTGGGCTCTTTCAACGGAGAAAAATTTTGAGAGACGCTTCGGCTTAAGGTGTTGCAGTATCAGTTCCTCTACGAAACAATCCATGGACGGCCCTTCCAATCCCTCCGGCACCCATACTATGCGGACGTTGTTGCGTCGCGCCCGGCCTTCCTGATCCTCCAGGCGGGCTACGACGTCGCCCTGGGCCTTCACTAGCATGGCAACCTGCTCTTCAAGCTTCTTTGTTCTGGCTTGCAGATTCCCGATGCCACTCTCCGTCTCGGCCACCCTGCCCGACATGTTCCGAAAGTCAGCACGGAGGAGGTTAACCTCCTCAGTGACCGAGTCAAGTTTGGGCTCCATGGTGCCACGCATGTCTTTGATGGCTTGCATGATGTCTCTGAGTGACGGGTCTGATCCTCCGTCCGCGTCGTCACCCTGTTGTCCCCCATCACGGAGGCCCTCTCCCTTCCCCGTGGCCACCGTGTACTTGTCGATCTGGTTGGCTTGGTTCGAAAGGGGCAGCTTATGCCGGCCCATGGCCGTAGACGAGGCCGTGGTGGGAGGGCGCACACGCCGGGCCCCCTGCCTGTGCCGCAGCCGTCCAACCGCAGGCCGGAGGAACCGTTCAGTCCACTCCCGGTCTCCCGCCACACCAGCCGTGGGGGACACCACCGCACACCCTTGCTCTGGTCACACGCCGGCCGGCTCAGCAGGCCCTACTGCCACCGGCCACGCAGCAAGCTTCCAATCACTCGCTCCGGCTGCAGTGGGGAGCCAGGGGCAGGCAGACGAGTTCGCACCCCAGCACCTCACGGGCCCCTCAATGCTGGTCCGGGCCTCCCACCACAATGAACGAGTCCCAGAGTACGCGGGGCACAGACCCCGGATTTATCCTAGCTCGGCCCTCCGGTGGGAGGCAGTAACGCTCAGCAGGCCCTGCTCGTTCTCTCGGGCCCCACCAATGCGGTCAAGTCCCCGGATCTCAGGCTCTCTTCGCCGCTTCCCCAGCCTCCGGAGCTTTGCGCTGTCTATCAAGTGCGCCCAGCGCGGTCCCCCGCTACAACAGCGGGACCGCTCGTAGCGTCTATGTGCCTGCACTGCAAGCTCACCACCGGGCCCCAAGCTAGTCAAGCATAAATTGTTGTTTTTGATTCATAATTCTCTTGTGTGTTGTATGAAGAAAATACTCACTTATTTTCTCCTTGTATACAAAGTAAATGCAACAGAACCCTCCTTGTGTGATACTGTGCATAGCCCAAGTTCTAAGGAACATAGGGTTACCCCATAGTTGGTAACAGTATTCAACATGCAGTCAGCATGTTCTTGCTATATGTGCATTTATATAGTGCTTACTGCCCTTACAAGGCACTTATGGATGTATCTGTTTGAGGTATTTGCCTTTTGAGCTCTAAACTCAGACCCCAGGTGGTTTCCAGGTTTCCCTTCTCTATACTTGTGCCCCCAAAGCCTTTCAGTGAAAGTTGTTTTCAGTCGACAGGTGTTATCTGGATCTTGCTAGTATACGTGCATGCCTAGCAGACACATTTTAGTCCTTTCATTTTAACATTAATTCAATGACATATATATGTGCATCGCAACAATGCTGTTGAACAATCTCACCCAGCGAGAATGTCATTTTCCTTTACACGAATTACTTCCTGTAGGCGTGTGTGTATATCTAGTGTTCGGGGTGCACACCCCTACGGGACCTCCTTTCATCGACCTCAAGATACACATAGTATTCTGGCGGGGACGAGAGTGTTCAATAGCATCATTGTGATGTACATATCTATGTCATAGAATTAATGACAGGCCTCACCATACCATACTATACAATCACAGACCATAACATACAATGACATGTTATAACATACCATGTCATACTATACAATGATAGGCCATACCAGACTCCCCAATGGCATACCATACTCTAAAATGACAGGCTATACTATAGCATTCCTTACATACCATACCATAACTGGCCACACCATAACTACAACGACATGTTATACCACACCTTACCATATAATGATAGGCCATACCATACTATACAATGACAGCCCATACCGTACCATTCTATATAATGATGAGCCGTACCATAACATAGTATACCATACCATACCATACAGTACAATGACAAGCCATGCCTACCATGCAATACTAGACAATGACAAGCCAAACCATACCACACATTGCACTATAGAATAAGAGGCCATGCCATACCAAAATGTTCAATTACAGTCCATACCATACGATACAATAACAGGCCATGGCGTAGCATACAGTACAATAACAGGCCATACCATACACTAGCAAAACATACACTGATACACCATACCATTCCGTACCAAACTAAACAATGACAGGGTATACCATACTATGCTATGCAATGACAGGCCATACCATATCATACTATACAATATCATAGCATACCATTCTACACAGCATAACTAAAATAATATTGACAAAGCTGACACATCACGCATAGGTGAGAACTATTAGCTTTGCCAATTCTTGTTTAAAGAGTCACCTTCACGTTCACTTATTTATCTTATGCTTAACTTTATCCAAGCATGCATTCCCATGCAGTTCTCCACAATGGTAAGCCTCTTCTTACCTAACTCTCCAGTTCAGTTTTCCTGTATGCTCTTATGCCAGTTCGAAACACCACAACTGTTAAAGATCTTAGGTGTGTCTGGTGCTTCTGGTCCACCACCGCTCGCTCCAGTGACTGCATAACGCAACACATTCTTATAGAAACCACTTTTCGTGAAAGCTGTATGGTGAGAATCTTTTCCTTTGTTGAATCCACTTGCGTCTGCATATTACCATCCTCCTCTAGACATATTCTAATTGTATGTCAAGGTAGCTCGTGGTGGATTTCAGTTCAGCCCGGATGCTCTCCACCTTCAGTCATCACATTCTCCTTTTTTTTTCTTCAAAACACAGTATTAAGTCAACAGATAAGACAGTCACATCTCGAGCAGGAGAAATACAGTTTGTTCTGTTCAGAATTATAAGAATCAATCTGGTGACTTTCATATAACATTTACAGAATAAATAAATAAACATTTCGGGCTTGTAAACAGCAGCCCATAACTTTATAGCCAAGTGTGCCATGTACAATACAATAATCCGTTCAACATACCTTGCAAGCCAATTCACATATAACGTAGGTCCCTATATCACCTCTCGCCCCCTTGATCTATCATCCAGAGGTTTCAGCATCAGTAAAGCATGGTGGAGGGGGTTCCAAAATAAGACCTCGAAAATCTGCCCAGTGTTTCCAGATTTTGAAATGTTTCTGCGGCCAACCTCGTGCTTTAAATATAGGTTGCTCCATGTTCATACACCAATCTAGACTCGCCCTCCATGCTCCCAGTTTGGGCAAGGCTGGGTCTTTCCATCCCCTGGCTATATCTCTTTTGGCCAGGGTAAGGCTCAAGAATAATAGATGTCTTTTATACAGATTTCCTCCAATCTCTTCGGTGACATGCAGTAGTGCAAGCTTAGGGGACAGGGGTATTTCCCACCCCAGTACTTCTGACAGACAGGTCGTGACCCCAGTCCAAAATCTGCAGAGTCCCGTGCATTCCTAAATAGTGTGTAGGAACGTACCTTCCACGCTGTCACAGCGGAGACATGTAGGGGAAGCTATCAGTCCTGCCCTCCACAACCTATATCTAGTGAAATAAGCACGGTGTATATATTTAAACTGAATAAATCTTAGGCGTGACGCTATTGCGGTTCCCGCGGGGATTCTAATATCTCCGTCCAGTCGTCATTATCTAGTGGACCAAGATCAGCCTGCCATCCTCCCCGGAGTGAGTATAGGGTCGTAGAGAGATTCGTCACCAGGGATTGGTATATTTTTGCTGTCTTGTGGTCTCCCAAATCGCCCATAAGGACCCTAGCCTCTATCGGGTTAAACTCTGGGATAGATTCCAGGGTCGCTATGTATGGTGTTAGAGCGTGGCAAAATTGCAAATACTTGTAGAATTGAGTACGCGGCATATCAAATTCCTTCTGGAGCTCTTGAAAGGACTTCAGAACAGTGCCGCGCATCACATCCCCCAATCCGGAGATACCAATGATATCCCAGTCCCGAAACCCCGACAAGGTAGATACCTGTGGCATAACTCTGCCAAAAGGCGTTTCTCTTGTCAGTTTTTCCCACCATCCCATTCTGCGCAGCAATTGCTTCCATACTCCAAAGACCACCCGTGTAGCAGGCGGGAGCTGACGGAGCTCCCTTGGGGCATGTAGCAGCAAATGTGGTAGGGTGCTACCCATGAGCCATCGTTCCACCTGGTATGCCGGGTCATTTCTATTTCCGTACCACCAATCGTTTAGCACTAAGAGATGAGATGCTGCATGATATGATTGAATATCCGGTGTCGCTATCCCCCCACAGTAGATAGACTGAAAGCATATTTTTAGCACGACTCTAGCGGTCTGGTCATTCCAAAGGAAGCGGCTGAGTCTGGAATTAAGCAGTCGGAACCAGGCGGGCGGTATTTGAAAGGGATGATTCTGCAGCTGATAGAGAAGGCGAGGGAGTGTCACCATTTAAAAAATTGCCGATCTACCCAATATAGAAAGGGGCATACTTGTCCATGACTTCATTTCGGCCTGGGTGCGCAGCCAGATGGGGGTGATGTTTTTATCCCATGACACCGATTGGGAGGACGCCAGATTGACCCCAAGATATTTAAATCCAGTTCCGCCCGTGTCTTATCTGACAGGGCTTTGGGGGGAAAGTCTTCTATAAAGCGGTTAATCACAGATTCAGGTAGCACATCGTTAGGGGTATATAGATCGGCGTAATATGTCGCAAGCTGGACGCGATCTTGGCTGGGTCCGTCAGCATGTGGCCATCCTCACCCAGAATACCAGGTGTTGTTAGTGGGTCAGACGCCCGCTGGCATAGGCGATGCAGGAGAGAGCACGACTTATCCCCCCATTGATATATTTGGCTGCGTGAGGCCAGCCAAGCCTGTCTGGCCTCATCCCGCAGAATGTTAGCGTGTGCTTGTTGCGCGAAAAGGAGCAGGCGGCGAATGTGCCTACCGTCCACATCTCGACTCCGATGTTCTAAATCTAGTATTCAAGTCTCTGCCTGGAGCAATGTTTCCCGGCGCTTTTTCCGTTGGGCGGCGCAAAAAGATATGTCGGCACCCCTAAGGGTTGGCTTCATAGCCTCCCAGATGGTCATCGCCGAGCTCACTGCTCCCAAGTTTTCAGTAAAATAAGCTGTAATGGCCTGATATATGTAGGTTTTATATTGTGGATCATGAAGTTGCCACGTCAAAAGGCGCCATCGGAAGGAAGGGCGGGCTATGTCCAGCCGCAATGTCAACGCTATTGGAGAGCAATCCGACAGGCCTCTAGGCAAGATATCCGCCGCCGCAATTCGATAATAGTAAATGGTTGGTGTTAGACCTGGCATCCTTGGCGTGGGTCTCCCTTCCATTTTTTCGTAATGCCTCCACTGTTGCCGATATGTTTTTGCTGGACTAGATGCTCATGGGCACTTTGCCGCTGCTAATCAGTGCCAAAGTGCAAGTGCTCCCTATCGTTAATTGATATATGTATTAGTGACTCCATGATTGGATGATTGGTTTACTTGTCAGTCCCTAGTACAGTGCACTCAGTGTGCCCAGGGCTTGTAAATCCAATGCCGCTGGTGGGCTTGCAGCACTGGTTGTGCCACCCACAGAAGCGGCCGGTAAAATGTGTCTCAGGCCTGCCATCGCAGAGCCTGTGTGCAGCCTAGGGCTGCCATGT
This sequence comes from Calotriton arnoldi, assembly GCA_963921515.1. Classification (NCBI taxonomy): domain Eukaryota; kingdom Metazoa; phylum Chordata; class Amphibia; order Caudata; family Salamandridae; genus Calotriton; species Calotriton arnoldi. The sequence continues at coordinate 2,294,427 of CAWUFW010000591.1, read as the reverse complement.
CGACTTGGTGAGTACACCCACTTACCAGTCCCTAAAACCTTCCCTTTACTGCATGTTGGTCACCCCTAAAGTAGGCCCTAGGGCAGGGTGCATTGTAAGTATAAGGTAGGACATGCCCTGGTGTGTGTGGCATGTCCTAATAGTGAATTACAGCCATTTTCGTTTTTCACTATTGCAAGGCTACCTGCTCCTCATAGGCCAGAATGGGCAGACTGACTATTACACCTTATAGTCAGAACTGACCCAGGGAACATGGTAGAAAAACGAATTTAGTATGCCTGAACTCAGGATGATAAAATACATCTTTTAGTGAAGTTGGTTTTAACATTCTGTGTTCGAAAATACCACTTTTAGAAAGTGGGTATTTTCTTGCCTAACTATCCAAGCCTGCCTCTGCTAGGTTGTGTATTCCTTGTCTGGAGATTGAGTGACAGGGGCTGGGGGTGGCTACCGGAGACAGGGTGAGTCAGCGCAGGGCTGAATAGAAAGATCTGCATCCAGAGTGGAGGGAGGAGTTGCACCTGGGTCTGAATAGGGCTGTGCCTGCCTTCCACAATGCTGGCTCCACCTCCTGCCGGGCGGCTGAGCACTCTGCCCCACATTCTGAAAGGAAAGAAGGAGTCAGAAAAACAAAGTGCTCCAGGACTGACCAGAACTGGTTTTGGACTAGGCAGAGGCCTCTCTGCCTCCAGAGAACAAAGAGAATCAGGGTATAAGAGGGGCACCCAGACCCCAGGAAAATTAGATCACTTTTGGGAACAAGAAGAAACCTTTACTGAGGAGCGGAACCAAGAAGAAACTGAGGAGAAACTATCCCTAAGCCTGAAGTGCTGCTTGGGGGATTGGCCTGCAGTGGTTTGCCTGACTGCCAAAGAGAGGAGAAAGGAACTTTTGCTTTGCTGTGACTTTCATCAACTTGTGAAGGATCTCCAAGGGCTTGGAAGAGAGCTTGCCCCCTGACCGAAGTCCCAGGACCATTGGACTTCACCCCCTTTGTGAATTGCTGCTGGAAACTCTGTTTCAGTGGCTACAGAGGTAGGGAGCTGTGACCGACTCTCACGACCGACTCGGTGTCCTGCAAGCACCGCATCGAAGCACCGTCTCGCCCTGCAACGCACGGCCCTGGTCTCACCGACTCCGTCAACGAGCCGCTGCCTGCACCGCATCGAGGGACAACGCGTCCTGCAACGCTTCGCTACGCCGAATCGAACTGGTCCGACCGACACGGTCACTGCTGCTGAGTTCGAGTCCTGTGACCGCACCGGAGTTGGGCACCGCTCGCACGCTTTGCGACGCACCGCCCGACTCGCACCGCTGTCCGGACTGATCGACGCCAGCTCCTGAATCCGGCTCCGTCGCCGCACCGCAACCTGCCAGCACCGCATCGAAGCACCGTCTCGCCCTGCAACGCACGGCCCTGGTCTCACCGACTCCGTCTCGACGACGTCAACGAGCCGCTGCCTGCACCGCATCGAGGGACAACGCGTCCTGCAACGCTTCCATTTTTGCATCGCGACCGCGACGAACAGCCATCCGGCTCGCACGCCCGTGCCTGCCGCTTCAAGTAAAAGGTACTGTGACCGAGTCTGTCTATGCTGTGTTGGCCCGTCTCGACGCGGTCAGCTGGATTTGTTAGACTCTGTTTGTTCTCGACATCGCCGTAGCCGGAGGAGGCTACCGACTCGCACAGAACCTTGAATGAAGCCTTTTTGATCAGAACTAAGTATTCTTAACAGTATTGTGGATTATTTTTGTCGTTTATGGTCTTGTGATAAATCTATATAAAGTATACCTATTTTTATAAATATATAACCTGTGTGGTGTCCATTTGTAGTGTTGTCACTTGATTACTGTATGTGTTCACAAATGCTTTACACACTGCCTCTGAACTAAGCCTGTCTGCTCGTGCCAAGCTACCAAGAGGGTGAGCAGGGGTTATTTCGAGAGTGTACCTACTCTCCCTGACTAGACGCAAGGGTCCCTATTTGGACAAAGGTACCTACCTCTGCCAACTAGAGACCCCCAAATCTAACATTGGTGGTCAGCGGTGAGGATTCTGGACTTGCATTTGTGACTCATGTACAGTGATTGGTGAACACTACTTAGTGAGTGCAGACCAAAACGCAACCACATACTTTAATAGCATTTTTTCTGGGATTTCCTATTTTTGCAAATGCCAAGTTCAGTCACTATGGAGAAACCAGCATCAGTAGCCTCTGTTGAATGTGATTGGGAAGAAGAGAGGCTAGAATGCTACACCCTTAAGCAGCTCAAGCAATTCTGCAAAAAGTTTAAAGTGTCCATGACCGGGATCTCCAGGAAGGAGGACCTCCAAAAGGCGCTGAGGGCCTGGGTCGAATCAAGGAGTGCCCCTGTGGAGGGGCTGAGAATGCAGAAGGGCAGCTGGAGGGGCTATTGGGTCTAGGGGCTAGAAGACCACCTTCCCCAGTAGGTAGCAGTGTTTCTGCCAGAGGACTGTCTCCAGAGGAGTTGGAGGACAGGAAAGAGAGTAGGGTGCACGAAATGGAGCTGACCAAACTCAAGCTGAATAAGCAGTTAGAATTCGAAATGCAAACAAGGAAATTAGCCCTAGAGGAAAAGAAAATGCAGTTTGAACATGAGAAAGTTTTGAGGGAGTTGGAATTGAAGGCCAAGAGCTTAGAGATTACTCCCTCTGGTGGCAGTGTACCGCCTGTGCCTGTTGAAGCTAGGGTGTATATTCCCAAAGATGTGGTGAAGGAGTTTTTTAAAAATGACGACATAGGGCAGTGGTTCAAAGCCTATGAGGTAGCCATGTCTTCCCACCGGGTCCCTGAGAAGGATTGGGGAGCGGGGTTGTGGGGACGGTTCCTCAGTGAAGGGCGGGATACCTTGTTGGATTTGCCCTCTGAAGTCTATAATTCGTACAGCCACATGAAGGATGCCTTAATGACTAGATATGGTTTGACCCCTGAGCTTTATAGGCAAAGGTTCAGGAACTGTAGTAAGATTGAAAGCAGTACCTGGGTTGAATATGTGACCTTCTTTTGCAGAGCCTTGGATGGTTGGGTAAAGGGTAGCAAAGCGACTGATTTTCAGGCGCTCTTTGATTTGATTGCCTGGGAGCACTTGTCCGGTAATTGTTTTCCTGAGCTACGCCAGCACCTGATTGATAGTAAGCTGACTAACCCTAGGCAGCTTGCTGAGGAGGCGGACCGCTGGGTGAGTACCCGGGTCCACAAGGGTCACGTGGGAGACTCCGCCAAGGGTGGGCAGGGTCCCCAGCAGAAGAGTGGGGGGGACAAGGGTAAACAGAAGGAGTTCCATAAAGGGCCCCAAAGTAGACCCCAAGGGAACCAAGGGAAAGGTTCCCAGCCTCCCCCTGAGAAGAAGCCAGTGGCCCTGACAGGCCCCCTGTTCACCAGGGACCACTGGTATGTTACAAGTGTGGCGCCCCTGGCCACAAGGCAAACGATCCTCGTTGCCCTTTGCATGGAAAACCAGCACCCACCAGTGCAGTCCCCCGGCAGTTGGCTAGTGTAGCCCTGGGGGAGGAGTTGGGTGCCCAAGGTGGGGGGATCCCACAGTGTTTTCCCTTGTCTCATTAGGAGACTCTGAGATGGTCCCTAGGACCCCGCTGCCTGAGAACACTAAGAAATACAGGCAGTGGGTGACCATCAATGGCCATAGGGTGGAGGCTCTGAGAGACACAGGAGCCAGTGTGACAGCTGTCAAGTGTCACCTGGTGTCTAAAGAGCAGGTTATCCCTGATGCATTCTATCCGGTTGTTGCCGCTGACAACACAGAGAGTCACTGCAAGGTGGCTCAGGTTCCCTTTGAGTGGGGGGGTCTCGGGTACTCTTCAAGTAGCTGTGAGGCCAGCCATGCCTGTTGACTGTTTGTTAGGGAACGATTTGGAGAGCTCACCTTGGGCTAAGGTGGAGCGGAGTGCGCATTTAGAAATGTTGGGCTTGCCTGATTGGGCATGTGTGACCACCCGGTCAATGGCAGCTAAAGGTGTTCAAGAGGACCTGGAGCCTGAGAGGGAGGCCCAGGTGCCTGCCGGAGAGAGAGGAGGCAGGGGGCGCGGGAAACCGGCCCCCGAGGTTCCCACGGTCCAGGAGGAGGCAGACCCTGAGGGGGATGCCCTGGAGCCTACAGGGGAACAGGTAGCTGAACTGGGGGACCTACCTGAGCTGACCCATTGGCAGCAAGAAGGAGGACCCTCCAGGGAAGAGTTCTGCAAGGAGCAGAACACATGCCCTTCTCTCGTGGGTCTGAGGCAACAGGCCACAGACCAGGCAGCAGGTGATCAGTCTGGATCACATTGGGTTTACTGGGAGAATGGTCTCCTGTATTCAGAGCCTAAGGTTGCTGAGCCTGGGTCAGCCCGTGTGCTGGTGGTACCCCAGCGCTTCAGAGCCTTCCTACTGGGGTTGGCTCATGATGTACCGTTAGCGGGACATCTGGGGCAGGACAAGACCTTTGACAGGCTTGTTACCCATTTCTATTGGCCCCAGATGCGCAGGAGTGCCGCCACTCACTGCAGAACATGCCAGACTTGCCAGGCAAGTGGAAAGAGTGGGAGGAAGCACAAGGCTCCTCTCCAGCCATTCCCTGTGGTCAGCACCCCCTTTGAACGGGTGGGTATTGACATTGTGGGGCCACTGGACCCCAAGACAGCCATGGGCAACAGGTTTATCCTGGTCTTGGTGGACCATGCCACCCGGTACCCTGAAGCCATCCCTCTGAGGACAGTGACGGCCCCCGTGGTGGGACGGGCACTGATGGGAATTTTCTCACGTGTGGGATTCCCTCAAGAGGTGGTGTCTGACAGAGGTACCAACTTCGTGTCCAAGTACATGAAGTCCCTGTGGCAGGAGTGCGGTGTAACTTACAAGTTCACCACTCCTTACCACCCTCAAGGAAATGGTCTGGTTGAGAGATTCAACCGGACCCTCAAGGGCATGATTATGGGTCTGGAAGAACCCATGAGGCGTAAATGGGACGTCCTCTTACCATGCCTGTTGTTTGCATACCGGGAGGTGCCACAGAAGTCTCTAGGGTTCAGTCCCTTTGAGCTCCTCTATGGACACCCGGTGCGAGGACCTCTGAGTTTGGTCAAGGAAGGCTGGGAGCAATCTCCCAGGAAACCTCCCCAGGATGTATACAGTTACATGCTGGCCTTCAGGAACCAGACTAGGCGTTTCAGAGAGCTTGCTGAGGCAAATCTGGAAGCCAGCCAGGAGGAGATGAAGCGGTGGTACGACCAGAATGCCACTCTGGTAGAGCTTCAGCCTGGTCAGAAAGTGTGGGTCATGGCCCCTGTGGAGCCCTGTGCGCTCCAGGACAGGTGGACCGGCCCTTTTACGGTGGTGGAGCGCAAGAGTCCAGTTACCTATTTGGTGGACTTGCAGTCTCCCAGGAACCCCTTGCGGGTCCTGCATGTGAACCGCCTGAAGCCCCACTTGGAGAGGTCCCAAGTGGGCATGCTCTTAGCTACAGATGATGGAATGGAGGAGGAGACCGAGCCTCTTCCTGACCTCCTGTCAGCCCGAGAGCAAGATGGATCAGTGGAGGGAGTAAACCTCTCTACCTCCCTGACACCTGAGCAGCAGGGTGACTGTCGCCAACTGTTGGGACAGTTCCCTGACCTGTTCTCCCTGGTTCCCAGTGTCACCCATTGGTGCGTCCATGATGTGGACACTGGGGACAGTCTTCCTGTGAAGCACAAGGCTTACAGGGTGACTGACAGGGTCAGAGCCTGCATCAAGGAGGAGGTCTCCAAGATGTTTGCGCTAGGGGTGATTGAGTCCTCTAACAGCCCTTGGGCCAGCCCCGTGGTCTTGGTTCCAAAAGCTGCCGCGCCTGGTGCCACACCAGAACTCCGGTTCTGTGTGGACTACAGGGGACTCAATTCCGTCACCAGGACTGACGCCCACCCCATCCCCAGAGCTGATGAGCTCATAGATCGGTTAGGGGCTGCGCGGTACCTCAGCACGTTTGACTTAACGTCTGGATACTGGCAGATCGCCTTGACTGATGGGGCAAAGAGAGGTCAGCATTCTCCACACCAGATGGGCACTACCAGTTCCGGGTGATGCCCTTTGGGATGAAGAATGCCCCTGCCACCTTTCAGAGGTTGGTCAACCAGGTGTTGGTTGGACTGGAGGATTTCAGTGCCGCCTACCTGGATGACATCGCAGTGTTCAGTGCCCGTTGGGAAGAGCATCTGCGCCACCTCTGGGAAGTGTTGATGGCGCTGCGGAGGGCAGGCCTCACAATCAAGGCGAGTAAGTGCCAGATTGGGCAGGGTTCTGTGGTGTACTTGGGACACCAGGTTGGGAGCGGCCAGGTGGCGCCCTCCAACCGAAAATTGATACCATTCTGGCTTGGGAGCCCCCAAGACCCAGACAGAGGTGAGGGCCTTCCTAGGACTCACCGGGTATTACCGGAGATTCGTCAAGGGGTATGGCAGCATTGTTGCCCCCTTGACCGAGCTGACTTCCAAGAAGCAGCCCAGGAAAGTGATTTGGACTGACGCCTGTCAAAAAGCTTTTGACACCTTGAAGACTGCCATGTGCACGGCGCCTGTGCTCCAGGCACCCAACTTCTCCAATGAGTTCATTGTTCAAACCGACGCTTCAGAGCATGGTGTAGGGGCTGTTCTATCACAGATCAATGAGGAGGGCCTAGACCAACCTGTAGCCTTCATCAGTAGGAGGTTACTTCCCGGGAACAGAGATGGAGTGCTATCGAGCGTGAGGCATTTGCTGTGGTCTGGGCACTGAAGAAGCTGAGACCATACCTGTTTGGGACTCACTTCCGGGTTCAGACAGACCACAGGCCCCTCAGATGGTTGATGCAGATGAGGGGTGAGAATCCAAAGCTGTTGAGGTGGTCCATTTCCCTACAGGGGATGGACTTTACGGTGGAACACCGCCCTGGTACAGAACACGCCAATGCTGATGGACTGTCCAGATTTTTCCGCCTTAGCGATGAGAACTCCCTAGGGGTAGGATAGTTCTCCCCACATTTCAGCTGGAGGGGACACGTGTTAGACCTGGCATCCTTGGCGTGGGTCTCCCTTCCATTTTTTCGTAATGCCTCCACTGTTGCCGATATGTTTTTGCTGGACTAGATGCTCATGGGCACTTTGCCGCTGCTAATCAGTGCCAAAGTGCAAGTGCTCCCTATCGTTAATTGATATATGTATTAGTGACTCCATGATTGGATGATTGGTTTACTTGTCAGTCCCTAGTACAGTGCACTCAGTGTGCCCAGGGCTTGTAAATCCAATGCCGCTGGTGGGCTTGCAGCACTGGTTGTGCCACCCACAGAAGCGGCCGGTAAAATGTGTCTCAGGCCTGCCATCGCAGAGCCTGTGTGCAGCCTAGGGCTGCCATGTCGACTTGGTGAGTACACCCACTTACCAGTCCCTAAAACCTTCCCTTTACTGCATGTTGGTCACCCCTAAAGTAGGCCCTAGGGCAGGGTGCATTGTAAGTATAAGGTAGGACATGCCCTGGTGTGTGTGGCATGTCCTAATAGTGAATTACAGCCATTTTCGTTTTTCACTATTGCAAGGCTACCTGCTCCCCATAGGCCAGAATGGGCAGACTGACTATTACACCTTATAGTCAGAACTGACCCAGGGAACATGGTAGAAAAACGAATTTAGTATGCCTGAACTCAGGATGATAAAATACATCTTTTAGTGAAGTTGGTTTTAACATTCTGTGTTCGAAAATACCACTTTTAGAAAGTGGGTATTTTCTTGCCTAACTATCCAAGCCTGCCTCTGCTAGGTTGTGTATTCCTTGTCTGGAGATTGAGTGACAGGGGCTGGGGTGGCTACCGGAGACAGGGTGAGTCAGCGCAGGGCTGAATAGAAAGATCTGCATCCAGAGTGGAGGGAGGAGTTGCACCTGGGTCTGAATAGGGCTGTGCCTGCCTTCCACAATGCTGGCTCCACCTCCTGCCGGGCGGCTGAGCACTCTGCCCCACATTCTGAAAGGAAAGAAGGAGTCAGAAAAACAAAGTGCTCCAGGACTGACCAGAACTGGTTTTGGACTAGGCAGAGGCCTCTCTGCCTCCAGAGAACAAAGAGAATCAGGGTATAAGAGGGGCACCCAGACCCCAGGAAAATTAGATCACTTTTGGGAACAAGAAGAAACCTTTACTGAGGAGCGGAACCAAGAAGAAACTGAGGAGAAACTATCCCTAAGCCTGAAGTGCTGCTTGGGGGATTGGCCTGCAGTGGTTTGCCTGACTGCCAAAGAGAGGAGAAAGGAACTTTTGCTTTGCTGTGACTTTCATCAACTTGTGAAGGATCTCCAAGGGCTTGGAAGAGAGCTTGCCCCCTGACCGAAGTCCCAGGACCATTGGACTTCACCCCCTTTGTGAATTGCTGCTGGAAACTCTGTTTCAGTGGCTACAGAGGTAGGGAGCTGTGACCGACTCTCACGACCGACTCGGTGTCCTGCAAGCACCGCATCGAAGCACCGTCTCGCCCTGCAACGCACGGCCCTGGTCTCACCGACTCCGTCAACGAGCCGCTGCCTGCACCGCATCGAGGGACAACGCGTCCTGCAACGCTTCGCTACGCCGAATCGAACTGGTCCGACCGACACGGTCACTGCTGCTGAGTTCGAGTCCTGTGACCGCACCGGAGTTGGGCACCGCTCGCACGCTTTGCGACGCACCGCCCGACTCGCACCGCTGTCCGGACTGATCGACGCCAGCTCCTGAATCCGGCTCCGTCGCCGCACCGCAACCTGCCAGCACCGCATCGAAGCACCGTCTCGCCCTGCAACGCACGGCCCTGGTCTCACCGACTCCGTCTCGACGACGTCAACGAGCCGCTGCCTGCACCGCATCGAGGGACAACGCGTCCTGCAACGCTTCCATTTTTGCATCGCGACCGCGACGAACAGCCATCCGGCTCGCACGCCCGTGCCTGCCGCTTCAAGTAAAAGGTACTGTGACCGAGTCTGTCTATGCTGTGTTGGCCCGTCTCGACGCGGTCAGCTGGATTTGTTAGACTCTGTTTGTTCTCGACATCGCCGTAGCCGGAGGAGGCTACCGACTCGCACAGAACCTTGAATGAAGCCTTTTTGATCAGAACTAAGTATTCTTAACAGTATTGTGGATTATTTTTGTCGTTTATGGTCTTGTGATAAATCTATATAAAGTATACCTATTTTTATAAATATATAACCTGTGTGGTGTCCATTTGTAGTGTTGTCACTTGATTACTGTATGTGTTCACAAATGCTTTACACACTGCCTCTGAACTAAGCCTGTCTGCTCGTGCCAAGCTACCAAGAGGGTGAGCAGGGGTTATTTCGAGAGTGTACCTACTCTCCCTGACTAGACGCAAGGGTCCCTATTTGGACAAAGGTACCTACCTCTGCCAACTAGAGACCCCCAAATCTAACAGTTGGTATAAAGATGTAGTCTAAACGTGAGACTGAATCATGTACTGTAGAGTGGTATGTGTAACTTTGCACTGTTGGGTGTAAATGTCGCCACGTATCCATCCAGCCCATGTCTCGCACCAGTGTCTGTAGTCGCGTTTCGCTGAGTAGCTCCGGCCCACCACGTGATCTCCATCTATCCTAAGCCAATATCAAGACGTCATTCCAGTCACCACCTATAATGGAGAGGCCCCTGGGTATATCTAACATCAGTCTAGTCAGGCATTACACAAACGATTCAGACAATGGGGGGGGGGCGCATAAACACTACCAAATGTAACAAGCTCCCCGTATAACGTACCAGTCACAACTATATATCGACCCTGGGGGTCAGACCATGTTTTAGTATGTGTAAAGGGGACTGTCCGATGAATAAGGACCGCCACCCCACGGGACACCCTGGTGAACCCAGCATGGAAGACCTGTATATAGCCAAATCGGGAGAGGCATGGCGCTTTGGAACCCAAAAGGTGGGTTTCCTGCAGTAGCAGGACATCGGCTGAAGCACGTTTGGCCTGTCGAAGGACCGCCCCTCTCTTGATCTTGTCCAGTGCCCCCTGTATATTCCAGCTAACTATTTGGAGCCTACCAGCGGAGTCTGACATATGGCATAGTGTGAAGAATAAATATAGAACATGGCTTGTCGCATGGCATGAAAATCATAGGCATTAAAAAAACATGGCACAGCATAAACAACAGAACTAGTCAATCCCTTTTCCACCCACTCCCACCCCACCCAATATCTCATAACAGTTGAAGTATCTGTCGCGGTTGGGGTCTCATTTCTGCTCCAACAGGGGCAGGGCACAACCCCAAACCAATGGATCCCCACTGAACTATGCCAGAAACCGGTCCTAGGATGCTTGTTTCCGGTCCAGGGAAGACATGGCTTGGCAGTTCGGGCTGGACTGTTCCCATGAGGCACAGGGTCAGACTGATTTGCATATGGCCATGTCTGAACTGGGGTGGTGGAGTGAGCTAAAGAATGATGATGGATTAAACCCAGATCAGTTGACTGGGGGTGAGTGTTTGATTGGCTCAAGCGTTCCGTCCATCATCCCCTTTTGTATCGCTTTGTTCGCCCTAAGTTGGCGGGGTATGCCCAGACGTGGGTCCCTTGCTCACTTTGCCACTGGATTCAAGCAAGCCTGGCTGATGACGGCTGGAATGCCAGAAACCGGTCCTAGGATGCTTGTTTCCGGTCCAGGGAAGACATGGCTTGGCAGTTCGGGCTGGACTGTTCCCATGAGGCACAGGGTCAGACTGATTTGCATATGGCCATGTCTGAACTGGGGTGGTGGAGTGAGCTAAAGAATGATGATGGATTAAACCCAGATCAGTTGACTGGGGGTGAGTGTTTGATTGGCTCAAGCGTTCCGTCCATCATCCCCTTTTGTATCCCCACTGAACTATCCCCATGCATAGATAAAGTTCTCAGATACAGAGAGAAAAGTTATGGGGGGAAAAGTCCCAAGGAGGCCCTGGGAATGTTTTCATCAGCCAAACAGATATCATACTCACGACCCTCAGTCTCCATTATGTGACAGTGATAGTTCATGCTCGTCTGCATCCACTCGGGAGCTGTATGCCCCCCGTGATTTGGAGCGGCGCCTTGAGCGTGATCTACGGTTCGATTTCTCTTTAGTTTTGACAGTCTTCCATGCGGCCTCTCCAGAGGATGACTCCGAGTCGATAGACGGCGGGGTGTGCGGCTTGAGCTTCTGTCTCTCGTCCGTACAGGCAAAACCTCTTCAGGGGTATGGAAGAACAGCGTACGCGATTTATAGATAACCCCCAGCCGGGCCGGGAAAAGCAGGGCATACTGGATCTTCAAGTCTCGGAGCTGGGCCTTCGCGGCCGTGAATGACTGTCGGCGTTGTTTCACCAGTCTCGTATAGTCTGGAAAAATTTAAATGGGATGAGAGTCATAGTGAAGTTTGCCAGCCAATCTGGCCTGCGCGAGGATGGCATCCCGATCATGAAAGTTGAGGAGCCTGGCGATAATGGGCCGCGGTCTGGCCCCGGGCGGAGGCTTCTGCAACAAGGCGTGGTGAGCACGTTCGAGAATAAAGCATTGGGACAAAGACGACTGAGGGATCCATCCCGCAAGCCATGTGGTAAGGAACTGCTCCATGTTGTTGCCTTCGCAGCCCTCGGGGAAGCCCACGAAACGAAGATTGTTCCTCCGAGCCCTGCCCACGGCATCCTCTGCCCTGATCGCAAGACCCTTCGTAATGGATTCCAAGGAGGATACCCTCTTTTGGAGGGATGTAACTGTATCCTCTGTAGTAGATATACGGGTCTCGGCTTCTGTTATCCTGTCGACCGCCTTGCAGAGATCTTGGCGGATCAGCATGACGTCTGACCCCACCACTCCAATTTTGGCCTCCAAGGCGTCACAAGACTGGGTTATCGCTGCCATCAGTGCAGCGTTGTCTGGGCCGGTAGAGGTCAGGCCACAGGCTCCGCCACCTGCGCCCCTGCGTAGCGATCCAACGTGCTCTGCTTGGTACCCTGCAGCCTATCCCGGGTCATTTTCAGTGACAGTAGTCGATTCCAAGTATTAGTAGTGTAGGTCTATATGGGTCGGCACGTAGGGCGAGCTCTTCTTAGACTGTAATTATAATAGTGCTGTTTCCGAGGAGCAAAGGGTCCCTCGCGGCCGCAGATCCGGACGTCGTCTGTCTTTAAGGTAGGCAGGCGTGAAGGTGGCCCACACACAGGCCGCACCGGACCTAGCCCAGCTGCTTGCGCGTGGAGCCATCGTCCACCCCCCTAATGGGTGCCCCCACACAGCCCTCTCCAGCAGCGTTGCGCAGCTCCCGCGTGTAGGCGGTCTCAGAAGGCAAGTATAGGAAATGGTCTATCCGCCTGTCCAGCCAGAGAAGTCAGGACACAAGTAGGTAGTTCTCACAAAGGGTCACTGCTGCAAGGATGTAGGGCACAGGTAAAGAGCAATGCGGATCTCAGCCGCCCACTCCGCCGAGGCCCCAGAGTACCGAAGGGCCAAGCCCGCGTGCCACGCAGAGGAGATGTAGACCACAACAGACAGCAAGGAGGCCACCACCTCCGTCAGGGCCGCAGGGTCAGTGCCAAGCAATTCGCCCTGTATCCCAAGTTAGCCTGTGGTTGGAGCACCAGGGAGGGGTCAGGCACCAGTAGTCTAGGAAGGTGGGTTGCGGTGTAGGGACCAGGCCGGGTCACAACGTCACAAGGAGCCTTCTGGGCGCTAGGATTTCAGCCCGCAGTCAGAGGAGAGGAAGGAGGAGGAGACAGGGAGCCCCCAAGGTCTCTGAAGTCGCAAGGAGCCGCCGCACTCCAGGAGACATAAGGCAGAGTCAGGGCACCGGCGGCATCAGAGAGACCGCGATATTCCAAAATGGTGGGATCCAGCGTCACCGGCCACCGAGTCCGCCGGGCGCGGTGTCCCCCAACCAAATCACGGTTCTGCAGCACCGCGCGCAACCTTAGCTCACCTCAATACAGGCCGCCGCCAGCCTCGGCCCCCACTCCGAGACAGTCACACGCCCGGTTCCCAGGGACACCGGGCGAGCAGATGTTCAGCAGCCCCAGCGGCAGGCCGCACCCGACAGCTGGCCCACCGCACGCCTCCCCGGCGCCGCACAGGCAAACAGCGTTACCCTACGTCCTCGGGGCCCACCGCTGATGTTTCCGCTGCCCGTCCGCTGCCTCGTCGGGCCGCTCCCGGGCGCCGTCCGACTCGACCGGCAATCAGACCAGGAGAATCTGCGAAGCCGCGTGAGCCCGGGCCACGCCGGCCGTCATAGCCTTGTGTTTCAGCCTCGATCAGGGTCCGGCTGCCTCCTCGGAGTAATGCGGGCATGGAGGACAGTAATGCCGGGATATTGAGGGTAGGATGCAGGCTGATGAGGCAGAATGAATGCAGGATTACGAGCGGGCCACCGGAGCTCGCTCAGAGCGCGTCCGCCATTGTGGACCGCTTGGCCACGCCCCCCCACATTCTCCTTTTCACAAACAAAATAGAACATCCTGTCAAATTTGACAGGCAGAGATCCCAGGGAAGCTTTTATATCTTTCTACCAATGAGTTACTGATTTAATCCACTAGTTGAATGGAATGACAATGCTACATTTGTGGTTCTGCTGGCAGGATGACCACTCAGGCTGATCCCTGTCTTTTTATGTCCAAGATGAAGCGGACATGGAAAACAAAGCAGCAATGTTGGATGCTTACGTAAATAAGCAGGTGTAGTGGTTACTCTATGGTTTCTTTAACCTTTAGATTCTGTTTTGAAAGTTAGTTTCCTTTTCATGCAGTTGGATCCCCCTGTGCTCCTAGTGAGTTGTGTGTTTGGGTTGCCCTGGCTACAGTTACCTCCCACCCCCTACACTCCACAGTGCCACATCCTCGCGGGGATAATGTGCACGCCTCGGTTATAGTGTAAAACAGCCGACCGATTTCCATTGTGCCTTCTCTGTTCTCTTTAGCACCTCCATGCTCACCATCACAGTCAGAAGCTTCCACTGAGAAAGCCCACACTGTTAGCATGTTCTTGTCACCATCTATGTTTTCCTCCTCATACATGCTACTCAAAAACACTGAACCGTAGATGTGGAGACATTGCTGAACATATTCCCCCCTGTGAAGTACACAAAGGTTTCCCTTAAATAACAAATGTTAGAAATTCACAAAAATTTCAAGAGCCTATGTTGCTTACTCCTTGTAGCACGGAAAAGTTAGACCAAGTGGTGGAGATTTTAAGTTATGTTCTGTTAGTTATCGTGCTGTTTAATACAATTATGCAAGAATGTTGCCGATGGAGAGATGGCCATATCTTGACAGCTTTACGAATTGTCGTTGCTATGGATACTTCATGGCCAATGATACTGCTGCATTGCTGAGAATCCTGAAAACCCAAATAAAGGAAGACGATTTCCAGTTCCTTTTATAGGAATGTGCATCTTTCTGAGACTGGTCGCTTTTTCATTGCTCTCCTTTTGCACAGGACTTACAGGCAGCTTCATTGTCAGCATGACTTCCAGGGGAAAAACCTTCCCTATAGAAATGATTTCAGGATGAACATTTCGAGCATATCTACCAGATACTCTGTATTTGCTCGTTATGAACTGTAAACATTGTTTCTAGCTTAAGTGGGTAAAGAGTTATTAAAACAAGCGCAATACCTTGTGGCTGATCGTTTGCAAATGTGAACTGGTCACTTGCCAGTTGCCCCTTGCTACAGTCAGATGTTAAACTGGTGCTAATAAGGTGCAACCACAGTCCACACTGCATTCAATGTGTGTTAAAGCGACATGTCATGGAATAATATTTCCACAGCTTTTGGTGCGTTATCCCGCATTATTTGCCCTTTCTTGCACAAAATGTAGCCACTCCGGCAGCATCATTTGGCCCAGCATTGCCGTGGCCTTCACTACAAGTGCTGTCTTCTACTGGGGTTTTACCTACTGCGGATTTTGTGTTTTGAAGAAGGTGGGGTCGGTAGAAATAAGACACAGGGGCATCAAATCTCTGGTAAGTGTGATGTCCCAGAAGGTACAAGATCACCCAGAAGGATCAACAACTAGGAAATGTACATCACGCAAACAATGTGGAACAGCTACGGAAGCGCCTGGCTCTATGAAATGTGAGCAATGCCGAATATAGAACAACCAGCAGAAGAATCTTTTCAAAAGAAACCTGAGTTATGCAGAGGAAACGCCCTGCAGAAACCTTACTAGGAAGAATGAGTCATGCATAATGTTCAATTTGTCTAAAACATGAGTCATGCACACTGAAATAGCATGTAGAGGGATCCGTTTCTCGAAAATATGAGTCATTCACAATATACCATACGATGGAGGGGCACCACTATTTAGGAGATACGATGCATGCAGAGTATAGAACAATGAGCAGAAGCAGCACTGTGAAGAAATGCGTTTGCTTGCATGTTTAATAACGTGCCACCATACCCCTTACGGCTGCTTCATGGCACTCTAACACAGTAAGATATCGGCAGTAAACAAGTGAGCCTCACACATCAAACAATGTAGGTAATACAGTGGCCTATGAGGTGCGTCTTGTGGCACTCTGAGGTGCTCCATCTCAATAAACTGTGAAACATGCAGAATACATTCCTGCATGCAGAATCAATCGCCATGGAAGATGGGCCATGTTGGGCTATGGCAGCATGCAGGAGCATTGATCTCCAGGGGCCATGCTGGATATGGCAGCATGCAGGAGCATTGACCTCCAGGGGCCATGTTGGATATGACAGCGTGCAAGAGCCTTGATCTCCAGGGGCCATGTTGGATATGACAGCGTGCAGGAGCATTGATCTCCAGGGGCCATGCTGGATATGGCAGCATGCAGGAGCATTGACCTCCAGGGCCCATGCTGGATATGGCAGCGTGCAGGAGCATTGACCTCCAGGGGCCATGCTGGATATGGCAGCATGCAGGAGCATTGATCTCCAGGGATCATGTTGGGCTATGGCAGCATGCAGGAGCATTGATCTCCAGGGGCCATGTTGGATATGACAGCGTGCAGGAGCATTGATCTCCAGGGGCCATGTTGGATATGACAGCGTGCAGGAGCATTGATCTCCAGGGGCCATGTTGGATATGGCAGCATGCAGGAGCATTGATGCAGGGGCCATGTTGGATATGACAGCATGCAGGAGCATTGATCTCCAGGGGCCATGTTGGATATGACAGCGTGCAGGAGCATTGATCTCCAGGGGCCATGTTGGATATGGCAGCATGCAGGAGCATTGACCTCCAGGGCCCATGCTGGATATGGCAGCATGCAGGAGCATTGCTCTCCAGGGGCCATGTTGGGCTATGGCAGCATGCAGGAGCATTGATCTCCAGGGGCCATGTTGGATATGGCAGCATGCAGGAGCATTGATCTCCAAGCGCCATGTTGGATATGGCAGCATGCAGGAGCATTGACCTCCAGGGCCCATGCTGGATATGGCAGCGTGCAGGAGCATTGACCTCCAGGGGCCATGCTGGATATGGCAGCATGCAGGAGCATTGATCTCCAGGGATCATGTTGGATATGGCAGCATGCAGGAGCATTGACCTCCAGGGACCATGTTGGATATGGCAGCATGCAGGAGTATTGATCTCCAGGGACCATGTTGGATATGGCAGCATCCAGGAGCATTGACCTCCAGGGCCCATGTTGGATGTGGCATCATGCAGGAGCATTGATCTCCAGTGGCCATGTTGGATGTGGCATCATGCAGGAGCATTGCTCTCCAGGGGCCATGTTGGATATGGCAGCATGCAGGAGCATTGACCTCCAGGGCCCATGCTGGATATGGCAGCATGCAGGAGCATTGATCTCCAGGGGCCATGTTGGATGTGGCATCATGCAGGAGCATTGCTCTCCAGGGACCATGTTGGATATGGCAGCATGCAGGAGTATTGATCTCCAGGGACCATGTTGGATATGGCAGCATCCAGGAGCATTGACCTCCAGGGCCCATGTTGGATGTGGCATCATGCAGGAGCATTGATCTCCAGGGGCCATGTTGGATGTGGCATCATGCAGGAGCATTGCTCTCCAGGGGCCATGTTGGATATGGCAGCATGCAGGAGCATTGACCTCCAGGGCCCATGCTGGATATGGCAGCATGCAGGAGCATTGATCTCCAGGTGCCATGTTGGATGTGGCATCATGCAGGAGCATTGCTCTCCAGGGGCCATGTTGGATATGGCAGCATGCAGGAGCATTGATGCAGGGGCCATGTTGGATATGACAGCATGCAGGAGCATTGATCTCCAGGGGCCATGTTGGATATGACAGCATGCAGGAGCATTGATCTCCATGGGCCATGTTGGATATGGCAGCATGCAGGAGCATTGATCTCCAGAGGCTATGTTGGATATGGCATCATGCAGGAGCATTGATCTCCAGGGGCCATGTTAGATATGGCAGCATGCAGGAGCATTGATCTCCAGAGGCTATGTTGGATTTGGCATCATGCAGGAGCATTGATCTCCAGGGGCCATGTTGGATATGGCAGCATGCAGGAGCATTGATCTCCAGGGGCCGTGTTGGATATGGCATCATGCAGGAGACTCGATCCCCAGGGCCCATGTTGGTTATGGCATCATGCAAGAGCATTGGTCTCCAGGGGCCATGTTGGATGTGGCATCATGCAGGAGCATTGATCTCCAGGGGCCATGCTGGATATGGCAGCATGCAGGAGCATTGATCTACAGGGTCATTTTGGTTATGGCAGCATGCAGGAGCATTGATCTCCATGGGCCATGTTGGATATGGCAGCATGCAGGAGCATTGATCTCCAGGGGTCATGTTGGATATGGCAGCATGCAGGCGCATTGATCTCCAAGGCCCATGTTGGATGTGGCATCATGCAGGAGCATTGATATCCAGGGGCCATGTTGGATGTGACATCATGCAGGAGCATTGATCTCCAGGGGCCATGCTGAATGTGGCATCATGCAGTAGCATTGATTTACAGGGGCCATGTTATTTATGGCAGCATGCAGGAGCATTGATCTCCAGGGTCATCTTGGTTATGGCATCATGCAGGAGCATTGATCCCCAGGGGCCATGTTGGATATGGCAGCATGCAGGAGCATTGATCTCCAGAGGCTATGTTGGATATGGCAGCATGCAGGAGCATTGATCTCCAGGGTCATCTTGGTTATGGCAGCATGCAGGAGCATTGATCTCCAGGGGCCATGCTGGATATGGCAGCATGCAGGAGCATTGATCTCCAGGGGCCATGCTGGATATGGCAGCATGCAGGCGCATTGATCTCCAAGGCCTATGTTGGATGTGGCATCATGCAGGAGCATTGATCTCCAGGGGCCATGTTGGATGTGACATCATGCAGGAGCATTGATCTCCAGGGGCCATGCTGAATGTGGCATCATGAAGTAGCATTGATTTACAGGGGCCATGTTATATATGGCAGCATGCAGGAGCATTGATCTCCAGGGTCATCTTGGTTATGGCATCAGGCAGGAGCATTGATCCCCAGGGGCCATGTTGGATATGGCAGCATGCAGGAGCATTGATCCCCAGGGGCCATGTTGGTTATGGCAGCATGCTGGAGCATTGATCTCCAGGGGCCATGCTGGATATGGCAGCATGCAGGAGCATTGATCTCCAGGGTCATCTTGGTTATGGCAGCATGCAGGAGCATTGATCTCCAGGGGCCATGCTGGATATGGCAGCATGCAGGAGCATTGACCTCCAGGGCCCATGCTGGATATGGCAGCGTGCAGGAGCATTGACCTCCAGGGGCCATGCTGGATATGGCAGCATGCAGGAGCATTGATCTCCAGGGATCATGTTGGGCTATGGCAGCATGCAGGAGCATTGATCTCCAGGGGCCATGTTGGATATGACAGCGTGCAGGAGCATTGATCTCCAGGGGCCATGTTGGATATGACAGCGTGCAGGAGCATTGATCTCCAGGGGCCATGTTGGATATGGCAGCATGCAGGAGCATTGATGCAGGGGCCATGTTGGATATGACAGCATGCAGGAGCATTGATCTCCAGGGGCCATGTTGGATATGACAGCGTGCAGGAGCATTGATCTCCAGGGGCCATGTTGGATATGGCAGCATGCAGGAGCATTGACCTCCAGGGCCCATGCTGGATATGGCAGCATGCAGGAGCATTGCTCTCCAGGGGCCATGTTGGGCTATGGCAGCATGCAGGAGCATTGATCTCCAGGGGCCATGTTGGATATGGCAGCATGCAGGAGCATTGATCTCCAAGCGCCATGTTGGATATGGCAGCATGCAGGAGCATTGACCTCCAGGGCCCATGCTGGATATGGCAGCGTGCAGGAGCATTGACCTCCAGGGGCCATGCTGGATATGGCAGCATGCAGGAGCATTGATCTCCAGGGATCATGTTGGATATGGCAGCATGCAGGAGCATTGACCTCCAGGGACCATGTTGGATATGGCAGCATGCAGGAGTATTGATCTCCAGGGACCATGTTGGATATGGCAGCATCCAGGAGCATTGACCTCCAGGGCCCATGTTGGATGTGGCATCATGCAGGAGCATTGATCTCCAGGGGCCATGTTGGATGTGGCATCATGCAGGAGCATTGCTCTCCAGGGGCCATGTTGGATATGGCAGCATGCAGGAGCATTGACCTCAGGGCCCATGCTGGATATGGCAGCATGCAGGAGCATTGATCTCCAGGGGCCATGTTGGATGTGGCATCATGCAGGAGCATTGCTCTCCAGGGACCATGTTGGATATGGCAGCATGCAGGAGTATTGATCTCCAGGGACCATGTTGGATATGGCAGCATCCAGGAGCATTGACCTCCAGGGCCCATGTTGGATGCGGCATCATGCAGGAGCATTGATCTCCAGGGGCCATGTTGGATGTGGCATCATGCAGGAGCATTGATCTACAGGGTCATTTTGGTTATGGCAGCATGCAGGAGCATTGATCTCCAGGGGCCATGTTGGATATGGCAGCATGCAGGAGCATTGATCTCCAGGGGTCATGTTGGATATGGCAGCATGCAGGCGCATTGATCTCCAAGGCCCATGTTGGATGTGGCATCATGCATGAGCATTGATATCCAGGGGCCATGTTGGATGTGACATCATGCAGGAGCATTGATCTCCAGGGGCCATGCTCAATCAATCAATCAATCAATCAATCAATCACGGCATTTATAGAGCGCGCTACTCACCCGGGAGGGTCTCAAGGCGCTGGGGGAGGGGGTAAGTTACTGCTCGAACAGCCAGGTCTTGAGCTGCTTCCTGAAGGAGAGATGGTCCTGGGTTCGCCGAAGGTGAGTGGGGAGGGAGTTCCAGGTCTTGGCTGCCAGGTAGGAGAAGGATCTTCCTCCGGCGGTGGCTCTGCGGATGCGTGGTACGGTGGCGAGGGCGTGGCTGGTTGATCGTAGCTGGCGGGTGGGCGTGTAGAAGGTCATGCGGTCGTTGAGGTACTTGGGGCCCAGGTCGTGGAGGGCCTTGTGTGCGTGGGTGAGGAGTCTGAACGTGATTCTCTTGCTGACGGGGAGCCAGTGCAGGTCTTTCAGGTGTCCGGTGATGTGGCTGTGTCGGGGGATGTCCAGGATGAGTCGTGCGGAGGCGTTCTGGATGCGCTGGAGTCTTTTTGAAGTTTGGCTGTGGTTCCGGCATAGAGGGTGTTCCCATAGTCCAGTCGGCTGGTGACGAGTGCCTGGGTGACGGTCTTCCTGGTTTCAGTGGGGATCCATCTGAAGATCTTGCGGAGCATGCGCAGGGTGTTGAAGCACGAAGATGAGACAGCGTTGACTTGTCTGGTCATCGACAGGGAGGAGTCCAGGATGAAGCCCAGGTTGCGTGCGTGGTCCGTTGGCTTGGGCGCGGTGCCCAGGGCCGGGGGCCACCAAGAGTCGTCCCAGGCGGAGGGTGATGAGCCCAGGATGAGGACTTCCGTCTTGTCTGAGTTCAGTTTAAGGTGGCTGTTCCTCATCCAGTCGGCGACGTCTCTCATCCCGTCGTGTAGGTTGGCTCTGGCGGTGGTGGGGTCGTTGGTGAGGGAGAGGATCAGCTGGGTGTCGTCGGCGTAGGAGATGATGTTGAGGTTGTGTTGGCGTGCGATGGCTGCGAGGGGGCTCATGTAGACGTTGAAGAGGGTTGGACTGAGTGAAGATCCTTGTGGAACGCCGCAGATGACTTCGGTGGCCTCGGATCTGAACGGGGGAGGCGGACTCTCTGGGTTCTTCCGGCGAGGAACGAGATGATCCATTCCAGTGCTTTCTCTCGGATTCCGATGTTGCTGAGGCGCTTCACTAGGGTGCGGTGGCAGACGGTGTCGAACGCCGCGGAGAGGTCCAAGAGGATGAGGGCTGCTGTTTCCCCGTTGTCGGTTAGGGTTCTGATGTCGTCGGTGGCTGCGATAAGGGCGGTCTCGGTGCTGTGGTTGGCCCGAAACCCGGACTGCGAGGGGTCGAGGGATCCATTCGTCTCGAGGAAGGCGGCAAGCTGTCTGTTGACGGTCTTCTCGATGACTTTGGCCGGAAACGGAAGGAGCGAGATGGGACGGTAGTTCTTGAGGTCGGTGGGGTCCGCCCGTTGGTTTCTTCAGGAGGGCGGTAAGCTCGGCGTGCTTCCAGCTCTCCGGGAAGGTGGCGGTTTGGAAGGAGGAGTTGATGATGTCCCGGAGATGGGGTGCGATGGTGGCGTCGGCTTTGTTGAAGACGTGGTGTGGGCAGGGGTCGGTTGGTGATCCGGAGTGGATGGAGTTCATCGTGCGGGTGGTGTCTTCGGTGCTGATCGGGGTCCAGTTGCAGAGGGTGGTGGTGGCGGGCGTTGGTTCGGCGGTAGGGTGCGTGGTCTGTGCGTCGAAGCTGTTATGTATGTCGGTGATCTTGCGGTGGAAGAACGCGGCGAGTGAGTTGCAGAGGTCTTGCGAGGGGGTGATGTCGTTGTTTCCGGCGCTGGGGTTGGAGAACTCTTTGACGATGCTGAAAAGTTCCTTGCTGTCGTGGGCGTTGTTGTCCAGTCGTTCTTTGAGTGCCGACTTCTTGGTGGCACGGATCAGCTGGTGGTGTTTGCGGGTGGCGTGCTTGAGGGCGGTCCTGTTGTCTGTGGTCTGGTCGAGTCGCCAGGCTTTCTCGAGTGTGCGGCAGTTCTTCTTGGATTCCTTGAGTTCGTTGGTGAACCAAGGGGTTTTCTTGCTTCCGGGTCTGCTGGGAGGGTTTTTAGTGGTGCGAGGTCGTCGGGCGCAGGCGGTCAGCCACTTGGCGAGGTTGCTGGCTGCTTCGTTTGGGTCCGTTGTGTTGGTGGGTGTGTTCTGGCTGAGGGAGGCGGTGAGCTGCTCGGCGGTGATCTTGCTCCAGCTCCGGCGGGGAGCCTGTTGCGGGTGGTGGTGGGTCGCAGTCTTTCTGAAGCTGAAGTGGACGCAGCTGTGGTCGGTCCAGTGGAGTCCGGTGGCGTGGCTGAAGGAGATGTGCTTGCTGGAAGAGAAGACGGGGTCAAGCGTGTGGCCGGCGTAGTGGGTGGGCGTGTTCACCAGTTGCTTGAGTCCGAGGTTGGCGAGGTTGTCCAGCAGGGCGGTGGTGTTTCTGTCGTTGTTGTTCTCCAGGTGGAAGTTGAGGTCCCCTAGGAGGATGTAGTCGGCGGAGGGCATGGCGTGCAGGCTGATGAAGTCTGCGATGTCTTCGCTGAATAGTGTGCGTGGTCCCGGGGGTCTGTAGATGAGGGTGCCTCGGAGGGTGGTCTTGGGGTCAGTGTGTATCTGGAAGTGTAGGTGTTCGGCGGCGGTGAAGGTCTCGTCGGAGTTAGTCGAGATGCGGATGGTGTTCTTGTGTACGATGGCGATGCCTCCTCCCGTCTGGTTGACGCGGTCCTTCCGGGTGATCTTGTATCCATCCGGGATGGCTATGGCGATGTCGGGCGCTGAGGAGGCGTTCATCCAGGTTTCGGTGAGGAAGGCGACGTCCGGTGCTGTTGCGTCGAGCAGGTCCCAGAGTTCCACGGCGTGCCTGTGGACGGAGCGGGTGTTCAACAGGATGCATTTCAGGTGGTTGCTGCTGGTGCTCGACTTGGCGGAGGTGGTGCACGTCCGGGGGCAGGTGAATCGGCAGGCTTGGCAGGTGAAGGGTCCGTGGGTGCGTCTCGGTGAGGCTCGGTAGCAGGCAGGGTTCCGGCCGGCATTGAGTGCGGTGAGGGTGGCGGCGTCGTAGGTCCGTCGAGTAGTGTTGCATCGGTGGGATCCAGGGGTCCTGGCGCTGGGCGCGGGCCAGGCGCGGACGGGCGCAGACGGGCTTACCTTTGGCGCACCTTCGGCGCTCCGTCGGTGCTCCCGCTGCGCGCGGCCGCTGCGCGGTCGCTCAGGGGGCGTCATAAGTAAGGAGCCTGGAGGGAGGAGCAGCTGGGTGGCGGGAGCGGGGCGGCGAATGGAATCACGGGGGGCGGGGCCGCAGGGAGGCAGTGGCGGGAAGTCCCAGGAGCAGCGGGCAGCGGGAAAGTCCCAGGAGCAGTGGGAAAGTCCCAGGAGCAGCGGGCAGCGGGAAAGTCCCAGGAGCAGCGGGAAAGTCCCAGGAGCAGCGGGCAGCGGGAAAGTCCCAGGAGCAGCGGGCAGCGGGAAAGTCCCAGGAGCAGTGGGAAAGTCCCAGGAGCAGCGGGCAGCGGGAAAGTCCCAGGAGCAGCGGGAAAGTCCCAGGAGCAGCGGGCAGCGGGAAAGTCCCAGGAGCAGCGGGCAGCGAGCGAAGGAATCTCCAGGCAGGAGGCGGCAAGGCAGGCAGGAGCGGCAGCAGTGAGTGGGGCGAATGTGGCATCATGCAGTAGCATTGATTTACAGGGGCCATGTTATATATGGCAGCATGCAGGAGCATTGATCTCCAGGGTCATCTTGGTTATGGCATCATGCAGGAGCATTTATCCCCAGGGGCCATGTTGGATATGGCAGCATGCAGGAGCATTGATCTCCAGAGGCTATGTTGGATATGGCAGCATGCAGGAGCATTGATCTCCAGGGTCATCTTGGTTATGGCAGCATGCAGGAGCATTGATCTCCAGGGGCCATGCTGGATATGGCAGCATGCAGGAGCATTGATCTCCAGGGGCCATGCTGGATATGGCAGCATGCAGGCGCATTGATCTCCAAGGCCTATGTTGGATGTGGCATCATGCAGGAGCATTGATCTCCAGGGGCCATGTTGGATGTGACATCATGCAGGAGCATTGATCTCCAGGGGCCATGCTGAATGTGGCATCATGAAGTAGCATTGATTTACAGGGGCCATGTTATATATGGCAGCATGCAGGAGCATTGATCTCCAGGGTCATCTTGGTTATGGCATCAGGCAGGAGCATTGATCCCCAGGGGCCATGTTGGATATGGCAGCATGCAGGAGCATTGATCCCCAGGGGCCATGTTGGATATGGCAGCATGCTGGAGCATTGATCTCCAGGGGCCATGCTGGATATGGCAGCATGCAGGAGCATTGATCTCCAGGGTCATCTTGGTTATGGCAGCATGCAGGAGCATTGATCTCCAGGGGCCATGCTGGATATGGCAGCATGCAGGAGCATTGATCTCTAGGGGCCATGCTGGATATGGCAGCACGCAGGAGCATTGATCTCCAGGGGTCATGCTGGATATGGCAGCACGCAGGAGCATTGCTCTCCAGGGGCCATGCTGGATATGGCAGCACGCAGGAGCATTGATCTCCAGTGGCCCTGCTGGATATGGCAGCACGCAGGAGCATTGACCTACAGGGCCCATGCTGGATATGGCAGCACGCAGGAGCATTGACCTCCAGGGCCCATGCTGGCTATGGCAGCATGCAGGAGCATTGATCTCCAGAGGCCATGTTGGATGTGTAGCAGCATTCAGATTCATCAGTATTTAGAGAATGTAAGTTATTGTGAACGTATAGCAGCATGCTGATACATCGGCCTCTAGTTAATGTGAGTCATTGTGAATACATAACAGCATGCAGAATCATCAATGTGCAGGAAAAGTGATCAATAGTGTATATTTAGCACTTTGCAGAATCATCAACTCCATGAAATGTGAGCTATGTCACATATATAGCATTATCACTGAGAAACATAAGCCACACACAGTATGCAGTATGCTCAAATGCAATATGGTCACAGTATGCAGGATGATGCTGAAGCTAACAAAATTTACAATAGCAAGCCGAATTGTTTCACAGTGTGAGCAAAGCAGAATGTGCAACAGCATGCATGTGGGCTACAAAATTGAATTCAGCATCATTAACAACAAGTGGCGGCTCCGCCACTAAGGCGGAGGAGCGTCGCCCCACTTCCTGGAAGCAGCAAAAGATAGGAAAAAATAAAATGATAATAACGTAATGTTATTATCATTTTATTTTGTCCTCCTGCTGCGACAGCGTGCGTAAGGGGGCGGGGCTGCAGAGCAGGAGGGAGTGGTAGAACACTCCTGTGCGCAATGACTGTTTAGCCGGCCCTCTTGGGCCACCAAAAACAGTCCTGCGCTTTTCCCTGTTCTCCATGCAGGCTACATTACAGCCTGCATGAAGAACATGCCCACCTCTCCAGCCCCTGGCTGAGCGCCGTGTCACAGCGCTACGACCAATCACAACGCTGCGATTGGCTGCGGGGAGTGTTCGAGCCCTGGTGCTTCCTGCCTCTCACAAGAAGCCAGGAAGAAGACGGGACGGAACACAGGAGAAGCGGTGGCGGCCAGCCAGCTGGCCGGCTGGGAGGTAAGTATTTTTTTTTTACCCGATTTACCACCTCCCGCCCCTTTGCCCCCACCTGCACCACTGCTGCTTCTAGGCAGCAGCCGCAACTGTTAACAATATGGGAATGTGAAATATGCAGAATGAATATGAGCATACAGAATAAGCAATCTCTAGTGTGTGTACAGTGTGCAGAATATGTTCTAGCTTGTGGAGCAAGGTCAGCTCATGTCTGCATGCAGAAGGATCAGGTGCCATCAGAATTATTTGTCTCAGAATGTGAACTAAGCGAACTATGCACCTGCGTGTAGGGTCATTTTATGAAGGGACTGTGTGGATGCAATAGTGCACAGAATCATCAATCTTATGAAAATATGAACCATGCAGAACATGTAGCAGTATGCACAGTAATCAATCTCAAGAGAACATGAAGTTTGCAGATCATGTAATAGTATGCATAACGTGTGTGTGTGGTATTTGTGTAGCACAAACCTATCCAAAAAGCCAATCTCCAGGGAATGAGCCATGCAGAATATGCAGCAACATGCTGAGCCATCAATCTTGAAGACATGTGAACCATGCATAGTATGAACATGTACGTAGAATAACAAAATCAAGGATGTGTAAGCCATGTAAAAGGAAAAGACAATTAATGTAGGCTTGATAACAAAAATCAATAATGCAAATAATTTAAAAAGACGCAATTAAACATCTGAGAGTAAAGTGCCATAGCAGGACACCAGCAAGCTAAAATTAAAATCAATCCCTTACCCCCAAGGTACAAGCACTGTTCTTTAGAGGACATATTAATGTGACAGCACTAGAATGTAGCGCTGGACAGGAAGTGTGGTCTGCCACTTCCGATTCCATAGGATGAGCAGCAGAATCATACTCACATTCATTGACCGTGTCAACCAACGCTGCCAATTTTTTTTGCGCAGCTAGCATAAAATTTACAAAGCCTGACAGTAGTTACTCATTGTTGCAGTTAAAACATATTTCAACAGCCTCTCTGCATGTTTTAACACCTAATCTAAGGACTGAAGGTTTCTGAAAGGTCTGTTTTTAGGGCTGGGCAGATACTGAAAAAATAGGACAATTTATATGATTTTGTGTTAGTAAAAACACAAAAAATATTAATTGTCGCATTTTTTAACTCTAACCAGCTTCACTGAAATGAAATTTACTGAATATAGTCTCAGTTATTGTATATAGCCTTTCTTAACCGGGAGGTTAGAGGTAGTTGGTACCCTGGTTTTGTATATGATTTCTCTACCAAGCTAAACAGTTAGCACCTAGTAAGCAATGAAAAGTCCTGATTTAAGGGTAAGAGTTTTGTCTCCCTTTTCAAATGCTCTTAAAAGGACCGTATGACAGACCCTGACTCCAGACAGGCTCCATCCTAGATTATCTAGGGCATTTTTCAATGATTGGCACAAACTGGATTCAATCACTATTGGGGCCTTTAGTTCTTTACAAATAAATGGTTTTGAAGTACCTTCTGTAGTGCATTTGTTCCTATACCAACACCAAAGTATGGCTGCTTCACCTATGCGGTGCTAGTTTGCTAGCTGAATTCTAATCCACTCTGTGCTTGGGAAGACCCAGAGGAAATAAAAATAGGCGCTTAAGTTAATTACATTGGGTGGGACTCAACCTGGATAATAACTTGTCCTTGAAAACCTCATTGCCATAGTAGACAGCTGGTAAGACTTGAGGGGTAGATTTACGAACCTGTCACACAGTGAAACGCAGCAAGTCACCTTGCTGCACTGCGTGACAAGGAAAGGGCAGGAATTAACCGTATTTAAGTCAATATGGCACATTCCTGTCTTTTCCGCTGTGCTGGCGCCCTTATGGCAGCCTAGCGCCACCGCAGGCACCCTTGCACCACGGTGCAACGGTGCCTCCATTGCATGCAGGATTGTTTTTGTGCAGGCAGAATGCAGCACACATAGAAAGAGGAAATAGCGAGGAGAAATAAAGATATTTCTCCTCGTTATGCCTCTCCTGGGAAGTTGTATCTTTTTGGGGCATTCCCAGATTTACCAATTCTATTAAATTTGGGAATGTGTCAAAATACATGGGAGTTGCATGGAAACACCCATGCAACGCCATGGAACTCCTCTCAGGGCAGAGTAAGGCAACACAGCGATATGCGCTATGTTCATTTACTCCAGATTTATGGAGCCACTCAGGGACACGCAAAGTGACCTTGCGTGGCCTCAAAAATCTCACTTAAGGTTTGCGCCGCTCTTGCACCATGTTGATGGTGCAAGAGCAACGTTAACCTGCTCATAAACATGTCCCTCAGCGTTTCTGTTTTCCAAGATTGGAGCAAGGGAGGGGCCAGTCTGTCCACTTTATAAACAAGACAATGAAGCTGGCAGTGACACTGAGTTTGGTTTTAGGGGGATTAAATAAGAATATTCGCCACCTCTCTTATGGAACCATATTCCAAGATATTTATATACTGTGGGCCTTGAAATTAAGGATCCATTAAATGTCCACTTCTTTTTTAGTCCTTTACCAAATATAACAATATTTGTTTTTGAAATCTTTACTGACAACATATTACTATCGAAGTAAACTTCCAGGTCCATCTGCAGGCTTTAGAGACCAAAACCTGCTTTGTCTAGGAAGACAGTATCAGTGCATTATAAGATTGACACAGGCATCCTGCCTAACTTTGGGGGACAGGACCTGTACCAAAGTCTGCAACATGTAAATTAAAAAGCTTGGGAGCTGATATGCAACTCTGCTTTAGGCCCCTATTTGTTTAATTAGATCTGTAATTTAAATAGCTTTCACTAATGTGACCCTGAGTCAGGTTTCATGATTCCATCGCTGTATGGCCCTGAATAATAGTGCATGGAAGCCCATCTTTGCCAGGGGCTGCTCCTCCATTGGAGCGAAGGAGCGTCGCCCCACTTAACTTAGTCCCAAAGCCCCAGAGATGAAAAATACAATGGTAATTCATTACTATTTTATTTTTCATCCCTCGTCCCGAACAGACCACCAGGACGGGAGTGGGGCCACTGCAGAGTGACAGCAGCAGGGAGGAGGTTGGGCTGTCTATACACTGTTTAAAGTGTGCATGTATTTTTGGCCGGCCGACATGCGACGGCCAGCCGCACTTGCTCACTTTGAACTGCTCTAACTTAGCTGTCTTAAGGCACCTGAGTTAGAGCAAGTGCAGGCCTCCAGAGCGCTATGGAGTGCAGAGTGAGGCCACTGCCGCCAATCAGAGCGCTGCTCACATGGCATGAGAGCAACACCTGGATTTGTCAAGGGATTTTCCTGGTGGCTGGGTTGCAGTTGCAGAAAGAAGAGGTCCGGGGCGGAGGCTAGGTAAGTGTTTAATTTAAGAAATGTTTAATTTTATTTGCGACCCCCTCCCCGTATATGCCAGCCGCCACTGATCTATGCAGCTTGCGATGTAGTATATTTCTATTCATACTATCAAATTCCGTTTAAAAATCTATGAAGCAAACATGTAGATGAGGGCTGCGGGGGAGGTGTATGTTTCAACCAGCACAGATAGAGCAATTACAATACCGATTGTCCTTGTGTACGCATGTCTGAAATTAAGGAATACATTGTTTTTCATTGACCCAGTCTTACAAATCTTCTGAAAATGGGGAAGCATTAACTTTGGTCATCTAAGTCATTAAGGGTGATCATTCTGAAACTTTTGGGGTCTGTGTTACGGCCGTTTTAATATAAAGGGTGTAGAACTGGACCTAACCAGGAGTCTTGCATCTCCTTGATTTTATAGCATCTATTAATCATGGAGGCGAGACATGCTGACCAGAACTGCTGGGATACCATTCGGAACTACGGCACTATTTGACTACAATTTTTAAAGGATCATAGAAACCCTTTCCACAGTTGCCCTTGCAATTAGTTACTCATCAGATATACCGAGTGGCACCTTTGCCTACGCGGATTTGACACAGAGTGATTAAATATGCTTTTCCTAGAGCCTTGAACAGTGTTATGATCTGTTTGTAATGTCTGGGTATGATCTATCTATCTATCTATCTATCTATCTATCTATCTATCTGTCTGTCTGTCTGACTGTCTTTAAGGAATTCTCTCAAATAGCACATGTATCGCTGCAAACGTGGGTTGGAAGAAAGCAACAAATGTCCAATGCAAGATGTCTATGGCGAGTGACCTTACTTTTATTGTTCTAGTTCATACAGCAGGCTGCATCATTTTTTGCAAATTTTTATCTTTTCCATTTCTTTCTTTGCTGCTATTTCTTGTTTCTTGTAACTCCATCTTCATCCACTATAGTGATACAGGTGCACACTTAATTTATTTGAAAATTTGATACAATTAAGTGAATTACTTTAATAATAAGCATGGTTAGCAAATGAAAAATACTTTTAGGAAAAAACAGCAAGCAGTGCCTTCCAAGAGCTGTGCAGAATAGAGCATGCAGAATCGCTGAGCTCCAGAGTCTGAGAGATATTTAGAAAATAACAGCGAGGCGCCTTTCAGGGGCCATGGGGCATATAAACTAAACCATGCTGAATCGTAGACCTCCCAGGAATGTGTGGCATTCAGAGCTGTGAAAAACAATTCATACAAACATTCAGATGAAGCCTGGTTATTCTGTGCCCTTTTTCCAAACATGTTTTAGAAGGTGGTGTTAAGGCCAGTGCCAGATGAGAAATACGGCACATCAGTAGCGTCGTCTGACTAGCAGGCCGGCTGCACCAACTAATGCACACAGAGGGGCCAATTCACAACCAGCATTTTGTGGTATGTTTAGTAGTACGAAGATAGTGCTATTAAAGTATATTCGCAAACCTATAAGTGTACATCTCCATCTCCCCTATGTTTTCTATGGGAAGATCCTCAGACATTTAACTTTTCTGTTTAGTACTAAATGTGGGAGGGATCAAGGGGAGTGCATAGTTACTAGGAAATAGGTAGGGTTTAGGAAGGAGTAAAGAGGAGTTAAAGGAAGACTAGGAAGGGGTTTAAAGAGGGACGTGTACCCACCCACAAAAGAGTAAGCCCATTGGTATTCACAAACTGCACTTCTAAAGTTACTATAGCCAAAAGGGGACCCAAAACAGTAGTAAAGTACTCCAGCTCAAACCTGAAGTAAGTCAGGCACCATACATGGCCAACCACTAGTACTGCAACACTCTCTCATAGAAAATAATCAGAGATGACTTAGAATTAAACCCCATAAAAACAATGTTAAATTACATTCAGTTATTTAAGCTAAATAAATATAATTTAATGTTAAGAAAAATATCTAAATATAAAACATTTATTTAGTTATAAAATATTTTAACAACAATTCTTGCATTAAAACTTTAATGTAACATTAAATTTTAATAAAATATAAAAAATTACTTTTATTAATTATATACATCACTTTTTAATAATTATTAATGCATAGTAAAAATGTTTTTTAGTTTAGGTGGGAATTCTCTTTAATTTAAACTTGAGCAAAATAATTTTATTTTAATTTAATTTATTTACATTAAATAATGATTTAATTCTGTAACATTTTTTTCTTTTGTTCTACAAACTGAACCCTGTACTTTACCACAGAAGATACCACAGGAAGATTTCCACCCTGGTGGCAGAGTTAGCCCTCTGGTAAAGTATGGAGAACAATTCCCTATCCCTTACCATAGGGAGATCTCCACCCCAGTGGCCAAGATCTCCCTATTGCAAAGTATAGGGAAAATGTAAAACGTTTGTTAAACTCTGAAAAAGTTAGTAAAAATATGTTTATGTTAAATATTATTGTAAATTAATTTTATATTTGTATTTTAAATGTAGTACAAAAAAAACACTACGCTGTTAACTTAATACTTTAGTAACTTAAACTCACAAATGATGCTCAACACCCCTTTTCAGAAGATGGAGATGTGTAAGTTTACACTTTTGAGTATCTTTACAGTCAGATTTTGTGACTAGCCCAAAGTAGTAAATGTTTTCATAAGTAAGAGTAAATTACACGTGTAAATTACTCAAAAGTGTAACTTACCTTTGTGAATATCCTCCAGAGAGACGGTATTCAACCCCCAATCAGGGAGATCACATTATGTCTCAGAAAGCAAGTTCTATAAGCAGGCTGGCAAGAGGAAGATGACTGTCATTTTGTCATCAAGTCTGTAAATTGCTTGAGGCCTGTGAAGTGTTTATTGAATGTATGTGCAATGAGGAGAAGCTTTACTTGGCTACTTGAATGGAGTAGAAAAATTGCCTGTGATCACTGCCTTCCTCCTACCTTGTGACCCCTTTATAGGTGATTTTGCCCCAGAACAAAGACTTAAGCAGTAACTGCAGTACACACATTTTTGATTGAGGCAAACGTTGTGATCAATGTCCTACGCTAAGACAGCCGTATTTTTAACATAGCGTTGTCAATAGATAACATTTCTCAAAGAAGATTCACACTCACAGATGCAATACTTTCTAGTGGAAGTCAGTGAGGTGGAGTCGACATGTTTAGAAATTCAAGAAAGCTCAGGGTGACTAGACTGTGTAATACCCTAGAGCTGGGACTTCAAAATGGCAGACTTTGTAGTCAAACAAAACAGCATGATGAATCACTCGTTCCTAAGACTGATCATGGACTCCAGGATCTTCTAGTGAACCCTGCAAATAATCCCGAAAAGAACACCCACATCCCTGGGTATCATTATTGCTACAGAGAAACCCACCAATGAATAAAGCAGAGACAAGAATGTAGACAACCTCCACCCAGGGACTGGCCATTAAACTTAAAGGGGAAATGCCCATTCAGTCAGCTATCTTAAAGGCTTTATGACTCCCCCTGTTGGACTTTGGGCTCTCTCGCGGTTTGAGATGATCATATTGGTCCTTAGGACACTGCTGATGCTTTGCACCTTCTGTGCTGCAGCTCCTTCCCGGTCTCCCATTGGCTGCTCAAGGCACACGTGAGGGGTGTGCTGTCCAAGGTGCCCGGGGCATCCCAGTGCCCTCCCGGGACTGCAGAATTCTCGACCTCCCTTAGAAAGGGCGCGCTGCCCGTTTCAGATCTCGGTGCATTCCTGCAGCCTTCCCACCCCCCACAGGCCCCGTGCAGCTGTCTGTCCAGCTGTGTGCGAGTGCCCGTGGTTGTGCCTAATGCAGGGCGTGCCATCTATGCGTACAGTACAAAACGAAATGCTTACGCGTTGTGTATTCATGTTGTATAATGTTTAGAGTCAACGTGTTGTTTTTCGCTGCGTTATCAGTACATTCACATTGAAGCACCACCTTTGTCCTAAATAACGCGACAAGCTGCTGGTCCGACTCACGTGACTTTGGGGGTGACCAGAAATACGTATATAGCCACACTACAAGCTTGGCCACCTAAATGTTCGCTTTGTGCGTCTTTTGACTTCTTTTGTAGGTGACGCAAAGGACACTGTTTCTGAAAAAGCGGCCTGAAAGTCAAGTCTGAGTCTGTGGATGACGTCGAGGGGACATAGGATTTGGGATGTGGCCTCGGAATCTACCGCTAGTCGCGGCAGCCAAAAGGTGCTGCCTGCACCCCATGGTACCTGGATTACTGGATCCAACAAACACCGCACCCCATCCAGGCCACTCACAATCTGGGCCAAAAACTCCTAAGCAGACACACAGAGATGAACGATTACAGGTGGGTTAATCGTTTAATTACTTATTTATTACAGCACTTTAATCCAAATAGAGCTCAACAGAAAAGGTGTGTACAATGGTACCAAAATTGTGTCTAACTAATTGTGAAAGGGTCAGTCCTGATTGCATGAGGACACCAAGTGCTTATTTAACAGTTTTTTTTTAAAATTTGTCAGTAAAGAAGCTGGCCCTACGTGGATTTAGGAGAGTGTTCCATTATTTGGAAGCTAGCAAAGCAATGGTATCAAACTTAATGATGAGCAGGGAGGACGAGGAACAGGCACAGCAAGAAGAAACTGTGAAGAAGAGAGTGAGAGTGAGTATATAAAGAGAAAAAAACTGAAAAGTTATACTATCCTGGACAGGTTAAATGGCAGTTTAAAGGATAAATGAAGTCATTATAGTGTTCTTTGGTGGTGAAGCATCTGGAAGTCAAGTAGGTTGGGATTGTGTCTGAGGTCGGGTAGGACAGCATTGCAGAAACGCGGGTGGTTGCCATAAAATGCACAGTGCCTAATTTTTTGCTAGTTTTTGTCAGTTTTCAACTTGACATCTTAAGATTGCACCTTGATATCTTAAGATTGATATCTTAAGATGGTCTTCCGAAGAGCAGTAGGATTTTTTTTAATTTATTAAGCAAAGTAGTCGGTTTTTGTGACGGATACATGAACGTCCTTTTACCCAGTGTGAGGATTTGTTGACATTCACTGTTACTTAATGCCTCATCTCAATGTATTTATGTGCATCTATCATCCTGATAATATCTAAAGTGAGGCTGCAGTCTGATATTCCGGAAGCTGATCCAATATCAAATGAGTGAGTGTAACCTTCGATAAAATGGCAGCCCCGGTGAGGTCTATGTAGATGTTTTGAGGCGTTAAGAGGAGAAATAAGACCAATGGTGGGAATATGAGTGAACTTTGTTCTAAAAGGTCAAGTGACATCTGACCAAAAGATTTTTCTTGATCTCGGTTTGGTTCCCAAGGTTATGTGGTAACAGAAAATCCATGACTTTGTGGACGGAGTGTTAAATCTAGAACAGAGTCCAATGTGGAATTTCGTCCACCACACTACCCATGTGGGGGTAGAAATTCCTCTGTTGGAGACTTCTTAGGCTTTAGCCCCGCCCATAGAAATTGGGGGATCTTCATTGTCACTTAGCTTAATTTAAACTCTCAACCCCCATGAAGATCTGCACTTGATAAATAAGTAGGTTAAAACATCCCACGAATCAGTTGGTGCTGAAAGACAGGGAAAAAACCTCAAGCTTCCAGAGCGCTGCTGGATGCTACCATGCAGTGAAAGAATAACAAAGGAAGAAAGCATGTGCATTGTACATTAGATTTGTTGTAATCTATCCTGGTGGAACTTCATCCATTAGACAGAAGAGATGGGGTCTCACCATGCGTGCCCACCACCTCCAAAGACTCAAAAGAAGTTAGCACATCAAACAATGAAGAGTGGAATGCTTGTGCCAGAACAGAGTGACTCAACCTTGCCACCTTCAACCATGTTTCGTCAAACAGACCAGCAACAAGATAGAAAGAATGTTCATTCAAGCTTAAACATCTACAGAGGCAGACTAGAGATCACACACAAGACCAGAGCAGGCATCACCTGTGATTCCTGCGGTGCGACCCACCCCAATCCTACTGCTGCGCTCATTCAACATGATGACAACATCATCTTCCTTATCTCCACAATGGCAAAACTGGGTAGCATGGTTTGTAAATTTCCTCACAGCTGTTTACGAGCCCCATGGACCTACCTAATGGGCCATATCACTCAATCTTGTTGCTGAGCGAATCCATAAGTAATTCCCAATTCCATTGAACAGTATGGTGATCTAAAATGATGCCAAATTCTAGCAATCAGAACATGATGCCGACATCCTGCTGTGGCACCAAGACCTTACCATGTAAGATGGCCTTTGATGAAAGTGAGGGGCCAGGGCACGTGCACTTGATGTCCGCATTTGTGAGTGTGCAACCAAAGAGATGCTCACACTCCAAATGCAAAACAGCTGTCCAAGGCCAGATCATGTCTGTCTGGGTTGACACAGAGACATCAGTCTGTGTGATAGCCTGGAAGGATATATGCTTTTCTGCATAGCAGGCATTTTCATTGAGGAAGTGGTGCCTGGCTAGCCTGTGATACATGAACAACAAAGGGGACCTGAGTTCGGTCCCGAGCCAAACTGCACAGCCACGACCATTGTAGAATGAATCCAATCAATCAAAGCTACATAATTCTTCATTGTTTTCCTCTGCGATTCTTCAAAAACTTCTTCTTAACTTGCTCAAAAATCTTTTCAATTCATTTTATTCATCCAACTGCCATAAACAGATGTAATCAAAACGCAGGAGACGTAAATTCAATTCACATGCCACAGTTGCTCAGCAGGATACGTTGCCGTTTGAGCACCTGAGGGAAGGAAGGAGGAGTATTTATAAATTGAGCCAGCTTGCTATAAGCCCAATAGGTCGCGCCGAGGCACAACACATAATTTTACTGTGATGAATGTTACTTGGTCCTCGTTCACAAGTGGGATACCGTGTTCAGTCGGGTCCTCTGGAATAGAAACAACTTAGTACATGTCACGGTGAGTTGGTGGTTGATGTATATGCTGATGGGGATGCAATGGCAGTACTTTGAGTACACGGGAGGTGGGTGTTATCGAGGTACGGGAGATTATTACTAGTTTATAAACGCTGATTCGGTATGGTTTAGGCGGGATTTAGATGTGTTAGTTAGTTTTTCAGTGTCAAAACCGAGAGAAGCATAGTGAGGTAACACCTACTGTGGGTTGGTGGGTACCGGTTACAGGCACGAACAAGCAACATAATTATTGTTCAAATATCATTTGTATACAATAGTGAGATACACGTTATTTTTGCTGATGGTGGTGTTTATTTCTGTTTTCTTAGAGTCCCCTGACGAAGGGAAAGTTTCCCGAAATGCATTGGGACATATTTTAATAAAATCGTGGCATGTGGATTGAATTTACGTCTCCTGCGTTTTGATTACATCTGTTTATGGCAGTTGGATGAATAAAATGAATTGAAAAGATTTTTGAGCAAGTTAACCCCTTCCATGCGCGGCCGATTTTCGCCCTGTGCGAGGCGTTTCATTAAGCGGACGGGTTCATGACGAGCTCAGCTCGTCATGCGCACACGAGCACTGCGCAGCATGACGAGCTGAGCTCGTCATGAGCATGGAAGGGGTTAAGAAGAAGTTTTTGAAGAATCGCAGAGGAAAACAATGAAGAATTATGTAGCTTTGATTGATTGGATTCATTCTACAATGGTCGTGGCTGTGCAGTTTGGCTCGGGACCGAACTCAGGTCCCCTTTGTTGTTCAGTTTGATTGCAGCGCATTTCGGCGGAGCGCGAAACAAACTTGCACGCATTCAGCATGTTAATGCAGTTCTAAATGACTAACATTGAGTACACCGGAGTGCATCTCATCCCCCGTTTTTTTAGCCTGTGATACATGCCAGAATCCATGTCACAAGGCCAAATGGAGGCAAACTAAATATCTGCAAAGTAGCCCAATCTCTCCATCTCACCCCCTTTGCATTTAGCGTACACTCATCAGATGGAAGACACACTGACAGTGTTTGATAACTTTTTTCATGCCATTGTTGCATTAAAGGTAAAGCCATATCTCCATGTATTGACTCCATTTTCAAACTAGTGGTTCCACCTCAGGCAACAATTAGAAGCTGAATTGCACAAGCTGGAAAAGAAAGATATTAAAAAAGTAGAAGAACCAACTCCTTGTGTATCTCTCATTGGTCTCTTTCATCATGATAGCTTGCTAACCTAAGCAGCAGCCTAGGGATGTCTGAGCGTGTACTGGCATGTAAATTATGAACAAAGACATCAAACAGGATGGCAGTATCACTCCAATAGTTTATGACTTGGTGGCTGACCTAAATGGCACCCACTAGTTTTCCAAGCTCGACCTCAAAACAGTTTATTCATCCAGGTACATAACATTCTCCAGACAGTTAGGGTTCAAGAAGTACAAAGACCTCAATTTTGGCATATCTAGACTCCTCCCCATTAGAGGGCGGAAGCCTGGATGGCCCACTCAGGAGAAAGGCGGTTTCACTTATATACAAAAAATACTTAACAACTCAGTAACTCCCCTGATATCCTTCAGAAATTAAAGGAAGTCTGGGAGGGTAATGTGGGGGCCCTGGCGGAAGAAGAATGGGAGGAGACATTGAGAGCCCCGCATGAGGTGGCAATAAGATTGAGTTTTAGACTAGTCAGCTGCACATTTTGCATAGATTGTACTATTCTAGAACTGTACAGAAGTAAATGGGAAGTGTTGACTCGGACTGTTGTCTTAGGGAATGTGATCAGGTGGGTTCGTTCTTCCATGTCCTATGGTCTTGTACCAGAATGCAACGCTATTGGGGAGAAATAGTTGATTGCAAGGTGGTGGTAGTTGGGACCTAAATACAAAGCTCTGCAAAGCAATCTATACTGACTGTCTGAAGGGAAGAAAGAGTCGTGAAGTATACCAAAATTATGGATAGCCCGGGGGCGGGGGGTAGTAAAAAGAAGCATTGCAAAGCTTTGGGGGTGGGAGGGCCGCTGGCCCGAAACGATCGGAAAGAGTATTTGGACTGGTGCATATTGGCTGAACGTCAGATCTATGAAGACAGAGGCTGTCATCAGTAATGGCCAAAGATTTAGTGAGCGTGGCAGTCATACAGAGGGCTGCTTTTGGCCGGGTAGGAACTGATCATGATACAGTTAATATGAAGAGAAATGATGAGTGGTGTAGGCTACTGTTGGTAAGTTAGGCATGAGCCTAAATGAGCTATACTGTCGGCCTTGACAAGGGGTGTCACTGTTTGGTGAAATGCTTTTTTTTATTTGTTACCAAAAACAATTAAAAAAATATATATTTTAAAAGACGTTGGCATATCTAGTGCAGCAGACGCTTTTCAGAGCTGTATATGTGAAGCCTTGCCAGGGCTCACCAGAGTAATAAACATTAGTGACCAGATCCTTGTTCGGGTGTAATCAGTGAATCGACAACACTGCTGCCTATCTGCTGTTCTGAAGCCTACCCAGAACCAGAGGATTAATCCTTCACAGAAGGAAATATGAATTTCTAAAAGAAGGCAGTGTGTTCTTCACCTAGCGCTTCTTTGTAGAAGTGGCACCTGATCCAACAAAGGGCTGCAACATCAAAATGGTTGCCTCAATTCAGTCAGTCTCCAGGGTGTGTAGTTCATAGGAAAAGTGATGTACTACAGGTACTTAACAAAATCTCTCTGAGACCTCTTGAAAGCAGACCACATTTCAGAAAAGCAAGATGCTATCCTAGATGCATCATCTGCTAAATCAATCATGAAATTATAGGACACTTCGAAACCTATGGAGCTGTTTGTGGACACCAAGAGGATGAAGACTGGGCTCCTGGAGCATACGTGAGCCATGTTCTCAGTGCCATAAAGCAAATACGCTCAAATGTTAAGATGGAGGCCATTGTGCTGCTTTGGGGTTATGGCCACATCACAGCCAGTTTAAGGTTTGCGTGCACCACAAAGCATTAGCCCCACTGTTCCTGGGCACTGTGTCAAAACAACACCTCTTAGAGGAGGGGATCTTTTAGCTCCTGGAGTAATCACTTCTGCTAGTACTCAAATCTGGCACCACAAACCTGCAGACTACCTCTCACGTCATCCCCAAGTAGCCACCACAGAAGCAGCCCAGGCAACACAAAAAAGTGTGCCTCATTGTGTCGACTGTAACAGTCTTCACTTGTATTTTAATTATTTACACGGATAGCACAAACTTACTACATTGAGCTAATTTTCATTTTTAACAACTTTATTTTTCAATTTTACATCTGGAATAAGGAAACAAACTCATAAAGGGGACAGGGGGCATAGGAGGCAGTGACGTGGCATTGAATCCACTCATTGATATCTATTCAATTACTAGTGCATTTTCATACACATTTGCAGTGAAAAAAACATGAGTATGAATAAGGATAAACAACAAACACCAGTTTCACAAGACCCCCAAGTGTCATATTATTTAAAGTCTGTGTGATGGTCAGATTCATTGAACAGTTCTAACCCTCTTATCAGTTTAGTCTGGAAATGGCCTAGTTTCAAACGACTGTGCTCGGAGCTGACGAAAGTCTGAAAAGCGGCCCATGCTTGGTGGTATTTCAAGAGTCTGTTGTGGACTAAGGCTGTGAGCTTTTCCATTGTACTTTGATGCCAAATCTTGGTCCAGCATAATTGAAGTGAAGGGGGTTCTGGCAACTTACACATCTGGGGTACTGTGGCCTAGGAGCAAGTAGCATATAAGTCACCAGGCACCACAGCCACAACTTGAAAGGATATTCACCGTTGTCTCTAGTGTATCTGAATAGAATGAGTGAAGTGGTAAAGCAGGCTCTCCAATCCTGTTATTTCAGTTACATGTTTTAACCCATCCTTCTTTATTTAAGGACAGGACCACTACATTTGATCTAATGTACCCCTCTGCCCACAACCTTTCCAATATGTGTCAGACCAACGTGCATGGCTTTTAGACACACAGATGTAATCGCATACAATTGCGTTAAAATCTTGTATGCATTTTGCTTAAAATGTATACATATCGAGGTTTGACTGCTCATTTTCATATTACAGTGCATGTCTACTTAAGGACAGAAGGGTCTAATTCCTCTTCTCGTTTATCTCTAGATCTGTGTGATTATGATGGATCTATAGAAGAAAAGGCCTGATTTAGATCTCGCCGGACGGGTTACTCCATCAAAACGGTGACCGATATCCCGTCCACAGAAATATAAATCCCATAGGATCTAAATCATACCCTAAGTCCCCTATATGGTGAGGACATGCCTTTTTTGTTCCCTGGAACTCCCTTCTCCTTGGCAGCATTACCTAGTGTCTTAGTTGAAGAATATGATTATCATTTCTACAAATTCGATGAAAGAGGTTAACACAGGTCTCACAATCCATTATCTTGCCTTTTTTGTATAAATCTCTTTGCAGAAGGGTGTTAGAGGACCATCTCAATTCCATGTTTTAAACTTATCATCAATCAGGCTTGGATATAAATCAAGATTATAACCTTTGGGAGGTATTGGGAAATGATGTATTGTGAAGTCGGGAGGTCGTGTGCCTGTAGTTTAATAGAGTGATGCTAACTCTTAAGGGATTACAGATGTCTTCTTTGTTTACTGGCTAACCACAAAACATGTTTTAAATTAATTTTAGTATATTTTTGTTCTAATAGGACCTATGGTTTTGCTGGATTTGGAAGAGACTGTTCTAGGGCAGGATGTATCTGAGCAGCAGGTGCATAATTTTTTATATGAGCCAGACCTCCATCTCTCACTGTATGATATATAATTGATCTATTGGCTCTAGATCATTTGGCATTCTGTAGGAATGATTGAGTTTCTATTTTACATCTTTAAATATGCTTCTCGAGATCTCTTGGAGAATGCTTGTAGACATACAAAACTATAAGAAATTAATTTTCAGACTGGCCATTCTGCCAAACTAGGATATATCTAATCCACTCCATCTATACAGATCTTTAAAATGCACATCAAGCAGGTTGGGGAAATTTTAATTATAGAGGAC
This sequence comes from Calotriton arnoldi, assembly GCA_963921515.1. Classification (NCBI taxonomy): domain Eukaryota; kingdom Metazoa; phylum Chordata; class Amphibia; order Caudata; family Salamandridae; genus Calotriton; species Calotriton arnoldi. The sequence goes on along the minus strand of CAWUFW010000591.1, from coordinate 2,253,525 downwards.
TTTTTTTTTTAAGCTAGACTAACGGCCAAATATTGATTTTAACCATTAGTCCACAGTAGACCCTGATACTGCTGAAATAAGGCACAGCAAATCCTTTCATCTACATGAAGGTTCTATCCACTGGAGACTGTTTGATTGAGTCTGAATCTTTAAGAAAAGCATCTAGCAAAGACAGTAGGCTGGATAGAGATTTTTCAGGGTCTGTAACAAAAATGAGAATGTCTTTCGTGAACACTATCACTTCGTGCCAGATTTTTGTTTTTATTTTTGAATCTTTTCACTTACACTTATCATTCGAACTAAAGGTTCAAAAGTGGAGAAGAACGTGGACATCATTGTCTGGTTCCTTACAGTAACATAATGAGCAGTGAAAGTAGACCATTAAGCTCAATTTTAACCTGTGTACCTACAAATTTTGAATTAATATAATTTTAAGTGAGGGGACTAAGTAAGCATATTTTGTCCAATACTTTAAATGGGTGGATCCATTCAACCTGATCAATTGTCTTTTCGGCATTGAGTTATGTTATGTTGATTTGTATAGCGCACTAATCACCCAAGAGGGTATCCAGGCGCTTGTGCAGGTATGTAGGTGTGTGGTCCCCAAGGTGCTTATACGAAGAGGCAAGTTTTCAGCTTCTTGCCGAACTTAAGAAGTGAGGAGGAGGCTCTGATATGTTGAGGAGGTTGTTTCATGTTTTGGGTGTGATATAGGAGATTGAGCGACCTCCAGTTTTGCTTTTGCGGATGCGAGGATGTGTGCGAGCAGCCGCGGCCGCTGTAGGTAAGAGCGGCGGGGCGGTAGGGCCAGGTGAGGGGGTATTTCGAGAGACGGCCACGAGGGGAAATTAAATAAATAATACATTTTCCCTTGTGTCGTCTCTCGAAATCCCACCTCACCTGGCCCCACCGCTCTTACCTGCAGCGGCCGCGGCTGTGTGCGAGTGAGAGTGAGTCAGAGCATAGGTGTCTGGTAAGTTAATGAAAATGTATGCAGCGGTTCAGGTATTCTGTTCCTGTATTGTGTAAGGCTTTGTATGTGTGAGTGAGAAGTTTGAATTTCTGCGGTTAGGAATGGGGAGCCAGTGAAGCTTCCTGAGGTGCAGTATGATGTGGGTGTAGCATGGGAGGTCGATTAAGAGTCTTGCGGCGGTGTTCTGGAACTACAAAAAGACATTAAAATGTTTTCTCACGAAAAAATCTACCCATACATTAGAGATGAATATATTGAGAAACAACAATCATCTTCTATGAAAGTGAGTACACAAAAAGATGACACTTGGCAAATAGATTCTGACTCAAATATTTGGTCCAGTGGCGGGTCAAACAAGAGCAGAAAAAGTAGACCACAAATCCGTAGAGGCAGAAAACATAATAACCAATATTTTCAAAACATACCATCTCACAACATGTAATTATGGCCCAACCCTTACGGCCCTAGACCCCCATCTTATGGCCCTCCACCCCCATTAGGCCCATCACTACCACTTTTTTTCCAAGGAAATCAACCTTTTTAGGAAGAGGTGGGTGGGGGGGAAGACAAGGGGACAAGAAGGTTCAATGGGAGTATTCAGAAACTGAGGGAGTGAAAACAAGGAGCAGAGGAAACACAGCAAGGCACGAGTGTAACATCAAGCTAGGGGTTAACCTCAGAACAAAAACACATCAGTGGAACTAAAAGTACTACATAGAGGCCTAGGTTTCGCCCCCACCGACTACACTGACAAAATCTAACTATGCTTTGAAATGGCAGAATGCCTGTCACTACCACCACCCATACTCAAGGGGGCATGGATGCCTGTCACTACTACCATCCCCATCCTTAGGGGGATGGATGCCTGCCACTACCACCACCCCTACTCAGGGGGGCCTGGATGCCTGTCACTACTACCATACCCACCCTTAGGGGGCTGGATGCCTGCCACTACTACCACCCCTACTCAGGGGGGCCTGGATGCCTGTCACTACCACCACCCCTACTCGGGGGGGCATGGATGCCTGTCACTACTACCATCCCCACCCTTAGGGGGATGGATGCCTGCCACTACCACCACCCCTATCCAGGGGGGGCTGGATGCGTTGTCACTACTACCATCCCCATCCTTAGGGGGATGGATACCTGCCACTACCACCACCACTATCCAGGGGGGCCTGGATGCCTGTCACTACTACCATACCCACCCTTAGGGGCTGGATGCCTGCCACTACTACCACCCCTACTCAGGGGGCCTGGATGCCTGTCACTACCACCACCCCTAATCATGGGTGCCTGGATGCCTGTCACTACTACCATCCCCACCCTTAGGGGGATGGATGCCTGCCACTACCACCACCCCTATCCAGGGGGCCTGGATGCCTGTCACTACTACCATACCCACCCTTAGGGGGCTGGATGCCTGCCACTACTACCACCCCTACTCAGGGGGCCTGGATGCCTGCCACCACCACCACCCCTACTCAGGGGGGCTGGATGCCAGTCACTACTACCATCCCCACTCATGGGGGGATGGATGTCTACCACTAACACCACCCCTACTCATAGGACGGGTAATGCATGACACAACCAGCATACTCCCACATAAGGAATGACAGAAAATTACATACCCCCCCAACACCCTGACAAGCGTGTGTAGTCTGTGTCAAATGCCTACAAGACTGAACATGACATTGAACATACAATGTGACCCCCTATCACATGTGTCACACATAAATGTGTGTGGCCTCCACAATGCAAGCCGACCATGGCCACTGTGGCAATGGGCTCGAACACCCCATCCCTACAGTGACCAAAAGGGAAGTGTGGTGTCCATAGCTGATGCACATTTTTGAACAGTGTGGCAATGGGGCCTAAAGCCCCATCCCTACAGTGACCAAAAGGGAAGTGTGGTGTCCATAGCTGATGCACATTTTTGAACAGTGTGGCAATGGGGCCTAAAGCCCCATCACCACAGTGACCAAAAGGGAAGTGTGGTGTCCATAGCTTTTGAACAGTTTGGCAATGGGGCCTAAAGCCCCATCACCACAGTGACCAAAAGGGAAGTGTGGTGTCCATAGCTGATGCACTTTTTGAACAGTGTGGCAATGGGGCCTAAAGCCCCATCACCACAGTGACCAAAAGGGAAGTGTGGTGTTCATAGCTGATGCACTTTTTGAACAGTGTGGCAATGGGGCCTAAAGCCCCATCACCACAGTGACCAAAAGGGAAGTGTGGTGTCCATAGCTGATGCACATTTTTGAACAGTGTGGCAATGGGGCCTAAAGCCCCATCACCACAGTGACCAAAAGGGAAGTGTGGTGTCCATAGCTGATGTACTTTTTGAACATTGGGGCAAAGGGGCCTAAAGCCCCATCACCACAGTGACCAAAAGGTAAGTATGGGGTCCATAGCTGATGCACCTTTTGAACAGTGTGGCAATGGGGCCGAAAGCACCATCACCACAGTGATCATAAGGTAAGTGTAGTCATGGTAAAAGCTGCCAAAGCCAAACTGCATGGATGAATCCTGGTCACACAACAACAAACACATCAGTGGCATAGTAGTGCTTGTGTCCCATAGCAACATAGATTGGTCGAGGCAAACAGTGCAGTGTCACTGAAACATCGTTTTGGCCATGTGCATACAAACATCACCCATGGGGTCCCACATTGTCAACATTCACAAATAACACAATGACAGAAGTGACCATCATAATGCTGACCCACATATCTGCACCAATGGACACACAAATGTAGATATCCTGTGGAGACTGTAGATGTCAGGTGAACAAATACCATACCATGGCAGCAATGGGACATTCAAACCATGATTATTGTGCTGACTGATGACCTAGGAGTCCCAGGGACAGCAGGGGAAAGCCACCAAACAACATACAGCCAATGGCACACTCAAGATATGCCAATGCAGTGGTGCTAAGGCACAAACACAAACAGGCAGACTCACACTGCATATCAAACACAACGGGTGATGGGGGGTGTGCCAGTGTCCCCAGGCAACCACACAACACATGAGGAGGCCTGAATTCCAACCACACAGATGTGTATACAGTGCCATACAAAAGTTACTCATGGATCGGATACCCCTATGTGGGCAATCAGGCATTGTTAGATGAGAGGGAGCCCAAATTACACATGTCACACAAGCTTGTAGGAAGAGCAACTAACACAGCAAGAGACAGACCCACCACAGCACTACCCCCAGGGACCCCACATTGTGCTGACACTAGCCTGCATGATAATCCCACTGTGATGACAAAGGTAGATGTCGTTCACACTGTGAACCACAGCCATGTGTCCTGAGCAACAAACTACCATCACACCTACACAAGCTCTAATCAATCAGCATGGCCTGCCAGCCAAGGCCAATATGGAGGTAGGGGTCTAGCCGTGCAACAACTCACATTTGCACACACTCAACACCACACACCCTGATCTCCACCAATGTGCAGCAGTGAAGCTCACATGGACTGGTGACATTGCACATGCACCCATGACAATACCAGGGGTGGTGGTGGGAACTAAGGTGCAGAAAGCCATCACACATGGCCAGTCAACAAGACTCGTCAATGTCTGACACACAGCACAGTACGCTGTACATGGGCATGATGTGAAATCCACCACAATCAATGGTATCCTGGCCATAGTCACACACCAACGAAGAAGCCAAGGTGACACACTAAGAACACACGTACACAACTTCCAACATTGCAGCTCTGACCCTGAGGAGTGGCAGCAGTCACACACATAACGTGTCACAATCACTGAAAGCTACCACAAACTGTAAATCACATGACTTGTGTAAACAACAAGTGCCAAAGGGAATCCTGAATGTGTCCCATCTGCGTTTGACCACATCCCCAGCCCTGACAACAAAGACAACCTGGGATGACAACCTCATGAACATTAGTTTGCCATGCACCCACATCACGGAGAAACTAGGTCCAAGATGCTGGATGAACACAGAACAACTCAGCAAGCATCACAAACAGGAACATCCCTAGGGACACAGCCTGTGTAGGAAAAGGGAAGGGAACACGCACAGACATGCTTACACAACACACAACACAGGCCCACGCAATGTCACCGGATTACACACTGCCATGAGGGCACTCCACTCCTGTGGAAGGTCCGCTGTGCCAAACCTTGTCTGTGCACGACCCAAACATGTCAGCAGAACACTCCGTCAGTGAGTCAACAACTACAACACACAGAAGGCTCTGCTCACATCAGCCTGGGTACGGGAGTGTCACGTCAGTCATCACAACGGCCCCACCAGCGCTGGGATGCCTGGCTTCACCTTGGGGGTGCCCAGGAGTGGACATTTCACAGGGAAAAGCCAGGAAGGGTTCCACAGCGGTATGCGTTCAGCGCCAGGAAGCCTCAGGGTAGCAGTGCGCTTTACAAGTACAAATTCATTTCATTCATTTTCATTTCATCTGCATACACCCAAAACACGTGTCAAGCAAGTTGCACTGTATACACAGATGAGTCCTTCGACATTGATGTGCAAAACTGCATGTCCAGTGGAGCTGGGCACACAGTCAGGGAAATCGGAACATTGAACAGTGGTAAGCCCACCAGATGTGCATCAGTGTAAGACAAAGATGTTCATTTACAAATGCTAAACGTACATCCCTGTGTCAAATGCTGAACATTACACCCTGCAGCAAAGGATGCCATAGATCCAGACTACAACAGGACACATATCCCATGGACCACATGGAGTCCATCACAGCAACACTTCATTTTCCTGATATGAACACTATTACAACTGCAAATGCAGGATGCTACTCATCCACATCATGTACATCAAAAGAAAAGCCACAATTAAACAAAAAGAGGCTTTATTCAGCAAATGTCAAGGAAAACTCTGAAGTCCAAAGGAAACTAAGGCCAATGACCAGTCCAAAATCACAGTCCCAACAGGGTGATAAGTGACAACTGGTCACCCATTGCTTGCCTGCACTGGTACGGACAGGGGACATCCCCCTTGGAGGGGCATACAAGGGGCAGGCCAGGCACCGCATGGACAGGATCAGGGGATGGCAGAGTGAGGCAGTGAAGGGGTGGTGGGTGCAGGAGTGTCACCGGCAACTGCAGTGGAGGTGTCTGACTCAGGGGGGGCCGGCACCACTGTGGTACACAAGTCAGTTGGTGTGGGTGCTGCAACCACTGCAGTGGGCTGGTCTGATGTAGTGGACTGGGTCCCCACTGCAGTGCCCGAGTCAGACGGGGTGGTTGTGGACTCCACTGCAGTGCATGACTCCAAGGGAGTGGAAGGGTGGGCAGATGAGGTGGGCAGGACAGAGGGGGGGGACCCGGTCTCCACACCAGTGGCACTAACAGGCAGAGCGTCTGGGTTGGGGGTGGAAGAGCAAGTGGCAGCGGGGGAGGGCCTAAGCAGTCTGGGGATGCGGTATCGGTGTGTGGGGGAACCTGGGGCAGGGTGTGGCGGGGGAACCTGTGGAGTGGTGGCCTGGGGGATGGAGGAGAGAGACTGGGTGGTGGAGCTGTGTGGTGGTGGTGGTGGGGTCTTGCTCTTCCTGGTCCGGGGGGACTTCCGAATGGGGTCCTGTGTCTGCCTGCGCCTGGGGGAGGGTGTCCGGGGGCGAGGGGCACTCCCCTCTGTGTGGGTGGACTTCCTCTTCCCTCGGTATGCTGGATCAGCAGGATCGGAGGGGAAGAGGCCGAGGTCACACAGGAAGATCTGCTGTGTAGGTGGGGTAGCAGGTGAAGCAAGGGAAGGGGTCTTGGAGGGAGAGGATTTGGAGGACTGCGGAGTGACTGTGGATGCCTGTGTGTGTGTCTGTTCCCCATCCCCTGTGTGTGTGGTATCAGTCCCCTGAGGATGCTTGTGTGCACGTCTTGCCTTTCTCTTGGGTGTGTCTGTGCTGCTCGTGTCTGTGTGCTTGGGTGATTGTGCAGGTGTGCATGTGCTTTGGACAGGTAGGGTGGCAGGAAGTGTGGGTGGGGCAGAGGTGGGAGGGGTGAGGGACTGTTGGAGGAGGGACACGGCTGCCGTCAGGGAGGAGTCCATGGACTTATTGCTCCTCTGTAGGGCAGACATACCCGTCGAGATGCCCTCCATGAACGACACCAGCTGTGTCAACAGAGTGGTGTGTGCATGGAGGACACTCAGCATTGCTGTCTGCCCTACATGGAGCTGCCGAAGGAGGCACACAGACTCCTCACTCAGGGCAGCAGGGGACACAGGGGCAGGGGGTGCAGTGCCTGGCACGAAGGAGACATGCTCCCGAGCACGGGAGCCTCCACGGACCTCAGGAATGGGAGCCAATGGGAGGGCGGTGGTGGTGGTGGTGGTGGTGGTGGCGGGGCCAGACAGACTAGCTGGCCTTTGGTGGCTGCTGAGACCCGCCTCTACAAGGGAGTCATCCTCCAAGCTGCTGTGGTCCTCAGCTGAGGTGGATGGTGCTGAGGACTCCTCGGTGTGGCTCCCCTCGCCCTCTGTGCCACTGGGTCCCTCTGACCACTCGTCGGGTGCTGACCCAGTCTGGCTCCGCTGCTCCTCCAGGTCCGTGGAGCTGTCCCCTCCTGTGGCCGTGGATGTATCTGCAAACAATTAGGGAAACAGACAAACATCAGTCACCTGCACTAGCCGCACACACCACAGTAAGTACAGCACATCACAGAGCAAGCCCTGGCATCCTTAGTTGAACGTTGCCTAAAGTCCTCACACAGATTCGGGGAAGCCAATTGTCAGTCTGATGGTCAACCATGGGACTCACACCCCTCCTGCCCTTGCACCCATCTGTCTGGTGCCTGTCTGATGGTAAGACCCTAGTGTGGACACATGCACCACCTACACAGTTGTTGGACATTGCAGGGAACACAGTGAAGTATGTGAACATGCACACATCACATCTCTTGCCACTGAGTCAGTGCAGGTGTCCAGAGAAAGGGATGGCCAGAGTCTAAATAGAAATGCATGTGATGCATACCAGCACCAGACACCATGATCCACCCATGTCCGGATAGTCAATGCCACAATGGGGTGCATGTTGCACATGTCACTCCCCTGCAGGATCAGTCTTAGGAAGTTTAATGCCATGACACAGGCATGCGTGCAAAGTCATACATCACTGTCTCCAGTCACATGGCCATGGCAGCCAGCCAACAACAGTCTGCACTGTGTCACAATCCTAGGACATGGGGAATGCAAGTTATGTAACTGACAAGTGCACATGTCCATCCCCCAAAAACAACATCATCTGAACTACTATTTGTCCACGTCATACCAATTGGACATATGGGGGACACGAAACACAACTCTCTGAACATGAGCACCTCACAGTGTGCTGTGAATGAAAAACAGCTGCCTGAAAGTCACAGTAGCATACACCTGTGTGCACAGTCAAGTGATCAGACACCTATAAGTCACAGAAGTATCGTCTCTCATGGTCACATCTCAGATGGCATGCTGAGCCCTAACCGACAAACATACCAGTAGTCCTGACAACGAAGCCACAGCACAATGACACAGAGGCAGACACCTGAGGGAACATGTCACTGATCACAACATGTCAGATGATCCACGGGAGTGGGAGTACAGAGTCTATTGTATGCCCTGGAGTAGGCATGACTGTCCAGCTCCACCTGTAAGAGGGATGAGTCCTGGACAGTAGGCAGGTGTCTAAGCATGTGTGACACACTTGATATACATACTCCTGAGGCCCAAACATTGTTCCCACCCACAGCATGGGGGTGTGCCAAATACCCCAGGGACATGTGGTGAATCAGATCAGCAAGTGGACCACATATCAAAGTTACACCCAGATTACATGTCAGGACTTGGGCATTGTGTGAGCAATTGACCCACCCATGAATCCCACAACATAGTCACCGGAACAAATGCTGTCCCCCACCTTGAGCAAAGCAAAATGCAATGACACAGTCCCCAAGTGACACAATTTCCTGACTGTAAGGGCCACACATATGCGTATCAGATGAGGAGTGGGCATGTCACAATAGAGGGACATGGGTCCTGGACCACAAGACTGATGTACTGTGGAAGTTTAACCAGGCCAGAGGAGGGCACATAGCATGTCAGACAAAGTGCACAGTGCTGTCATGGACTCACCCCCTCCTTGCTGCTGTCTGGCCTTCAGCTGCCCATCCAGGTCAGGGAAGACCACCGCCAGGATCCTGAGCATGTGGGGGGTCAGGGTCCGGTGTCCGCCCCTCCTGCGAGGAGGCGACAGCTTCAGCTGGACCCTTGCGATCCTCCGGGTCCAGCCTCGAAGGTCCTGCCACCTCTTCTGGCAGGTGCGGATCCGGCGCTTGTAGTCCCCCACGGATCTTACTGCCCGGGCGATGGTCAGCCAGATTTTCTGCTTCTGGTGGGCATCAACCTGTGAGGATGACAAAGTGAAAATGCCATTACTACACATGCAACATATCCGTGCATCACACAGTTGGATATACATGTCTCAATCACTGGGGCACATGATGTACACAGGCAGTGCAACGATGGCTATGAACAGTTTGCCAGCAGTTACTACATGGTATCATTGCATGGAAAGTAAACCTTGTTGGAATGCACTGTTACTGCACTGTACCTGTTCAGTGCATGTAACTACACACTTTGGGGGCTCAGAACTACTCAGTGAGCATGCTAGCCAGTGGTGTGCACACTGTAAGTCCTGCTAGTCAGACAACATGCAAAATTAGAAAGGCAGTGGACAGCACACTCACCTGCTCTCCTGGTGTCCCATACAGCTTGCTGTACTGTGGAAGGAGGCTGTCCAGCAGGGCCTGGTTCTCCTCAAGGCTGAAGGCTGGGGCTCTCTCCACAGTACGTGCCATTGCAGTAGCCAGAGGATGCAGAGACAGCAGCAGTGTTGGTGGCAGATGTCGTCCTGGAGCATGTAGTGCAGGCAAGTGAGCTCTCAGGGGAACAGCCAGCATTATATGTGTGCTGCAGAGGCAGATACTGTCCCATGTGTCCAAAGTGATAGGTCCAAGTCGTTTGCATCTTCTGAATCTGACCAATCCATGGAATAGCAGCACTAATACACGCCCACAGCATCCTTCAAATCTTCAACTTCATGACACCCATGATTTTGCAACATTGTTGTGGCTGGCCAACTGAATTCACTGCATCAGACTCGTTGGAGCTTCGAAAACACGTCCGTTGCCATGCCAGGCCCCAGCCAATGCGTGCGCACCGATCTGTCCATTGCTGTACAACGCGTATTTCGGGATACAACGCGTACCCGCTCACAACAGATGCAATGGGCCGGCCGGGCACACCGATCGGTCCATTGCTGTACAACGCATATTCCGGGATACAACAGATGCAATGGGCCGGCCGGGCACACCGATCGGTCCATTGCTGTACAACGCGTATTACGGGATACAACGCGTACCCGCTCACAACAGATGCAATGGGCCGGCCGGGCACACCGATCGGTCCATTGCTGTACAACGCGTACCCGCTCACAACAGATGCAATGGGCCGGCCGGGCACACCGATCGGTCCATTGCTGTACAACGCATATTTCGGGATACAACAGATGCAATGGGCCGGCCGGGCACACCGATCGGTCCATTGCTGTACAACGCGTATTTCGGGATACAACAGATGCAATGGGCCGGCCGGGCACACCGATCGGTCCATTGCTGTACAACGCGTATTTCGGGATACAACAGATGCAATGGGCCGGCCGGGCACACCGATCGGTCCATTGCTTTACAACGCGTACCTGTACAGGTCAGTCGCATATGTCACCAAGCTTGTCACTGGTGAACGTATGCCAGCCACATATACCTGCCAGAGACACGGGCACACCTACAACACCACACCCAGTCCACACTGTTTCCTAAGGCATGTAATGCTGCATTACCTTTTCTGTGTATGGGGGTTAACATGTGGTTTCTGTGGTGGCACTTGTGGGCAGCCACACCCAGGCTGTGCATGTGTTAATGGGGACAGGGTCCTTTGTGTGTTGTGCACATGACCACTGTGATGTGCAACAGTTCATTTCGGAGCATGTGGCATGGTCACATTTCCAGGTTGTGTATGTGTGTGACATGTCACATACCCCCAGGGTCCCATGGGGGAAGGCATGTACGTCACAGGATGACCCATTGCCACAATAGTGATGTCCCTCCACAGTCTGTGTGCATGTTGTGTTTCCGATGTCTCTGATTCCATGTGCACGATGGGAGACAGTCTCCACATCAACGTTGTTTGTGCATGGACTTTGATGTTGTGCGTCACTGGCGTCCATGTCTGTCCTGCGTAGGCGACATGGGCCACTACCTGTGGGAGTCATGTTTGTTTTTCTGACGTGTACATGATACGCCATGTCATGCCAGTGTCCATGTGACAAGACAGGGTCACTGGGAATCTACCTGTCAATGAGCTGTGATGCCTGTGGCGCATCTGTCCAGACATGTCACTGTGGTGTGTGTGTGGAACGTGACAGCAGGAAATGGGTACTGTGACACAGCCTAATGGTTTCCCATAGCCCAACCTGGTACCTGTTGTGCACACATGTTGTACTGAGAAGTTAGATGATGGGCATGTAGGTGTGAGTTATGTCCGAACAGAACGGCACACACATCAAGTAATTGTGTCTCGTAATGATGTATCATGTGAAATTGAGTATGGTGAATGGCACATATGTGGGGTGACTGACAATCTTTCTTTCTTCAACCTATGCACTGCAGGGCTCCAGCTGTCCATAGACCATTCCCTGACCTGGCAACGATGGTGGAACGTGACAGCATCCGACGGTACCGCTTCACCAGGCAGCTGATTGATGATTTGGCAGTGCGCTTGGCACCACATTTGCAACCTGGCCGGACGTACCCTACGGCGCTGACACCCAAGGTGAAGGTAATGGCAGCCCTACACTTCTTTGCCACCGGTACCTTTCAACACACTGTGGCGACTGCCGGTGGGATGTCACAGACTATGTTCAGCCGTGTGCTACGCGATGTTTTGGAGGCAATGTTGAGATGCCTGAACCAGTACATCTATTTCCCTACACGTCAACAACTCACTGACGTCAAGAGTGACTTCTATGCCCTGGGGAGGATGCCACATGTCATTGGCTCCATTGATGGGACACATGTGGCTTTGATACCACCACAGGCACATGAGCAGGCATACCGGAACCGTAAACATTACCATTCGATCAATGCTCTGGTGGTATGTCTTGCAGATATGAGCATCACACATGTGTGTGCCCGTTTCCCTGGTTCAGCACACGATGCCTACGTGATGAGGAGTAGTCGCATCCCGAGGATGATGGCACAGATGCAGAACCAGCGTGCCTGGCTTGTCGGTGTGTACTGACTTTGTACCATTGTGTGTGTTCTGATCTGTAGTATTCCACCCACTTTTCCAACTCAGCTAATGTGCACTTGTCTGTCCGTAGGTGACTCCGGATACCCCAACATGCCGTGGTTGCTGACACCCCTCAGGAACCCTGTGACACCAGCCCAGATGCGCTACAATGAGGCACATGGTCGGACCAGGAGAGTGATTGAGCGGACCTTTGGTCTCCTGAAGAGCCGCTTCCGCTGTCTGGACAAGACAGGAGGGGCCCTCCCATATGCCCCAGCAAAGGTGTGCAAGATTGTCATCGTCTGCTGCATGCTACACAACCTGGCAGTGCGGAAGGAGTTGCCTCTCATCCTGGATGACGATGGCCAACGTCCGCCACCTGTGGAGGATCCTGGCCTGGACCACGATGCCAGTGATGATGATGATGATGGTGATGTCCGCACACAGCTCATCACCAACTTCTTCAGCTGAATGTGAGTATCCAGGGAGATGTAATGTGAATGATGTGAGTTTGCATGATATGTGTGGGTGGTGCTCTGGTGCTGTTTGAGTGTGGACATGTGCTACTTGACTGGATGCGTGCAGCAATGTGTCCTTACAGGTAGTCTGTACTCCCCAACAGTTTTGACATGCTAACTTGGTTTTGTGTAGTTGTCTTGTGACATGTATTGGGCATGAGTATTGCAGTTCTGTCCTGTTCTTCAGTGGTTTTAACTGTGTGTCATGTCTGTCCTTCACAGGGTGCTTACTGAGTACTTTGGTCAACTTGGATCCCCCGACACCATGATTCAGCTTTCAGGGTGGCAGCAGTAGTTTGCCTACAAGTGATGTGCCACACACCCCTGGACTTCATATCTTCTGCACTTGTTGACTGTGTGGCCACTGCCACATGGGTAAACCTTGCATTTGTAGTGGAAACAACATGTTGCAAATGTGTAATGAACCTGTGCTTCACTTTGGGATGTGCGTTGTCTGTGGTCACACATCTGACTGACATTTGCTTACTGCACCTGTGAGCTAGTTGACACAGACTCTGAATAGGTGTGGTGTCTGTGCATTCCACTGTATTTCCTGGCAACATCACTGTGGGCGATGAGTCCGATTGCCCTGGTGTCTCTGTGTTGTGTAGCCCTAGTGGTGTGTCTCCCTGATATGTGTCACGTCACCATGACTCACACGACGGTGTTGTACTTGCTGTAGCAGTTAGCATACACAGTGTAATTTATCAGATCATCATCACCATAACAGTATCCACATTTGAATAACAACAGAGGCAAGTATGGTGTACTAGTGATTTTATTTACAGAAATGTGTGTGTGTATAGTGCACAGGATGGTGGGTGCTGTACATTGGGATTGTGATCCAAAGTTCCCAGATGAGTTGGAAGACTTGGTAGCAGAAATGACCTGAGTGAAGTCCACAGTCATATGATACATTAGTCCAACTTGAACTCCCCATGTCATGTGGGAGAGTAGTGTTGCATTCGACAGGGTGAAACGTTTGCACACAAAGGAGAATTTCCGGAACAGGTGTTGGCTTCCTGGGGGATGTACGTGGCCATCAACCTCTCAGTTTTCCTTCCTCGGACGACCCCTCTTCTTTGGGGGGGGACCCTCACGTTCAGGCTGGGGCGGTGTAGGGGAGTCTCCGCCAGAGTCCTCCTCCCTCCCTGTGGCGGTGTCAGTTGTTGCAGCACCAGATGTTGTGGGCACACAGGGAGGTGTGGCCATGTTGGTGCTAATCTGGCGGAGGCATGTCAATATGTCCCTATGCACCGCTGTGAGTTCTTGCAATGTGTCCCACTTGGACTCCATGCGAGACATGTGTGTCTCCACACGGGACATGTGGGAGTCCAAGCGGGCATGATGGGCAGCCTGCTGCTGTTGTATGTCCTTGAGGATCCCCACGACCTGTCTGACCTCTCCGGTGCTATCCTGGTACGCATCAGCGATGCGTGCCAGTTGTGGGTCATCATGCAGTCCAGACCCCTCTGCAAGCAGCGACCTATGTCTACCACCCCTCCCACCACCCCTGGCGACACGTGCAGGACCTGCGGTGGCATGCACAGGTGACCCAAGGCCCCCTTGGGGGTTGTTAGTGGTGTTGTCGTCCATTGCTCCACGCTGGGCCTGGGACCCAGTGCTGTTGCCATCGGTGGTCCTTGGTCTGTCCATGTCGGCGGGGGTGGTCTGTGTGTTGGCAGTTGTTGGAGGGGTGGGTGCAGGGGGTGCAGCTGGTGGTCCTGCTGGTGCTGCATGATGACTCACACCGGAGGTGCCAGGTAGGTCTTCGCCATCCGAGGAGGGCAGAGGCTGTTCCACACCAGTGAGCTCTGTGTCCCCCGGAGCCTGGGACAGGGACTCCTCCTCACCTGCTGCTGTGTCCCCATCATCATCACCTGTATTTGGAAGAGACACACATTGTATGTTATGTTTCTACAGGCATCATTGGTTCACACACCTGACAGTTGTGACTGTACCTCTGGATGCGGGCATGTACATTGCATTGTCCTAAGTTGTCACAGTAAGAGGTTGATATTGGTGTAGCACATTGTCATGCATACCTGGGGCATTTCAATGTGAATGTTGAGGTGTGTGCATGGCCAGCATTTGTTGTATTTGGTGGACATCCGGCCATCCTTCTCCACCTAGCCCAGTTATCCCACCATGAAGCATGCCACCCTTGCAGTGGGTTCAGGTTGACTTTCAGGATGTCATTCAGTGGTGTCTTGCTGTTGGTTGTTGCACAGTTCCCAGCAGGGCCTGGTGCACCCCACAGCAGTACCCAGTGTCAGCCATCTTGTCAGTCCTTATCCACTCCCTGTGATGTGAGCATGGTTCAGAGTGGTGTTGATGGGCCAATTGTGAGGGTGAGCAGTAGCTGTGACTACAACTCCCATCATGCTATTGCCTACACCCCCTTCCCAGCATGCCCGTACTTCCTTCCTTTGGACTCTGCTTCCCTGTGGGGTAGTGTGCCTGTGCTGACAGGAAGGCTGACAGTGTTGTCCTTGCGTTTGTTTGGCTACAAGTCCCAAGAGTGTCCCTGTGCTTCACACGGCATTACCCAGGGTGGTGGTTCTTTGTGGGATCTTCATTTGGTATGTGAGGCATTGCATTCTCCCAGGTGGGTTATGTGGAGTTTGTGTTGAGGGGTGTGTGATGTGAGCTACTTGTAACTATGGTCAGTGCTGTGAGTCCTCCTTCCCACCCAGCCAGATATCCCACCATGCAACGTGCTTGCATTGCAGGGAGTGCAAGTTGGCTTTCAGGTTGTCAGGCAGTGGTGTTGTGCTGTTTGTTGGTGCACAGTTCCCAGCAGGGCCTTGTGCTCCCCACAGCAGTACCCAGTGTCAGCCATCTTGTCAGTCCTTATCCACTCCCTGTGATGTGAGCATGGTTCAGAGTGGTGTTGATGGGCCAATTGCGAGGGTGAGCAGTATCTGTGACTACAACTTCCATCATGCTATTGCCTACACCCCCCTTCCCAGCATGCCCGTACTTCCTTCCTTTGGACTCTGCTTCCCTGTGGGGTAGTGTGCCTGTGCTGACAGGAAGGCTGACAGTGTTGTCCTTGCGTTTGTTTGGCTACAAGTCCCAAGAGTGTCCCTGTGCTTCACACGGCATTACCCAGGGTGGTGGTTCTTTGTGGGATCTTCATTTGGTATGTGAGGCATTGCATTCTCCCAGGTGGGTTATGTGGAGTTTGTGTTGAGGGGTGTGTGAGGTGAGCTGCTTGTAACTATGGTCAGTGCTGTGAGTCCTCCTTCCCACCCAGCCAGATATCCCACCATGCAACGTGCTTGCATTGCAGGGAGTGCAAGTTGGCTTTCAGGATGTCAGGCAGTGGTGTTGTGCTGTTTGTTGGTGCACAGTTCCCAGCAGGGCCTTGTGCTCCCCACAGCAGTACCCAGTGTCAGCCATCTTGTCAGTCCTTATCCACTCCCTGTGATGTGAGCATGGTTCAGAGTGGTGTTGATGGGCCAATTGTGAGGGTGAGCAGTATCTGTGACTACAACTCCCATCATGCTATTGCCTACACCCCCCTTTCCAGCATGCCCGTACTTCCTTCCTTTGGACTCTGCTTCCCTGTGGGGTAGTGTGCCTGTGCTGACAGGAAGGCTGACAGTGTTGTCCTTGCGTTTGTTTGGCTACAAGTCCCAAGAGTGTCCCTGTGCTTCACACGGCATTACCCAGGGTGGTGGTTCTTTGTGGGATCTTCATTTGGTATGTGAGGCATTGCATTCTCCCAGGTGGGTTATGTGGAGTTTGTGTTGAGGGGCTGTGTGAGGAGAGCTGCTTGTAACTATGGTCAGTGCTGTGAGTCCTCCTTCCCACCCAGCCAGATATCCCACCATGCAACGTGCTTGCATTGCAGGGAGTGCAAGTTGGCTTTCAGGACGTCAGGCAGTGGTGTTGTGCTGTTTGTTGGTGCACAGTTCCCAGCAGGGCCTTGTGCTCCCCACAGCAGTACCCAGTGTCAGCCATCTTGTCAGTCCTTATCCACTCCCTGTGTTGTGAGCATGGTTCTGAGTGGTGTTGATGGTCCAAATGTGAGGCTGCCCATTATCTGTTACTACGAGTCCCATCATGCTCTTGGCTACACTGACTTCACCAGCATACACAGGATTCCTTCCTTTCTGTGAGCTTCCCTGTGAGGTGGTGTTCTAGTGGTGGCTAAATATCTGACAGTGTTTGTTGGTTAGATTTGTGCCACTGCCTAGCTCAATTTGGTATTGGATTTGTACATGTCATGACACAGTTACATATCACTATGAGATGGCATGTATTGTGTTTATCTGACTGACATACACTTTTTGGGATGATTATCTTTTGTTTGCTGTTGATTTGCTAGGGGTGCATGGTTTGACTGTCCCCTTGACAGTGATGTTTGTGTATTGGCACACAATATTGTGTATATTAGTTGTGTACTCACCAGGCTCTGGGATGTTTGTTAGTCCATATATGCTCACTGGTGGTAGGATGGCCCGCACCTTTTCCTCCCAGGGCCTGAGGTATACTGGTTTGGCAGGAGGGCCACTGCCGGTGTGCTGGCTCAGGAGGTAATCCTTCTTCAGTAGGTTCCTTTGTGCGCAAACATGGTGATTGTGCGTTCACCCTGTCGACGATCCTCGCCCACATCTTGGTTTTCTGCGACATGGGGGTCTGTTGGACCAATGTGCCAAACAACTGTGGCTCTAACCTCAGGATCTCGTCTACCATGACTTCCAATTCACTATCTAGGAACTTTGGATTCTTCTTTAGGGGCATGGTGATGGGTGGTGGTGGTGATTGATGTGTGTGTGTGTGCAAGTGAGGGTGTGTGAGTGTAGGTTTTGCTGTTTGTGTGTGAGGGTGCTATTTGTTGAGGTGCTAATGGTGTTTAGCTTTTGTGTTGGATGAGCTGTGTGTGTGTCTGTGTTTGCTGTGTGATGGTGTTCTCTGCTGGCAGGTCAGTGGAATTTGCAAAGGATCATGGTAGGGATTTGTGGCCTTTATGTAGGTGGAGTTGGGGTGTGTCCTTGTTCCATTTTTTTCCCCCCCTGTATTTATTGGCTTTGTCATTGCTTGATTGGCCCTCTTTTTTTGTATTTTTTCATTTGTGATTATTGTGCATGTTAGAGTCGTTCTTCTGACCGAGTAGGACGTTGCAGTTATCTCGTGCGCGCCTCTCCGAGTCGTTCCCGCTGTGTTTCAGCTCGGTTTCATATGCGGCGTACGCGTTGGTCGCGGTGTATTGTGTTTGTTCGGCTGTGTTTTGTATGCGTGTCGGTCGTACGGCTTGGGCTCCATGCGAATCGGTCTGCTTTTGCACCCATTGCATCGTACTGCGCGGGTCGGAGTTCGCGGGTACGTTTCGTTCGGGTTTCTTCCTGGTGCGTGTCGGTCGGTTCGATTCACGTGGTTTTCCGGCCGGATAGCTTGTTTCCGTCCGGGTCGGTCGTTCGCCTTGAGTTCTGTACGAGTCGGTCGTGATTCACATGCATTTCATCGTACTTCCCAGGTCGGGCAACGCCGGTACGTGTCGGTCGGACTATAATCCCGTACCGGTCGGTATTTTTTCCGGCCCGAATCGGATTCGGCCCCATAGTGTAGTTAAGGGGTTGTGGTGCCTAATGACCCCCTCTTCAGATATTACAAGAGCAGTTGTCATATGTGTTAATGCATTCATTTGTCATGAATTCTGCAACAAAAGGCTAATAATTCCTATGGCTTTGGATGCTTAAATATTAGTCTAGTACTCCTATTGAGGCTCTTTTAGCTATGAGTAAAGAGCAGCATAGAGTGTTCCCTCTGCACGCTAGTCCATTGGACTACAGTTCCTATGGGGCATAGCAGTAGCAATATACGCTATAATACGATGACTTCTCAGACGTAATGTAATGATGGTCTAAATCACCACATTTCCCATGGGACATAGTGGCAACAATACACGCTGCAGCGCGATGATGATGATTCGGAGGTAATGACGGTACGAATACGGAAGGCAGGGTCCGCGGTACAAATGAGCCGACTCCTCACACCGCTTGTTATCAGCGGGGAGGTAAAAAGCAGACTTCATAAGTGTGTATGGAGACAAGTGGCCCTTGACAAAATAAATTACTTTGAGAGCCGGATGGTCCTCTGGCACTTACATGAGATATTTGACCAATCTAATGATTCTACTCTTCTCTTTTTTCCCTCCATTATATATACCACATTGCCCTGGCATCATGCTTTTACCTGGGATCGTGTATGACTGCAGGGGCATGTCCCGCACTCCTCCCATGTAGCTTACGGGCTACACTTAGAGAGCAGGTGAATCTTCTTCCAGACAGTTTAAGTATACAACGTCTGTGGCATCTGCATGTTATCTACGCATGTAATAAGTGCGCTTTTATCTTAATGTTGTGAGTGATATACTCAATCTTAAACTATTTTGAACATTGACCACCACTACACGTGTACTCATATAAGGTGCCGTTTGGTCTCACTGATGTGAGGGGTCGATGTTGATAGTGTACTGCAACAGTACATATAGACATTTTGACATAGGGCTGAAACATGCCGACTTTTATATGCAGGGTGTAGGACCATTAACTCCAGAGACACCCCTGTGTACAATTATAACATACCAGAAACTCTTCAAATAAAGGGATACCATGGTGGTTCTAGGTATTTTTATTGTTAGATCCTGGCAGGAGAATTATCCTAAGTGCTCCCTGGAACATGGTTGAGCCCATCCTGGTTTTTAGGGACTAGGATGAGATCCGATGATAAAGCATGACACCAAAAGGGTGTGTGAGGGTCTACCAAACAAGACTATGTTTGTTGTTCGTAAAGGTGTGGGTTTATCTTCATTCTATTTACATTATTTTTCCTAGAATAAGTTACAGGAAGAACAGCAAACTGTTGAAGATACCTAGTTATGGAGGTCATTGTGTAGCTTTGCCTTCAGGGACAAAAAATACATGTTGTGACCAGTTTGAGCACTGCTGCATCACAAGGACCTACCTCTCCCCGGGAACTATTTCTTGGATAGGTAGAGATGAAAACACAACTTACATGAAAACACTATTTACTTTTTTGAGTGGTGTAGACATGTGGGATTATTTCTTTTATGATTGGTCTGTTGTTAGGTTTGCAGGTTAGTAGTTGGAAGTGTTAACTGAATTAGCTGAATTGTATGAGCAAGTATTCTGAATAATTGTATAACTCACTGACACTCTCAAAAATGTGCACTCCCTTCAGCTTCAACTCCATAGAACTTTATGATGGCCCTTTATAAACATCCACCCGAAACCAGAACTCTAGAGTGAGGCGAGTAAGTGATGATAATTCCATAACTGAATTACGTGGCAAATCAGTCGTCATATGCATCCAACGTGTGCCCTAGATTTTTATTACACACGTGGAGTACCATTACTGTCCTGTGCAGGGTACATCTTGAAATGTAAAGTATCTGCATGTAATGCGTGTTTTTAGACTGAAGTTGTATCTGTAACTGTCAACACATTTTCAACTAACATTTCACAATAAAAAATGTTGAACTATCGACAATTCAACTCTTAACTCTGCCTAAAGGAATTCGAACAATTTATATTTACAAATTACATTACAATTTCCACATTATACAAGGTCAGCTTTTTAATTTCTTTTTAGGCATGGGGAGATTAAGTGATTTGCGCACACTCACAGGATGTTGAGCCGAAGCCGGGATACGAACCGGGTTCCAGCTCTGATGACTCCTCAATATATTGTTGCTGATTATAAATTAATGAAACAAAATCTGTTATCGACTATACAGAACATTTTATGGATAGTGCACATCGCATCCCCTCCCCCCAACACACACACACGCACACTCCATCCACCCCCTATTCAATGGCTCAGCATGTAAGAAGTCTGATTGCCATGCGGGGATAAACCAAGGATAAATCAAAATGCAAGCATGGCGGATTAAACTAGGCAATCTAATGATGACAAAAAAGCACACACGCAAACACATCTCACATATACACAAACCAGAGGCAGTCGCTAGCAGGAAAAGTAGTGGGGCAGCTCGGAGGACAAAAATAAATAAATTAAAGCTTATCTGCGACCTGCCGCCTGCCACCTCTTCAGCTCCCGACAATGCACACATAGGCTCCCAGACTCCCCTGCACGAATCCAGCCGCTGCTTTTATGCTGGTATTTCCCAGCATGAGGGAAGCGCTGAAATTGGGTGGAGCGAGCTGATTTCACGCTCCAGCCTCTGCTCCTGAGCCCTGCTGATATCTCCAAGCAACAGCCTGGAGATATCCAAGTGCGCATGTGGGTTTGGCCAGCCAAACTGACATGCGCACTTGCAGTGCCCTATCCCCACCACTCCTCCTGCTGCTGTCCCTCAGAGGATGGCCCCACCCTCTAGACTCGGCTGTGGCTCCGGTGTAAAATACAATTATCATAAAGCAGTTTTATTAATTGCTTTATTGTCAATTTATTTACATGCGTCTGCTATTTTCAGCAGTGGGGCGACGCTCCTCCTCCATAACGGAGTAGCCGCCCCTGACACAAACGGGTGTACACACACACACACCACAAGCAACCACACAAAAACATGTATGCATACACCCATAAATACACCTATACATTAACATGGAGTGAATTTGCCTAGGATCACAAGATGTTGAGGCAACACCAAGAGTCCAACCTCACATCCTACTTTCAAAGTCGACAGCTTTGGCCACCCACTCAATGACTTTGAGGGCAATGGCACACGTCAGGGACACCAGAACACACAATTCTATCACCAAGCGAACACAATAAGGTTCTTGTTCACTTTGGTGACACACTGGGGCCATTGGTCTGCAGACAAGTAATGGAATTTAGGTACCCGTTTACTAGTCCAAGTTTTTTCTCCCGATCAGGCTGGGTGAAAGGAGTATTTAGCACTTTCAAAGGGTTACAATACTTGTTCTCCCTACTTGGTCCAGAACTCTGTATGCTAGCAGTGCCTTGTGCTATATGAAAATAATGAACATTCAAAAGAACATCGAAATCCTTCGCAATGAAGGTGACCTTGATGAAAACAGGTGACTATGGAGATAATAAGGTCAGGACCTGAGACCTTTGCCACTAGGTACCAAGTGCCTCTCATTTGAGGCTGAAGAAAACTTGTGTATGACTTGTGATCTTACAGGTTATGGCCACCATGGTCCATAGCTGTCTGCAACATCATTGACTGAACAATAGAAGGTTGGGAGGCGAAGAGAGAGCGAGAAGACATTTTGTTGTTTGTGGCCTGGCATATTTATTTAAAAAGCACACTGATTAACATTTTAGTGCATCACAAAAATAATAAACATTTAAAAGAACATTGAGATTTTTTGCAATGGAGCATAACTTTAGGAAAAGGTGTATCTTGGAATACAGGAAGACTACAATCTTCAACCCTCACATTGAAAGACTAAGACATTCATCGGTAAGTCACCAGTGACAGAGACGTTTTAAGGCATGAGCAAAGTGGGCTCTGGCCCAGAGCCCCTGCTTTTCAGGAGAGCCCCTGATAGAACCAGATCTGTTCTGCAGAGTCTTGCCCTGATGGCATTGAATGATTCTTAAACAGATTGTTTTAAATGCCACTTTCCTTTGCTTTATTTTTATTGTGGGTGATATGAGTGTCTATTACATTTTGTAGAGAAATGTTGTGTTTATGTTTCATGCAACATCCATAAAATAGTTTCTTTTAGATCAAATCAGGACCTCACATATGAGAAATGAGAGTGTGTCACAGAGATTATTTGCAGTAATATTGGTGTGCTGCTGCTGTGTTACAATATTGAAAACACACATCACTATCCCTGAATATTACATGTAAACACATTCAGATTTTGGACATCAGTGTCTGTGCACTGTCAGTGACTCGGCCAAAAAGAGCATGAAAGAGCTGAAATAGAATCATAAATTCAAAACTATTCCTTATAGGTGCCCCCAAAATATGCTTGATCAAGGGCCCCCAAGGTCCTTAAGATGTCCCTGACCAGTGACTCTTTAGTGATAATGGTAAACACATAGCTATAACATTCATTCTCACATGCCTTGGAAATGCAGTTCTGACTGTAGCCCTCCAGTCTCTCTTTCATTGTGTCCCTAATGGGGGTGGGAGAGCTGGACAAAGTGCCCCCCCCCCTAAAATCAGAGGCCTGCTGGGACCCCATCTGCTGCAGGCACAGGCCCCTACAGTCAACCCTGTATAATTTGCGGGCTGGGACCTGCTGGTCCTAGCTGGCATAATGGGCTTCAGAGGGCAGCGGAACTGGACAGAGTGCTCCCCAACCCCTAAAATTAGAGGCCTGCCGGGACCCCATCCCCAGCTGGCATGTCAGCCCTCCCAGCCCCTCTTTCATTTGCCAACTGCATCCCAGCTGGCATTGTGGCCTTCACAGGGTGGTGGGAGCTGGACAAAGTGTTCCCCTACCCCTAAAAATACTGGCCTGCCGAGACCCCATCCCGGTAGGCACTGATGCCTCCCCCCCCAGTCAGCTGTGTATAATTTGCCAGCATTGCTAGCATTGTGCCCCTAATAGGGGTGGGGGAGCTGCACAAAGTGCTTCCCCGCCCCTAAAATTAGAGGCCTGCTGGGACCCCATCCCCGGCAGGCACTGATGCCCCCCTCAGCCAGCTCTGTATAATTTGCTAGCTGGGACACATTGGTCCCTGCAGGCATAATGGCCTTCACCGGGGGTGGTGGAGTTGGCACTGTGCTAAAAATAGAGGCTTGCCAGGATCCCATCCCTGGCAGGCATGTTAGTCCCCCGGTCCCTGTATAATTTGCCAGCTGGGATCTGTTGATCCTGGCTAGCACTGTGCCCCTAACGAGGATGGGGGAGCTGGGCAAAGTGCTGCTCCCCTACCCCTAAAATGACTGGCCTGCTGGGACCCCAATATCCAGCAGCTATGTCAGCAACCCATCCTTTCTTTCATTTTGGCAGCCATGACCCTCTGGTATCCGGCTGACATTGTGGCCTTCAAGAGGTGGGGGAGCTGGGCATACTGCTCCCCCACCCCTACCATTAGAGGCCTTGTCGGACCACCATCCCAGGCAGGCTTGTCAGCCACCGGTTTCAAGATAGGCTAGCTGAGGAGGGGTGATGCCCCGAAACCGGTCCTAGGATGATTGTTTTCCTGGCCCATGGGAAACAGGGTCAAGGCTGATTTGCATATGGCTGGGTCCAAACTGGAATGGCGTGGCGAGCAAAATAACAATGGATTAAACCCAGATCTGTGACTGGGGGTGAATGTTTGACAATGTTAAAAATTCCCTCCATCATCTTTTTGTGCTGCATTTTCACCCTAAGTGGGAAGGGTATGCCCAGACGTGGGTCCCATGCTCGCTAGGCCACCGGTTTCAAGCTAGCCTGGCTGATGAGGGGTGATGCCCCGAAACCAGTCCCAGGAGGCTTGTTTTCCGGTCCAGAGAGAACCTGGTCTGGCAGTTTGGGCTGAACTGTTCCCATGGGGAACAGGGTCAAGGCTGATTTGCATATGGCTGGGTCCAAACTGAAATGGTGTGGCGAGCAAAATAACATTGATTTAAACTCAGATCTGTGACTGGGGGTGAATGTTTGACAATGTTCGACATTCCGTCCATCATCTTTTTGTGTTGCACAGGCATGTCAGCCCCCCAGCCCCTCTTTATTTGCCAGCCGGGACACGTTGTTCCCAGCTAGCATTATAGTGGTCACTGGGGTGGGGAAGCTTGACAATGTGCTACCTGATCACTAAAATTACTGACCTGCTGGAACCCTATCCCCTGTATACTTTGTCGACAAGGACTCATTTGTCCCGGCTGGCACTGTGCCCCTAATGGGGGTGGGGGAGCTGAACAAAGTGCTCCCCTACCCCTAAAATTAGAGCCCTGCTGGGGATGAGGTTTTGATGCCCCTACCCCAGCCCTGTGTAGTTTGCCAGCCAGGACCCATTGGTCCCGGCTGTCATTGTGCCCCTATTGGGGCTTGGGGGAGCTAAACAAAGTGCTCCCGTACCCCTAAAATTAGAGGCCTTTCGGGACCCCATCCCCAGCTGGCATGTCAGCCCCAACCCCTGTTTCATTTGCCAGCTGGGACCCTCTGGGACCCACTGGTCCTGGCTGGCATAATGTCCTTCACGCAGAGTGAGGGAACTGGCACAGTGCTCCCCCAGCCCTAAAATTAGAGGCCTTCCAGGACCCCAACCTCGGCAGGCACTGATGCCCCCTCCCAGCCCCTGTAATTTTCTGTCCAGGACCCGTCAGTCCCAGGCTGGCATAATGGCTTTCACAGGGGTGGAGGAGCTGCCACAGTGTTCCCCTACCTCTAAAAATACTGGTCTGCCGGGACCCCTCCCTGGCAGGCATCCAACCTGACAGGCACTGATGCCCCACAGCAGTGCAGCGGACAATGGTGAGCTGACAACAGTACCTGAGCCATGTTCACCACATCTAAAGTCATCCTCTATGGCCATTAGGCCACATCCCTTTCTGCCCTTTCAGCCCCTGTGTAACCCACAGAGAGGTAGAAGGTGGAGGCGGGAGGCAGGGCTGGGCAACTTATCTGTTGTCCTGGTCCTAGCAGGTGTGCAGGGTCCTCAGTGGTGGCAGCAGCAACGGAAAGGAGGCAGCAGCAGAAGCCCTGCTTTAATGTGCTGAGGATGCCCTTGACCGCCTACCTAGCTTCACACCATCAGTGCAACCTGCTGTGCTGAACCATAACAGGTCAGATAGCACTGATCGGGAAAGGAAGGCACTTAAAGTGTTCCCTTTTCCTCTCTCAGCTCCTGCCCTCCATGCTGCTGTAGCTCAGCGTGGACACCTGCTGACCACTAGTGACAGATGCTGCCTGTGGTTTTCAGTTTCACCCTTGATGGGCTGATTTTCATCCAGTGGGTATTTACTGGCAAAAAAGGATTGAAACTGTAAACTGGACAGCCTAAGCATCAGTGGCAGCTCCTCCTATAATTTCTCTTAGAAGGAGAATGCACACCCTAACCTTTATGTTAATCTTCAACAATGCTCTCAGGCTTTATTTTTGTGGGGTGCAGCTCCTGATTTGCGCTCTGTCCGTGCGCAATGATTACTGAACAAAAAGATGGTAAAACAGGTAGTTCACCAAATGCAAAGTGCACAGCTTCACAGTCGGGCCCATTGGCCCTAATGACTCCATGTTTAAGTTTACCCACAGTCCTCATATTATATTACCAATGTTATCCATTTTTTGATCCACTTATTTTAATCCACTTGTTTTAATCCACTTTTGTCTCTCCAATTGAAACAAGTTGAAACGTGAATATTCAAATCTTCCATGCTTTATTGACATTCGGGTGTTGCCACAATGTTACAATCCACAATGTTATGTTCCTTGATTTATTATAGCCTTATAGCCCGCTATACTGGCCATTAAACGCCCGCTCCAGCGTTAAAGGCCCGGGCCGAAGGCGAGGGCCTTTAACAAGGGAGCGGGACTTTAATGGCCGGTACAGCCCAGGTATGAAGGGCTATAAGACTATTATAACATTCTGCCACTAGAGGGCAGAATGTTCTAACAAATAAAACAAAGGCCTCTCGGAGTCCGAGGGGGTTTAAATCCACTCGGGCTCCGAGAGACCTTTGTAAAACAACATTGGAATGTTGCTTTGCGGGCGTTTACCGGCCCGTAGAAGCTCGGAGCACTCCATTGTATTCAATGGAGTGCTACACATTCCAATGTTCTAATACAGAATATATCTCGATTTTAACAGCTTAACCCAATGCATTTCGAGAATTATCTCTTCTTCAGGGGTGACTGTAAAATATACAAAAATAACATCACATTGCGATCAGCGTTATGGAATCATATTTCCCCATGTTTGCATTCTCCTTTTAAGAGAAATTTACAAGTGTTTCTGTCCAATTCGAGTTTGCACCCCACCAAATAATGGTTGAATCAAGGAACATAACATCGTGGATTGTAACATTGTGGCAACACCAGAATGTCAATAAAGCATGGAAGATTTGAATATTCACGTTTCAACTTGTTTCTATTGGAGAGAAAAAAGTGGATTAAACAAGTGGATTAAAATAAGTGGATCAAAAAATGGATAACATTGGTTATATAATATGAGGACTGTGGTTAAACTTAAACATGGAGTCATTAGGGCCCGACTGTGAGGCTGTGCATCCTGCATCTGGTGAACTACCTGTTTTACCAGCCTTTTGTTCAGCTCCTCCACTAAGGCAGGGAGCGTCGCCCCACTGCTTTATTAGCAGTGTGATAAAGGAAAAGTAAAATGATAATAACTTGATGTTATTATCTTTATATTTTTTTCTGCTGCGGCAGCTTGGCGGGGTGGGGCGGGGCTGCTCTGCTCTCACAGCAAGGGGAGGAGTGGTGAGCACTCTGTAAGTGTGCATGAATGTTTGGCCAGTTGTCTAGGGCCATGCGCACTTTGTATGTTCTCCACCTAGGCTGCATTACAGCCTGGGTGGGGAACACCCAGTCCCTGCCTGAACGCCGAACCACGGCGCTCAGACCAATCACAATGCTGCAGGTGATTCCTGGGTGCTCTGATCCTGTTCCTGTGCTGGGAGAGATGCAGAGATACGACGGTGGAGAGACACGGTGAGACGCAGCGAGGAGGTACGTTTTTTTTTCTTTACCCATTCTCCCCCCACCCCCGATTTGTGCCAGCCGCCACTGCCAAGCATAACAAGTCTTCTCTCAGGCCACCCTTCTTTTATCATTGATGAGAGTCCTGGGAAAGCATTGAAGGTACCATAAGTTGTGGATAGTGAAAGCTTCTAAGAAAAAAACCTCTCAGTCCATAGCTGAACTGTGTTACGAATCCTGTGAATTATCTTACAGTTTTATCACAGAGACAGTGTATTAATAAAACCTGTCAGGCCAGCCTTTATATTTTATTAGATGAAGCCTGCAAGGCCTTCTCAGTAGGACAAAAAGACAAGTACAAACTGTAGCTGTTTTCTGAAGAGTAGCCACACTACTGGATGCCGGTTGCAGGAGAAGAACAGAAGGTCAGGGAGGCGTCCCCCTTGCCATCACCAGCAGGCCTGCTCCTCATCAGAGGTACAATCATCTTCAGCACTGCCTGGCTTCAGCCCAGTGGCCCTACCACCCAGCCTGGGCAGAAGAAAATGGTATCATGCTGAGCTGCCTAACAGCCTGTCTCAGACACTCCCATGAGGAGGGAATTCTGGGTGTACAGTCAGATGAGGCCAGCACTAACTCCCTGATAATTACAAATATGCTTTTTATCTTTTCATACACAACTGGGAAATTGCAGTTTGCTCTAAAACTCTATTCCTTTCGCATAGTATGAATCCATGATGTCTTGTCAGACTAAAAATGCTCCACAGGCCGCCTTTCTTGGGGGATGGTACACATCTGCTGATCACAGCCTAATAAAACCCAGCAGTCATTTTTCTTTTGAAATCGAAAGCTTCTGTTTTCATAATGCCGAAAACGTCTGATGAATGATTGTTAGAAATGGGTTTTCTGGTCTAGGGTTTGCACTGCTCACCCCTTTGGTAGCTTGGCACGAGCAGTCAGGCTTATCCCAGAGGCAGGCAATGTGTAAAGCTTTGCACATTAGAAACAGTAATACATTGAAAACACTGCAAAAGGACACCTCACCAGTTTAAGAAAAATATCCAATATTTATCTGTGTAAAACAAGACCAAAACGATAAAAATCCACCATACAGTAATCCACGATACCAATAAGGAAAAAATAGACTTTATATACAGTTATTTGAAATCGATAGCTCTGTCCGGGGCTATCACGGCGTCGTGAAGAACAAATCCAGTTCTGGCTGACCGCGGGCCAGCTACGGTGTCGGGGAGACCCGTAAAACAGCGTCAGACCTTGTGGTGAGCTCCGGAGGAGCGGCGTCGGCAGGCGTCGGTTCCGGAAATCGGTGCAGGAGTCGTCGGGCCCTTGAAGTCGCATGCGTTGCAGGTCAAACTCCTTCAGTTTGAATTCAGGAGTGCCAGCGTCGGCAGGCGTTAGGGCCGTTGAGACCAGGTCTGCGGTGCGAAGCAGGGGGTGGTGCTCGTTGCGGTGTTGCCATGTCATGGCGCAAGTAGCGGCGGTGTCGTTGCTGAAGCGCTGTCATCGGTAGACCCAATACTGTGGTGCGAGTCGGGGCAAAGCAGTGTGCAGGGCCCACAGGTCGTGGTGCAGGCTGCGGCGTCAGTTGACGATCTGGAGTTGATGGCACTGGCGTCTGTGGGCCAAGGCTGCGGTGTGGAATGGGGCGGTGCGTTGTGTAACTTACGAGCGGTGCCCCCAAACCACGGTGCAAGCAGGGGCGTTAATGTCAGCTTGGAGTGGCGGCTTCAGTGAGACCAGGGCTGCGGTGCAAAGCGGTTCAGTGCTCGGTGTTCTCCACAAGCGGTGTCCACAGGCCAGGGTGCAGGCAGCACCGTCGGTGATACCATGCGGCGGTGTGAAGCGAGGCAGTGCGGAGTGCGGTTCCCACAGGCCACGGTGCAAGCAGCGGCTCGTTGGCGGCGTCGGACGGTGGCATCGGTGAGACCAGGGTTACGGTGTGATGTGCGGCGGTGCCCTCTGCGGTGCCTTCAGGTCACAGAGCCGGCAGCTGCGTCGTTGACGGCGCTGGGTTACCTTTTTCCTCTGTGGCAGCTGAAACATCCAGTTCCAGAAGTCAATATCCAGAAGATGTTGAAGTCTTTGATTTCCCTGAGACTACCAACAGGAGGCAGCTGTACATCAAGCCCTTGGAGATACTTAGAATGCAGAAAGAACAGTCCAGTCCGGTCCCCTGCCTAAGATAGAAGCAGCAACTGCAGGCCAACCCAGCAAAGCACACAGCAAAGTGGTAGTTTCTCCTCACAGTTCCTTCAGCTCTTCTTCCTGGCAGGTTCCTTAGTCCAGCAGTAATCTAAAGTTCTGGGGGCAGGGCCCCAATATTTGTACCACATTTCCCTTTGAAGTTGGAACAAACAAAGTTCCACTGGCATACATAATCCAGTTTTGCCTGGCTCAGGCCAGGCTCACTTCAGGGGGTGGAGACGGCATTGTGGAAGACAGACACAGTCCATTCAGGTGCAAGCAACAACTCCTTCCACTACTCTAAATGCAGCCAGGTCTATTCAGCCTATCTATAAGTCACCCAGGAAAGGCAAGACACAACTCAACCCCCACTGGTTTCTGTCTAGTGTGAATGCACAAACTAGCCGGTCAGTCTAAAACCCAGACAGCGAATACACAACAGGCAGCTGCACATAGATGGCTAGACAAGAAAATACCCACTTTCTTTTTTGAACACACAATTTAAAAATCATCTTTACTAAAAGATATATTTTTAAATCCTGAGTTCAGGAAGCCTAAACTCTAGTTCTCTATCTTGTCCAAATGGAAAGCTATGATTTTAAGATGTTACAAAGCAACTCCCATGTCAGCCTATGGGACAGATAGCCTTGCCATGGTGTAAAACAAAATACACAGTTTTTCACTATCAGGACATGTAAAACACACCAGTACATGTCCTACCTTTCACATACACTGAACCCTGCCCATGGGGGTACCTTGGGCCCACCTGAGGGGTGCCTTACATGTAACAAAAGGGAAGGTTTGGGCCTGGCAAATGGGTCGACATGGCAGTAAAAACTGCGCGCAGACACTGCAGTGGAAGGTCTGAGACATCTTTGAGAGTTTGCCTTTGTGGGCAGACCAACATTTATTTTTATCCAACTCACATAGTGTGAAATGGAACCAAAATATCAAGGACAAACGACCGCATGGTCCTTAAGGGTACTTGTGGAAATGAACTTGTGAACTATGTGTTCTCAACACCTTCATTATGTTTCTTTACTGTCCTGGCAAACTCCATAATGCCATCCTGGAAGGCAGCAACTACCTCTATGTTTCTAAACGACACAGGTTGCAGATGCCAACCAAAACAAGATCCTAACATACTGAAAAGCATCATCAGGAGAGATGAAAGTAGTTTGTTTCCTTTCTAACCAAGACTATTGGTGACGCTCACTCAGCAGCATCCATAGGTTCTAACACCCATCCCACAGTCACTTGCTTCAACATTTGGGATAACTCTCTTTTCATGCTAAGCAGGACATTCCTTAATTTACTTTTAACAGGAACATTTTTCTACAGTTCAATCTGTCAAAACCCATGTCGCCAATATAGACCAGGCAAAAAACAAACTGTTGAAACAAGGAGGTGCTTTATTGGAGCTTCCATGGTACTTCCACGTCAGCCAGGAACCAACTGCTTACTGACCAACTGTTAATAGAACTCACCTACAGAATTTTAAACACAACTAGAATGCAGATCATCAGCAAAAGAACGCAATATTAGAGGTCATGGCCAGGGTTGAAGCTCTGCATGCAGCATCTTTTTGTTGAGCTCGACGAAGAGGCTTTCCTCAATGGCTTAAATTCCTTCCTTAAAATTGATAATCCTAACTTAGGAACCAGGGGTCCATGCAGAATTAACAGTTCTGCATCCCGTGGACTGCTTAGATCAAAATTATTTTATTTCAACAGCCTGAGATGGATTCTGCAGAAAACTGCCCCCTAATCATTTTCCATCTGTGGCAGCTCCAAGATAGCAGACGGTGAGCTCCACTGACAGGGAGGCTCTGGGCAATCCTGACAGCATCCAGAAGAGGCTGCTTACATGAGAACTGGAAGAACAGAGGCGGTTGCTCACTGAATTTGGGGAGAACCAGCTATTTTAGTGATGTAGCTGGAACATGGATGTCATCAAGCCATTGGGTTGTACACCAGCCTTCAACAATAAGGTGAGCATCTCCATGCAGCCAAGCTTCCACGCCAGAGATGCCCTGTAGAAATACATAGAATGGATAAGGGGCACCATCATTGCTGCCAAGTTTTCAGATTGCTTATGTGTGATGTTTCCATGGTTTCAATGTACTTATGAATGACATTCTATTGCCAAATGGGTGATGCTTAGAGTGACACTTTCTTGTGAATGAAACCAAGCAATTAAATCCATGAAATGGTTATCTGAAATAATGCACATTTAACCAACGAGAAGCTCTAAAATGATCTTGAAACGCTGCAAAATACCTGAAATGGAAAGCCACTAACCTACTGCCCCTTTCCATGATGATCGTACTGTAATGGAGCTCGAAATTGTCATACAGATGATCGTTGTTAGACATGGCTTTTTCAACGGGTTTACCACCAGACTTTTGGCTTTTTGGCCTACTGTTTTGACCTTGTTTTTGTTGGTTTTAGGACTCTGGGCACTTTACCACTGCTATTCAGTGCTAAAGTGCATATGCTCTCCATGTAAATTGTGTTTATGGATTGGTGTTTCCATGATTGGCTTATTTGATTTACTACTAAGTCCCTAGTACAGTGCACTGTGTATGCCCAGGGCCTGTAAATCAAATGCTGCTAGTGGGCTGTATTGAACAGCCGGGTTAGAGAAACAGAACAGACTCCCTGTGCCTGAGGGAGCGTCTTTTCAGCCTGCTCAGGCAAATGCCCGCACTGCTCTCATAGCATCAAAGCAGCGCGGGGATTGTACAGGGAGTCTGTGATCCTGTCCCAGTGCTTTCTGGGACCAGGAAGAAGAACGCAAGGAGGCGCGACGCGGAAGGCGCCGGCAGCTTAAGGTAAGTCTTCCGTTTTTTTAATATTATTAAACTTCCCGACCCGCACTCCCCCTCCCACACGACAACCCCCGCACCCCCTCCACCCGCCCCGCCACTGTTTTGCACCACATATTAATGCGTTGGTTGACAAAATTCAGAGGGTATTTTTTTTAAGTATTCATGTGGTTGCTGCCTCAAAGCTAAAAGTGAAGGAACATCCTAGAAACAGAGTTTTGCCATACCATTTTTCAACAAATCGTTCAACTGGTGTGTCTACCTGGGAATTGATCAGAGGATGCAAACCTGTGTATGAATTAAATCCAGAATTTATGCATGCATTCATGGGTCAAGAAAATGGTTAATTAGTCAGACTTGTATGAGAAGGTTAAGTGTAAGGTGAAAATGAGATAGAAGGATAAAAGGTGGTTTTATTAGAAATTAGGAGTGTCAAAAATAGGGATTTTGAGAGAAGAGATTGGGTGAAGGTGAAGAATCCTTGCTAGACCAAGAAGGGTTTGTCTAGGTTTTCCAGAGCTTAAGGAATGGCTAAAGTAAGGATAAGGTGTTTAATGTTAGATAATGTTTTCTGATAGAGTTTGAACAGAGTGGTTCTTGTGATAGAGCTTGAGGAGAAGCAAGCTAAAGAGTATTCTGTTGGGGGTGGTAATGATGTTGTGGTAGGAGCTGTGTGTCATAGTTTCATCAGTTTGTTATGAGTCCTGGTGAAAAATGACACAGTGATGGAAGGAGTACATCAGGCTGGGATTCATGTTCATTCAGAGTGTATTAACAATGAAGAAGATGGTGTGAAGTTGGATGCTAAATCAGAAAAAAGGGAACAATGCAATAAATGCTTGGTACACTATGATCGTCTACAGAGTTACTTCTCGGCTAAAGATAATTTGAAAATTATGTCTAGTTGTATATTTGGCACTTGTTTTTTTTGCCTTTTTTGTCTTCCGTTTTGTTGTTGTATGTTTGGTGTTAGCTTTAGATTGGACTCTAGGAAGCATATTAGAAAGCCCATATGAAGCACATCCCTGAACTGTTACAGAGAGAAACAGTACTCAAGTCACAGTGATCACATGAGATGTTCATGTTTCCAGGAACATGTCTCTATTCAAGAAGCTTATTGTTACTGGGGAAGACCAAGGGCTCTCCGTCTCTAGTGAGATAGCTGTAAATGAGTCCTGTGCCTCAGCTCTGATATTCCTGTGTGGAAGCACACCAATGCTATTTCACCTTCCTGTGCACTACACAGTTCTCTTCAGTGTCCTAAAGCCTGTAGTTTCCCTAGATATCAAGGTGATCTAGACAGCTAAGCAAGACATTATATACAACCACAGCATCCACCTTTGCAACAATACAGTCCCTTTGCTACCTGAACAACATGGGCATCAATTCACCAAAATGCCAGGGCTAGCAGAACTGACATCACATGCCATTTGACTTTTAATTTTACTCACATACAGATGCTTACACATACATACACATTCACCCACTTTCTCACCAAAACACTCTCACCAGCAAGCATGCATACAAAATACATTTAAAAGCATTCTTACTTACCTTAGCTGCCATATAGTGTCACATTCCAGATAATTGTACTACGTTTTGTATTCCACTAATAGTAAATAATATTATTTACTATTTGTGTAACAAAAAATTGACATAAAACTAGGGAACTGGAGCCCTAACCGGTGTCCATTAGGACGAGCTGCCCATGTGTCCAGGCACTCATTGTGCCACCTCTGAGGTCAGGGGTAGCAAAGGCAGTCCCAGGGGTCGCAAGGGGGCAAGCCAGGGGTCACAGATGCGACCACTAAATGACGTCCATGCTGAACTATTTTGGCTACATTTATGCCTAGCCATCGCCACAATAACTGTTATTGCCCTCAACAGTATGACTATATTCTTGAACCCAATTCTTGACAGGAATGTTGTGTGCAAAAGTACATGCAGTGGATATCTGTCTCCTTGTATTTTTGCCTGCTCTGATGCAGGACTGCACAGTTGATAATAAAGGGAGACTTCAGGGACCACCACCAGATCTGATCTAATTCTGAAAGGGTGTGGTAACAGAATATCGTAGTCTGACATACATATCATGTGCTACACATCGTTTACCAAAATATCGCCCCTTTGGAGTTCATAATTGAAAATCTTCACCCAATGGACAATATTTGTGTAAACAACATTTAGGAGGCGGTATTTATGTTAGACGATATTTCGGACTTCGATATTCTGATGTACAACCGTCTGGAAGAGATGAGAGGAGAAACAGGGCACTGCCATGCGACACATTTGGTACTGCTACGAAAATGAACAACCTCCATTTCGCGGATAGATATCCACTTGCAGAAGCACTGCTAGGCCTGAGTGTAGTTCCTCTCTATAGCACCCGTGGTGTGTCTCCCACATAGTTTGAGGATGGAATGGAAAGTACACTTGGGATTTTGGAATGTATGGGAGAGCTCTGGGCACCCATGGGATGAAAGACTTGTTGTCCTCTCTGTTTCAAGGACTGTTATCTGCTGATCGGAGATGACTGAATGGGTCCATTTAGCTGCCAGTCCTGGGGGCGTCATCTCTTCAGGGACCCTGAATACCTAATCCAAGTCACGCGAGAGACCGGCTGACCACTGAACAAAGGAATCCAGACTGTACAGGAATCATAGACTTATTTTGGGGCATACCATTTCTGAAAGTCCTTGGATCCTGCCCTCGAGGACACACATGGGTCACGTCACATGGAATGACTAGAGAGGGATGTAACAACCCTTTCTTGGCAGAAGAAAGACACATTGACAGTGGAAGTGATCACTGATGTGTGGAAATGATTAGCGGTCTGTAACTTAACGATTAATGGCAAGCTGCACGCGGCAAGACATTCCTTTCACTGAGCCAATGAGATCATTTAGAACAGAAACTTTCAACTGAAGCACTTCTTCTACTCTTAGTAAGTTTTGAATTTCACACACACAGTTTCCGACCATCTTGAATACTTTGAGTCACCTCTATGCCCCCTCCTTCGGAAAACATACTGCAAGTAAGCACACGCTACAGTCCACAATCGACTCTGCATTGGAGAGTTGTACATCATGGGATATTACTTGCATTCATAAAGGGCATCAGATGGAGCCATTGCCCTTACACAAAGATGTGCTCAGTAGTATAAGAACCTATATATTGCCCATATGGTAGGATGATTCATTCATTGTAATACATCTGGGCTGTCCTTTAGCGATGTGGGTAATTTTAATAATAATGTCTGATTCAATGCAACGCAGAAGACAAGCGCACAGAATGTACAATCATTCCGTCATTATTATATTTTGTCCACAAGGGGCTAATTTTGACAACTCAAGAGTTTTGAGCTTTAATTACGAACCATTGATTAAAACTTTCCTCCTGTACATCTGCCTTGGAGCCAAGCTATGAAGAGATTTAGGCCACTTTACATACTATATACGCAATCGCGAGCAGCAGAAAGAGTAGGGACAGTGACGTGCTAGAGAGAGACAGAGAGTGAGGGAGACAGAGAGAGAGAGAGAAGCACATCTGAGAATCTCAGTTGGTGTTAGGTGGCGGTGGCTGTGCTGGCAGTGTTGAGGGGTGGGATGGTGACTATGTACTTTGTACCTAACAGTTAAGTATGTCAGGATGAGCGCAAATCCTAGTTCGAAGCATGGTGGGTCCCCATTCTAAAGGGCCAGATACACAGGGCAGTGGTACCGACCGGAGCCTGAGGAGCAGCTGAGGGAACAGTGGTCACAGCCCATGCAGCTCCATCATAGGCATCTCCAACTTTCAGCCCTTTGAAAGCGTGCAGCCATGTTGATCATGTTTGGTTCTCAAGGACATTCAACACTGTGGATCATGAGATTTTTGACCACCGTCCAGAAGGATCACTCCCAGGTGATAAAACCTGAAAGCTTTACCCTGCTGCATATTTAATGTTTATCTAAGTCACATCTGTGATGTATTCATAGACTCAATTTTATGGTACAACCATATGTGGATGATACCCTTAACCTGTTCAAGCTCTGCAGTTCAGTCTTACTCCCTCCTTCATTGTCTCAAGAAAATAAATACATGGATTAATTTTTACTTCCTGGCAGTGCGCCAGCGTTTGGGACAGTGGTAAAAAAAACAAGTTGACTCAAGCCACATTATCCAATTTTTGGATAGACAATGCCCATAGCTGCTAAAGTTCGGTCCATTGTTAACTCCAGACTGGGTAAAATAAATGGGTTGCACCCAGGGATCCACACAAATGTATTATATCAGATACAAAAAGCACAAATGTGTAAGTGTGACTATGTGTCTAATGCCCTGTGAAGACTTCACTGGCTTCATGTCTGTTCCAGATCTAAATTCAAATGTTTTTGCAGCATACTGAAGTGCTGACATGAGATGGCCCGGTTTACCCTTAACACAATAAGGTTTGCCAAAGACAACAACGGGTCTTACTTTTGTGACCTATTGGTGTTGCCAATGCCTTTTGGGGATGCTGTACCACATCGAGAAGATGCTATGCATTATAACCAAAAGCTTTTTTAAAAGGCGCCTACAAAACGTTGTGGGCACCATTTTTTTCATTTACCTTTCTGAGATGGATTAGTAAATAAAATAAATGAAAAAGAAGTAGTGTAAAAGCACTATTCTTAAGGCAGAGTGGCCGGCAGTAATTTGCTGCCTGCACCGCTCCCACAAAAAATAAATAACAAAATAAAACATTTAAAAGAAAAAGACGGTGGGTGTGGGAGAAGTTACAGGGAGTAGGCGGGGCAGGGGAAAACAGAAAACAAAGGAAAGCAAAAATGGGGCTGTTGAGAAGCCCACAAGTGAAAAAGCAACACGCAGAGCAGGGGAGGAAGGGAGTTTGGCAGCGTGGAGAAGAACTTGAGAGAGAGCTTGGAACATCAGGGAAATAGCAACAAGGACTGCAGAGGAGAAGCACATGAGGGATAGAGGTGTAAAACACATGCACTCTTTTGGAGTTCTTAAGCAAAAAAAAGCAGTGGATGGACAGAAACAAAATAGTCAGAAAGATGGTAAACAGGCTATGCTCCAAGGGAGGGACAAACAACAGATGGGACAAAAGTAGCCATTGAATAAGAAGCTAGCAAATTGCAGTGACAATAAAGTCAAACAATGGTAAGCAATGGGCGGGATGAAAGCCCCCATAAATTCTTGGTAAGCTCACAATAGGTCTTTTGCAACTAGCCAGCTTGCCCTGTCTGTTTAGCTGGACCTACAAATCTAAACCTACAAACTTGTTAGAATTGTATGAATTAATAATAATTCAATGGACTTTGAAACAATTTTTGGTAACTATCGTTGGAGGATGGAGGCCACGTAGCCTTAGGATTAGACTCTGCAACTGACTCTCTCCAGATATATAACATCTGTTATAGCCAGCCTTCTATTTATGTTCTTCTGAGCAAGTCAGCGTCTAGAGCCTAGAGATGGCTGATGGCATAAAATGTGCTATACAAACACTCTTAACATTCTTGATGCAATGCAGTTTTAGCAAATATGCTAATTGCCCACACATTTTCTCATTCATGACCCGTCGATAATCATAGATTTCTTGGAGAACTGTGAAGGTTTCTGATAAAAAGATGTGACTGTAGTTATCAAGTTATCTCTGTTGTTGATTTTTGTTTTGCACTGAAAAATCTATTATATATGAGATTTAAATATGGTTGTGTAAAAGACATGAATCACTACAATAAAGAGGAAGCATTTTTATATTCCAATAGTCCCAGGAGCGTAGCTTTAGAGGGGATGTTTGGGGTGCGACAAACTTGTTAGAATTGTTTGCTTTAATAATAAAACTCCAAGGACTAACTATCATTGGAGAATGGAGGCTAGGTTGCTTTGGGATTAGACTCTGGAACTGACTCTCTCCAGCTATACCATCTGTTATAATCAGCCTTCTGTGTAGGCTACTCTGAGTAAGCCCGCGTCTAGAGCCTCAAGAAGCCTTGCCAGGTAGGTCGCTCCCCCACCACACAGCTCCGCCTGTGTTGTCCGCCCGCTGCTGCTGCTGGTAAGCTCGCCCCTCCGCTTGTGGCCTCGGTGCCCGTATTTCTTGCTTTCTGTCTCTCCTTTTTTCCTTCTGTGCCCCTCGCTGCCCCATTGTACTGTGCCCGTATTTCTCTGTTTGCTTTCTCCCCATTTTTCCTTCTGTGCCCCTCGCTGCCCCATTGTACTGTGCCCGTATTTCTTTGTTTGCTTTCTCTCCTTTTTTCCTTCTGTGCCCCTCGCTGCCCCATTGTACTGTGCCCGTATTTCTCTTTTTGCTTTCTCCCCATTTTTCCTTCTGTGCCCCTCGCTGCCCCATTGTACTGTGCCCGTATTTCTGTTTGCTTTCTCTCCTTTTTTCCTTCTGTGCCCCTCGCTGCCCCATTGTACTGTGCCCGTATTTCTCTGTTTGCTTTCTCTCCTTTTTTCCTTCTGTGCCCCTCGCTGCCCCATTGTACTGTGCCCGTATTTCTCTGTTTGCTTTCTCTCCTTTTTTCCTTCTGTGCCCCTCGCTGCCCCATTGTACTGTGCCCGTATTTCTCTGTTTGCTTTCTCCCCATTTTTCCTTCTGTGCCCCTCGCTGCCCCATTGTACTGTGCCCGTATTTCTCTGTTTGCTTTCTCTCCTTTTTTCCTTCTGTGCCCCTCGCTGCCCCATTGTACTGTGCCCGTATTTCTCTGTTTGCTTTCTCTCCTTTTTTCCTTCTGTGCCCCTCGCTGCCCCATTGTACTGTGCCCGTATTTCTCTGTTTGCTTTCTCTCCTTTTTTCCTTCTGTGCCCCTCGCTGCCCCATTGTACTGTGCCCGTATTTCTCTGTTTGCTTTCTCTCCTTTTTTCCTTCTGTGCCCCTCGCTGCCCCATTGTACTGTGCCCGTATTTCTGTTTGCTTTCTCTCCTTTTTTCCTTCTGTGCCCCTCGCTGCCCCATTGTACTGTGCCCGTATTTCTCTGTTTGCTTTCTCTCCTTTTTTCCTTCTGTGCCCCTCGCTGCCCCATTGTACTGTGCCCGTATTTCTCTGTTTGCTTTCTCCCTTTTTTCCTTCTGTGCCCCTCGCTGCCCCATTGTACTGTGCCCGTATTTCTCTGTTTGTTTTCTCCCCATTTTTCCTTCTGTGCCCCCGCTGCCTCTCTCCATTCCCGCCGCTGCGTCCCTGCGGCCCCGCCCCCTGACTGCCCATTCGCTGCCCCTGCCTCCCGCCTCCCAGCTGCTCCTCCCTCCCACCTGCCCATATATGGCGGCCGCTGCGCGGTGAGGAGAGCGACACTTGACCTTGCCAGGTAGGTCGCTCCCCCACCACACAGCTCCGCCTGTGTTGTCCGCCCGCTGCTGCTGCTGGTAAGCTCGCCCCTCCGCTTGTGGCCTCGGTGCCCGTATTTCTTGCTTTCTGTCTCTCCTTTTTTCCTTCTGTGCCCCTCGCTGCCCCATTGTACTGTGCCCGTATTTCTCTGTTTGCTTTCTCTCCTTTTTTCCTTCTGTGCCCCTCGCTGCCCCATTGTACTGTGCCCGTATTTCTCTGTTTGCTTTCTCTCCTTTTTCCTTCTGTGCCCCTCGCTGCCCCATTGTACTGTGCCCGTATTTCTCTGTTTGCTTTCTCTCCTTTTTTCCTTCTGTGCCCTCGCTGCCCCATTGTACTGTGCCCGTATTTCTCTGTTTGCTTTCTCCCCATTTTTCCTTCTGTGCCCCTCGCTGCCCCATTGTAAAGTGCCCGTATTTCTCTGTTTGCTTTCTCTCCTTTTTTCCTTCTGTGCCCCTCGCTGCCCCATTGTACTGTGCCCGTATTTCTCTGTTTGCTTTCTCTCCTTTTTTCCTTCTGTGCCCCTCGCTGCCCCATTGTACTGTGCCCGTATTTCTCTGTTTGCTTTCTCTCCTTTTTTCCTTCTGTGCCCCTCGCTGCCCCATTGTACTGTGCTCGTATTTCTCTGTTTGCTTTCTCTCCTTTTTTCCTTCTGTGCCCCTCGCTGCCCCATTGTACTGTGCCCGTATTTCTCTGTTTGCTTTCTCTCCTTTTTCCTTCTGTGCCCCTCGCTGCACCATTGTACTGTGCCCGTATTTCTCTGTTTGCTTTCTCTCCTTTTTTTCCTTCTGTGCCCCTCGCTGCCCCATTGTACTGTGCCCGTATTTCTGTTTGCTTTCTCCCCTTTTTTCCTTCTGTGCCCCTCGCTGCCCCATTGTACTGTGCCCGTATTTCTCTGTTTGTTTTCTCCCCATTTTTCCTTCTGTGCCCCCGCTGCCTCTCTCCATTCCCGCCGCTGCGTCCCTGCGGCCCGCCCCCTGACTGCCCATTCGCTGCCCCTGCCTCCCGCCTCCCAGCTGCTCCTCCCTCCCACCTCCCCATATATGGCGGCCGCTGCGCGGTGAGGAGAGCGACCCTTGACCTTGCCAGGTAGGTCGCTCCCCCACCACACAGCTCCGCCTGTGTTGTCCGCCCGCTGCTGCTGCTGGTAAGCTCGCCCCTCCGCTTGTGGCCTCGGTGCCCGTATTTCTTGCTTTCTGTCTCTCCTTTTTTCCTTCTGTGCCCCTCGCTGCCCCATTGTACTGTGCCCGTATTTCTCTGTTTGCTTTCTCCCCATTTTTCCTTCTGTGCCCCTCGCTGCCCCATTGTACTGTGCCCGTATTTCTCTGTTTGCTTTCTCTCCTTTTTTCCTTCTGTGCCCCTCGCTGCCCCATTGTACTGTGCCCGTATTTCTCTGTTTGCTTTCTCCCCATTTTTCCTTCTGTGCCCCTCGCTGCCCCATTGTACTGTGCCCGTATTTCTGTTTGCTTTCTCCCCTTTTTTCCTTCTGTGCCCCTCGCTGCCCCATTGTACTGTGCCCGTATTTCTCTGTTCGTTTTCTCCCCATTTTTCCTTCTGTGCCCCCGCTGCCTCTCTCCATTCCCGCCGCTGCGTCCCTGCGGCCCCGCCCCCTGACTGCCCATTCGCTGCCCCTGCCTCCCGCCTCCCAGCTGCTCCTCCCTCCCACCTCCCCATATATGGCGGCCGCTGCGCGTGAGGAGAGTGACCCTTGACCTTGCCAGGTAGGTCGCTCCCCACCACACAGCTCCGCCTGTGTTGTCCGCCCGCTGCTGCTGCTGGTAAGCTCGCCCCTCCGCTTGTGGCCTCGGTGCCCGTATTTCTTGCTTTCTGTCTCTCCTTTTTTCCTTCTGTGCCCCTCGCTGCCCCATTGTACTGTGCCCGTATTTCTCTGTTTGCTTTCTCCCCTTTTTTCCTTCTGTGCCCCTCGCTGCCCCATTGTACTGTGCCCGTATTTCTCTGTTCGTTTTCTCCCCATTTTTCCTTCTGTGCCCCCGCTGCCTCTCTCCATTCCCGCCGCTGCGTCCCCACCCCCCTGACTGCCCATTCGCTGCCCCTGCCTCCCGCCTCCCAGCTGCTCCTCCCTCCCACCTCCCTATATATGGCGGCCGCTGTGCGGCCGCGCCGCTGGCGCGCCGAAGGCACGCCTAAGGCAAGCCCGTCTGCGCCCGTCCGCGACTGGACCGCGCCCAGCGCCAGAACCCCTGGACCGCGCGCCCCCCGCTCCAGCCTCGAGGACCGACGCCGATACGATGCCACCACACTCCACGCCCTCAACCCCGGACGGACGCACAACTGCTTCAAGGCCGCCCCGAAACGCACCCATGGTCCTTCCAGCTGCCGGAACTGCAGCTACACCAGCCTCAGAGCCACCGAGGCGCCCGCCAAGAAGGACCTCAACCACCTCCGGTGCATCCTACTGAACACCCGCTCCGCACGCAAACACGCCGTCGAGCTCTGGGACCTGCTCGACACATCATCACCAGACGTCGCCTTCCTGACAGAGACCTGGATGAACGACTCCTCCACCCCCGACATCGCCATAGCCATCCCAGACGGCTATAAGATCACCCGCAGAGACCGCGTCAACGCAGTAGGAGGAGGAATCGCCATCGTCCACAAGAACACCATCAGGGTCTCGACCAGCACCGACGACACTCTCAGCACCGCCGAACACATGCACTTCCAGATCCACACGGACCCCAACACCACCCTTAGAGGCACCCTTGTCTACAGACCCCCTGGGCCCCGACCCCAGTTCAGCGACTCCATCGCCGACTTCATCAGCACGCACGCCCTGACCTCTACATCCTCCTCGGAGACCTGAACTTTCACCTGGAGAACAACAACGACAGCAACTCCACCACCCTGATCGACAGCCTCGCCAACCTCGGCCTGAGC
Organism: Calotriton arnoldi; assembly: GCA_963921515.1. NCBI lineage: Eukaryota > Metazoa > Chordata > Amphibia > Caudata > Salamandridae > Calotriton > Calotriton arnoldi. The sequence goes on along the minus strand of CAWUFW010000591.1, from coordinate 2,210,891 downwards.
CAGCTCGTCACAACACCGACCCACTCCGCCGGCCACACGCTTGACCCCATCTTCTCCTCAAGCTCCCACGTCTCCTTCAGCCACACCACGGAGCTCCTCTGGACCGACCACCGCTGCATCCATTTCACCTTCCAGAAACCCACCACACACCACCGCACCCAACAGATCCCACGCCGCTGCTGGAGCAAAGTCACCGAAGACCAACTCCGGGCAACCCTCGCTCTCAGCCCTCCCCTCGACCCATCCAACACCGACGACGCTGCCTGCAACCTCAGACGATGGATGGACGACTGCGCCAACACCCTCGCCCGCTGAAAAAGCTCACCTACAGCGACACCACCAAAAGAGCCAGCTGGTTCACCTCGGAACTCCTAGCTTCCAAGCGTACCTGCCGGAAACTAGAGAAGAAATGGCACAGCGATAAGACACCGGACAGCCACACAGCCCACAAAGACGCCATCCGTAACCACCACCACCTCATCAGGTCCGCCAAGAGAATCTCCTTCAAAGACCGCCTCGACAACAACGCACACAACAGCAAAGAGCTTTTCAACATCGTGAAGGAACTCTCCAATCCCAGCTCCAACACCAACAACATCCCGCCGTCGCAACCCCTGTGCGATTCCCTCGCCACCTTCTTTCACCGCAAGATCGCCGACATCCACGACAGCTTCAACACCCAGACAACCCCAACTAAGATCGATACACCAGACCCGCCACACACCATCGACCACGACCCCCTGCCAGCCTGGGCCAGCGTGAACATCGAGGACACCATCAAGACCATGAGCACAATACACTCCGGCTCCCCGTCAGACCCTTTCCCGCACCACATCTTCAACAAAGCCAGCAGCTCCATCGCACCCCACCTGTGCAACATCATCAACCTCTCCTTCGAGACCGCGACCTTCCCAGAGAGCTGGAAACACGCAGAGATCAACGCCCTACTCAAAAAACCCAAGGCGGACCCGAGAGACCTCAAGAACTTCCGGCCCATCTCTCTGCTTCCGTTCCCAGCCAAGGTCATCGAGAAGATCGTCAACAAACAGCTAACCCGATACCTCGAAGAAAACAGCATCCTGGACCCATCCCAATCAGGGTTCCGCAGCAACCACAGCACTGAGACTGCCCTCATCGCCGCCACCGACGACATCAGGATCCTGCTGGACAATGGTGAGACCGCAGCCCTCATCCTGCTGGACCTCTCCGCCGCCATCGACACTGTCTGCCACCGCACTCTACGCGCACGCCTCCACGACGCAGGGATCCGAGACAAGGCCCTGGAATGGACCACCTCCTTACTCAACGGCAGAACCCAGAGAGTCCGCCTCCCACCTTTCCGATCCGAAGCCTCCGAGATCATCTGCGGCGTACCCCAGGGATCATCCCTCAGCCCAACACTGTTCAACATCTACATGGCCCCGCTCGCACGCATCGCCAGACAACACGACCTCAACATTATCTCCTACGCCGACGACACTCAACTGATCCTCTCCCTCACCAAGGACCCCCTCGCCGCCAAAGCCAAATTCCATGACGGAATGAAGGCCGTCGCCGATTGGATGCAGATCAGCCGACTAAAGCTGAACACGGACAAAACGGAGGTCCTCATCCTCGGCTCCAACCCCTCAGCCTGGGACGACTCCTGGTGGCCAACGACGCTGGGAGCAGCCCCGACACCCACCGACCACGCACGCAACCTGGGAGTCATCCTCGACTCAACGCTCTCCATGACCAAGCAAGTCAACGCAGTCTCCTCCTCCTGCTTCAACACACTCCGCATGCTTCGCAAGATCTACAGGTGGATCCCGACAGACACAAGAAGAACAGTCACCCAGGCCCTCGTCAGTAGCAGACTAGACTATGGGAACGCCCTCTACGCGGGAGCCCCGGCCAAGCTCATCAAGCGACTGCAACGCATACAAAACGCCTCCGCACGACTGATCCTCGACGTACCACGCCACAGCCACATCACCCCCACTTGAGGAACCTGCACTGGCTCCCCGTCGACAGGAGGATCACCTTCAAACTCCTCACCCACGCACACAAGGCACTCCACAAAACTGGCCCAGCCTACCTCAACAGACGACTCTTCTTCTACGTCCCCAACCGCCAGCTCCGCTCCGCCGACCTCTCCCTCGCCACCGTCCCCCGCATTCGAAGAACAACCACCGGCGGCAGATCCTTCTCACACCTCGCCGCCAAGACCTGGAACACCCTTCCACTAAGCCTACGAAAGACCCAAGACCTGCTGACCTTCAGGAGGCTACTCAAGACCTGGCTGTTCGACCAGTAGCAGCATCCCCCCCATCCCTCCACCCAGCGCCTTGAGACCCTCGCGGGTAAGTAGTGCGCTCTACAAATTCTGTGATTGATTGATTGATTGATTGATGACTGATGTCATAAAATTTGCTATATCAACGCTCTTGACATATTATGCAATGGGCAGTTTTAGCAAATATGCTGATTGCTCATACATTTTCTTACTCATGGCCCATCGATAATCAGATTTCTTGGCAACTGTGGAGGTTTCTGATAAACACGTCACTGTAGTCATCAGGTTGTCTCCATTGTTGATTTTTGTTTTGCTAGAGACCACTGAAGAACCAATTATATATGACAGTTAAATAGTGTGGTGTAAAAGACAGGAATCACTACAATGGAGAGGAACTATTTTTATATTCCAATAGACCCAGGGGCGTAGCTTCAGTGGGGGGGGAGGGTTTAGTGTGTGACACACCCCAAATAAATTCATTCTTGGCTTGGTAGTTGGGCCTGAATGCCCTGAATCAAGGTCTGCTATGTCTGTGTCAGTTTTCTCATCCTGCACCAACAATAAAATCATTTGATGTAAAACAGGAGAGAGATATACACGTGGTGGCTGAATTTTAAAATGTGAAAACAGATAACCAGCAATCAATACTGCTTCCCTGCTTGTCCAAATTGTGTAATCCTAGGCAAACATTTTATTTCACTGAGCCTCTTTTTTCTTTATTATCACATATGACAGCACTTTTTAAATACTTGGGTTCAGGATGTGCGCTGTAAAAGCACCTCTTAGGTTCGATTTAATAAACTATAATGTTTCTCCATCTATAATAAGACCCTAGCCACGTCTAGGTTTTACATGACTATTGACTTACCTCTTAGTTCACTAATAGCATTGTCGTTAGGGGATAAAAGTCTGTCTATATAGTGTTAGAATCTGCCGTACTAAGGTGAAACACTTACTCATGTTAAAGAAATAAACATTTTGAATTTTGAAGAGATTGTATTATATTTTTACATTATGTTTGTTGATAAGTGTGCATGCCAAACGTATTAATGGCTTGGCTCGTGAACAGACGTTAGAGCCAAGCCAGACCCTTGGCTCGGCTCGCCCTAGTTTTTTCTGCTGCACCCACCTCTATTTCCAACTCGGGCTCAGTCCATGTGGTCGTCAGTCAATTGATAAAATGATTGGTAAAGGGCAAGCACTACGAACATAGAACCCTACCTGCATGCACTGATTTGACGGGGAGAAGATGTGGCCTAACGGCTAGAGCAGTCAACCTCAAAGCTGGGGAACCAAGTGCGAGTCTCGGCAGGGACGCTCAATATCCTGTGATTCTGAGCAAAGCACTTAATCTCCTCGTGCCTAACAAAAATGAATTTATTCGTCTGAAACACAACTGGTGCTCATGTAAAGCACTCTAATATCTTCGGGTCTAGTTCGCACTATATAAATAAGGCTTTCGGTTTTCCGTTTTTACTGATTTTTACAGATAAATACAGACAGAAAACAATGTGTTTCCTGTCTGAATTTATTTTTAAAAGCAGAAAAATACTGAAAATGGTGCTTGTTGTGAGAGACTCTCCATGCTCTCTTTCATTAATTCCAGGCAACAGCTGAGCAGATTGACAGCATGGAGAGTTAAAAAAAAGGTTGAGATTTCCTTAAATACTTGCATATGTTAACATATATTTGTAGTACAACGCTAATGTGTACCTGTGAGTGTAGTGTTTTTATTATACATGGCTGCTTAATTTGCTAAATCGTGACAAGCATCCATGTATGAGTGCACATTCAACAGTTGAATAAATGTGGAAATATACCATTTTACGGCTCCATTTATTCTCAAAACACAAAATAAATATGGATAAGTACCAATAAGATGGCCAAATAATTAATATGGATAAATACAGATAGAAATGTTAAAAAAAAAAATACCATAAAACCGGGAGCCCTATATATAAAACTCCCCAAGAAAAAAACTCTACCATCAAGGCTTCTCGTAGGAGAGGCGAAAATGAGTGTGTGCAGTGAAAATACATTTAAAATAAGTGATCTCATGCCAGGGACTCCAGGCTGTTGTGCTATACGTGACCGTAGTTAGGACTTCTCAGAGAGAACTACCAGGCCTAGGTGAGATGAGCAGGGGCATAGCCTCAGGGGGGTGTCTGAGGTGTGACATACCCAAATGCATTCTTGGCTTGGTAGTTAGGTCTGCTATGTTTATGTTGTTTCTCATTTCACTGAGTGCTTTTAACTTGTTAATTTCTTGGGGCAGAAACTTATGTATATATAGTGAAAGGTTTACAAAAAAAATTGTAATTCTGCACCCACAGAAGTGCTCCATGAAAGGCTGCAAATTTACTATTTTTTGGGGAAATCACAAAAATTTGCTGTAGTAGGCTTGGGAATATGTGCCAGTCTCAGGTTTCCATGCATACTACTAGCAATCCACCACCCAAACGCTGATAGGATGAATGCTTGTAAATAGTCTAACCACTATCAATCTCTCAGGGTAGCATTCCAATCTGTTTTTTTGCCCACTGTGCCACTATACACCGAGGCCACCTAATGCAAATCAGTACTGACCCTATTCCTCATAGAAACAGTCCATCCCGAACCTTGTCTCACCCCTCCACCTGGCAGTCCACTGATTTTTTTAGTTGGAAAATTTGAGATTCACCACTATCACCCCCTCCCATCCCCTAACACTGTTGGTCCTTGTGGGGCAGCACATGCTGCACCTGTTCAAAGCAGGGCCTTTCAAGCGCTCCACGTAAATCACACCAACCTCTAGGCCGAGGATTGGCTAGAAAATAATGTTTTTTCCTTCCTCTGTGTCTCTTCAGACACTTTCAGCGGCTATTGCTCATATTGGTCTGGTAAATAACATGCTAGTTTCTTTTTTCAAAGAGTATTAATGTTAGCAGATTACCAACGAGATGCTTGCATTTGCGTTTGGAAGGCTGTCTCTGCCATCTCACCCAATAGCTCTTAAAGCCTTGACTGCCTACAAAAAAGCAGAAAGTCAGGAACTATATTTTATTTTGCTTTTGACAAGTCTACTAATGGTTACTATGCTTTTCAGCCAGCGTCGTTTCGCATTGTGGGGCTTGTAGGTTACTTTTATCACTGTCATGATGGCCTCAAAATCCTAGTATGCAAAGCGGTGTTCGCTAAAATGAAACAAATTGGCCAAATGTTAGACATGACATGTAGCCACTTGTCAGCTATATTTTAAAATTTGACAAAGTTGTCTAGTCCGTTTAGAAAAAGCTGCTTGCTTTACAAATAAAACCAAAAGTAAACTACTCACATATTTTATGACTTACATTTTTCATTTATAGCTTGTAACACAAAGAATAACTAAAGGACTGGTGGCAGTAGCCAAGGAAACAACACTCAATTCTCTCACACATATAGGCTAGGTGCAACACAGGTAACTAACACACTAAAGAGGGAGTGAGAGGCATTAAAGGACTGTACTATGCTCTCCATAAATAGACATAAACATACAAGAAATACAAGAGTCCTTGAAGAAACAGCCAGATCGCTTATGGAATTGCCATACATGTGTGTCCCGATATAGGAAGTTGACCCCTGAACTCCCTTGTGTGTTATGATTCATCACTGGGCTCTATATCTAGCACTGGGAAATATTTGAGTGTACTACTGTTCACTCATACACTCTACTAGTTATGCTTAATGTTATGTTCCTTACGGCGACATTTATATCCCCCTTTGTTAAACTGTCAGACCGATATTACATTGTGTTTGGGCAAGATAAACATGGTTTTTACTGCTGTCTCACTACAAAATTAACAAGCATTGGCAAAGCCAGTAGGTTTTTGGGGTTTGTCAATTCTTGTTTTGTTATGGTTTTAAGTAAATCTTTGATTGGGCCTCATCATCAATCTAACAAAATTAACATTAGCTATAAGCAAAAATATTTTTAGGTCTCAAAAAGCACACATTGCATAGTAGTCCCTGGCAGTACTGGGTGTGTGGATGAGCTCTGTGTGAGATGGCAGAATGCTGTCACTCACAATGAAGTTAGCCAGTAGCTGAAAAACTGTCCCGTGCTGTATGCTATAGTGGGCAGCAGAATAATGCGAAGAATACAATGACAGACCAACTTATGAAGAGGCCTAGCTTTTAAAGCCCCTATAAGTAAGTATATCATATATATCATTTTAGTAAAATCAAAAGATCTTAGCTAACACCAGCCCTAAAAACAGGAGGGTCATGCAATGAAACTTGTTTCTCTTTTCTGTTGATGTTTCAGTGTTCGAATATTGCCCCTGGGAGGTCAGGTGCCTTCATCGGAACAACAGGTATCTCACATCAAACACTGCGAGATTGGCCCTGGCTAATAAGGCATGTTATGCAAGTGCATTTAATATATCCTTTATTTTTCATGAGATGAAACAGCAGCAGTCGAAACACCCCTTCTTCATAGAACAGGTATACCTTGGGCAGAAACAGTGTAAGCTTCGGTCCTGCAGAGGACAAATACAGCTAGAGCAGCAACAGTGCAAGCTTTCCCCATTACAGGACACACACAAACCAGGCAACCACAATACAAGCTTTGCTTTCTCACACAATAGGTACAGCATGGCCTAGCAGGCTTCCCTGCCTCACAAAAGGCAGCAACTGCAATCTTTCATTCCCTCCAGAACATATTCAGTAGGGCAGACTAGTACAAGTTTCATCGCTTACAGAACATGTACAGTTAAGTCAGGCGTGGCATTGTTATAGGCAGGTTGCTGGAGTGGATGTGAAACTCATTGAGAGAAACGTATAGGTAGATGAGTAAGTGAATATCAGAGGACTGACACTTAGGTGAAATTCCCATACATGCCAACATTTTAGAGCAGCCAAGTGGGAGATTTAGAAAAATGTGTTGGGAGAATGTATTCTGGAACATGCTCCCTTGGGACCTGTGTCTAACACCCCACCTTGCAGTATTCAAAAAGAATCCGAACACTTGGCTTTTCACACAATTGGCATAAGTCTTATTGCAGGTGCCGCCATGCCCCTAGAGCCGGGACGCTCTTGTGAGTAGCTGTGCGCGGTCTAATTCTTTATAACATATTTCCCCATTGACTTTCACTGAAGCACAGGCAATCTGCCTGAATCGGGTCTATTGGCATGGATGTTGCCAGACAATGAACATTTCCTTTTTGGCAGTTTAAAAACGTAGCGCAAAGAGTTCTAAACCCTTTTTTAGGTCTCGCCTGGTGTTGCAGCGCGCATGCGCTGCACGCTCTGCGAGGGCTTCTTGGAATCAATATACTTTAAGAAGCTGAGTTTCGGCTCCGCCTGTAATTTCTATTGGTGTGCGTCATTTTTGCGTCACTGATTATGCTAAACGGTGTGTTCTGATTGTCACTGAGGCTTTTTAGTCCCTCCTGGTTACCATCCTAGCCCCGCCCAACTCGACTGGATCTTTTACTGGCGGCGTGACACAGTGGGTTTTATAATTACTGTCGGCACTTTTTTTTTACCATTACTTGCGTGTGGGCTGGGCGTCTACTATTGGGTTACGTTTCACTAATAATGTTTTCTTTTTAACAATAACTGTTATGTGGGTTTGGCGTAACTATTGTGTGGCGTTTACCTCGTTTTAATTATTCCTATACGCTTGGGGCTTGTTTAGGCTTGCATTCCCTCGGTTGCACTCGGTGCGTCTCGCGCTTGGGGCTTGTTTAGGCTTGCATTCCCTCGGTTGCACTCGGTGCGTCTCGATCGCAGTCGGAAGCGATCACCCTCCTTTATACTGCCTGTTAGGTTCAATGCGCGTCCCCCTTTGTTATGGTGCATTAATACCAATGTGCTGACTTGAGGGAGGAAACGAAAAATACCGAGCTGACAAAAGTCAAAACGCTGGTGCCAATAAAGGTAAACACCAAGGACAGCGTTTTTTTTTCGCACTGCGAGTTTAGCGGTTCTAGTGTGACGTGCGACAACTTAACTCAGGCCGGTTTCTTTTTTTCAAGACAATAGCAAATGCATTCTGGGATGTGGAAGTCCACGATTTAAACTTCTGTTGGCGAAAAGGACAGGACTGGCTTGAGTCACACACACCGCACCTTTGCAGTACTTCCGGATACAACAGGAAACGACAACAGCAGAGGATACTAGCATGATTTCTCGTGCAAGAGCTGGCACATTTTCCTAGCTCCTTGTTCACAGGATTACGTGTGAACAAAACTCAAGTGTGCACATAGATCGAAGGAAGCCGCGTCAAGGCCTTTTAATTAAAACACAAGCTTGAACAGCACCCAAAATAATTAAATAATTACCTAACACTGGCCAGGTTCTCAAATTCAACACACCCCAGTACAGTCTTTTATTCCTTCACTTCATCACTTACAATATTTGCATTACTCCCTGCTTCCTATTTTTACGCCATCAAACTCAAAGCTGAAGTACAGAACCCTACTGCGCAACCAACTATCCTGCAACAGAGAACCCCTTTCAAGGCAAAGCTTGCAAAAAGCCGGAGAGTCCCGTAATCTCTGTCAGCATCGACTTCCTGCTGGCCACAAAACACTAATTGGCAAAACAAAATCCCAAAGCGGAGCGCACTAATCGGGTGCCTCTTAAGGCTTCCGCTGACGAAGGAAAGGTTTGAAGAGCGAAACCACAGAGGCCCGTTCTGTGAACCCTTAAAGAGAAACGGGGAGCCTTTGGAGCCGGGGTTTCAAAATCCGTTTCTCCAAGCTTCTTCGTTACCCTCATTATACTTTTCCAAACGTGTAAAAAGGAATAACCTGTGCAAGCCATGCCCGGAATGCGCTGCACTTAGGAACCCACACAGCACAGCATGCCTTCATACGGTAGTGCGAGCCATGCCCGGAATGCGCTGCCCTTAGGAACCCACACAGCACAGCATGCCTTCACACAGTCATGCACAGACTACACACGGTTCTCCGTGTCCAGCTATCACTTACACTCCCCTACATATGTAACGCGTCCGGAAACAAAGTGAATTACTCTAAAGCCGAGTTAGGTTTAAACAAGCATTTGCAAAGCAATAGGTCTCGCGTGTACGCGAGTTTGAGCTATTGGCATTGAAAATGACAATGCCTTTTATTTATGTTTTGATTTTTTAAACATAAATAAAAGGCTTTTTCATTTACAATGCCAATAGCTTAAAGTCGCCTAAATGCGAGACCTATTGCATTGCAAATGCTTGTTTTTGTATGCACTGCCAAAAATTATATGTCGAGGCCTGGCACACGCTCTGATCTCCGACTCCAAGAATTAAGGGCAAAGCGTTGTGGCTCGGGATATATATTTTCAAGGTCAAGCTTCCTTGTTTCCAGCAGATCATGATTTGGCAATTCGAATCAGCTTTCTGCATGCAGGAATCGGGAGGCGGGAGACTAGCCTTGTAATCAATCGAAGGTCTCCCATCTGAATCGGGAGGGTTGGCATGTATGCATTCCTTCCAGATCAGCATCCTGAAAGTGCTGCTGCTGTCACTTGGAGATCTGCTGTTTGAGTTGATTCGTTGGTTTACCACTTATTGAGAGTACCTGTAACCATTGGTATTAGTGGCAACCCAGCTACAGCCTAAGTAACTATGCACTACACAGGCGCCAACCTCTTTGCAAAGATTTTCAATGTGTGCGCACCAGGCACTGTGCAATCCCAGCCTCTTGAGGGTCGTCAATGCCCCCTTATCTCATTAAGCTGCTCCCATAAATAGACCTAGGTTCCTATCCTAATTGATTACACTGTTTGTAGAAATAAATCATAAGGTGGTTTTTGCAGTATACAAATAGGGCTGCCACCTGGCCGGTTTTATACAGGCATGACCGGCACTTTAATGTTCCAGCGGATACAAATTAGAAAAAAGCACCTAAAGCTGGTATTTCTTCCCTTATCAGTACATAATTTATACAGTAAATGTAAGAAGAGAACTCTTTACATTGTGTTCTAATGCTGCCCTAATGGCTCCCAGCTGTTAATTAAAGCAAACAAATACAGAAAGACCATACTTAAAAAGTTCTACTAAAAAATTCATGCCCTGGCGTTTGCAAAATGTTTACACATAAATTAAGGTATTTTTCTCTGAGAAAGGGGCAACTCTATATACAAAAGGGCGCACGGGAAGGAAACGAAAAATAAATGTTATCTCAATTATTTGTGCAGCTCAGTGCGGCTGCAGCATCGAGGTGCGATTCGTACTGCATCAGCTGCACAACCTGTTCCTCCCTGCTGCAGGCAGTTCCCCCACAGCCACAGGCCACGTGACCTCGTTCCCCCTCGCCGGTGCTGCCTGTGCAGCAGCAGAACCTGTGGTCTTCCTGCACGCCTGCTCCCGTTTCCGTGCCTCGCAGGCAGAGCGGCTTCCTGGCGGCCTTCCTCCCCGGCTTCTTGGTGCGCACATTAACAGCTGCCTGCATTCTTTCTAAATTAGGAACATTCCTGAAGAGAAGCGGGGAGCGCTGCCATTACACTGCTCTTGTGACTAGCCTTAATGTGGAAAACCGAGCAGCGCGAGATTTATGGCACCGATGAGGTAGACAAGACATAAGCCATGCGCGGCGCGTGGATGTTGTGAGGGCTGGAGGGAGGGGGGCCCCCGGAAGAGAGCTCAGGAGCCGAGGCTCTGCAAGTTTAAAGTGAAATCGCTTTTTATGTTGCTTGCTCGGATGCCTTTACAACGTGACTAGATTTACTGCAGACTCTACAACAGGGGCGTAGCTTGGGGAGGGGGTTTGGGGGTGTGACACCACCCAAATAAATGCATGCTCGGCATGGTAGTTTGGTCTGTGACTGTGTTGGAGTTTCTCAGCACCCAGAATGCAAGACAATACACAGTGGCCTTTAGTGTCAGACAGAAGCGCGCGCCAGAGAGAAAGTCAGAGATATACATCTATCTGTTGCTGCCTGATTTTCAAAATGTTAAACTAGATAACCAGTAATTAGTACCGGCTTCCCCACTTGTCCAAATTGTGATCAGGGCTGGCTCTAGGGTGGTGCGACCGGTGCCACCGCACCGGGTGCTGACTTGAGGTGGGGGGCGCCATGCTTCCAAGAATATCATTTTAAAAGCACCTGATTTGGTGTTCCTTGCCTCCAGCAATTTTCAGCCATCAATAAAAATGTCAAGATAACTCAGGTGATTAATGATCTTCCTGGAGAGAAGGAGCTTTGTCTAGTGTAAGGTTTGACTCATGGTAAGGGAGTGCAGTGGGTTAATATGCCTGCTGCAAAAAACGTGTACATTATTATATATTAGAGCGTTAGGATTTTTGCCTAGTCTTTCATTATCCTAACATTGCAAAAAGGGTTAATTTGGATAGAAATCAATTATTATTATTAAAGAGATCCCCTAACAATGGGGTTACGTTTTAAATTCTGAATTTGTGATTTCCAGACCAAGGACTCAAACTATACATGCTACCGGTGTGGATGACGTGACTCCTACACTTTGTAGTCCTCTGTATTTTGTAACATTTTCTATACACTGATTTACACACGTATGATTGTCTCTGTTTATGACATTTAGGCCCGTACCGCCTTTCCGACGTTCCCTTCCAGTAAATCCGTTCGGTCATGAAATTAAGAGATCATCTGCATTAAGGGCGATGTGGTGGGTGTGCCCACCGACCTCCATGCCCGACAGATGTGAAAGCAACTTCATATACATTTGCACCTCAGTACTAACATTCACCCAAACTGGTTTTAGGTTTCCACAGATACTCCATCTCTTATCTATGTGACGTAGATTCTTATAATACACAGAGGAACATTACTTTTTTTTTAAATCAAACACAAGAGAGGATTTTGTACAGCTCCCACCGGGGACTCACCTATTTGATAGTGGTTTGATATGTGATAATGACCAAAAATGGGGCTCAATGACATCAAATCGCTCAACACCACACTACAAAAAACCCAAACATGGCTAGCCGAAAACCATTTGAAACTAAACTCCCTCAAAACGGAATTCCTCTTAATCGCTCCCGCAAAAAAAACTCCCCCCATCCTGGATTGGCTGAAGCACTTAACAGCTCTCAAAGGACAACCTCTCATCGTCGACTCAGCGAAATCGCTAGGTGTAACGCTTGACAGCAACCTAAAGATGCAGAAGCATATCAGCGCCTCCACAAAAGGAGCTAACTTCCACTTGAAGACCTTGCGAAAACTGAAACCCTTTCTGCCAGCCTACGATTTCAAACAAGCAGTACAAGCCCTAGTAATCCCTAGAGTCGAATATGGGGCGGTAACCTTATGCGGCCTACCAAGGTCTTCGACAGCCCCACTTAGAGCCACTATCAACTCAGCTGCGAGACTCATTACGGGCTCAAAGAGAAACTCTCACATATCCCCTGACCTGAGAGCTCTCAACTGGCTACCGTTTGAAGCTAGAATTCATCTGAAAATCGCTTGTGTGACGCACAAGGCCCTACACCACAACTCCCCGCACTACCTAGCTCAGAAATTGGTGCTCTCTGCGGGCATCAGAGCCTCCAGGAGTGCCAAGACTCTTCTTCTAAAACCACAACGATTCGCCAAGAAAAAAACCTATAACCGATCCTTCTCTGGTATGGCTCCTAGGATCTGGAACGCTTTGCCCATTGAAACAAGAATGAACCCGTCCACTACCTCCTTCAAAAAGAAGTGAAAGCGATCCTCATGGCTAAATTCACGTGATCTCTCTGTCCTTTTACTGCATATTATTATTAGTTCTGTGTTTATGCTCCATAGTTGTCCTTTTGTTTTCACGCTAGTTTATTGATACGTGTATAAGCTGCTTATAGCTGTTTCACCCTTATCTTTGTGTGCTATATTGTGTTTTCTACATATGACTTGTAAAGCGCTCTGATACTCGCAAGGGTCTTGTTCGCGCTATATAAAACCTTCAAAATAAATAAAATAAAAAATAAATGACAAAGCATTTGACTGGGATCACAAAATTTGGTTAAGGAGGGAGGCCAGAATATAGCCCAGATTCTCCAGTTTTACACTGTGCAATTCAGTCACCAGATGGGTATCTGGGTATCTGATTGTCTCTGTGTAATGTGTGTGTGATATAAAGTGCTCTGACACATCACACTAGTATGAGTGGCGCTATAAAACTAAATGAATCTGAGAGAGAATGGTTATGGAGACTTTAGGGGCACTGTTAAATGGTGGTAGTCAGGGAATCCGTGGCGGAGGTGGTCATTGGGGGTGCCAACAAACCTTGTTGCACAGGGTGCCACCAGTGCTAAAGCCGGCCCTGATTGTGATTCTAAACATTTGATTTCACAGAGCTTCGTTTTTCTTTATTTTTACACATGAGACTGTTCAGAGACCATTTTTAAATACCTGAGGTCAGGATGTGCACTTTACAAGCACTTATCATGTTTAATAAACTATAATGTTGCTCCATCTATAAAAAGAATCTAGGCCATGTTTATGGTGTATATGACTACTGATATGCCGCTTAGAAACATTAATGCCCCCAAAAGGACATATGTTATAAACACAGTGGTCCCTAACAAGGACAATGAGAGCAAGGTAATGAATATAGACTTAGAATCAGATCTATATTGTACTGTCCAGCCGGACAGGATCAATTTTAATATTTCAAATGCGTTGAAACCAATAAAGTGGGAACACAATCTTGCATCCGGCAAGATACGAACAAAATAAAAAAAAGGGCTCAGGCAAAGCTTAATGCTTGGGCATAATACACTGGTTCGGCAAGCATAAATGTAGAGAGACACCATTACACATGAGCAATAATGAGTACAATTGCGTTAAGGTGTCAAAGAGTCGACGACGTTTCAATCCCATGGAAAAGAATGTGGGCTCATCATCAGGACATTGGATTACATGCCTGAGTAAATGCCATCTGCAATTAAGGTAAACTGCAGTGGGGTCGGGGATGCGGACGGGCTAGCCAGCTCGTCGATCCGATTAGAAGGTGGCAAATGCAGGGAGTTGCGTGCGAAGATAATCGTGAAGAGATCCGATTGATTGGTGGCAACTGCGGTGGGTTGCCTGCGACAATGCGCGGTTTGTGAACCGGAGGCAATGCAGGGCATAGGAATGGAGATGCCTTTGTGTAGACCGCGGCAGCGTGTCCAAAGGACATATGCCACAAGTGAACTAACTTCATTTTAAAGCCACTTTTAATAAAGGTCTGTCAATGCACTGATATAATCTGATGTACTAAGGTGAAATATTTCCACATGTTAAAGCAATACACTTTTTTGGATTTTGAAGAGACTATCTTTTTTTTAAATTGTTGGTTGCATGATATAAATGTTAAATGTTTTCAGGGCTTATCCCGTGCGTGGACTATTAGAGCCAATCCTGACTCACAGCTTGCCTCATCTTGCCCTATTAGTTTGCGGGTGCACCCACCTCTATTTGCAAATTGGGCTTAGTACAAGAAGCCATCTGTCACTTGATAAAATGATTTGTAAAAGGTGAGGACTCGAAACATGGAGCCTGACCTACATACAACTATTTGACAACTCTACCATAAAGGCCCCTCATAGCAGAGACGAAGAAGTGTGTATGCAGGGAAAATACATTTAACATATGTGATCCCATAGTTGGGACTCCAGGCCATTGTGTTGTACGTAAATGTAATCATGAGTTCCCAGGGAGAATTACTATACCCAGTTGGGACGGGCACAGGCTTAGCATCAGGAGGCATGGGAGCAATATCTAGGGTGTGACACCCTCCAAATGCGTTCTTGGCTTCATAGTTGAGTCTGGGGTCTCTGAGTCGTGTTTGCTATGTCTGTGTCCGTTTTTATTTCGTTGAAAGCTTTTAACTTATTCATTTTCTTCAGCGTAAATTTAAATGTGTATTATAGACTGGTTATTAAAAGAAAATAGTAACTGCACCAATGGAAGTACTCATTGAATGGGTGCAAATTTACTACTTTTTTTAAAGCTGCACCAGTCGCAGGTTTCCATTCATACCACTGCCAATCAAACACTTAAAAGCTGAGGGGAGGAATGCTTGTAAATAGCCTAACCAGTTGCAATCGCTCGGGGTAGCATTCCTACCTATTATTTTTCGCCCACTGTGTCACTCTAGACCAGGGGTCTCCAATGGGTCAATCGCGAGCTACTGGTAGCTCACCGAGAGCCTGTGAGTATCTTGCGCTGGTAGCATCTCAATTTAGTAGCCCATTGACATCGTTAAAATACTTAGACCTTTTTTTAGGTGACGTAGCCTGCCCTCACCCAAACCAGCTGCTTAGATTGGCTTACTGAGCTTAGCTGGGGCGGGCCGAAGAGGATGACGTTTGGTCTCCCCTGCGCATCTACGTCGCTGCACCACCTGCCTTTCACATCCTAGCACCACACTTTTCATCCTGTGTGACGAATGCCTAAGGAGCCTACTCTGGCCTGATCAGCTCCATTGACTCGTAGTGATCCCCTGTCCCGGCCTAATAGTTGTATAGGCAAGGCGACTCAGTGCATATAAAACCATAAATAAAAAAAACTGAGTGAAACACAGTCTTATTTTAATGATTAAAATAAGGCAGAGTTTCACTCCGTTTTAAAAAAAAATCGTTTTATGTGCTGTGGACTTCTGCTGAGCTCAGATAGATGCTGCTATTATTTATTTTAAGGTTAAATCATTTTATTATCGGATCGGTGATGCATGATACACAGCCAGCTGCCTACATCCTAAAGGCCGGCAGGGCGTAAAGTTGTACCTTGTACACAGCGTGTTTGCCACAACCCGGAGGCCGGCGCGTGACCATGTAGTGCGTGACTGCAAGAAGCTTCCGTCTTCCGGTTTTCCCCCCTGCGATCCCTTAACAAAATTATAAACTACTAAATCTACCCCAACTAACCCCCCCCCCTACCCTCGAACCGATGTGCTACCTAAGTCGTGTGGGATGTCAGTCCTCCAGCATCCACCCTTCTTTATAGTGGGTCTTTGATCCGGAAAGGGATGTGGACCCCCATGTCTTCCCTTGGTGTCCAACGTGGTCACCTTCTGCCGTGCGAGATAGCCTCTGGTAGGATCGCTGCCTGTATCTCGCTCTTACCGCTGGTCCGTGCTTGTACCATCTAGTGAGTCAGTGAGTCTGAGTATTCGAAGATATCTAGGACAAGTGAGTTCATTCATTGTGGTGGAAAGGAGTGATAGGAGGGGTTTCCAGGTTGTGCGGAACGAGTCGGAGGAACCCGTCAGGGTAGCCTGGATTCGCTCCATTCCCACCGTGTACCAGAGTTTATGTAGCCACCCTGTATGTGTCGGCCTGTTCTGTTTCCCCCATAGTGACAGTATGTGCTGGACTGCAGCTCCCATTGCCAATCCCATTTGTTTCCCCTAATTGATTTCAGTGGGAAGGTGAGTGCATTCGGTAGCCCTAGTATGGTGTATGCAGGGAAACGGGGTATTTCGGTCTCCAGGTGTTGATCTATGTCGTCTAGGACCGCGCGCCAATAGTCCGTCAGTTCCGGGCAGTCCCATAGGAGATGCGTCAGGGTCCCCTCTGCGTCACACCCCTCCAACATGTCGGGCTCCTGTCTGGGTTTCCTCTATGGAGTCTAGCCGGTGTTAAGTACCAGTAGGTAGTGACTTTGATTGCCGTTTCTCGGCCTGCCGTATTACGGGCTGTGTGAGTGGCCCTATAGGATATGTCAGTCCACTCCTTTTCGGTCAGAGCTCTCCCGATCTCACGTTCCCAGCGTTTCTGTCCTGCTGAGGGGGCGAAAGGAGCTTGGTCTCGTAGCATGCGGTACAAGTCTGAGATCAATCGTTTGTCAGAAGTTCTGGTTAGTAGCCACCGTTCGTATGGGGTGAGTTTCCTGCTAACCTTCGGTCGGGTCTCTGGCTGGAGAAGCCAGTGGCGGAGCTGGAAATATTGGTAACGCGGTGGGGCTGTGATCGCGTACCACTGTTTCACCTCCGTATATGAAAGGAACCCCTTCACGCCAAACATGTGCTCTGCCGATCTACAGTCAGTGGCCTTCCATTGCGCGAATGCTCCCGTTTCCAGGCCCGGTGGGAACTCCGGGTTGTCGAAGAGGGGTGACATGGGCGAGGGGAAGGAGGTGAACCCCCTCCGCACCGCCACCGAGTCCCACACCCGCAGCAGGGTTTGCGTGACCGGGGAGCCCTTCAGGTTCGGTGGTCTGTCCGTTCTCCGCAGGAAAGGGACCTTCCAGAGGGATAATTTAGCCAGAGCCCGATCCTGGAACAACCAACGTTTTTCGGACTCAGGCCTAGGCCATTCCACTAGATAGCGGAGTTGGGTCGCTTTAAAATAGTCCAGGAAATTGGGAATGCCCAGCCCCCCGGCATCCGCCGGTTTGTGGGTAAGGTCCCTGCGCATACGGGGTCGTGCCCCTCCCCAGATAAAATGTCGAGCCGCCGTCTGCAGCTTGTGGAGGGTACCTGCGGGCGGCCATATCGGAATGGTTTGGAATAGATACAGGGCCTTAGGCAATATGTTCATTTTGACTGCCGCTATACGCCCCAGAAGCGATAGTTGTTGTTTCTGCCAGCGATGGAGTGTCTGTTGTGTTTGGGAGAGAAGCTTTGTGTAGTTCATAACCACCGTGTCTGTCACCGTCGGGGTGAGCTCGATCCCCAGGTAAGTAACTGTCTCTTGGACCCGTAGGTCACCCCACCCGATTCGGTCCTCGATCCGCGAGGCGACACAACGCCCCAGGGGCAATACCGTCGATTTCCCGGTGTTCACCCGGAAACCAGACACCCGGCCAAAGGCTGCCAGCTCCCGCAAAAAGGCCGGGATCGAGCTCTCTGGGTGGGCTAGGGTGGCCATAAGGTCATCTGCGTATAGGCTTATCTTGTGTTGCTCTCTGCCGAACGGGATGCCCACGATCTCGGGGTTGTCTCGCACCCGCTGAGCAAGGGATTCAACGTAGAGCGCGAAGAGAAGGGGTGAGAGGGGACAGCCCTGGCGGGTCCCCCGTCGGATACCGAACGATCGAGAACTCTGGCCATTCACCCGTATTACCGCAGTAGGGCCCTCATAACAGCTTGCCACCCAGGCCCTGAATCGGCCTCCCATCCCGAAGTGAGTTAGTGTGGCCCCTAAAAAGTCCCAGCTCACTCGGTCGAACGCTTTTTCGGCGTCGATCGATACCAGGGCCGCACCTAGTTGTGCGCGGTGGCTTTTGTCAATCAGGTGAAACAATCTCTTTGTGTGGTCGCTACTCTGCCGGTTATGTATGAAGCCGCATTGATCGGGGTCGATAATACCTGGCATCCTTGGCCCCAACCGCGCCGCTAGGACCCCCGTGAACAATTTAAGATCCAGGTTAAGCAGAGAGATCGGGCGATATGATCCACAGAGAGTCGCGTCTTTTCCTGGTTTTGGTATTACCACTATGTCAGCGGCCAACATATCGGTAGGGATAGACCCTGGCCCCTGAAAGGAATTGAAGAGGCGTGTGAGAATGGGGGCTAATTGTGGGCAAAAAGATTTGTAAAAACCTGATGAGAATCCGTCTGGACCCGGTGATTTTAGGGGTTTAAGCCTCGAGATAGCTCCGATCACCTCCTCCACCCGGATGGGGGCGTCCAGCGCCTCCCTATCTATCGCGCTTAGCTTGGTGGTGGCCGCTTCTCGTAGATATCTCTCCGCCTCTCCCGGCATTGGGGGATCTGCGTCGTATAGCTTTGCGTAGAAGTCACGAAAGGCATCTGCTATGTCTTCGTCTCTTGTTACTGGTTCCCCTGAGTCATTGTGAAGCTCTTTTACCTTTGTGCGCTCCTCCCTGGCTCTGAGTGCGCTTGCCAGTAGTCGGCCCGTCTTGTCCCCCCGCGTAATATGTGTGCTTTAGCCTTAGAGCCGCGTATTCTGCCCTGTCTAGGTCCAAGGCTGCCAATTGTGCCCGTAGGGTCTTTAGCTGACGCCAGACCCGCGGTGCTCCCGTGCGACTATGTATGCGTTCAAGTTCCGCCGTCTGGGTGGTCAGTTGTGTCCTCACCTCTTTACGCTCTCTAGTCTCCGCCGCCGAGATCGCAATTAGTTCCCCTCTCAATGTCGCTTTAAGGGCGCCCCAGAGCGCTGTGATGGGGGTGCCCGGCAAGTCATTAAGTTCTAGG
Organism: Calotriton arnoldi; assembly: GCA_963921515.1. NCBI lineage: Eukaryota > Metazoa > Chordata > Amphibia > Caudata > Salamandridae > Calotriton > Calotriton arnoldi. The sequence goes on along the minus strand of CAWUFW010000591.1, from coordinate 2,191,554 downwards.
TAATCGGTTATCCGTTTGTGCAGTTGTGTTAGTACTCCTGACCTTTGGAGTAGGCTCTCTTTCAAGCGCCATCTCCCAGGGGGTTTCCTATTGGGGGGCACTGTCATAGCCAACAGCACGGCGTCATGGTCTGATAGGGCTGCCGGTGTAATTGTTATTGTATCTACCTTCTGTAACACCTCTCTCGTTCCTATAAAGTGGTCTAGGCGTGCATAAGTGCGGTGGGCGTGTGAGTAATAAGAAAATTGCGTAGCGTTGGGATGGGTCACCCTCCAGAGATCCTCCAGTCCCCTCTCCGCTAGCCACTCCTTCCCAGCCGCAGTTAGGGCCCCCGTGTGACCGTATCTCTGCCCGGATCTGTCCATGTTATTGTCCATGACTAGATTCAAGTCGCCCCCCACCAAGATCTGTCTCCCCGTAGTTTTCAATACCTCCGAGAATGCAGTTTGGAGGAATTGTTCTTGCCCCGTGTTTGGGGCATAGAGAGATCCTACCACTAGCGGCGTACCCCCTACCCATACAGTGTATGCCAGAAGGCGTCCCTTAATCTCAGCCACTTTGTCACCTAACGTACCCGGGAAGTTCCTGCTAATCAATAGAGCCACCCCCGCTGTTTTGGTCGGATTAGAGGAGTAAAATTGATGTGGGAAGCTGCGTGATTTCATGCGCGACCAGTCTCGAGGGAGAAGGTGGGTTTCTTGTAAGAGGCATATGGACGCCCCGAGTTCTCCAGGTAGGACAAGAAGGCTCTCCTTTTAATGGGGTTGTTTAACCCCTTAACATTCAGTGTGATAATCTGTAACGTGGACGATGCCATGGGATCAAGAGATTCTCGCTATAGGTGTCTGCATTGTGGCTAGGTGGGGGTCCCCAGGGGGCCCCTGGGGTAGTAGCACATCGGTTCCCCCAGCCCTCCCCCGCTTCTTCCCCAAACCGTCCCCAACAAGCAATCCCCTCCCCCTTCCCCCCATCCCCTTCATGAAGTCCCCTGTCTCTTGTAACCCAGTATCCTCCGTCGCCCCCTCCCACCTCCCTAACCCCAACTGTGTGAACCCCTGTGTTTACCATTGTCCGACACCCTTTACCCTTCGGCATGAGCATCTGGAGTCTGTGAAGTTGGGACGGTCGTGTGGCTCAAGTGGCTCGGCTCCCCGCCCCCCGCCCCTCCATCGCTCAACGGAAAGTGCGTATTTTGCCCCCTTTTACTGATGTGTGTCTGCTGTTTAAAGCGATGGAGAAGTGTCTTTTGTCACTGCCGCTACGGCCGCCTGCCGCTCTTGGGACATGGTTTCAAGGTCTGGTTTCTGAGAAGGGGCAGGACCAGTCCTTCGTCGTATCAGCTGCCATCCGGTTGTCGAGGATCTGCCAGGCCGTACAGGGGGTGGGCTCGGACTCTCATGGGCTATGCCCAGGATCTCGCAAGTCTCTTTGAGAGAGCGTAGCTGCTGTAGGCGTCCGTTCCATTTAAAGATCAGCCTAAACGGGTGACCCCAGGAGTACGCTACCCCTTTCTCCCTGAGATGGGCCGTCACATTTTTGAACTCTCTCCTTCTCTGCAGGGTGATAGCTGCCAGGTCTTGGTACAAAGCTATTGAGTGGCCTTTGTATGTGAGGGGCTGTTTGCTCCTAGCTTCCCGAAGAATTCGTTCTTTGAGGGGATAATCTGAAAGAAAAGCGAGCATGTCCGCCGGCGGCGCTGGGGCCCGGCGGGGCGGGCCCACCCTGTGTGCCCTGTCAATGCGGATATCAAAGTCTTGGACCTCGCCCAGAACGTCCCTGAAGAGTTCCCTCAAGTATCCTGCCACATCGCCATTTTCCTCCTGGGTCGGAACGCCCCGGACGCGTATGTTGTTGCGTCGGGACCTGTTTTCTAGATCCTCTGTGTGAGTTTGAAGATCCACTTGTTGATCCTGTAGGCGTAGTATTTCTTGTTGAAGTTGTTCCAGTTCTTCCCCCCTGGCGGTCTCTCGATCTTCAATGGAGGCCACCCTTTCCCCTATCTCATCTACATCCCTACGGATTTCTCGCACCTCACTTGTGACATCCTGTTTCAGCGTTTGGAAGTCGTCTCTGAGGACGTTAAAGAGGGTTTCCAGGAAAGTCCTGGTGATAGGGAGGTCGCCTTCTTCTGCTGATTCTTGTGTATGGGGGGGGGGGTCAATGCCCTACCTCCGCGATCCTCGGGAAGGGAGCCCTTGGTCAACATGTCCTTGATGCTTCGGTCCCCTTTTGTGCGTGAAGAACGCATCGTGAGAGTCAGTTGGGGTGTGCGAATGTCTCCTGAGCGTGTACCCCAGCCACCAGGGCAATTGTGTTGGCCGGCGCTTCCTCCACCTGGTCACTTGTTCGTGTCCCTAATTCTCTCAGTTGGTGTGGTCGGGTGGCTCCTGTTATCTGCTCCTGGTGCCGGTACCTGTTTTCTGCGTGTGGTGGCGGGTGTCTCGCCCAGGGTCTCCTAGTAGCCTCCCGGTCGGTCAGTCGGGGCCACCGCCTTCCTCCCCGGGCTCCAACCAGGTGCCCCCGGCGTGCTTTGCCCCCAGGCGTGGGTCCGGGGGTGGCCGGGTTGATGCTGGCCCTTGCCGCGTCTACCAGGACTCGTCGTCTCGCCGCCTACACTGGGGGACCTCACCCGTGTCTGCAGGGCCCCTCCCCTTGATGCGGCTTTCGCCTCTCAATTCCGGGTGTCTGCCGTTCCCTTTCTCCTTTGGGGCCCAGCCGGTGGATAGGCCGCAGTTCTGGGTCCTCCCCGCGGGTCGCCGCTGTCCGCTTCTGAGGGCCTCAACTCCCTTCCGTGGATCAGGCTGCTAACCCCCGTCGGGTGTCTCGCTCAGGGTCTCCTAGTAGCCTCCCGGTCGGTCAGTTGGAGCCGCCGCCCTCCCTTCCGGGCTCCAACCAGGTGCCCCCGGCGTGCTTTGCCCTCAAGCGTGGGACCGGGGGTGGCCGGCTCTTGCCGCGTCTACCAAGACTCGTCGTCTCGCCGCCCACACTGGGGGACCTCACCCGTGTCTGCGGGGCCCCTCCTCTCGCTGCGGCCTTCGCCTCTTCGTTCCGGGTGTCTTCAGCTGGTGGATAGGCCGCAGTTCTGGGTCTTCCCCATGGATCGCCGCTGTCCGCTAAGGGCCACAACTCCCTTCCGTAGTTCAGGCTGCTAACCCCCGTTGGAGTCAGTGCTGGGGAATGGGGCCCACTCGATCTCTGCTAGGGCCCACTGTTCCCGCTGGGCGCCACCCCCTCTCCACCTCAGCTACCCTGTGCTTCGGGGCTCTTGCTGCGACACCTGATCCGTGTCAGGTGGCAAACGTACTCTCAGGCTGCAGGCTCATGTGCGTGCTCCGGGTAGGCTCTCCTTTGTGGCCCTCCAGCTATGTCTCCCTGGCGGGGCACCACTTTGCACTTTCCCGGTGCCACTCACTGCCGCTCGGCACCGGCGCTGCCTTTGTAGGCCCTAGCCTCAGTCCCAGGCCGCAGGCTCGAGCGCAGGGAGGGGGGGCCCCCCCTGTCTCCCGGGGGCACTCCTACCTGCGTCGGGCGCTGCCCGTGTCTCCACTCGCCTGTCGTCTTCGCTGGGGCCCCGGGCCCTCAGTCAGCTCCGGTCACCTGTCTGGTCTCAGGGCCGCAGGGACGCCCCCATGCGCTGGGCACTCCCCTCGGGCCGGGGCCTGCGGTAATTACCCTGCAGCCGCGGCGTCCCGACTCGGAGCCCCCGCGCCCGGCTCTGGACGCCGCAGGGCTCAGCACCGCACCTTTACTCCGGCGCTGTTCGCAGAAGGCCCCAAGGCCCAGGCTCAGCCCCCGGGCTCGGCCGCGGAGGCCGTCCGCAGCTATTCTCGTTCACCACGTCTCGGTGCCGGGGAACCATTGCTCCGACCGCCGTCTCCTGTTGCGGCACTGTCAGCGTGCTGGATTCCGCTTCCAGACACAAGGAGCCCCACTGCCGCCTCACCGGTCCTCTCTCCGGACTGCAGTTGTCCGCGTTACAGGCCGCACCGTTCCGTGAGCCTAATCCGGGTGCTCCGACAAGGCGTCCCCAGGCCTCCCGGGTCCGCGGTATTCTTCCGTCGACTGCACCCCTGATCCGGCTGATCCGCCGTATGTGTGTGTGGACAAGGGGGCAGATTGGCGTAATTTAAACTGGGGTTTTGGGTCTGGGAGCGGGGAGCCTCCGAGCTCTGCGTCCGCTCAGGTCGCCATCTTGGCCACGCCCCCCTATTATTTATTTTAAAAGAATTTAAACGCTGCTTTATTTTAATGATTAAATGTAATAATTAAAATAAAGCAGTGTTTAAAACAAAATAGCATCTACTAGGCTCACTGTAGACCATGGGTACTCGCAAGCATTATCCCAGGGGCCACACAGTATGGTTTGTGGTGTCCCCTAGGGATGCATTGATGTCAGCAGGGTAGGAGTGGGTCTTTGCAGGGAACAGGGTAAGGTGGGCATAAGGGAAGCAAAGCATGCCCATGGTGTGGTTAGTGAGCCATAGAGGTATTTTGAGGGTTTCATTCCATACTGCCCTCTAAATTAAGCCATGCCTTCGCTGCTTTTGATAAATGAACCAACTGCGCTCTAACAGAGTTTCCACTGTTCATAATGTGAGAACCCACTGTGCTCTTACCTTGCATACACTGCTCTTGATGTGCTTTTACCGTGCATCTTCAGTTCCTAATATGAGAACCCACTCCCATGGTGCTCTTCCCATGCATACACTCTGCAGTTGATATGAGGACTCATTGGGCTATTTCTGTGCATACGCAGTGCCCTTAATGTGAGAACTCATTGTGTTGCATGTAATAGTATTGTATATAATGCTTACCATCCCTGATGAGTTGTTTAAGCACTTTAAGCTGGGCAGCATGCTGATACCCAACCCAAGGTTACTGGCTAATACAGTAGTTATTGGGATTAATCTTGTGCTCAAAATTCTGAACTGGGATTGCACAGTGCCTGGTGGGTGCCCTTTTCGAAGAGGTTGGCTCTCAGGGAGTAAAGCACCCGCTCCGGAGATCTGTATTTAACTTCCATGTCACTCATGACTAAACTGTATATGGTCTGTGAGCGATGAAAGCTCGTACTAGTCTGCAGTGCTTTACTGTTCTACTGGGAACGGGCGAATACTACTACTGCCTTTTGTGCCAGGGAGATGCTTGCTCTGCTACTGCCATGCTCTACCTGTTCTTTAAGGAAGAAAAGGTTCCTGTGATGCTGCCCGATTTGTACCCATCCTGTGATGGGGAAAGCTGGGGCAATCCTGCTTTGCTATTACCCTTGCCGTATCTGGCCACTTGCATGACATGCCCAGGCCAGTCAGAAGCTTTTGTGTGACTCGAAGGAAAAATTAATTGCAAGGGGGGCTGATCTGGCTGATGAGGGGTGTTACCCCGAAACCGGCTACAAGATGCTTGTTTCCGTTCCAAGGAAGACCTGGCATGGCAGTTCGGGCTGGACTGTTCCCATGAGGAACAGGGTCAAGACTGATTTGCATATGGCTGGGTCTGAACTGGGGTGGTGAAGTGAGCTAAAGAACGATGATGGATTAAACCCAGATCTGTGACTGGGGGTGTGTCTGAAAAGTTTCAGCGCTCCGTCCATCAACTCCATGTGTTAGCTGACCCAGAGACCCTGATTTAAATCCTAGATTTTCAGCTCGACCAAACTGCATGATGCTGGACAATTACTTTTCTTTGCTGTGTCTCCTTTTCCATATTATCAAATTTCAGAGCAACATTAAATATTTCAGCTCAGGGCACTGTATAAAAACCTCTCCTATATATGGTGTATTAGGTCACAATGTTGCTCTAAGTACAACAATAATAAAGTGCTTGTATAGGAGGCACAAGATAACTGATTTGCTTTGTGGGTCACTAATAAAATTGTCATAATTGGAGAAGGGGGAAAGAATGTGAAACCCATCCATGATCTGAATTGCAGAATGTCTAATCAGGAAATCTGGTTTTGATCCCAGCTACCCAGCTTGACAAAACTGTATGATCCTAGGCCATTTCTTTTCTTTACTGTGCCTTCTTTTTCAGGATCATCACTTTGAGAGCTCCTTGAAATAATTCAGTTTAGGGTGTGCACTGCACAAAAATCTCTATTGTATGTGGTTTAAAAGACTATACTATTGCCCATCTATAACAATAAAGGCTTAAATAGGAGAAAAAATACAACTCAATTTGTCTCTTGAGTCATTAATAAAATTGCAGGGGGTGAAGACTTGTGTTACATTAATTCTAATAAAGACCACCCAGTGTAGTAATATCATCTAGTCTGCAAAATACATATTTTTTAATTTAAAAGTTTGTACCTCAGCTATAACTAAAGCGGCAGTCAGCAGCACTTGCAGCAGGGTAGTGGTCCAGGTTGTGATAAGAGCTGTACTCCTTGCCTCTGCAGTGCTGCTTTTCCAAAGAGCATGGAACACAGGTGGGGCTGTAGATAATTCTCGGACCCGGCCGTCACCTCATCACTACCTCTGCCCTGTTACCTCTGGTAGCCAGGTGGAAGATGCATGAGTGTTGGGTGTGGACGCACCCATTCAGCTGCAAGCACGGCTTGTCATTGTGGGTACACACTGTTTCATAGTGCAGGCTATAATTACAGTGACCTGCACTGTGAAATATGCTGCACGCACTGATAGTCTCGCCAATAGTGTGTCGCGCGGCCTCTTCAAGGACTAGGGCCTGGGAAAATGTACCACTTCTGTCCCCTTCTCCTGACACTGGTGAACATTCTCTTTAAACAACGGACTGTTTCACAATTTTTAGGTCAAACCTGGGAAGCGCATGCGCTTATGTGGCATGCAGTAGTGGAGTATGGCTTTGAAGCCCCGCCCACTCTCCACCCATATTTTTAATTGGCTTGTGTCATTGTCTTTCGTAAACGCTAGCTTCCGAGTCGTTATTAGGCTTGTTAGTCCCTCCTTGGTACCCACTTGTCTGCATTTGTTACCTCCCATAACGACTGCACCTTTTACTGGTGTTGTTACATGGTCTGCTATATAAGTTGGTGAGCACTATTTTCTTTAATGCTCTTTCCCTATTCCACCCACGACATCACAGCACCCGCCTGCTTTTATTTTAATAGTAATGTTTTAATTCAAATTACAGCGAAGTCCGCTTTAACTATAGCAGCAGCGCTTATTTAATTTATTTAATTTACGGCACTGTCCGCTTTCACTTTAGCGGCTGCGCTTATTTAATATACGGCGCGGTCCGCTTTCACTTTAGCGGCCGCGCTACAGAAGCTTTTGAAATTAATAATTTTTTTAATCACTTGGGGTTAAAGCACCATACGTGCTTTCACTTTAATGTTGGCCGCAACCCTTTGTTTTAGATGCTGCTCACTATAACCTGAATACACGAACAGCGTCTAAAAAAGGGGGCGCGGCCAACATTAAAGTGCTATCACATTTGCGAGAGATTGAGCTCTTGGCATTAAAAAGAACAATGTGTTATATATATGTGTTGCTTTTAAAAACTCATAAATAAAAGGCATTGGCATTTACAATGCCAATAGCTTAAACGCTCGCAAATGGGAGACCTATTGCATTGAAAATGCTTGTTATTGTAAGATTCCTGTAGTCCTGAGATGAAGCCTGTCCCCATAGGGGCAATATTAGATCACTGAAACTCGTTGACTAAAAAGAGAAGCACGGTCTTTTGCTTGACTCTCATACTTTTAGATCTCTCTTCCACAGCGCATGGGTTGTTATGTTATGTTGTGCTGTGAGACTTATTGTTTACTATTCAGTGGGCTTACAACATGTCTACAGCATACCTTTAGTTGTTCATTGTTATTCTCATTTACAGTCTTTCGATTGCTTAGCTCCCGTAGGCTTTCCTTCCTTTCTTGTATTAGCTGCTCCCTGGAGCATAGGCCAAGTACATGTGTTCTTCCTCATCTTTTTTCTTCCACATCTTTTTGCAACACACTATGTTTTTTTACAAGCGTTTCGGTATTATTCCTGGACGGGCAAAGTGCTTTGCTACATTAAACACTGGTATTCAGCTTATTTATGTTGCTTTCACCCTAACGTCGTCTTTATATCCAATTTATTTTTTTGTGTTGAAATTGTTTATTAGCATTTAAGAAATATAATTCAACAAAAGTAAGAAAATACAGAAAAGTGCAATATGATAACATGAATTACATTGGGGTTAATGCATAATGAATTAAATATATGAATTCATAAAAATAAGGACCATATCTTATTTAAAATACAAGTAATACAATAATAAAATGTAAGAAGAATAAAGGAATTCAGTGGTGAATAAAACAATAAGTTATTTGATAGAACAACTCTAGAAATATATGGTGAAATAAAGAGTAAATTTAAAGCCAAAAGAACAAGAACGTGATATAAGGTGATGCATAAAATTGTAATCGATTATGTGGTATAAAAGCAGGAAATGTGAGTAGAAAAAAAAAGTAAAAGGATAATAAGGAGAGATGTCAAGCGGATAAAATATAAAAGAATAAAACGTGTAGTATATAAAACTATATAGGAGAAATAACCAAAGTTAAGAGGAAGAAAATGGAGGAAATTGGATGAAAGCGGATTTAATATATGTCCTCCGTGTTAGTATGCAAATCTATGGTATTAAAGGTGAGAAGAGGGGAAAAAAAAGAAGAAAACAGACGCGAGAGAAAGATAAGAGAGAACGAGTTATGGTACAGTGGAAACCACTATGGAGTGAGCGGAGTTGTCTATCACAGAGTGAGCATTCAATTGTAAAAAGGGGGCCCAGATTTGAGTAAATATTTGTGTCTGAACATGTAAAGCGTAGATAACTCTTTCATAAGAGGCAGTTTGAACCATAGACACCAACCAAGATTCCTGAGAGGGTGGAGTCGGGGATTTCCATTGCCGGAGTATGCATATTTTAGCTGTGGTTAAAGCGATATATAAAAGACGGCATTGTGGTTTGGAAAGGTGTGGTAAAGCTCGTAAATCATGCAAAAGAATGATTGCTGATGTTAACGGTAGGTCCAGAGGCAGAGTATGTTGTAAAACCTGACCTATGTAGGACCAATAGGACTGAATGATAGGACAAGAGCAGAGAATGTGGACTATGTCACAACCAGGAGCATCACATCTCCAACAATTAGTATGAGGAAGAAGTCCAGCTTTATGCAATTTTGATGGAGACCAATGCCAATAATGTAAAATTTTGAACAAGCAAAATTTCTGTCATGCTTCTCTGACCCCTCTGGTGAAAGCTTCCAGAAGAGCAAGCCAATCTTCATCAGTATATGTAAGTGAAAGGCGTGTTTGCCATTTGAGACGAAGAGCACATGATAGGGGTTGGGAAAATAGATGAAATGTGAATATTTTGTATAAACCAGAAATAATCCCTTTATGAGATCCCCAAGTATAGAGATAGGATATAACTGGTGAAGTTTGGAGAGACCATGGGCACGCCCCTAGAGCTTTGGTAAAACAGAGATGAAGTTGAGTATAATTCATGAATTGGTGCGATGGAAGACCAAATTCTTTAGACAATTGGGCAAAGGGTTTGAGTTCACCATCATGTAGAGTAGAAATACCCGCCTGTTTTCATTGGGGCCAAAAGATGGTTTTTCCCTTGACCCGTATGGCAGTATTATTCCATATTGGAGCTTTGATATGAATGCGTGGATTAGAACCTAAAAGGCGATGAGCTCTCTGCCATGTTTTACGCATTGCAGCCAATAGTGGATTGCGAGGGTCTTGGCGACTGGTACCTGTGGTATAAAAAACTGAGAGACCAGGTTCAGCGGATAGTAGATGACATTCTACATGCACCCATTGTGGTGTGTGAGAGTTATCTTGCAACATGTATATGGTTTGGGATAATTGTAATGCCAAATGGTAGTGTTCTATGGATGGGAGACTTTATATATCCACTTTAGTTACTTACACCCACAACTGTACTACTCTACACCACTCCACTCTATATAATTCTACTCTACGCAACTCTATGCCACTCCACTCAGTGCCACTCTGCAACACTCTACGCCACTCTATACCACGTTACTTACTCCACTCTACACAATTCTGCTCTATGCCACTCAATTTCACTCTACGCCACTCCATCCCACTCTACGCCACTCTGTACCAATCTGCTCCACGCCTCTCTACTCTACGCCACTTCACTTATTCCATGCCACTCTACGCTGCTCCACGCCATCCTATGTCATGCCACTCTAGCCCAGGCCACTCCACCCCACACCACTCTGCATCACTCTACTCCACCGCTTTCTACGCACTCTGCCCTATGCCAGTCTACTCTATGCCACTGTAGGAACGTGCCCCTTTTTGACATGGTCACCCCCACTTTTTGCCCGATATCTGATGCAATTTTGACAGAAGTGCACTGAGTTGCTGCTATCCAAGTCCCCAGTGCCAGGTCTCTTTCCCTAAATGGTACAATTGTTCCCCCAATTGGCAATACCTTTAGCACCCCCTGTACGTCTCTAATAAGTGGTATCCCAGGTACAGAGGGCAGGGAGGCTAAACAGGGTCACCAAGGGCTGCATCATGTATTGTTCCACCCTAAGTGACTCCTCAGCACCAACATACAAACTGCCATTGCAGGCTGCATGTCTTGGTGCAGATAAAAGTGAAAACACGACATGGCACACATCCCTGTGTGCCATGACTGCAGGCGCTGCATGCAGTATAGGTAAGGTTCCCCAACAGCAGGCCTTACAACCCTAAGGCAGAGGGCACTATACTACATGTGTGGAAATATCTGCATGAGCAGATATGCCCCTGTGTTGTTTAAGTCAATTCTTAGATATCACAAGTGAACAGGGAAGCCATTTTAAGTGCATGTGCTGGACACTGGTAAAAACAAGTTACCCAGCTACATGATGGCTTCACTGAAGTCTATGGTGTTTGGTATCAAACACCTTTTATTAATAAGCCCACACTGTTTCCAGTGTTGGATTTATTAATACATGCACCCAGAGGGCACCTTAGAGGTGCTCCCTGAAATCCTACCAGCCTCTAGTGTGCTGGCTGACTGGTGTCGACCAGCTTGCCACCACAGACAGGTTTCTGGCCTCCTTCAGGTGAGAGCCTACGCTCTCTAAGGGCAGAAACAATGCCTGCTCTGGCTGGAGGTGTTGTCTCCTCCATCAAGCAGGACGGCTAAGTAATCAGCATATCAAGGCAGGAGGCTTCAAAGGCCTCTGCCGCCTTTGATATGTGACCACGGCTTTCCCAGACAGGAGAATTGCCAACCCCCTGCCCTGGGCCCATTTGGCACCAGGACAGGCGTTAAATTAGATATGCAAGGAGGCTTGGTGCACTACCAGGCCAGTCACACCCATAAGGTGGGCTGCCTAATGTGCCCCTCTTTAGGAAAAGTCCTCCATCTTGGTGATGGCAGAATTAAGAACTCTGGGACAGGGTCATGCCCACTTCCCACAGGAAGTGGTCATATAGGGGGTATAGTGTCCCCAAAGGTAAGTAGCCCATTGGCTACCATCCTTCACCCCACTTAACGCCCCTAATTCTAGTATTTAGGGGAGCTCCTGGCACCAGGAAAGGAGATTCTGACGACCTAAAAAAAAGGACACTAAAGAGCTGCGCAGAGCAAGAACTGAGGAGCAGTAATTGACTTGGCGCCAACCCTACTGGCCAGCCAGCTGTCCCCGACAAATGCGCCACAGACGACTCGTCCTGCAGCTGCTCTGCCTCCAAAAGCCTGGGAGGACTGCCAGCCTTTCAAAGAGCAACCAGTATCTCCCGTGGAGTTGCGGAGCTACTTCCTTGCACCCTGCAGGCACCCAAGAAGCACCTTGAGGACTCCGGACCGCAAAACCCGATACTGGAAAGCACCACTGCATCCGTGCCCCCAAGCCCAAGTTTAAGCGCACCAACGAGGTCCTGAGACCCACCAGAGTCGAACCCCACCTTGGGTTTGCCCAGACTGGACTTCCAGTCTCTTTGTGCAGTCCCCCTCAACCGCAAGTGTCTCCTGCAGCACAGACCTGACGCCTAAAGTCACCACTGCCCCCAAGCCCTAACCCGAGGAGAAGTGGACCAACAGTGTCCCTATGTGCCGAACATCTCAAGGACCAAGCCCCCCTGTGTGTTCCCCCTAACTGGCCCCTCAGTCCCAGATTGCAGCCTCTTTTCCTCAGGACCGCCCACCGTTGAAATCAACGGGGCACCTAACCCCCAAAAGCACCTCTGCACCCGGATGCCCCAGAGACTACCGAGGTAACCTGTTGATGCTGCCTTGGGCCTTGCCACATACTTACCTTAACTCCAGAAGATTGGTCCTGTAAGTCGCTGCTAAGTACTCGTATGCAGTATTTGTGTTTTTCCCCATAGGATAACATTACCGCGCTAGAGACAATACAAGTGTATTTACCCGTTTACTTCAAAACTGCCATTCTAAAATGTTTTTATCCAATAACAAAGTTCTTGGTGTCAAAAATGATATGAAGTAATTTTTCTTTATTGGCGTGGATCTCCTTATTGAGTGTGTGTATCATTTATTGACTGTGTGTATGCAACAAATGTCTAAAACTTTTCCTTGATAAGTCAAAAAGAACACTTTGGGATTATTAAAGCAAGCCCCTGCCCACTCATAAGGGATACCTGGACTCTGTACACAATACTAAACAATGAGAGAGCAAGGGAAAAATGGGGTGCGTCCGTATCCCCGGTATAATGATATCTTAAACAGAAAGGACGAACCCTCAGTGTGGATGTGGTACAATCACTAATTACGTTAGTACATGGACCCACTAGGTTTGTCTAAAAGACCCCTCACACACCAACCTAGTTGGTGTCATGCTTCATCATTGGGGTCCCAACCGGGTGGCCGAATGCCGCCCGGTTGTGCTACAACGCCTGGTTACAGCGGAGCTGGTTGGTGTATATGTGAGATGTGATGTAAATTAAAAATATCTCTGAGAATCCTTGCCTGTAAACTTTTATTAGTGGCGGCTCAGGATATGGTTAAAAATAAGTGTGGTGCAACTAGAATCGGAAATTATTATCCCTAGTTGACTAAGTGTATGGTCAACATGTTTCAGCCCACAATGGGAATTACGTGGGGCTTTCTTCAGGACCGTGTGGTGAAAAAGTGAGTGGCAAAGTGAGTAGTGCCACGTGAAAAGAGTAAAATGGTACCTACACACGCGCTAAGGTGTGTGGACTAAGTGTCTCCCTACTTACGGACACTGAAAAAACCTGTGGGAGGAAAGAGACAGCACAAAACATATATTTGCATTATTATTAAGCAACATAAAATGCAATCTTACATCGGTACTATGGGCTGGTACATAGACCGACCCTGTGATTGTACGCATGGTTTAAATGTCGTGAAACATGCTGCATGCGAAGAGTGACAAGCAGCCTATATTGATCGCACCAGTCTTATAGATGCTATGAAGCTGTAGAGCTTACAGTGAGATCGAATAGCTACATTTGTTCTGGGTGGTGAACTAGACATAAATTGTCGGAAGTCGGCACCCTAGAACTGTGGATGATCCAAGGCCACCGTAAGTGGTGGTCATGTGGGGCACTGTGCAGAAAATATCTACAGTGGCGGTAGTGCCTATCAAGTGTGGGCACATGTAATCATGCGGTGCGTGCAGCAGTAGCATTTGACACTGATAATCACGCGGCGCGCTGAGGCTATAGTAAAAACAATTAAAAAGGAGAGCTTCTGCTAGCAACGCTATACATTGAGGCATAATTACACTATGTGTGAAATTGGGCAGCCGATCGGGACTCGGGAGGGGTCACATCCGATGACCGAATCTGGAGAAAAGAGAAATATGGAATGAGCACGAAAGCACAAGTGTGCTTAAATCCTGCTGTGGGAAAAGGAGAAAGTTACGCAACCTTACTTGGTATCGAGAAGGAACCTGTCTAAGAACCTAGTGCGGTATCCTTAAATAAATAGCTTCCTCCCTCCCGGGCTACACACCAGCCGGGATGACGGGATACCGCACTAGGTTATGGCTGTTTATTCCAGGAGTTTTGTACTTTTTGTGTGGTTGTCTGTTTATAGAAAGCATACAACAGTCTTTTAATGTATCTCCCTCACTGTTTAGTTTGTTAGCTACTTTTTTTTTGTTATGTTTTATTATATTCACAGAGCAAGCTCTTAAATTATACATATTTCCAAAACATTAAATCAACCCTTCCACCATACAAATAAAAAAATCCCTACTTCAGAAGCTACCTGTGTTGCACCTGTCCTGTATAAATATTATTTTTTTAAACTGTTTTTATTTTTACGAAAGCAGGTATTGTACATATCAGGGACGCATGAATAACTGCATGACATTGCAATGATACATAAAACTTGAAAAAAAAGACTGCATTAACATAAATATAAATGGGCCTACCGCCCATGTAGCTCTGTCAGGGCCATTATGTGTATTGATCATTATTACAAAGTAGTGAATTGCTGGGAAATACTAATCAAAAGCCAAATAATATAGGGTGAAAGAAGGGGGGCAGAGAAACCCAACTCCCCCTCTTCTCGAAGCCTCATCACGCAATACCAGGTGTGTCCTCTCCATCTCCCATCTCTAATCCGTAATGTTTCAGCCAGGGGGTGCAAATCTTATGAATGTTTTGGGGGCAACCTCGGGCCTGGTATGTCACCCTTTCTGCCACCATATAGAGGTCCGTGTGTATCTTCCATTCGGTGAGTGTGGGTGGATTCGGGGCTTCCCAGTCACGGGCTATGTCTCTCTTGGCCACTATCAGCCCTAAATTGCATAACAGGAGTTTGCTGCATGGTAAATCTACCTCAATAGTGATGCCCAACAGGACGTACTTGGGCTCCTTAATTAATTGCGCTCCCAATACTCTATTTAGTTCCCCCAATATCTGATTCCAATATGTTTGGATGTGGCTTCAGTCCCAGAGCGTATGAATATAATTACCTTGTTGTGTTTTACAGTGCAGGCAGTGTGGTGTTTCTGCTCTACTCATGGCATGCAAGCGTGCTCTATCAAAATATACTCTGTATAAGGCGTAGTCGCAGTTTAATGGCTACTTCCCTTGGTTTCATTAGGGCCGCCTTCCAGTCGATACCGTCCATTGGTCCCTTGGTGTTTTCCCATTTTGCCCTAAGAAGTCCCAACTTATCAGGGATATTATTCATTATTGTTTTGTAGGTCCATGAAATGGCTTTATCGGGGAGTTCTTCTTGCAATAATCTTGCAATAATCTGCCTTCTAAGGGTGCAAATTCTGGGATGTCCGTGATGTCTATCCCTGTCGCCCTCCATGCATGACGTAGCCGAAGATATGAATAGTTTTGGGTATCCCGTAGTTGGTATGTGCTTTTAAGTGTGTCGAAGGAGGCTAGATTCCCCCCTTTTACGATATTTAGGCTATTAATTTCTGGCAATCGCGATCCTTCCCAAAGGGGGGTCTCTTTTGTGGGCTTGTTATCCCACTTCATTTGCCTCTCTGCTCCTCTCCAGGCCTCTATTGTTAGTTGGGTGGCCCGCAATAGTCGGCGGGATCCTTTGCCCCCGTATAAATAATGAAGATGTGTATGGTGTCTGAATTGTAGGCGTTCCAAGGCGTATGTGGGATGATCGCCCCTTGCATGCCCCCACTCATTCACCACCACTAGGTGGGCTGCTCTATAATAGGACCTTATGTCAGGCAGTGCAAGTCCTCCATTATACTGGTTTCGCTGAAGTGTCTGTAGTGCCACTCTCGGATGGGCCCCATCCCAGAGAAGCGTGCGTAGGTCAGTGTTTATTGCTGTGAATATGGCCTCTGGTATCCGACTAGTATGTATTCTGCAATATATAGAGTATCTTCGGAAGCGTAATCCTTTTGTATAGGGCCGCTCTACCCATTATCATTAGTGGTAGCCGCCTCCATCTCTCAACGTCATCATCGGAGATGACCCGTCTAATGTTTTGGTTTAGGTTTACAGTGTCATTGGTGGTGACGTATAGGCCTAGATAGCGGAATACTTCCTGGGCTACTCGAAAACAACCTGGGAGTTCCTGCGAGTTCAGGGGGCCACCCACTGCATACAAACTAGATTTATCCCAATTGATACTATATCCTGCATGTCGGCCTCTGGCAGTGTCTTTTCTGGGTTAATAACATACATTAGGATGTCATCGGCATAGAGTGATATGCGCTCATCTCTAAGGGTCTCTCCATCGTCTCTGAAGCCTGTTATTCCCGGTGTGCCCTGATTGCGCAAGCCAGCGGTTCTAGTACCAATGCAAACAGCAGGGGGGATAGAGGGCAGCCCTGCCTAGTACCTCTCTGTATCGGGAAAATCATCAAAGTTGCCCCATTGACTCGGACTTTGGCCACTGGGTCAGTATATAAAAGTTCCTCCCAGGCTATAAAGACTGGGCCGAACCCAAACTTCGATAAGGTTTGTCGTAAGAATGGCCAGTGGACTGTATCAAAGGCCTTCTCGGCATCCAGGTAGAGGAACATGTGTGGATCAGATCTAGTTTTCACCGTATCCAACCAGTTGGCTAGCCGGTGAAGGTTGAGTCGGGTGGCATGTTTTTGCATGAAGCCAGATTGATCCCAGTGTATGAGAGGCGTTATCACCGCCAAGAGGCGTGTAGCCAGTATGGTGGCCAAGATTTTGGTTTCTATGTTAAGTAACGATATAGCTCGGTAAGACCCACAGTTCGTTTGTGGTTTTCCTGGTTTATGTATGACTACAACTGTGGCTTTTCGTAGATCTGGCAGGAGTGTTCCCTCTTTTTGAGAAGCCTGAAACATATTCAAAAGGTGTGGGGCCAGCAGGCTTGCATTCTGTTTGAAGAATTCCGCGGGTAGGCCATTTGGGCCTGGGGTCTTCCCGGATTTTTGTCTGCCTATGGCCTCTATCACTTCCTCTAGGGTCAGCTCTTGTTCTAAGGTGCCCCTATCTTTCTGTGAGAGAGTGGGGACCTCTATGGTTTGTAGGTAAGAGTCGATATGTGCGGAATCTGCCAGTGGTCTGGCCCTATACAGCTCTGTGTAGTAGCGGGCATAGGCGCCTGCTATGTGTGGGGAGGAGGTGTGGATCTCGTCCTGCTCCTGTATAGAGGCTACCCATCTCGTCTCCCTCTCCTTCCTACTAAGCCAGGCCAGTAGCTTTCCCGCCCTGTCACCAGTCTCATATAGGCGATGTTGTGTGGCCAGAAGTTGAGTTTTCACTTCCTGGTTTATCAGTGTCCTATATTCCCCTCTCGTTATCTCTAGCTGGCGCAACGTGTGTTGATCGACGTCTGAGTCTACCTGTTTCTCCAATTCCAGTACCTTATATTCCAGGGTCTCAATTTCCTAAGTCTCTTCCCTTCTCTTATGGGCTATTATATTCTGAGCCTTGTCCCGTAGTACCGCTTTGTAAGCTTCCCATAGGGTTACTGCGGAGGACACCGAGCCCTCGATAGTTTGGTAATAGATTTCTGATTCAGATCGGATCTCATTAGCTATTTCCTTATCATGCAAGACCCAGGCCTGCAGCCTCCATTCCTGCCTGTTTCCCATTGGTCTTCCACCCACTGTTAGCCGGAGAGGTGAATGGCCCGAGTTGCCCCTCACCAGGTATTCCACCTTTTCTATTATCTCAGCCTCTTCCGCCGGGGCAAAGATATAGTCCAGTCTTGAAAAAACCCTGTGGGTTCCTGAGAAGTATGAATATGCGCGATCTTCTGTGTGTTGACTGCGCCAGAGATCGGTCAGGCCAAGTGTTTTCTGGAATTGCCCCAATGGGGTAGGAGAACGTGTCCCTTGACCCACACGAGTGTGATCCCTCTGTGGGTCCGTGACATCATTGAAGTCGCCACCAACGATGTGTGTGGAGGGGCCTGATTCCAGCAGTATCCCTGCAATTTTGTCCAGTGTTTGCTGTTGTAGTCTGGGGGGGCATAGACACTAATCAGTGTAAGTTCTCTGCGGCCCCATGTACCTTTCACCGCAACGTACGTACCGCTAGGGTCCGCCCATGTTTTGGAAGTATGAAAGGGTGGTGATTTCCTGATCAGGATGGCAACTCCCCTGGCTCCCGAGGAAAAGCCTGCGTGTGCAAGTGTAGTATATGCGCCCCTCCCATGGAAGGTACATTGTGTGCCCCTTAAATGCGTTTCTTGCAGGAGTACGATATCTAGTTTGAGTCTTTTGATGTATTTGGTAACCAGCCCCCTTTTAATTTTGTTGCCTAGGCCATTGACATTCCATGTCATAACTGAGTAGGGTCCCTCACCCATTGCCTGTGTTTGGTGTCAGCATCTCAAATGTCTTGCCTCGTCTCTGATCGCTCCTGTACTTGTCCCTGCTCGTGGTAATTCTATGATGATATGCATCAAACAAATGACCAAACCCCAAACTTATTCCTTGACATTTTTCTTCTCTCCCTACGACTCCCCCCTCCCCACACTCTCCCCCTCCCCACGCTACTCCCCAACTGGTCAACATGACAATTGTAGCACAGGTTGAGCTTGAGAGGTCTGTCTCCCTCCCTCCCTCCCTCCCAATAACCCCTATTTCGTTAACTAAACACTATAGGGTCCGTGTAGATCGTGTTGCCTTGTGGGCTTAGCATGTATTGTCTATATACACTGTGAAAGTGTCTTACTGTCTTTCGGTGGCTGTCCAGCCCCAACATCTCAACCTTCTTTGCCACTTTTGGAAGTTTGCTGTCGCAGAATCTCGGCGGCGGCTGCCCCCGGGCCCAAATCCCCCAGCCGGTGAATGTCCTGCATGAGAGAGTGATCACTTTCCACCTCCGCTGAGTCCTCTCTATCGGAAGGCCCAGAGGTGCTGCGGTCGTGGGACCCAGTATGTCGCGGTCCCTCTGTTTCCCGGGTGGTTTCCTCATCGAAATCCGACATCTGTGTCTTCCTGTGCATGGGTCGTATGGCCCGGAGAGGTGTTCCTGTGTATTTCCTGAGTGACTCAGTTGATCTGCGCAGTCTTTTCCGCCCTGGCCTCGCAGCGCCTGAGCTTCCTGGCAAGCCCCCCTGGGAAGTCTCCGCCGGTCCCTGTCTACGTCGTATGGAGGGAAGCTCCTCAAGCCAGGACCACGCCTCCTCCGGCGTTTGGCAAAAAGTGGGTTGTCCCCTGAAATATGACCTTGAGTTTTGCTGGGAACAGCAACATGTATTGTATCTTAAGGGTTCTCAGTTTGGCCTTAACTGAGTCAAAGGTTCGCCTCTGTTTTTGCACATCACGAGAGTAGTCTGGAAATACCATTATTCTGGCGTTGGCATATTTGATTTCTCTCTTTTGCCGTAACTCTCGGAGTATGAGGTCTCGATCCTGGAAATTATGGAAACGTGCAATCAAGGGCCTTGGGAGGGG
Source organism: Calotriton arnoldi (assembly GCA_963921515.1). Classification (NCBI taxonomy): domain Eukaryota; kingdom Metazoa; phylum Chordata; class Amphibia; order Caudata; family Salamandridae; genus Calotriton; species Calotriton arnoldi. The sequence goes on along the minus strand of CAWUFW010000591.1, from coordinate 2,172,251 downwards.
GCTGGGGGGGTCAGGAGGTGGCAGAAAACCGGACTTTCTATGAGCTCTTTCAATTATGAAGCAGGCGGAGAATTGTGCGCCCGAGAGGGAATCCTTGAGCCAATGTATCAGGAAAGGCCCTGGGTCTCTCCCCTCCGCTCCTTCTGGAAAACCTACGAAGCCGAGGTTATTCCTATGGGTTCTGTTTTCCGCATCGTCCACTCTCCAGGCCACCTCTTTTAGTGAGGCGGTCAGTCCTGTGACCTCTTCCCGCATACCATGGGAGATATCCTCCACTTCTGAAATGTGATGCTCGGCCTGGGTTACTCTATCTCAGACCTTACGCAGGTCTTGGCGCAACATGTTCACCTCTACTCGCATCTCTGTCATCTACTCCTCCAGTACCTCTCTTTAGGCGTAGATGGCCTGTAATATAGCTGCATTGTTAATATAGCTGCATTGTCCGGTAAAGCGGAGGCCCCACTCTCTACTTTCTGCGGTGGGGGCATTACTTTGGTATACCTGTCGAGTTTCCCCTGCCTCGCAGGTTTGGACTCTTTATCTTTAGCCATCGTAGAGCCCGCCTCCAAGATCGTCGGGCATCCGCGGTAGGTCTTATACTTAAGTCTCTTCAGGAAGGATCTCCTTCAGACAACCGGCGAGTGCCAGCAGCCCCGCCAGTCCCACAGTCCCGCGGGTGGAGGGACTCCAGCCGGGTCTTCGTCGCCCGCTTGATTTGATTTCTCCCGTTGTCAGCGCCCAGAGCCTCTCCCCGACGAGCGGCAGGCCCCCCGATGGCCAGTCACTCCTGCAGGCCTTGAGGGGGGGGGGGGGTTGGGCACCCGCATCCACCGGTCTTGTCACGTATTAGGCCTCCTTCTTTGACCGGTATCGCCGCGCTAGCTGGGTGTACCACTCTCGAGGGGTTTTATCCCAACAGCCGCCCCCCAGTGGGCCGTGCCTTCATATTCAGGCTGCTTCAGTACTGCCTCTCTTACCAGCGCTCTGCAGGTCCGAAGTCCCCAGCGTCGGTACCTAGGGGCTGGACAGGGCTTTCTTGGTTTCTGCGGTTACGATCTCTGGCCGCCCCCTTTATTTGGCCCTCTTCCTCCCCCATCGGATCGGGCCACTTACTCCAAAGATGCCGCCTTGCACCCTTAGGCTTTCATTCCAGTATTTGCTCCCGGGGCCTACAAGGCTTGTTCCTCTGCCATCGAGAGGCTCCTCTTTCCTTAGAGGGGACCCGCAACCTCAGGCTTCACTCGAGGTGTCTCTGGAGGGGGCCTCACAGTGTTCCCCTCCTACAGTCCACAATCTCCCTCACTGGGATCAGGAGATGTACTTCTTCCCAGCGGGACACGCAGGGCACCCAGGAGCTCAGGGAAGCCACTCCGCTCCAGCCGGCGCCCCGACTCACTGCGTTGACTTCCTGGGTGCGGATCTCCTACTGCTGCCGGAGGTCTCCTCATGTTTCGCCATGTCATCGCACCCTCTCCGGGGTCTTTCTATCTCCGGCAGTCACCGCTCTTGCCCTCCAGCCGGCGGGTCTCTCCCGGAGACTCAGTGGGGGCGTCCTCGACGGCTCAGTCCTCCTCCCATGGTCCGGGACCGGTCTCCGCGGACGTGAACCGCCAGGTATCAAAAGTCAACCATGCGGGGGGCCAGCGAGGGGGAAGACACCCCGGACTCCTTTACTCACCCCCACTCACCAGCACAGCAGCTTTCCGTAAGGGTCGGTCGCTTTACCCTCGGGACGCCGCCATTTTGGATCGCCGCTGCTAATATTCTTTCCACGGTCTAATCTCGCATGAGATCGACTCTTCGTGTTTCGGTCGGGGCGGGAACGGGTCCAGGCGGGACAGAGCCTCCCCGTGGGTATTGAGTGGCTTCGTAAGGTCAGGATTTCTTGCAGGATTCACTGTGGGCTGCCGGAGCTACAGATCGACGCAGCTAGCTGGCCATGTTGCTGGCCACGCCCCCCCGTCCAGTATTATTGAGAGAATCGTGGTGTTCCTCCTGCTACTGCCACCTCTCATTTACTTTGTCTTTGTATTAGGAAACGTTGCTGCTGCTGTCCACATTGTGCCTTTGTTGTGTTGCGAAGCCTGTTCTAAAGCTTTTTACTATACAAAAAGCAAAATGCCTTGCATTGTCAATGCTTGTTTTAATGCATAACAAGAGTGAACCCTTACAAGATATGTGAGCAGAGTTAACTTTTGGTTTTACATGTATAACACACAGTTTCTTTTAAACTGACATGATGACTTTGTAAATTAATTAAACTTAGCTGACAAGTGGCCCCGTGCCATGTAACACCTTCATCCAATTCTGGCATCTCAGCCAATATCTCTTTGCATGCTGGGATTTTAAGCCAATAATGAAAGTGTTAAAAGCAAAACTAAAAGCTGTACAATGCAACACACTGTCGGTTGAAAAGTCAGAAAAGGCTGATGGCATCTGTTTTTTATTTTTAGGCATTTACGAGCTAAACAGCCCAGTCAATGAGAGGGCAGAGATAGCCTTTCAAATGCAAATACTAGCAGATTGATGCTAATGGGCTAAATTAACACTCCCTGGAAAACTGGTGGCTAATAAAAATGTTACTTACCAGATCAATGTGAGTAGCAGCAGTCAGACTTGTTTGAAGAGACTCGGAGAAAGGAAAAACAATGTGCTCTCACCCTTTTGCCGGAGGGGACTTTGGTGTGATTTAGGTGGAGCATCTGCATCAACACTAAAACTCCCTACCCTCAATATGGGCAATGTGTGTGCGGGGGACGCCAGTGCTCCCAGGGAAACGATTCCATGTATTTATTCCAAATTCTTTGCCATGGATTAAGTTAATGGGAGTTTGGTGTGATAGTTAATGAGTAGTATGGGAGGTCATGCAGGTGATTGGTTTGATTAACAGATGGTCTAGGGAAGATTAGGTATTGGTAGGTTGCAAGGGTATAACTTTAATAGAAGAAGAGGTTGTGATATTTGAGAGGAGGTGTGGGCAATTTTTAGCATAACAATAAACATTGTTACGGGAAACATGCACCTAACCTATAGTAGGCTGTACTCGGAGGGAGAATGTATGCAGAGGATATACAGGAAGAAGAGGGTCGGTCAAAAATAAAAAGAGGAGGCAATAATCAGAAGTTTTAAGTCCAGGTCAATTTTTTCATGCTGGATTTTCAGACTATTGGGGTGACATTTTGCGATAACATGTAGTGCAAAACGGTAAAAAGAGAACAGCCTGTCTGCTGCTAAGCTATCACTAGGCCACCGCTTCAGCAAGCACAGCTGTTCAGTTCAGGGGATGGAAATTTAGTTTATTGGCTATATGCATATAAAGGAAATGGATAGAGCTATCATTAGCAAACTCATGACAACAGTGAGAGAATATATATGGTCTAAAGAATGTAAATATCTAAAAGGAGATTCTGCAAATGCTGGATGGAGCTTATGTCTTCTGATATTCACCCTTAAAAAAATTCACAGTATTAATTGCAAAAACAAATATTCTGTATACTTTTCTAGAAGGTTTTAGGTTAATAAAAACTGTTGATTTAAGGGAAAAAGTTGGCCCTGATCTGAGATTCCCCAACACACCAGTGTTTAATCTTGGACACATTGTTTTATCTCATATGCTTCACTGTGTCAGTGTCTTCATTAACCAAAGTTTAAGTTGCAGGAGATGATAGTATGCGTGAGAAAGAGGAACACAGGTTATTTACTCAACTCATGGAATTCACAGTTAAAGGGTACATTTTAGCTTTTTTTTCTGTTCTGTTCTCGGTTTTATTAAAATTGTGTGTTCTCTTTTCTCTACTTTGCCTACATCAAGATAATCTTTCATTGGGTAGGACCTCTCACTCATACATTGTAGTTTTAAATATGGCTAAAATGAGGGCTGATATGTAGCTTAGTTGGCAGTGCCTTACTTTGGTGACATCCTGTTGAGACAGGAATGTGCCCAACAAGGTATACAGGTGTGTTTCCCTTCCCCAAGTGCCACATTGCATGTGAAAGTGGTTTCCTGACTTTTATTCCGCTCCGAGTATCATGCTAATCTAACGGGTGCACAGACGCCTAGCTCTGTCTCTGACAGTGTAAGGTCCAGAACCTGTCCTGTGACTTAAAGGGATGCACCAAGCGAGCCCTCAAAGGAGAGAGTAGATTGCTGACCCTATCCTGGGTGTATCATGTAAAGCTGAGGTGGCAGCATACCACGTTTCATGAATATACAGTGCATACATTATCTGTGTGAGAGAGAGACTGCGGTCTACTGACCCCTCTTGAGTAGAGTTCTGTAGTTATGTGAAACCCAGAACCAGCATTGATATCCTGTGTATGTGCACAGTTAAGCATGTGACACATCTATAGTAGTAGGATTGTGTTAGTGTGAGTCTGGGCTCTCCCCATAAATACACTCTGCTCTTTTGTGCGAGAAGAACCCAATGTGCTCTTCCTGTGCATATGCAGTGCTCCTAATAAGAGAACCTCCTGTGCTCTTCTGAGGCATGCACATTGTTCATAATATGTGAAACTCCTGCGCCCTGTCCATGCATACACAGTGCTTCCAATGGGAGATAATCATGTGTACTTCCTTTGCATGCACAGTGCTCCTAGCCTGAGACCCCTCTTTGCTCCCATGTATGTGCACTGTTCTTAGCGTGAGAACCGCCTGCACATTTCCCATGCATAGTGTGTTCTGAATGTGAGACCCTCCTGTGTTAATGTTTGGGTATACACAGTACTTGTTTTTATTCAGACAACATGAGACAAGGCCCTGTGCTCTTCCCAATCATACACAGGGTCCCTAATGCAAAGAACCTGCTTTGGTTTAGCCCGGCACACACATTTTCGAAGGCATGGATCCTATTTGCTTTCAATACACACTTCCATGCATGTAGATGCCATTGTTTCTTAAAGTGCGAGCTGAAACCCAAAAGGGTGTCTTGGTGCTAAGAGCCAATACGAAACAGTCAGAAGATGCCGCTGGCGGAGTTAGACATAACGGAAGGTTTTGAGCGATTTCTTAAGTGAACATGGTGGTCAATGACTATGAGAGCACAAGGAAGGTGGTTTTAAAGGTTAGCAACCAGCCAGCAAAAATCAGGTAATTTAGGGCTATTTTCAGACATGGAGTAAAGTGAGCAAGTAGGGAAATATTTCTGAGACCTGATCTGCAAATAGACAGGACCCAGGTTATTTACAGCTTGATGGACTAAGCAGAGGGATTTTAAGGATATTCTTCTCTCAACCGGGAGCCAGTGAAGTGTCCTCTAAGAAATTATGTGTATCCTCCTCTCTAAGCCAAAAATCAGACTCACAGCCAGGTTCTGAAGTACTTGTAATTTGACGAAAAAATTATTTAGGAGCACCAAGATGGAGGCTATTACAATAGCCTAACCTTGAACTAATAAAAAGCTTAAACAACCAGTTTACACATTATACAGAGGCAGCTAAGGAAAGCTTTTAACTCTAAGAAGAAGGTGGAGACAGTCTTGCTGATCAGAATAGACAATGACAATCTTGCCAAGGTGAAAACCGAATTTTTTAACCACATTGTGAGAGAGCTCCCAAATTATCAAGCCACCAACTGTCAGATCAGTCGGTATTTGAGTGTCTTAGGACTAACATTTTAGTCTTCTCACTATTCATTTTTAGGACGTTACAGTTCACCCAGTTAACATCAGATATCAAGCATTGCTTAAAGGATATCCAATTGTAATTCATAGGCCCATGCAGACAAATAACCAGATGAGTGTCATCAGTATACATGTTAAGAAATAACGACCAAAGGAATGGATGAATTGTACCAATGGAGCCACATAAATGATGAAAAGTGTAGGGCTCAAAGAGAAGCCCTGAGGAATAAAAGGTGTAATTTTTGACTGCTTGGTTACGGTCATTAAGCTAAGAAGATAGCCAGTTCAGTGCCATCATTCCAACCCCTATCCAAAAGAATCAAGGCTGCGTTGCCACCTTGGTCAAGAGCCCAGAGTTTGTCAACCGCTGCAATGAACACAGACTCTGTGCTATGCAATGGTCTAAATTCTGATTGAGATCAATCTAGGGTTAAATGATGTGAGAGGAAGGATGGCTAAATGTTATTGACTTGCTTCTCCAGAACCAGGTGACAGCGAAATTTGGCGGTAATTACTAGTAATGGAAAGGATTGCGGATGGTTCTTCAGAATAGGAGAAACAGTTGCATGCTTCTAACTGGGAGAAACATCAGCAGTCAAATGGAAGTATTGCAAAGTAATGTGACAGCAGGAACAAGAGAATTAATAACCAGATGTAGGAAAAGTCCTCTGCATGGTAACAGACGTGCACCCCTGACCTGAGTGCCTAACTGCTCAATAGGATTAAATCTGGATCTTCTGAGGATGCCTCCCCCCTCACATTATCGTCACCTTGGCTCCAATACTTCTTGCTCCTATTGCAGACCTATATAATCTCTCATTCAGTGTGGCAGCTCTTCAGTCTGGCAGCTCTTCCCATTAAATAGAAAGTTGTTCGGGTCAGACCCATTCTCAAAAAACCTACGGCCGACCCAACAGATTTGCAAAACTACAGACCAATATCAATGCTCCCTTTTCTCAGGAACGTTACTGAGTCCCTGGTAAAGGAACAATTGGTATCTTGTTTAGAATCCAGTTCCCTTTTAGATTTCTCCCAGTCAGACTTCAGTGCGTTTTATAGCACGGAGTCAGCCTTGGTGGAGGCCACTGACACAATCAGGCTTGCCTTAAATCAGGGGAACTCCTCTATGCTGATTCTCCTTGTTCTATCAACTGTGTTTGATACCATTCCCCACTCAATCTTAATCCAGAGATTGGGAGAGATTGGTGTCAGCAGGAAAGCTCTGAAATGGGTGGAAAACTTTTTATTGGAGCGGGCTGGATGTTGTGCGTTGATGCAAAGAATTTGAATTGGACATATAAAGAAAGTATTAAAAGGATTATCTGATTTTACGCATATCTTTATTGACTGTGGACAATAAGTCTGATGGTGCACCATTCCAAGGTTCAAGACTTACCTTTACTTACCATTGGCTGTCTCACACGTAACTTTACTTACCATTGGCTGGCTGCCACGTGGCTCCCACATCACTCTTGCTTCATTTCTTACTATTGGTCAGCACCTCCTCCTTGCCTCCATCTACCTCCTGGGCTTCAGTCAAGTCTTTTTCATGCCTTGGAGCCTAGACCAAATACTGCTTCCGGTGACTACTGTCCTTCTACTGCAGGCTTATGCAGTGCTATGCAGTGCAGGTGCTCTTTTTTCACTTTTCGACTTGCACTTTTTGAGTACATGTCTCTGGAGTCCCTCTCCTTCACCCTGTGCGTGCAACCTTGTTAACCATATAGGTTAAAAAAAAATTATGTGCGAGTGAGACAATCCTAAAGGGAGAACATCTTGCCGTCTGACATTTTCACTAACAGCTATGCTAAGGTTGTGTATTACCATAACAATCTAGTATTTAAACTTTGCTCCTCCTAACTAATTTCTTTATATACTTTTTTGTGTACATATTTTTGTGTGTCACTTTTTCTCTCTAAACTACCCCCCAAGATCACATTTATTTGATGGGGAGTGGCATAAGTGTGGGTTTAAAAAAAATTCCATTGATGTGAGGTTGTGTAAACCGTGCTGTCCACAGTGACAATCGTTGATCTAAGGTTCTTAACGGCGTTGTCATTCACTCATACCTCCTGTTCTTACAATTATTTTTAATGTCACTATTGCCATGTAGCCTTTTCTTCCCGGTCATTTTTCAAAAGCATATACATAACTACTTCCGGGTGAATCTCGTCCTCTTCGGCCCGCTGTTGCTGGCAAGATGGTGAGCGTTTATGGGTTTCCACAAAACTAGTGTGTTTACTATCAGCGTCCATCCCTCTTCTGCAACAGTGCCTACTACACCAAAACCCTACAGCCTGTTCTTTAGAGCCCTACTGTCTTTTTAAGGTTGATATTGTGAGAGTGGTGTGTTTATTAGTATATGGTTTATCCTGTGTTTGATGTTATTTTCACTTCCCTGTATCTTTGCTCATTGATATCGCTATATCTCTTATCCATTGACTCCAAAACTTTTGAATAGTTAAAAAAAAGTTTATTTAAAAAAAATGAAGCACATCTATGGCAGAGCAGCCTGCCCTGAGGACTTCTATGGCCACCCAGTCCTAATCATGCAGCTTTGAAGCTGCATCCACAGCATGTGAAGCATTGCATTGTAATTGTTTTCTTTTCTTAAACAACACCCTGGGGGAAGGAACATGCCTGTGCATAGTTCATTCAACTTTTCCACAGAACTCCACAGTTTTCTTTTTCAGGTTTGTAACACCTCTGCAAAGTGGTGTCATCAGCCTACAGCAATAATGTCTTGTGTCTAAATGACACACATGTGGAAGTGATTAACATATAGTTAGACATTTCAAATAGGGAAAATGTACCCACCCAGCCTTAGAGCACCTGCCCTGGTGCCTGCACAGAAGGCTTCTCCTCTCATCGTTACAGTTAGAAATAAATGTTGTGGAGCAGTACTTGTTAGCATAACATCCCAGCAGACCTGCCCTTGGAGAAGGGCTGGTTCAAAGAGGATGACATGGGGGGCTTCGCTTGTGTACTTTTTTGTGTCTAGGAGGAATTGGCTCACACTACCCGCCAGTGGTGTTTGTTTGCACATTTATAGGTGTGCGCTTCTTGACCCACACTTGCTCTTTAGTGAACCAGCAGCGTCATGTTCTGAAATGTGCAGGTTCCTCTTTTACTTCTGAGAATTCACACGTATGTGAGGCTGAGAAGCACGTTAGTTCCTCCTTGTGGCTACACTCTCAGGACGTCATGTTTGTGGTGAAGTGGGAGCGCTTTAACTTTTTGGAGACCTGAAATTATGTTTATAATACAACATAGCATCAGAGCCCTTCAGAGCCAGGTACCCTACCCCGTATGTGTCACTGCCTGAGGTGTGGTGATTCTGAATAGAATGCGTGCACCATATCACAAGCATTGACAAAGCCAATAGGTTTCGCCTATGTGAATTTTATTGGCTTTGCCAATGATTTTTACATGTTGCACAGCAGCTGAGCTGCTGTGAAACATGGCTTAAAGTGAAAAAGAAAAGCGCTATGAAGCGGATAATGCTGGCCACATCATAGTGCTTTTTATTTTTATACTTTATGTGCACATGTAAAAAACATTGACAAAGTCAATAGATTTCCCAGAGGCGAAACCTATTGGATTTGCCAATGCTTGTTAACCTGTGTCACGGGGTGGGGCCTACTGGCTCGCTCATTTTAAAGTTCCACTGCTGTGTGCTTACCTCACATTTGGCCTACATCAGTTTGGTGTGTAGTGCTGCACACCGCATAAGTGGTGTACCTGCGCTAGATGTATGTGCCTGAGCAGTGTGTGCCTGGTGAATGTACGTGCTAAATTTATGTGTGCTTATGAGTGGTTCGATACATGGAGACTGGGGTTTGTTCATATTAAAAGCATGTGCTGGATGTGTTTGTGCCTATGAGTGTTACAGTGATGTGCAGTGTGTGCATGTTAAATGTATGTGTACCTTTGGGTGGTACAGTACATGAAGGATACATGGCTGTGCAGCGTGTGTAGGATGTATACATACACTAAGTGTATGTGTGCCTCTGGATGGTACAATACATTTTTTTTTTTTTTGTATGTTTATTGATTTTACATAAACCAAACATGAGACAATAATATTTTACATCTTATACAGTGGCAATTCACCTTCAGGTAGATCAGCATGTTACATGTGACAACATTTATCAGCGCAGCACTCCTGGTTATCCATTTACCCCTTAGTGATAATCCCCTTCGCTAACCCTATTGCCTCCGTGCGATGTGACCAAAGACTCAACGCTAATTGCACCAGTAATAAATACTTCGTACTATTAGTAGCTATGTGGACTAGAAGATGCAGCGCCCAGAGTCGTATCTGCAGGGGGTGCTCTCTGAGTATCTTTATTCGCTATCCATGTCTTATATAAGGCCCAGAAGTTCTTTGGTCTATTACGTGGCGGCATCATATCACTATAGTTCTCCGTTTGAGTGCAACAATACATCATATCTCTTGACCATTGTAGTAACGTGGGGGTAGGGCCACGCATCCAGCACTTGGCAACACATCTACGCGCCATCAGGAAGCCCATATCTAGCAGCCTACGCCTCGCCTTAGGTATAAGTTTAGAGTACCCCAGCAGGGCCATCATTGGATCCAACGTTAATGATAGTTCTGTAATTCTGTTTTGCTCGGAACCCACCTGCTCCCAGAACCGCGCCACTCCCGGGCAGGCCCAGGCCAAGTGAAAGAAATCAGCAGATTGCTCCCCACATCTGTCGCAATTTGAGTTATCCCTAAGTCCGTATCTCAGCAAACGCTCCGGAGAATAGTATATTCTGTTAAGAAATTTAAAATGTATGAGCCGGTGTCTGCCATTTAATGAAACCCGTTTTATACTCGTACAGCAGTAAGTCCATATGTCATCTGTGATGTTACACTGTAGGTCCCTCTGCCAGGCCAGCCTAGCCTTTGTGTATTCGTGCTTCCTACCAGACAATGAAAGTTGGTAAATCTTAGAGGTCATCTTGGTGGGTGTGGGCGCTTTAATGAGCATAGTTAGAGCTAATAGTTCAGGGGGTTCTGACATATCGTCCCCTAGCAAGTCGGCCATTGCTCGTCGAACCCTGTGAAACTGGAATTGAGCAAGAAGTGTCTGGCCGCCCTCCTCTGCAACAATGTCTCCCCATTTCCGCGCCACCCCTGCAGTGAATAGATCACCAATGCGGGTCACACCCAACTCCTGCAGGGTCACCCATACCCCTTTGTCCCTACATGGGGATAGCCAATGGCACCACTCCAGCCGCGCCTCCGGAGAGTATAAGATAATTCCTGCTTGTAACTTCAATAGATAATGCCATGCATGCGTGACTGTGTTAAGTGAGTCGAGAATGCCCGTGCGCCTATCGGGTGGTGTAAACAGCAATGCTGGGAGAGGCTTAGGTGCCGCGACTGCTGTTTCTATACGGACATGAGGGATATCCTGTGGGCCATGCAACCAATAATATGCCTGGGCGCACTGCGCAGCACGGTAATATAGTTCCAGATCGGGTGCAGCCAGCCCCCCCATAGAATACGGGAGCGTAAGTATTCGCCAAGACACTCGGGCTTGCTTGCCAGCCCAGGCTAGGTGAACCAGGAGGGACTGGAGACGATGGAAGAACCCTTGTGGCAGCACTATTGGGATATTTGTGAAAAGAAATAGAAATCGTGGCAATATGACCATTTTCATAAGGGACACTGTGCCCATCAAGGACAGCGGAAGGCGAACCCAGCGGGCGATGTCATCCTCCAGTTTGCTCATTGCCACCCCGTAATTTTCCCTGAAGACGATATCTGCGTCAGTATGTAATTTGATCCCCAAATACCGCACCGCGTCTGTGGACCATTGCAGTGGATATTCAGCGTCAAAGGGCGTTGTGGCCTGCGTCAGGGGGAACATAATGGACTTAGTCCAGTTGACACCCAAACCAGACATGAAGCCAAAACGGACAACCTCCCGAAGCACTGGGGCCAAGTTGGATTCAGGGTTGCGGACATACAGTAACGTGTCATCCGCATAAGTAGAGACAATCAGATTATAGTTCGGGAAACGTATGCCCCTGTGGCTATGATATTCTCGCAGTGCGCAGGCTAAGGGTTCGGCAACCAGGGCATACAACACTGGGGATAGAGGGCAACCCTGTCTCGTACCCCTGGTAATCTGTATAGTATTGGTCACCAGGGAGCCAATTTTAACACGGGCCGTGGGAGCATTATATAGCACTGCTAGCAGCTGGATAAATACTTCCCCAACCCCCATTCTAACTAGTACCTGTCGTAAGAACGGCCATTCGACCGAGTCGAATGCCTTCTCCATGTCCAGAAAAATTGCAAGAGCGGGTATGTCTGGTCTAGTATGTTGTAGGGCAGCAAACACTGTGCGCAAATTGTACGTCAGTGTCCGTCCAGGCACAAATCCTGCCTGCTCTGGGGCCACCAGTGTCGGAATTAGCGGGACCAGTCGGTTAGCTAGTATTTTCGCAAAAATGTTTGTGTCTACATTCATCAGGGACAGAGGTCTGTACGAGGCGCAGGAATCCGGAGATTTACCTGGTTTGAGAATGGCTACTATAATTGCTTCCCTCATTGTAGGAGGCATCCTCCCAGTCTCGCACATATCCTCAAAAAGCATCAACAAATGAGGCAGCAACAGGTCAAGGAACGCCTTGTAGAATGCAACTGTAAGGCCATCCCCTCCCGGTGCACCCCCCGCCTTCATGCTAGATAAAGCCAGTAGTATCTCCTCCCGTTCTATAGGGCGCATCAGGAATTCGCGATGTGTGTCCGTTAACCACGGTAATTTGATATGTGTTAAGTAATCCAGAATATGCTCTTCCGAGCCTCCCCCCTTGGAGGTGTATAACTCCGCATAGTACCGTCGGAATTGCTCAGCTACCTCCGCATCCGACGATACCAGAGCTCCAGTCGGAGATCTGAGTTCCGGGGTCATCGTCATGTCTCTTCGTTGCTTAAGAAGCTGCGCTAGTACCGCCCCCGGGCGTTCCCCTTCTCCGTAGACACGTGCTGTGGCGAATTTGCCCATATGCTTAATCTCAGTATCTGCTTCGGTCTGATATTCCTCCAGTGTCTGCTTCAATACTTGTGCAAGGTCGTCGTTCGGGTCTGTTAGCAGGGCGGACTCTAAAGTATGTAATTTACTCTCTAAAGTTGTCAGCCTATTTCGAATTGATTTCAGAACGCCCGCATGTTTGGAGATCGCTACGCCCCGGATATACACCTTGAATGCCTCCCAAACCGCCTGGAAAGAGTCTACCGACCCGATATTTTTGTCGAAGAATAGTTCTATAGATGAGGCCAGCTCTTCCTTAAATGCAGCATCCAACAGCGAATAAGGGGGGAAACGCCAAGTAAATGGTGGGATGCGCGACTTAGGTGTATCCACCACCAGTAAAAGCGGGGAGTGGTCCGAGTAGGTTCGTGGGAGAATTTTACAAGTCTTAATGTGTGCAATGAGTGGCCGGGCCGCGAACCAGTAGTCTATTCGGGTGTGGACGTCGTGGAACGCCGAGTAGTGTGTGTACCCCCCCTGGTGCGGGTGCTGTTGTCGCCAAACGTCACACATATCCGTTCTCACTAATATTGAGTCCATGATCTGAGCCGAAGACGAGGGACGTCTCCCTGGTCCCCTTGATCTATCCAATTCAGGGTCCCTAACAAAATTGAAGTCCCCACCCCATAATAGATGTCCCGTCGTGTGTCGCTGTACCACCGCTGACAGGTTACTATAAAAGTCTGGGCAATCGAAGTTCGGGCCATATACATTCACTAGAAGCAAGTCCCTCCCCTTTCCACTACATTTAGTGATAACATATCGTCCCCCCACATCTGTCTCCAGTGGCTCCAGCTTGAACCTTCTGCGAGTGTTAACCCACGTGAGGACTCCCCTGGCGTGTGTACTGAATCCGGCCGGATGAATGTTGCCTTGCAAACCCTTGGTGCGCAATATGGGGCTGTCGTGCGGTAAATGTGTTTCCTGCAATAGCGCAATATCTACATCATGCCTATGCAAATAACTTAGAATCTTTCGAACTTTCCTATTGTCATTTAAGCCACGCACGTTCCATGTGAGCGCTGTAATGTGATCTGCACGTCCCTCCTCGCTGGGGTTAGCCGTATCTGCCATGTGCATTATAGCCACCTTAGTAACAATCATCAATGTACGTCTCAAAAAAACAAAAGAAACAGACCCTCCCCCTCCCACGTCAGGGCAAACCCAACTGTGCCTGAACGAGACTGCGCTTCCCCCCCGCCCCAATACAACTGGACTAACTTAGCCAGGTACCATCCCTGTGGTATATCCCAATTACCCACTTCCCAATTTAGGGAGAAACAGTGTGATTCACGCTGGGGCAGATGTTGCGTACAACAGAAAATCAAACATGCAAACGGTAATAGTAGCATACCAACAGTGCATTTTACCGCCAAGGATATCATAGCCTTCCTTGTTATGAAGCTGTCCATAACATCGTCGTACTCCAAATACCTTGCAGCTGCTGGGGTGTATAGTCAAGGAGGGCCAGCTGGTCCCCCTCAGCACTATGTAGCTCTACCCCCCGTGCTCCGCCCTCAAGAGATCCGCAAAAGAGACCTCCAGCCCCCAGGGACGCCATCCCTCCCCCGCCCATAGATCTTTCACAGTGCCTCAACAAAGTGTTCAGGAGAGTTACCGCTCAAGCCATATCAGTCTTGGTCATCCAGAGTGCCGCCAGCAGCTCCGCCCAACTCCTCTCTTGGTGGACTTTTCCGTGCCTCTCTGGTCCAGTCCTTCAGGGCCTTTTGTAGAAGCTTGGGATCCGTAAAAATCCTTGATGTGCCATTTCTATTGACTCTAAGTTTGGCAGGGTATAGCATTGCATAGTCTATGTTTAGGTCTCTCATTTGACGTTTGTACGGCGCAAATTGTCTACGTGCCTCTTGTGCACGTGCTGTAAAGTCTGGATATAGGGAGATGTTAGAGCCTTCATATTGTAGGGATCCTTTAGTTCTTGCCGTAGCCAGCGCCGAGTCTCGATGCCTGTAGTTGAGCAGACGTGCAATGATCGGGCGGGGCATTGCTCCAGGGGGCGGGCGCGGGCCCAACGATCTATGCGCTCTCTCCACCACAAACATATTGGAAAAAACGTCTGCACCCAGTAGGGTGGTTAGCAACTGTTCAACAAACTTTTCCATATTCCCCGTTGGGGTCGATTCTGGGACCCCCGTGATTAGCAGATTATTTCGGCGCGATCGCGCTTCCAAGTCTTCGGCCTTGTCGTGTAGGGTTTGTAGAGCTTTGTCCATTTTCACTTGTGATGTGTCCAATGACGTTTGGGCCTCTTCCACCTCCACGATCCTGCGTTCAGCCATATCAAGTCTCTCCGCGTGCTTATCAATTCTTTCCGACATTCTGTCCATGCGATAGGAGAGGGCGTCTATCTTATTTCCTAGACCAGCCAGACTGCCCTGCAGATTCTTCTCCATAGCGACCAGCATGGAACGGATATCAGCTTCTCCCATGTCCTGTAAATTCTCCATGGGTGTGTCTTCTGCCTCACCAGAAGCGTTGTGGCCCCTGGATTTTTTCTGCTCAAACGTCAGCTTAGGTTGTGTCTTGTCTACTCTACCCATTGTGCAGATCTTGCGCGGAACAGGTCGCGGTGTGGTAATGGTCTACTCTGCTCCCAGGCAGTAGGTCACTGATGGAAGACAAGTCGCGACAGCAATCGTCCCTCACCACTCCCAGTCTAGCCCACTGGGTCAAGCCGCCCCTGTGACCTAACTCGCACCTTCAGGTCATCGGCCTCGATGTAGGGTTCTTTTACTCCTAGTGTCTGGTTCTCACATCGGGCAGGGGTCAGCAATTTGGGGGAAGTGCAGGCATTCCGCCGACATCGGTGCCGTTTCAGCAGGGGGTCTCAGCAGCGTGTCCTCGACTAGTGGGCTAGCAATGACCCCAAAGTATACAAGCGCCCTTCCAGGATAACTCCTTTCTTCTACCCACTATATGGAAATCAGCAGGTGGTCGGCTCATTCAGTCGGGCCTCTGTCCCCGGACCTCCGTCAGTGTCCAAAAGGTCGCGCTCACTGCCAGACTCTCCCCAGGGGTTCAGGATAGTCCTGCGTTACTTATTCCTCCCCCAGTGGCAGTTTGTGGGCAGACTCACCAAATTGAAGTCGGGGCTGCCTCTCCCCACACAGGCCTCAACATCGATCCACCGCAGTCTGGTAGGTCGCCGTACTCCGCGATCGTCCCCCGTAGGTATCGGAGGAGAGGTGCAGCATCCTGTACTCGGGTCCAGAGGATAGCAGGGCTCCATGCGGCGCCTAATTTCATCAGTCCAGGCACGCAACTATGTCTGGGGCCTTCCGCTCTGCCTCCCCACTACTAGCTGTAATACGAGTAGGCCGCAGGGTCTTCAGCAGTGCCGTCCCGTCTTCGCGGTCCGCCGCCAGCCACAACACCTCCGCAGATAGCAGGCCCGTCCTCTCACCCCCCAGGGTGCTCCTTGGGGGGTGAGGTGAGCACCGAACCCTCCAAGACGGCGGGCACCTCTATCGCCCCGTCAGGCGTCACTTTGCCCCGGGAGCTCACCGCAATAGTCTGAGGCCGCAGCTCTTCCAGCGGGCCCCCGCCCTGTCTCGCAGCGCCTCAGAGGAGCGCCGATCTCCGTCCAGTGCAGCCGTCGCGCACAGGCGCCCAAGAGCGGGAGCGGCTCCCGCCCCGGCCGATCAGGACGCTCCCTCTGCCGTCGAGGGTTGACCCTCCGGGTGTGGGTTAAGTCAGCAGTAGGACACTCCCCGGCAGCAGCCCCAACAGGTCGCGAGCCCCGGGCGGGAGCAGGCCTCCGCACTCCGGTCGCGGTATCTGGGGTTAGCAGGCAGCCCGGAGCATCGCCGAAAGCCTCATCCGCAGCCGGAGCCGTTGAGGCCACAGAGCACGACAAGCAGCGCTTGCATACAGGCTATAGTGCACGGATAGTGTGGCGGCTACGCAGAGCCGAACGCTTAGGCGACCATCTTTGTCGCTCACAAGCTCCGCCCCCCCTGGATGGTACAATACATGGAGGGCCCTGAGATCCATTTTGGGAGACCCAGGCCTGCATGACAAAACATGAGGAGGTAGAGAAATCTCCCAGACAAATGTGTGTTTAGCTGCATTCCTGTAAACTGGAGAGAGGAGAGCCAGACTCCCCTGTACACTTCAAAGAGTGATCTTTGATTCATTGAGAAGTCACAAGGAAGGGGCCTGGCCACATTTCAGGAAGGAGATGGTGCTGATAAACGAATGATAAAGAGTAGGGCTGGGGCCCTGGGCTAACCCTTTGATACACATATCACTGTGGCTGACATCCAGGTGTAAACTCTAGTCACTCCCATGGACTGTGTTGTGTGTCTCAGCTTTGGAATCACATGTGCTGTGACAGACTGCTTTCAAGAAGAAGACAAGGGCAGGGGATTGGGCACTTCGAAAGAAGCAGACCCAGAATAGAAACTTTAAAGACTTAGGAGCATATGTATAAAAAAAAAGAGAATTGCGATTCTCAATTAGCGATTTTTAGCGAATCGCTAATTGAGAATCGCAAAACGCGATGCTAATAAAAAAAATCGCAATAATTTAGCGATTCCTTGAAATTCGCAAATTTTAATAGCGAACTCCATAATAGCGATTCCTTATTTGCGAATTCGCTATTAAGAAGTCGCAAAATTAGCGAATCTGCTATTCAGGTGCCGCTTGATTATATCACACCCAGGAAGTGTGACTGCCCATGCTGTTCCTGATTGCCTGAGGCTGTGTCAGAGGCTGGGAGGAGAAGCAAACTACTGTGGACTGCAACACCACCAATACCAAATGGATCCACAGGAGAAGGATAAGGAGGAAGCTGGGAGGAAAAGAAAGCACCAATTCAGTGAGAAGGAGCAGGAGGTACTCATTGAAGAGATGGTCCATAGCCATGAATTGCTGTTTGGCAAAAAATCCCTTCATGTCCCTGAATCCCAAAAACGCAAAATATGGCTGGACATACAGGCGAAGGTGAATGCCATATGTGTAACCCAGCGCTCCATTGGTGACCTACACAAGCGCTGGTATGACATGCGCTCTACTTCTAAGGACAAGGTTGCAACCAGGCTTGCGGAGGCGAAGAAGACTGGAAGGGGTACATCCACAGAGACAGAATCCACACCCCTTGAGGAGTTGGTGGAGTCCACCCTACAGCCTGAAAGCATCAGCGGGGTGGCAGACATCGATAGCTCCGACACGGCCAACACCAGACAAGGTAAGATGCATGCTAAATCAGCCCTGACACATTACCAACTTAATTACACACTCAGGAATGCCCCAATAACGAAGTATCAATGCAACTCCATTCCACATTTTCCAGCCCACCCAGCAATGCATCATGGGAGATGTAGTCACACACATAATACAGTTGAGCAATGACACACAGCAATGTATAAGCAGTTGAACCAAATTAGGAAAGGCAAAAATGCAAGACAGTACATAGGTAACATTGTCTTGTGGCTCATGGCCTCCTGGCAGGTTTGGCTACGTTACCACGCCTGGCTGCCATGATGACTCTTGCGCACGTTACTATTGGATGTTGTTCTGTCGCCCTCTGTTATTGCCAAGTTGTTCTACAATAGTCTGCATTTTCTGTTTCTCACCTTTTCTCCTATTCCCTTTGTGGGCTCAGTCTGAACAACAGTTACAAGGTCGAATAACAAATCCCTGGTTTCTACTGATTTGGCCCGTCCCTCGCACCTAGACATAACACTTGTACAGCTGCCATTGAGAAATTAGTGTGCTTTTAATAATGCGCTCGCTTGCTCTAAGATAGCACTTGGAGACGACCTTTCCAGAGAGAAGAGCTGTGATTGTTTGCTGATGTAGTTTTGCATCAAGAGACTGAGGTATGGGGGTTCGCTAGTCAAAGCCCAAAGGTCTTCTATTATTATAATAAACTGGCTTCTAGCACGGGGAGGGTGGTAATGTTAGTTAGACATATATCCACTGCTTTATGAGATGCTTTCCCCGTTCGTATTCTATGGAGTAGTAACTATGCTGATTATATTATTCTTATGTATTATGCTATTAGTACTGACACGTGTACTGTATCTAAGGGCACGTAAGTTGAAATAAATATTTTGAACTATAAAGTGTCTCTTCTTACGCATGTTGTGGACAGGTACGAGAGTAACGAAAGAGTGTTCTTGCCTCTGCGAGTCCTGAGAGAGAGATACCGTGTTCTGGGTTGTCTAATCATTGGTACATTAGTGCTAATGGGACGCTAAGGCTAGTTGGGTTGGGGTTTTGGGTGCTAAGGTTTATGGTTGGCTCACCACTATATTCCGAGGTCCTATTATCCTGTGCATAGCTCTGTATGTGCAGAAACCTTATGACATGGCGCGACCAACGAGTGGGGCAGCTTACTTGCGAGACGCTTGAGTAGTACTTGTGCTTGTCCACACAACCCTCACGTACGCTTCCGGAAGCGTGTGTGACGGCGATACCTCCTATATTGCAGATTTTGTAGGTTCTTTCAAGCTTGATGTTATTAAAAAGGTTTCTTAGAAAAAACCCTTTTTGTGCTGCCTCGTGTAAGATTGTTGAATAAACCCGTTAGAGATGGCGGGTATAGACATAGCGGCGCATAGCCGCACAGCACTCCGGGATCACTTACGAGTGTATGGAGTGCCAGACGCGGGAGTAGACCTAGTCTTTGTGGTGCAAGCCGACCCGGCTTTCCACTTTGA
The DNA here is from genome assembly GCA_963921515.1 of Calotriton arnoldi. NCBI lineage: Eukaryota > Metazoa > Chordata > Amphibia > Caudata > Salamandridae > Calotriton > Calotriton arnoldi. The sequence continues at coordinate 2,152,895 of CAWUFW010000591.1, read as the reverse complement.
AGTGTTCTACTCTTGGATCACTTTTCCAGCGGTGGATGCGAACGATAATCTGTTCCATGCATATGAACCCACCGTTGTTCCTGCTGTCTATAGACCTTATACTAATCTTGAAGTACCACTCACGGCTTGGCAACACCGTGTTTGGTTTAATGGCGCCCTCCCACAACCGACTACCACGGTTCGTTTAGGCCCCTTATCTATAGCAGGGGCCACTTGGCCTGTTTTGGCCGGGTACACCCCACATCCGCTTTATATGACAATACCAGTCGCGGAACTGCGCACTATGTATGCGGCCTTGGTGCAGGTGCATCGAGCGTTAGTGCGATATGTTACAGGCAGCATCCATGGAGCCGCTCCTGGAGTGCCTGGCCAACCAGCTGCTGCAGGCGGAGTGACCATAAGTCCCGTCATGGTGAATTCTGTGATGGGCAAACGGCCACAAAATAAGGATGATTTTCCTTATTGGCTTGCAGAAAAGTTTGATCAGTTGGAGGCAGTTTTTCCACATACAACTCCAGTGGATAAACATCGTATTTTGACGATTAGTTTGCCAAAAGACTTGATTCCCGAGTTGACAGCATGTGACAACTGGGGTAGGGTATTCGCAGCAGTATATTCTAAATGTTTTGGTACTCCTTCCATGACAGTTCTCCCCTCTGTAATTAAAAAAGTACAGGATGAACACGGCCCTGAAGCGGCTGTGGAATTAGGGATGAGACTAGTGGGAGTGTTTGAAGTAGTAGCTGAACTGATCCTTGCGAATGTCAAGGGCGATGCAGTGAACTTTCAAGTAGCTAACGCTTTGGCTTTGGTCCCAGAATTGGACAAGCCTCGAGAATTACCGAAAATTATTACCCAGGCTTACAAAACTATTGGTAGAAATAGCCTGGGTAACAAGCCTTTGCAAAACTGCAAACACAATCGCAACCACAACAGCAACAAACCAAATCTCAATCTGAGAAGGATGAGAAACCAGTCTTCACTAAAAAGAGCTGGAGGCTGAAAAAACAGGGTAAGCAACAGACAAAGCCGGGATCGCGAGGCGCATCCCCGGTTTCAATTTCTTCTGAACGTACTTATGATTTACGCGATAGAGCGAGAATTAAGTCACCGGATAGGTTTCAGATCCCTGATACGCGTTCTCCTCGTTCTTCACAGGCACAGACGTCGTCACAGGCCGGTGGAGGAGACCGCCAGGATAGAGGAAGGGCCCGTGAGGCCCCACAGGGACGTGACCAGCCTCGACAACAAGTCAGAGGAAAAGAAGAAGACGCTCAACGTTTTCGACCACAATTTCAGAAGAAGAAAGTTGCCGCTGTAACAGCGAAATATGCCACAGACGGTGAGAACGAGACTCCTGAATTGGACGTGGGCAGTAACCCTCCTAGACAGCGCCGCGGAAGTAACCATAGTGCGGGAGGCGCTACGTCCTCATATGGAGGCGACAGCAACTGAAACATTCATTACTGTTGAAACAGCAGACACCCGAGTGGCACCCCCTGACAGACTATTTAATATCGTCCTCCAAATTGAAGGTGATATACAGCGAGTAATTAAAGGTATTTTTTGGGAAAATCTGACCTCTTCATATGATATTTTATTGGCAGAGGCGGATTGGCCACCCCCATTCGTAATTACTGCGCGTAAAGGGGAGGAGGTAATCCTTCCGAGCTTTTCTCGACATGTCCCAAAGGACAAAGCAGAGGCTCTTGCAGCAGAGTGGGCTGTGTCCCTGGCTCCAGCGTTATTCCGCAATCACGTGGGTTGGGATGAAGAATCTCCCCCCATGAAATACCTTTGCGATCGTTGCCGCAGCCACAACCACAATATCCCATAAAACGTGAAGCCAAAGGCCCCGTTTCCGAAATTCTGACACAGTTGGAATATCAGGGAGTAATTGAACCCTGTGTATCACCTATGAACAATCCCCTTTTCGCGGTTTCTAAACCCGATGGATCGTACCGTTTAGTATTGGATTACCGGCATTTGAACTCTCATTGTCGGACCTTTGCGGTGCAAAATACCCATAGTTCTGCGCTTGTAGACAGTCTTGTTCGTAAAAAATACAAAACGACCCTTGACCTTTCAAATGGATTCTACACGCACAACTTAGCCCCGGAGAGTGGCCAATGGTGTGCCTTTACTTCCGGTGGTAAAATGTTCAAATTCAGGCGTCTTCCTATGGGCTACAAGAATAGTCCAGGCGTATTCGCCGCTCGTGTTGTCTCTTTGTTAGACGGCATCGATCCAGACGCCTGTTCGTATGTGGATGACATTTATCTGACAGACGATGAATTGTTTCCGCATCTGACCCGGGTGGACCGCATTATTCTTGAATTTGCGGTTCAGGGATACAAAATTAACTTTGCCAAATCCCATATTGCTGAATTTACCGTTTTGTTCTTGGGCTATGAGCTCAACAATGAAGGTAAGGGTTTAGCCCCCATTTTCTGGAGAAATGTGCACTTCTGTGCCCTCCTACTAATCTGAAGAAGCTTCAGTCTTTACTGGGTTTTCTGAACTTCGGACGTACATATATTCCCGAATACGCCCAGCGTATCAAGCCATTGTATGCTTTGATACAACCTACTTTTTCGAAGTCTTGCTGGCTTCCGGAGCATACCTCCATTCTGCAGTCTTTGCAGACAGACCTTCTTGAGTCTAAATACCTTTTGACGCGTGATAACCACACAAACTTGGTGATTAGAATCATTCCAGGGGCAGTGGGTTTCACGTACTTAACCTTTAATGAAGGTGATACAGTACCCATCGCATACAAGTCACATCTATACACCTCTGCAGAAATGCGGTTCTCATCTGTGGAGAAAGTGCTAACAGCAGTGCAAATGGCGATCCTGAAGGAGCGCGCACTGGCACAGGGAAAACGCATTCTGGTGGTAACACCCTATCCTGCCCTAGAGGCAGTGACGAAAGCAAGTGTTCCGAACTCTAAAGCTTTGCACCCCCGTTGGATTCAATGGGCAACATCTTTGACGTCTCCGGATGTCACTTTCATTTTCGACTCTTCTCTTCAGACTCAGGAGTTTTTACAGTATGAATTCATTCATCCTCCTCCTTTGTCCTTATTGCCGCTTGAGGATTACGACTGTGTGATCTACACCGATGGTTCGGCACAACCGGCCACGGGGTCCAAGCATGCTTATTCAGCCGCATGTGCTATTGTTGCAGGTACGTTTGTGAACGGAAAGTTCAAATCCACTGTGGTGCATACACAGGCACTCGGGGACAGTACCGCACAATTGGCCGAGTTGCGTGCCTTGGTGCTTGCGCTTGAGTTCGTAAATCCTGATGTGACCACTTTAATCGTGTGCGATTCTTACTACTGTGTTCAATCATACAATGACAATCTGTTCTTTTGGTCGCAAAATGACTATAGAGACGCTAAAGGCAACACAATCAAGCATAAAATGCTTTGGGTTAGGGTGGCAGAATTACAAAGACGTCTGCCACTCACACAGGTGGTTCACACCCTAGGCCATCAGCGAGTGGGCGCACACGCTGTTGGTAACAGTCTGGCAGATGAAGCTGCCAGATCAGCAGTACTCACGTGTTCAGTAGCAGCAGTTACTAGATCCATGTCTAAAATAGACACTGATATCTTGGCAGCTATTGCTGCAACAAAAGAAGGAATTAATTACCCTAGAGGTTTCCCTTCTAAATATTCTTACCAGATAGGTCCCGATCAGGCTCCTTATGTAACAATACCTAACGTTGGGGTTCGGCTGATCCCCAACGCGGACCGCAGACTTTCCTTGATGGCAGCGGCACACGAAGGCATGGCTTCGGCGCATGCTGGTGTGTCTGCGACAATTTCCATTTTGCAGCAGCGTTACTGGTGGCGTGGTTTATACAAAGATACACGTACTTATGTGCTTTCCTGTGACGTTTGTCAACAGATCAAGCCTTCAACAGTCACAAGACCACCGCAGACCTCGCTTGCAATTTCGAACAGACCCTTTGGGTGTGTTTACTTGGATCACTGCGGTCCATTTTCTTCAGACACTGCCTATAAATATATCTTAGTGGCAGTGGACTCGTGCACACGGTTCATCTGGGTCTGGCCACAACGGAGTGCTGACGCACGAAATGTCATTAGGGATTTGCGTGTCTTTGTGGGAATTTTTGCATGCGGCACCTTCCATTCTGACCAAGGTCCGGCGTTTGCCTCTAAGGCTTACAAGGACGCAATGGGCTCCTTAGGGGTGCGGGTGAAATTTTCGTCTCCGTATAGGCCTGAGGGCAACTCTATCGTTGAACGAATGAACCGTGACTTAAAGCAATCCTTGACAGCTAGAGTTATAGGTACTGGCAGGAACTGGCTGGCCCACTTGTATACTGTTCAGCGTGCACTTAATAATCTCCCTAGAAGGCCTCTGGGTGGGCGGACCCCTTACGAAATGCTCTTTGGCATACGAATGTTTGTGCCTGACCTTGATGGTCTAGACATGGCGGCGCAATCCGCCAAGTTCGATGTAGATAATCATTCTACTATGTTACAGGACTTACAAGAAGCCCGAGACAAACTAGCGATTGCACATTTACCTTCAGCCACAGACCCTGCTGTGCAGATTCCGGTTGCCGGCTGGCTTCCGAAGATTGGCGACCTGGTACGAGAGAAGGTGGAGAACAAAAAAGAATTCGGCCCCTCTTTTCGTGCACCGGTTCCAGTACTGGGCTTGAAGGGAACACGTACAGTCATCCTACCACCGCTTCCCGGTCGCAAGGAAAACAGATACATCTCAGTGGAAAATGTCAAGCTACAACATCTGGCCGATCCTAAATAGTGTCACACCAGCGGTTTCTTGTCCTGCCATTTATCGGACAAGTGTTCGAGGCACGCCTGCAAGAACAATCACTGATGTTACCATGGAGATGGTTGATTTGCCTGAAAATATATTTGAACCCCCTGCATCACCCTGCATAGCCGAGGACGAATATACTTATCCCGCCACAGAGTCAGTGGCACACCAACCAACAACACCACTGAGCCCGACACGTTATTCTTTTGATTCAGATTCCAACTCATCACAAGTCCCGTCCCAGTTTAGTCTTTTTGTATCCTGGTTTAGAGACAATTTTTTGATTCCACCTTGGACATATATTTGGATGGTACTTTTCTTGGTCTTTTTGTTCATGTCCATTGGCTTTGTCACAGTGTTTTTTCTACTCATCAATGGTCACTATTTACCTGAACGCTCTGCTGTGAACAGTGTTGCTGGAACTTTGGCTCCACATTCCTCTTCACACATCATGAAGCGTGACCACACATTTGTGAACATTTCAGCGTTTCCAGTTGCTGATGGCATCGTATGGGATGCGGTAAACTTTCAAATACATGGCCCGACAGAAATTATTAATGTACCAAATGTCCTTCGAGTCTCGATGGGTGATGTAGTAAAAAGTAATATTCATTCTGATGATTGGGATGTGCATGCAGTTGAAGCATTGTTTGCTGATTTAAAATATTATGCCTCTTTTAATGCTGAAGACTTGTATATGAATTCTGCGAATTATGCCGATTTGTATTGCTACCAGCATTGGGGCAATCATTTTCTCCACAAACCAAGTGCACTACGCAGCCCTGTTACTTACACCCAATGGGAACACTGCCCAAACCCCATACCAGGTAGTTCCCAGACTCTTCGAAATAAATTCACCTATTTTACTGATTTTAATCGATCGAACCCTGGGTCCTATTATTTTAAATTAAAATCTCCATCGACTCAAAAAATAATGTTGACCCACACTAAATTACTATATTCTGGTTCCTTTTTGAGCGCCTTGGCGGTGGGTGGTTATGAGTATTGGAAAGACACAGTGGATTTAAAATCAATCTGGGGTTCGAAGCTATGGCAGGTGCAGGGCACTGAGGCCCTGCACCGTGCTTGCCTTATCCCAGCCCAAATTCTATTTCTAAATGCTTCCATTTATCAGACCACGTGTTGGGGGTTGGCTACCGTTAAACAACTAAATGCGCCAACCATCCCATCCTTGTCGAGTCTTCCAAATGATAGTTTGCATTTTAATATGTCCCTTATGGCGTTACAGGCTCAGTTTCAGAACAATTCCTTTAACGTTTCTGCACTAATACAGTCACCCTGGTTGGCATGGCCCATATCATCTAATGCATGCCAACTTCGTTTTCATGGCACAGTTCCTGGTTACATACAGGACAAGCCTGATCCAAGATTTACTGAAACTCGTACTGTGACCACGTATTCGGTTGGTAAATTATGTAAACAATGGTTACAACATTCGTCCTTAGACTCTGTTAAGAACCATTTATCCCTCCTATCAGGCACTATTGACTTATCTGACTTTATCTTGGGACCTCGTGGTCCCCGACCGAAGAGATTCATTTATGAAGCGTATAATGAGCTCTGGAAGCTGTCACAAATGGAAGCTGCTTCCCGTCTTAGGGAAATAGACCAAGCAAATTTGGAAAAGGTGCTTGCTGTTGTTGACAATAGTATAAATACCCTGTCTTCCCGCATTTACACATTGAACAATATTGTATCCTCTGTTGTTGATATTGTACAAGATGATGTCTCTATGTTGTATCATGGTCAGAATCAGTTGCGTTCAGTGATGCAGTTTGCATGGACTTTGCAAACCCTTAAGTTGGGTAAAGTTCCTTGGAATTTGTTAAACACCACTGCCCTCTTTCTGCCTTTTAATTTGACTGACAAACAGCAGTTCATGTCCATGAAAGATGCATCTTACACTTTGTTACATATTGAAAAAGTGGATCCTTTACCATTCTCTGTAGCGGAACTAGATTCTGCGGTGTGGCTAGTTCATGGGGTTATAGCTTTACCTTTTTCCCTATTTGAATTCGGTTCGTGCATGAAACATTATCCTGTAGGCCGTTTCCAGCCTTTGGGTAGTGCTTTCCTGCATGAACTTTGGTCCTTGCCTTTCATGTATAAATGCCTTAGAGATGGCAAGGAGGTATTTCTCACGGGGAGTCTTGTGATTCAACTGTGGGTCATTCGCTTATTTGTAAACATATTAAATTGCACGGGGCTTGTAGCGTTTCAGTTCCAAATCTTGCATGTGTGCTAAAGGGTATTCCTGCTCCTGCTATTTCTCCTACTTTTACTTTGCTTACCAACGGTAGCTATTTGCTTTTAAATAACGAAGACTGTTGTGGCCTACAGGCTGGCATTCCGTATATTGTTACAGTCTCACACAGAGTTGTCTGCTGCAAGAATGTGCTTTTTCCTCCCCCTCACGACATCGTTGATAGCTCTATTTGGCCTTCCATTCCTACCATGGAGGCAGATTTCAATAAGTTGAGCAGAATAAAGGCCCTATTATTGAATGAGGAGGTTATGCTCACATCCGCCCGGGAGACATTCATTCTCCAGGTGGCGAGCACCCACAGTGAAATACAGGCCCTATTGAACACTGACCTCCCCCAACATTTTGGGGAGTTAATTCATCGTATTTTTAACGCATCAAACACTGAGGGTCTGGTGCACTTTTTTAAGGTTGTGGGGTCTGGCCTCGTGTCCACCTTTCAAACTATTTTCGGTGTGATACCGGCATTCATACATTCTATTTTTTCTAGCGTCTTTGGTGGTTTCCCATTAATCCTCGCTTTGGCGGCTGGTGTCTTGCTGTTGGTCTGTTTTCTGCGCAATGGCTGCACACCACTGGGCCCTTCTCGATCCCGAACGCCTCCAGCTGCTCCGTGAGCGACTTCTGGTTGGCTTCGATGTTCTGCCCTTGGCAACTATCAGTGTGTCCTACACCCTTTCCTTTCGCTTTGCGTATTTCACTTGCGTGCAACCTGTGATGTCTTGCATCCGCTGTCCGTTTACATGGACCATGGATTATTGCCTCTCCAATTCGTCATTGTCGGTCCCGGATTTTGTTCGGTTGGTGGGTCCCTTAGAGGCCCATGAACGGGACTGTTCCGCTGCTGGCTTTATGATGCGTGCGGCTGCACTGGGGATTTTGGCACAATGGGATATCTGGGCGGCTGCTCAGAATCTCCTACAACAAAGTTATATTGAATATCACGCAAGCTGTCCCGCATTGCTTTTGGATGCTCCATACTCTGAAGAACATTCCTGCAGCTTTGACCTATTGGACTGGATGGCGTCTACGTTTTTTGACGATTCCAATGATGTCCTTCTGGACGGTATAGCATTTTTCTGCTCTTCCACATTTTTGGATTGATTGACTTGCCGTTAGTTGTTAGTAGACCGCCTCTATTCTGCTCAGGTATTTGGAACTCTGTCTTCATTTTCGTCGTGGCCGCTGGACTGACCAGGGGAGGGTGTCTTGTGGCTCATGGCCTCCTGGCAGGTTTGGCTACGTTACCACGCCTGGCTGCCATGATGACTCTTGCGCACGTTACTATTGGATGTTGTTCTGTCGCCCTCTGTTATTGCCAAGTTGTTCTACAATAGTCTGCATTTTCTGTTTCTCACCTTTTCTCCTATTCCCTTTGTGGGCTCAGTCTGAACAACAGTTACAAGGTCGAATAACAAATCCCTGGTTTCTACTGATTTGGCCCGTCCCTCGCACCTAGACATAACACTTGTACAGCTGCCATTGAGAAATTAGTGTGCTTTTAATAATGCGCTCGCTTGCTCTAAGATAGCACTTGGAGACGACCTTTCCAGAGAGAAGAGCTGTGATTGTTTGCTGATGTAGTTTTGCATCAAGAGACTGAGGTATGGGGGTTCGCTAGTCAAAGCCCAAAGGTCTTCTATTATTATAATAAACTGACTTCTAGCACGGGGAGGGTGGTAATGTTAGTTAGACATATATCCACTGCTTTATGAGATGCTTTCCCCGTTCGTATTCTATGGAGTAGTAACTATGCTGATTATATTATTCTTATGTATTATGCTATTAGTACTGACACGTGTACTGTATCTAAGGGCACGTAAGTTGAAATAAATATTTTGAACTATAAAGTGTCTCTTCTTACGCATGTTGTGGACAGGTACGAGAGTAACGAAAGAGTGTTCTTGCCTCTGCGAGTCCTGAGAGAGAGATACCGTGTTCTGGGTTGTCTAATCATTGGTACATTAGTGCTAATGGGACGCTAAGGCTAGTTGGGTTGGGGTTTTGGGTGCTAAGGTTTATGGTTGGCTCACCACTATATTCCGAGGTCCTATTATCCTGTGCATAGCTCTGTATGTGCAGAAACCTTATGACAACATAAATGCAGAAAACTTTATTCAGTGAACAATGGAAAGCAGAACACACAATAAAACGTGCTTTATTATTCACAGTTGAACCTGAAACACAGGGTGACAACACCGAAGCCGAGGAGGCAGCACACACACAGAACCAGGCAGGGGGAGAGGACACAGAGCAGACAACACTGCCAACAACTGTCCCACGGAGACACCGTCACATTGTGCCTACACTCCCGGTGTTGGAGGGAGAACCGGAATCCATAGAGGATGAGGCACAGCCAGAGCAGGAACAGCATGCACATCAGGTCCATGATCAGCCCCCTATGCACCGTAGGGACGAGAGATGCTGGAGACGCAGGCCAAGGGCACAAACCAGCGCAGACGCTGCAGAGGATCCTGCTGTATTTTCCGGCCGGGAAGGCACCATGGTGAAGGTCCAGCGCCTGCAAGCCAGAAGTATGAAATCAATACACAGGCAGCTGGTGTCTGTTAACCATAACCTCACAGACATGAAGGAGGGCATCAGAGAGCTCAATCTGAAAATCGATGAGGGACATAAGGCCTGTGCAGACAGCATCAGGGAAATGACTGGCGCAATAAATGAACTCTGTGCCACAATGAAAAGAGACCAGGCATCCAGACGCAGGGGAAAACAACATCTGTTCACCCGTCTGGACACATATAGCAAGGCGGTCAACCGCTTGTCAAATGCCACTTCGGTACTGTCACGCCGCACAGTGACCATGCAGGTAGAAATGGCACACTGCAGCCAGGATGTGGCCAAAGCGTTGGTGCAGGTCACAAATGCAGTTGACCAGCTGCAGACAGCTACCATAGGTGGCACAGGTCTCCTGGGCTCAGGGGACAGTGTGTCGTGTAGTTCCTATATTGCCCATACAGGACCTGCACGTTCGGATAACATAAACTGTGGGTTTGGTGGCAGACTGATTCTGAGCACCCCCACCGAGGAATGTTAGCCTGTTTGCATAAGCTAGCTCACAGTGCCACTAGTGTCTCCACTTATCGGGGAGAGAATAGTTTCTGGCAACCTTAGAACATGACAACCCTGATCCCTCAGGATCGTGGAAACAATGTACTACTTTTCGCTCAGTCACTCGTCCTTACTTATCTTGTCTCAGAGATGCACAGAATAAACAGCCTGGGCATTTCAATAAGGGTTTATTAAACAGTTGTCATTCTTGTTTAGAATATATGAGCTGCAACAACCATTAGACAGCAGAGATATATGATTAGCAGTACAGTGAATATAAATGGATAGTACAGTTCTACCATCTTGCAATGCGCATGAATAAATACATGAATATAAAATGCAGACTAAAAGAAAGCGCATACTCCTACGATGCCTATCTAGATGTACCTAAGTGTACCTAGCATGTGAGTAGGTGTGAAGCCAAGAATCCCTCTAGGATTTAGTCGAACCCCATTACCTGAAGTGTGAGAATGTAGGAGCCCTTCTTGGTCTCGAGTTGGACACCCCGTGAGGGATGTTCAGACCACTGTCAGCTGGAGCGTCTGCATGCAGGAGCCTCAGCGTATCTGGTCAGTGTGTCGGCCTGGAAGTCTCGGTTCCCTCTAACTAACACTAGCAAGAGGTGCTATATTTATACAGAAAGTATCTAGGGCTCCTTTGTCCCTTGTTGCTTGTATTAGCCATTGTTGGATTTGAGGATGACGTATGGGATGAACCGTGTACGTAGATATGGGGAGGAAGGTGATGTAGCCCCAGCCTGGTTTCTAAGAACCCTTATGAATATTCATTCATACTGTGTGAGTCTATTGATGGAGTTATAGGACTCTATTGTTTTGGAGAAACCCTCCTTCTGCACCCAGGGCTAGAACTAGGTAAAGGTTCAATCCTAAAAGGCTCGTTACAGTGTAGTGTAGGGGAGGTAATGTAGGTGAAGGGGTATAATGTTACCTGGGCCTATATTAGGGTACCTATATGGAACATAACAAGTGAGGAGCTCTCCAGCCGAAGCAGCAGCACCCCACCAATTGCAGAACCCAGACGGCGTAGTGTGAGGCAGGGAACACCATCAGATGCCTCAAGGGAGAGCAGTCAGCACCCTGAGCGTGCAACTGCAGGACGTGAACGGAAGAAATGAACTGTCACCACAGCTGAATGCTAATGGGTGAAGTAACCCATGTCATATGGACTTTTGTTAACCCATTACCCATGCACTGTGGATATGACATGTGCAACAGAGAGTGCCACACATAAAGTGTGTTTGTAAGCTGTGTGACTCCAATTTACCTGAGGCTAAGGTACGATTAAACACAGTCATTCAAAAATCATTATTTGCATTGTGTCATCATTACTCACCTAGAAATTGTTTTGTGTTATTTCATCACGTCTGTCGCCCCGCAGCTGCCCCTACACCACCTGCTGGTCTGCAACGTGGACCTGGTACCTCATCCTCATCTGATTCTGTATCTGTGAGTTCCACTGGTATGCCTTTTCTAGTTGCAATGTTGTGCAGCATGGCACAAGTAGCCACAATCTTGCAGCAGGTCTCTGGGTCGTATTGTAGTGCTCCTCCACTTTTATGCAGGCAGCGGCACCTGCTCTCATTATACCAAATGTCCACTCAATTAGTGTAGGTAGTTGTTGGAGGTTCGTACCCTTCTTAATCATGCAAGGATTTGTACGGAAATAAAGTACATATGATGTGTTTGTTGGACAATAAATAATCTCTTTATTGTCATGTGCAGGCAAGTTGCTGGTGCAAAAAGAAAACGAGAAAGAAAAACAAACAGCCGACACGTGTTTCGCCCAAAGGCTAGACAGCCGGGGCTTTTTCAAGGCAAGTTCTATCAGTTAGCATCAATGAAGTTGAATTAAAAGCCAAGGTCTACTCTATGTGGTCTACGCGGTCTCTGCGGTCCAGGAAGGTCCACTTAATTACACAGCGCGTTGACTTGTGTGAGCGATTGTATCTTCGCTCTCTTGGATTAGCCGGATTGAGGTACGGTGTGAGGATGAATTTGCGCACTGCATATGCACTGTCACCTACAGGATGAAAGACATATGGTTAATCACTGTCCTCTCACTTCAGCCCTTAAATGTATGTAAGAGTGCTTGACATGCATTTACCTAGCAGGTAGCCCTCGCCAAATTCGCCCCCAGAGAGACGTGTGTATATCCCACTGTGTCTAAAAATGAAGGAATCGTGTGTACTGCCAGGGTATTTTGCCACTATATCAGTTATGATATATTTTGCATTGCAGATGACCTGTATGTTGAGAGAATGGAATGATTTGCGATTTCTGAATACGTTCTCATTGTTTGAGGGGGGTGAGAGGGCTACATGGGTACCATCTATGCAACCAATGACATGGGGAAATTGGGCAATCTGGTAGAAGTCCAGTTTGGTTTGCTGCAATGCCTGTTGTGTGGCGGGGAATGTGATGTGATGATGCAGCCTCTGTACCATTGCATCCAAGAATGCATGGAAGAAGCGCGACAGGCAACTCTGGGAGACCCCTCCTGCTGTCGCAATCACCCCCTGGAAGCTCCCTGATGCCAGTAAGTGCAGTGAACACAGGACTTGCACATGTGGTGGAATTGTTTGGGTCCTGCGGGTTGGGTGATCAAGCACAGGTTTTAGCTCAGCAATCAAGTCCAATATGGTAGCTGAGTCCAGCCTATACTTCTCATGTATCTCTTCCTCTGTCTGCTGGAACAGAGTGATGCGCACTCTGAAGACCCGTTCCTGTCGCCTCCTTCTCTGTGATGCTGCTTGAATCCGCATCCTCCTGGCTAACACATACAGCGCTGCCATTGTGGAAGTCCCTGTTGTATTGTGGGCCTGTTTAAATATGTTGCACCTGGTTACCACCTGCTTTGAGTTGGTGGTAAAAATCAGGTGCAAAATGGCGAATTTTGTGGATTCGCAATTTGCGAATTTTTGTTACATAGCTTTGCGAATTCGCAATTTGCGCCATAGGTATTTGCGAAAATCGCGAATTGCGCTGCAGTTTTTGCGAAGTCGCAAATGTCAATTCGCAGATTGTGGGACTCGCTAAATAGGTATTCGCAATTTTTGCGAATACCTATTTTGCGATGCGAAACCCTGTTGCACATAGGAGAAGGGTATTTTGCGATCGCAAACACAGTTTTTTTGCGATTCGCAGCGTTTGCGATCGCAAAATACCTTGATACATATGGCCCTTAGACTCTAAATCATATTTAGTGTCTGGAAATGGACTATAAGAAGGGGAGCTTGAGGAGGGCGTGGTGAACTGCCGATGAGGGCGTGACGAACTGCCGATGATGGCGGACTCATGAGCTATGAGCTCCGCGCCGGCCCAGCAATTATCCTGCACAAACGGTAGATGCGGTCTGGCATACTACCTCTGATGTGGGGGCACCGACGTGTGAGACCGGGGAGCAGCGGTGACGATAGAGCTGGGTGCCCCGACCTCCCCTCGGACGAGCAGCAGTCGAGCACAGCAGCGAGGCTGGAAGCCCCGATCTCGAGTGCCGGCGCGAGGCAGAGATTGCTCCTGGCCCCTCTTGGGGGAGTGGCATGCATGCAGAGACCGGACGAGAGGTAGCCGGGCCTGCGGCGAATGGACGTGTGTGAGCCCCGCTTGGAGACAGAAAAAAGGGCATTGCGCCCGGAGTGGAGGCCAGGCAATCGTAACGGAGAGGCGTTATCTGGAGTGTTGACCACGTACGCTAAGACCTGTGGAGCTTCGGAGCCGCCAGGCGCTGCAGGGGAGAGATCGCGAAGCGGTCGCGCTCCTGAAGTGGGAAGGACGTGCTGGGACAGAAGACTACATTGCGCTTGCTGCATCGCCACTCGGCAATGCAGCAAGCGCAATGTAAATAGTTTTATTTATTTAATTACTTACCTTACTCCTGTCCGTCGTATGTCGGACTCCACTACCCCCCACCCTGCCCCTCCCCTGCCCCACCCACCGCCCCGCAGCACTCCCTCGGCGAGCCGCCACTGGCCCTTAGGTTCTCATTTATCGGAAAAGACTAAGAATAGAATATCGAGGCATGAGTTTGTTGATGTCTTTAAACTATTACATAGGGATATTCAAGCCAAAGAAGGCTCCAAGGAGGAAGAGTGGGAATTAGCAAAAAGACCTAGAGTTCCCAAAACGATAGAGAATTGGACATCTGCTTTCCTTATTTATACAAGCATTTATTGTGAACGTCGCCTTAGATAGGGCAATGGCTATGTTTAAATACATCGACATAATACAGAAGGCACAAATGTATTTTGGTGGATACGCTTGGTTAAGTTATGACGAAGAGTTTAGAGCAAGGATTAGTATCTTCAATGATAAACCATGGGGTGACATTGACTCAGAGCTATGGTTACAATGCATGTCTTCCTCTCATCCTCCAGCTACAGCACATACGGCGAGTGGTTTACTGGTCACTTACCGGCCCTTTCAGTATCGTCCCGCCCAGTCTGGGGCGGGGTTATATGGGAGGGGCCAAGCACCAGTTACAGGGGCATGCTGGAATTTTAACAGAGGTTTCTGTAACAGACAATTCTGCCGTTACAAGCATGAGTGCTCGCAATGTGGAGGAAAACATCCACTCACCCAATGTTTTGCGGGTCAAAGGTTTGGTGAGCAAGGGAGAGGGCAGAGAGGGAGAGGTCAGTCATTTCAATTTGTAGCAAAGGGCCCATACACCAATTAGACTTGAGGAGTTATCAAGCTGGTTGAGATTCTATCCAGATCCAGAGGTGGCATCCAAATTGTTTTGGGGTTTCAAAGAGGGTTTTAAAATTGGTTATCAAGGGCCTAGGCAGAAGCGTTGGTCAGATAATTTAAAATCTGCTAAGGAGCTTCCACAGGTAGTTCAGCAGAAGCTAAACTCAGAAGTAGCGGCAGGCAGATTGGCTGGCCCTTTCTTACAGTGCCCCCTTGATAAATTGATTGTTTCTCCACGGGGTGTTGTGCCCAAGAAAGCTGCTGGGGAATATCGTTTAATACATCATCTATCGTGGCCAGAAGGCCTGTCAGTTAATGATTTTATTTCCCAATCGGATTCAAGTGTGTCCTATGCATCAGTGGATGATGCATTGAAATTGGTCAGATCAGCTGGGAAAGCAGCGGAGCTGGCAAAAAGTGATATACAGTCAGCTTTTCGACTTCTGCCCATACATCCTTCTGATTTCGAGTTACTAGGCATGCATTTCAATGGTGCATTTTATGTGGATAAAGTGCTCCCTATGGGCTGTTCAATATCCTGCGCCCTATTTGAGACCTTTAGCACTTTTTAGCGATGGTGTTTTACGCAGTTTAGTGGCCACAATCTGGTTTGTCACTACCTAGATGACTTCATGTTCATTGGTGAAAGGAACACTGACCAATGCAGAAAGGCGTTTGTTACAAAATTTTCAGGTTATGGCTCAAGATCTTGGTGTACCATTGGCCCTTGAAAAAACTGAAGGTCCAAAAACAAGGTTGACTTTCATGGGAATCGAAATAGATACGGTGGAAATGGTAGCCAGGCTACCTGCTGAGAAAGTTCAGGAGATAAGGTCCTTCTTGTTGTCAGTAATCAATGAAAGGAAATTGGAGCTCAGAAAGGTGCAGAGATTATTGGGTTACCTGAATTTTGCATGTAGAGTGGTCAGGGCAGGCAGAACGTTTTGTAGGCGTTTGGGCATGTCCATGTCTGGTGCCTATCTCCCTCATCACAGAGTAAGGATATCCATGGCTATCAGGGCTGGCCTGCACATTTGGCTGAAGTTTCTTGCGGATTTTAATGGAGTCTCTTTGTTTTTTGTTGACGAAGACATGATCTGGCAGATACAATTATTCTCTGATGCGTCAGGTGCGAAAGGTTTTGGATTGTTTTGGGAGGGTCGTTGGTGCGCCGAAAGTTGGCCTGCCACTGCGGTTGAAGCAAGGGCACAGCATAGCTTTCTTAGAGTTCTTCCCATTGCTGGTGGCATTGTTTGTCTGGGGGGTAGGAATTCAGAAACAGATCGGTCCTTTTCAATATGGACAATATGGCTGTTGTTGAGTTAATTAACAAACAGAAGGCGAAGGATTTGAGAGTTTTACGTCTTTTACGTGCTTTTATGCTAAAATGTTTGCAGGCACATTCCTGGAACTAATAACAGTATAGCAGACGCTCTGTCTCGATTTTAATGGCAGAAATTTCGAAATCTGGCGCCCGGGGCAGAAATTAACAAGACTCAGATCCCACAGAGCATTTGGGCTTGGGGGGGATTGAGGATAGCCGAACTCGTAGAAAAGTCAGTAGCATCATCCACAAGAAGAAGTTACCAGCAAGCCTGGAGAGAATTCATAAGTTATGGTAACATAGATGCCCAGCTTGGGAATGTGACAAATGAGGAGCAGTTTTTATTAGGTTTTGTGCTGCATTTGATAAACAAAGGTCTTTCATACACCACTATCTCAGGAAAATTAGCAGGAATTTCTTTTTATGGTCAGGTGTAGTGGGGTAAGGACCCAGTGGAGGGAGTATTGGTGAAGAAAGTCTTAAAAGGTCTAAGTAGGGAGCAGAGCAGCAAAAAACGGTTAAGAGAGCCAGTGACTTTTGATTTGTTACAACAAATGTTATTACAGTTGCCTTTGTGCTGCTATTACGAATTTGAATGTTTCAAATTTAGGTTATGCATGTTGTGGTTGTTTTTGGTGCATTTAGGGCATCCGAGTTGTTGGGTCTAAGAAGTCAGGCGGGCATCCGTAGTGATGAAGTATTTCTAGAGCACCAAAGATTAAGGATCTGGTTGAGAGCATCCAAGACGGATCAATTAGGCAGGGGAAAATGGGTGTCTTTGAACAAAAGTGGGGTAGAGGGTTGTTGCCACGTGGAGGAATGGGAGAATTGTCAAAACTCAAGGTTTTTCAAAACAGGGGACATATTTTGCCATGAAAACGAGAAAAGGATCTCTATTGCATAGCTATTAGCAGTAATGAGAAAGGTTATCAGCAGGTTGGGAAAAGATCCTATGCTTTTTGGCACTCATTCATTCCGAATTGGGGCAGCGACAGAGGCTGCAAGACTGGGTTGGTCATGGTCAGATATCCGTAGAATTGGGAGATGGAAATCAAAATGCTGTGAAAGATATGTTAGAAAATAATTGGATATATATTTGATTTCTTGTTGCTAATATTTGTTTTTCTATTTAGGTTGTGTGCAAGGGCCATTATCTGAAAAAATGAACACTTGACTATTGGGACATTCCTTCATAAAATGGGCAGCTATATACGCTGAACAGCAAATTTATGGCACATCTCTTGGACTCCCAAGTATCAGACTTGAGGTGGTATGGAAGGGGAAAGATGGAATGCGTTCGGGGGTTTGTTTAATACACTGACAGAAATGTGCTCCAATAGGGGTTGCCCTTATATGTTAGTCATTCATTTAGGTGAAAATTATTTAGTTAATTCATCAGGTCTGTCGTTAATAAAACAAATGAAATTGGATTTGGCTGTTATAAAAAATAACTGGGGTGGTACAACTGTAATTTTGACGGAATTTATAACTCGTCAACATCGAAGAGGAGCAAGAAGCCATGCAGCAATCGAAAAAGCGAGACGTAAACTCAATAGAGCAATGAGAGTTTTTTGTGGTACTATGGGGATTACAGTCCTGTCTCATACCAATATAAAAGGAACTGAGGGGCATCTTTTTCGTGATGATGGAGTACATTTATCTCAAATGGGGCAAGCATATTATTTATTGGATTTGAGAGATTTGATTGCAAAAATTATTGTAGGGTTTCTAATTTCATTTCTATGGGGTGGGGTCAGGAAAACTCTTCGGTTTTCCTGGGTGGCGGGTTTTTGGGGAGGTGGACAGTCTCGAGCGGGCTTATCCATCCCTCGGGGGGGAGGGAGGGTGGCGAACAGGACACTGGGGAGGTGAAGAAAAATGATGGGGCTTTCTATAACATGCAGTTCGTCTGAGGAAGCTCGATGACCATGTGGGTCTTTTTTTTTAAGCAATGTTAAGCTAATTTGGGGATTGATTTATTTTAAGGTATTGGGAATCTTGAGATGTTAATGCTGTTTTACATAAAGTTACAAAATGCAACTGTCTTAATAAAGTGGCCTTTTTTTTCTAAATAAAAGAAGTAGTGGGCTGTGATTTATTGTGCGAGTAGGGGTTCAGCGTATTATTGACCTCTGTGCTTTTTCCTGCGTGGTCCATGAGTTTCAAGGTAAGGTTAGATCTTTCCATTTTCTGCTTGATCCTAGCAGTTTCAGCAGGATATCGGACCTGCATGAATTCTGTTAGTCTCATGGAGGCTAGTATTACATCGGGGGCGTAACACAGGCCCCCGCAGCCCCCGCGGTGCGGGGGGGCCCGAGCTGCAGGGGGCCCCCTCAGCACAGTACTGAGGCCCGAGAGTTCCGGATGAAATCCGGAGCAGGGGGCCCTCTGTGTACCTTGCAGAGCACTGCAGAAAGCTCTTACAGGATAAGAATATGAGAGTTTATTGAGAAGAGAAAGAATAGATCATTTTAGTGGTAAAAGAGAGAGGAAATCATGAGCTCTAAATGGGAAATACATCTAAGCTTCAGGAAGTGAAGTAAGAAGGAGAGGATTCATTGATGAGAACAATCCATGCCGATTACTAGCCTGGTTGGAAATGAGTGACTGAAAAAGGGGCTTTTAGCAGCGTTTCGTTTAGTAGCAGAGCAGCTTCGCTTAGTTAAGAACATGGGAAGGTAGCAGTGTGGGTTGTGCTCGCACCGAAGACTGCCAAGAAGAGCCCTCAAGAATGATGTAGAGAGAAGTGGAGCTGGGAGGGGAGAAGTATCACACAGTAAAGGAGCAGAGGCCTTAGAGAAAGAAGCAAAATGCAAGTGAAAGGAACTGATCGAAGGAGGCCTGAGGTTCACAACATGAGAAGGAATAAATGTTCAGTACCTCCTGAGGTCAGAGGTAAAGATTCACACGATTGCAGGACTGGCCCAGATTCCACTTGATACAAAGCTGAGGCCAGAAAGTCGAGGGGCACTTTCAGGACCTGACGGGAGCAGGGGCACTTTCAGGACCTGGCAGGAGCAGGCAGAGGTAGACAGAGCAGGCTGGGGCTGTCAGGAGAAGGCAAGGGCAGGCAGGAGCAGGCAGGGCTTGACAGGAGCTGGCAGGGGCAGACAGGATCAGGCAGGGGCAGACAGTGGCAGGCAGGGTCTGACAGGAGCAGGCAGGGGCAGACAGAAGCAGGCATGGTCTGACAAGGTCAGACATGGACAGGCAGACAGAGGCAGGGACAGACGGGAGCAGGCAGGACCTGACAGGAGGATGCAGGGGCAGACATGCGCAGGCAAGGACAGACAGGAGCAGGCAGGTACAGACAGGAGCAGGCAGGGGTAGACAGAAGCGGGCAGGGGCAGTCAGGAGCAGGCAGGGGCAGACAGAAGCGGGCAGGGCCTGACAAGAGCAGGCAGGGGCAGACAGGAGCAGTCATGATCTGCCAGGAGCAGGCAGGGGCAGACAGGAGCAGGCAGGAGCAGGCAGGGGCAGACAGGAGCAGGCAGGGGCAGACAGGACCTGACAGGAGCAGTGGCAGACAGGAGCAGGCAGGGGCAGATAGTAGCATGCGGGGCCTAACAAGAGCAGGCAAGGGCAGACAGGAGCAGGCGGGGCAGGCAGGGTCTGACAGGAGCAGGCAGGGCCAGACAGGAGCAGGCAGGACCTGACAGGAGCAGGCAGGGGGTCAGGATCTGACAGGAGCAGGCAGGGGCAAGCAGGGTATGACAGAAGCAGGCAGGGGCAGACAGGTGCAGGCAGGGGCAAACAGGAGCAGGCAGGGCCTTACAGGGGCAAGCAGGTTCTGACAGGAGCAGGCAGAGGCAGACAGTAGCAGGCAGGGCCTAACAAGAGCAGGCAGGGGCAGACAGGAGCAGGCGGGACAGGCAGGGGCAGGCAGGAGCAGGCAGGGTCTGCCAGGAGCAGGCGGGCAGTCAGGAGCAGACAGGAGCAGGCAGGAGCAGGCAGGGGCAGACAGGAGCAGTCAGGATCTGACAGGAGCAGGCAGGGGCAGGCAGGCGCAGCTTGTTTCACACAGGAGACAGTTATCCAGCCAAGGGCTTCACACAGGCCGCAGGGCTGAGATCTGGGTGCCGCCGTCTGCCTCCAGTGATAGATCTAACTTCTGGGCCATGCTTTGCAGGGGGCTGTGGAGCTTTCCAGGAACTCTCAAGTATTTCCAGCAAAATTGCAAATCCAGTTGATAAAGGTATAAATATTGTTTTCTCCCGCGAATGTTTGAAGATCTTGGAAAAGTAGTGTTTCAATTAACTGACCCAGAATGGTGAGAGAGATTGGACTGAAGTTATTAATATCCCGAGGGTGCAGCAAACCTTTTTCAGGAGTGGTTTCACAACGGCATTTTTCCAGGCAGTGAGGAAGGTGCCTTGTCCTAAAGGAAGACTCAACAATTCCAACAAAGGGGTCTTGAGAAGCAGAAACAGAGCTCCTTTAGCTTCTCCGGGCAGAATCTGAAGGGGGTCCTGTGGGCGCAGCCTGCAAGGGCGGCATCAAGGTTGGTTGCATCAACAAATGCACAGGAGGTACGGTTTCAAGGTTGGTTGCATCAACAGGTGCAAAGGAGGTACAGGTGGTAAGATCTTAAAGAAAGGTTGTTGGGTGTAGGCATTATTTCAGTCTGAATGTTTTCACGTATTTGTTTAATTGTAAAAAGAAAGTGCCAGACCTTTGCAAAGTTGTTGAGACTTTTAGAGAGTACCTGAACAAATATTGGGAGATTGCAATCCCTCTAATAAATGAAATGACTCTTTTGAGAGGTTCAGAGGTGGAGAGAGGCAATCTAAAAAGCACTTGGGAGAGCGTCTCTGCCACAAATAAGTGACGAGAGACAAATATGAAGGCCTAGTAAGCGAGCAGCAGAATGAATGGCTTGTTCAATGAATGCAAATTCACAGAGTCCACGTCATGTGGACATGTAAGAGCTGTGCCATCAGGAGACTCCAGCCATAAGCTGAGGTCTCCCAGGACCATCAGGAGACTCCAGCCACAACCTGAGGTCTCCCAGGACCATCAAGAGACTCCAGCCATAACCTGAGGTCTCCCAGGACCATCAGGAGACTTCAGCCATTACCTGAGGTCTCCCAAGACCATCAAGAGACTCCAGCCATAACCTGAGGTCTCCCAGGACCATCAGGAGACTCCAGCCACAACCTGAGGTCTCCCAGGACCTTCAGGAGACTCCAGTCATAAGCTGAAGTCTCCCAGGACCATCAGAAGACTCCAGCCATAAGCTGAGGTCTCCCAGCACTATCAGGAGACTCCAACCATAAGCTGAGGTCACCCAGGACCATCAGAAGACTCCAGACACAACCTGAGGTCTCTGAGGACCTTCAGGAGACTCCAGCCATAAGCTGAGGTCTCCCACGACCATCAGGAGACTCCAGCCATAAGCTGAGGTCTCCCAGGACCACCAGGAGACTCCAGACATAAGCTCAGGTCTCCCAGGACCATCAGGAGACTCCAACCATATACCAGGACCATCAGGAGACTCCCGTCATAAGCTGAGGTCTCCGGTCTCCCAGGACCATCTGTAGACTCCAGCTATTACCTGAGGTCTCCCAGGACCATCGGAAGACTCCAACCATAAACTGAGGTCTCCTAAGACCATTGGGAGACTCCAACCATAGCCTGAGGTCTCCCAGGACCATCAGAAGACTCCAGCCATAACCTGAGGTCCCCCAGGACAATCAAGTCTCCAGCCATAAGCTGAGGTCTCCCAGGACCAGGAGATGTCCTTTCTGGAGGCCAGAATAGAATGTTCCTCCACCAAGGAGGAAAGGGTGGATAGAGGGTGCTAGTCGGTGGCAAACGAGGTGGAGGTTAAGATGAACATTCAGACCCCGACATTGCCATATCAGAACTGGTTTGTAAAGACCGGGGGCATATTTGTGAGAGTCTTGTGGCAGTGGCGTAACAAGGCCCCCGCTGCCTCTGCAGTGCAGAGGGCCCCCGAGCTCCAAGGGTCCCCTTCAGGTCAGTGACCGGGCCTGAAAGCTCCTGAGTGAGTCCGGAGGGGGGCACCTCCATGTACTTTGCAGGGGGGCCCCCTCATGTTTCGTTACGCCACTGTATTACATCACTCTTCTGAAGAGTGTTACAGCGTGTTTTCTACTAGTGCCACATCCTCGCTGGGCACTGAATTGCCTCTTTTTTTTTTAAGACCTCATTGAAACGCCGCCCCTTTCTGACGGAGTCTGCGCCGAGAGCGCGCGCAGCGGAGAGCTGTGCTGAATTCCACGAGGCCCGCGTTATGCAGGCTCTGTCAGGCTCGGAGTGGCGGCATCTGCCTGGAAACTGCCTGGTGTGCTCGCTGGCTGGCTGTTCTTCCCAGGGGAAGCTGTCTTTCGCTCACTGTTGAGCTGACAGTGAAGTGAAATACTGTCCGTCCCCAAACACCACACGTGTCCAGTTCGCACAATCCCGTTCCTGCTCGCCCCAAACTCTTGATCACTTTCTGCTTCTGACACAATTGCACGTCACTGTTACTGCTAGTACTGAAATCTATTTTTAATTTAGTTACTCCTGTACATTCGGATCCTCCCATAGCAACGGAAACAGATTATTGCGACTGTTTTCACTGTGAACTTGCGTGTGTAAAACCAGAACAGATTAAGTCATCAGTCTTTGACAACTGTACACAGATCTGTCATTGGCAACAGGAATCAATTGATCAGCATTTTTCACCCCTGAGGGTATCTGGGTGCTGGGGTGCGAGGCCTCCACCGAAAAGCCAGGTCTTGAGGAAACAGCGGGAGGTGAGAAGAAAAAACGAGCAGGAAAAAGCAAAACGGAGGGCAGAAAAACGAGCGAGCAGAAAAGGCAAAAAAACAGAGGGCAGAAAGCGAGCAGAAAGGCAGAACCGCAGGCAGAAACAGGCAAAACAAAGCAGAAGAGGGTAAAACAGAAGGCAGAAAAAGAATTTTAAAAAAAGGGCAAACAGAGGGCAGAAAAACAACTAGGAAAGGCAAAACAGAGGGCAGAAAAAGGAGCAGAAAAGGCAAAACAGAGCAGAAGAGGGCAAAACAGAAGGCAAAACAGGGCAGAACAACGAGCAGAAAGGCAAAACAGCAAGAAACGAGCAGAGGAGGTACTGAGGGCAGATCGTAGATAGGCAGCAGAGGGTAGCGTACTGTGGACAAGCTGGACAGGAGAACTGTCGCGGGGGAGCTGGCAAGAGGACCTGCTCAATGAGGTTTGCTGTGTGGCCTCCATTAAGTAGGTCCTGGAGGAAGGGCAGGGTGCTGGGTGGCAGAGGAGGGAAACAACAGGAAGAGGGAAGAGACGAGCACCAAAGGCATAACACAGGGCAGAAAAATAAGCAAAAAAGGCAAAACAGCAGAAGAGTGCAAAACAGGGCAGAAAAATGAGCAGAAAAGGCAAAATGGAGAGCAGAAAACAAGCAGGAAAGGCAAAACAGAGGGCAGAAAAATGAGCAGAAAAGGCAAAGCAGAGAATAAAACTGGCAGAGGTGGCCCAAACAGAGGGCAGCAGATACACAGGCAGCAGAGGCTAGTGGACTGCGGGCAAGCTGGACGGGAGAACTGTCACAGGCGGAGCTGGCACGAGGACCTCCGGAAGGAAGCTATTATTTAATTACTCTTTTAGTACTGTGCACAATTGTGCTTGTAGCAACAGAAATTTACTGATAAGCCTACTGCTGTAGCAACAGAACCCGCTTGTTCAGTCACCCTAAAGCCACATAAATCCATTTTTAAAGCATTGGCAAAAAAAATAAGTTGCGCCATTGATACCTATTGGCTATACCACTGTTTTTTAGCGATGCAGTGCATAGCTAAAGAGGAATCAAAAATAGAAAGGTGCTATGGTTCAGCCGCTTGCACTATGCATGCATGCGCCTTCAAAATGTGCAGGTGCTTTTTTTCTTCTTTTTATTTACTGATGGAAGTTGCATTGGTAAATATAAAGGTAGTGCAAAAGCGAAGTGGGTGGGCGATGTAACAAGAAGGGTGAGGGCGCAGGTAGAGGGAAGCCGTACGGAGGGCGGGTATGGAAGCAACACTGGATAAGTACACAACATGGGCAATGTGGAACGTGGGAAAAGCACATGGGTGAGAATGCAATCTAAGGGAGAAGCTCACAAGGGCAAGCACAACATGAAGGAGGTGGGAGAGAAGCACATGGGCGAGAGCAACATGGATCGCAGCACAGGGTCAAGGAAAAGTCCATGAGGGACACAGTTGGAAAACACTTAACCAAAAAAGAAAAAAGGAGCGCCTGAAAAGTAAGCAGTGGAAAGACCCAAGTAATGGGGCCATGCTCCAGTGGAGGGACAAACAAGAAGGTCTTCAAAGTAGGATTAAGTACGTTCATACATTGCTTCATTAAAAGTATGCTGCGTAATGCGATGACCATTATATTTTCTTATCGCACAGCAATTAAAATGTACTAGGCAATAAAATATTAAGTATATGCAAATGTGAATCTGTTCAGCGAGCACTGAATGTTCTTTCTCAATGTTCACATATTGATTTCCATAAAACAGGTCGATGGATACCTATGGACAATGTGTAGGTCTTTCTTCATCTTGATATGACTTAGCTCTACTAGATACCTAGATGCATAGTTTCAGGTGAGCACAAGTTACTCCAGAGTAAATAATAGTTGTCTACAACTTTCCATGAAAACATCAATCAAGTAATGAGTTGAAAGGAGACGCTAGGGGTCGTGCGGACAAGATGGCCGCACAGTAGTGAGGCTCCGTCAGCCCCGGAGCCCTAATCCTGTAACTGCGGGGCAATCTCCCTGTGTGCCCCACCATACCGAAGCGGAGGGTCAGCGACAACAGCACGCCTGCTTGCAGGACAGGCACCGGCCACAGAAGACCGGATAAGCGCCAGAAGCGACTTGCGGCCTAAGCAACGAGGCGCGATCGGCCGGGTCGCGTGAGGTGAGGCCCGGCTGCGCGGATCGGGCGCGCTCGCCCGTTGTGATCCTCTCTCCCCCCGCCCTTCGCCACAAGAGACCTGGTGGCCGTGGAAAAATAAAAAACAATCAAATTAAAAAAAAAAAATCGAGAGAAAAGGCCGGTGCCTGCACGGCGGGCGGGGGAAGAGAGCCCAGCCGCCGAACGGCAAGCAGGGCCGAAGCAGCAGAGGGGGCCCACTCCTACCTGCCACGAGAACCATAGAGCTGCCGGGCGCACGTTGGACAGGTGAGGCGGTGCGACTGGGGGAAAGCTACGCTCCACGTCAGATGCTGGACACTGCTGCCGCGGACAGCTTCAGAGGCGCCCACGGCGCCGACACGCGTGGCCGGGGATCCAGGCCTACTGCTGTGCCCACCCGCGCGCGAGCCGTGATCTTCCCGATCAGCCGCCCACGAAGAAACGCACCCCCACTGGTGCCTGTTGACCCTAGCCCGGGCTGCGGGGCAGTGAGGGTACACCAAACGTTGCTGGATGAGGCTGTGAGGCGGACGGGTGCGGCGGCGACGGACAGCGCCTCCAACACGTTATGTGCGTCCCTGCGCAGGGCCGGGGGCCTGAGGACCCGTCACATAAGCCCTGGTGCCCCCAAGTGCCCCGCTGTCCGGGTACCAACACGGTGAGTCACCGGGGGGCCACTCAACTTACACCAAATACCTCTGCCACGTCAGGACTCGGTCAATCTGTGCCGGTCCCCCCAGATCCTCGGCACCTGTGCGGCGGGAGGGAGTGAGGTTATCGGCGGGTGGACTGGAGACCCTGCTAAACCCAAAACGTCTGGAGTGTTGGTGAGGGTGTACGCGCAGCCCCAGTACTGCACCTGACCAGTGGTTTCGGAGGCATCCCCATTCAGGGTCCCGGGGACGTGGCCCATGCGTGGACCCCGCGCCTTCAGTCACTGGGCATACAACACCGCCAAGAAAGAGGCCTGGAGCTCGTGAGCGATACAGACACCCCCCCCCCCGGGCGGCGCGGGGCAGGAGAATAAGTCTCACCGTATGGGCAAGCCACAAACAGATGCCGTGCAAGCTGGGACGCTGCGGCAGTGAAGTGGAGATAAAAAGTCTACATAGTCAGCACCTGGAGGGAGTGAGCCTGACGACACCCACGCCTGTTACCGCACGGCACGCCTCGTGTCGCTCGGGGACTGCTGCGGGGCCCCGCATCCCCAGATTTGCGCAGAGAGCTGCACACAAATACCATGCCCGCAGCACCTGTCACGAAGGGGCCCTATAAATCACGGACCGTCTGAGCAGCACCAACACTCAACTAGCAAGTGCCATAGCCTCTGAAGCGGCTGAAGCGTGCGCGCAACGATCAGTGCCTGGTGGGGCGGCGTGGCGCGGCAGCCACCTGCCCCCGGATACGAAAGGTGCCATAATGGGGAAGCGGACGGTAAACAGCCTAAGCTCACCTTCGAAGCCCGCAGGACGCCCAGAGGACAGCCGCCCGAGACGGAGCAAGACAACGGAGGCCAGGCGAACAGAGACGCGGATGAAGTAGACATGAAGACGATACTCAGCACGATGAAAGCTAGTTTCGTCTCCATTGAGGGAAAAATGGACTCCATGTGCGCAAGAATGGATCAGATTACCCAAAAGATCGCAAAGCATGATGGCAGAATCAAAGAGGCAGAAACGCGAATCTCCACCCTCGAAGATGACCACGCGCAGGCGGCTGGACAGCTCACAGACATGGATAAGCTGCTGAAGGTGATCGCGGCGAAAAACGAAGACATCGAACCTGCTCCAGGCGGAACAATATTCGCATCACTGGCGTCCCGGAGACGACCAACACCGGACGACTAGAAGACTACGTAGAGCGACTGCTCATCACATGCTTTGGGCAGGAGAGCTTTTCGAGAATCCTAATCGTCGAGCGGGCGCACCGTACCCTGGCGCCGAAACCCCCTCCTGGGGCACCGCCCAGACCCATAGTCGCGAGACTGCTTAACTATCGCGACCGCGACACAGCGCTACGTAAAGCAAGGGAGTTGAAAGACGTCATCTTTGAGAATAATACTCTATCGCTATATCCCGACTTCACCCTCAACGTCCAGGAAGCGCGTAAGAAATTTGCGCCCATCAAGAAGAAGGTACAGCAAGAGGGTGTGGAATACGCCATGCTCTATCCTGCACATCTCCGGCTCACCTACGATGGCAAGCACCACATATGTAACACACCACAACAGGCGGCGGACTTCTTCAAGAAAACAGTGCTGGCTGCAAAGAGAGCGGAGCGCCCCACATCGGGCGACAGGGGGGACTCTGCACAGCGGGATGAGGACTGAAAACAAAGGTCGGACACTCGTGGTGCACCCCCCGCAGGTTGGTCTGTGGACATTGCAGGTACGACTGTGGACTCGGAGCAGCAGGTAACGTTAAATGTTTGTCCCTGTTTGACCCCACTAACTATTGCTTGATTGAACATGGACAGTGAGAACCCTGAGCGAACTCATACTGTGCATTCCGGGGCCCTCTCCCGCCCGGAATGAAGGAGCAGGAGGCGCGGTCACGCCCCTTGGGGCAAACGTCTCTGAGGGTGCTCCCCTTCCCCCCATTACTGGGGATTGTTCTGTTAGGCTGTTGCCTTTGTTGTTACTTGTTGGGGGCATTTCAAGAAAACGTCACCTGAGACCCGAGCAATATCCGATCTCATTATTGACAGCGCTTACTTTACACTGTGTAAATATGTCACAGCGTTGTCGCTGCTGTGCAATACCGCAGCATTGATAGCGCAAAGCCCACTCGGGGCACTGGGGATACGGGGTGTGAGAGTATTCATAGAAATGTTGGGAGGGGTTAAGCGGGGGGGATCCGTGCACGGCAAGTTGGGGTCGCTGTTGTGGGTGGAGCGGGTGGGATTTTGGGTGGGCATACTTAAGTTTACAGTGGATAACTGAACATATATGAATAACACAAATCCGGAGATAGATGCACGTGTTTCCTACATAATTGCACATGATTCCCTAGGTAATGGTGGGTGAGGGGCAGGAAGACCAAACGGAGACACACATGGGATTCCTAACATGGAACGTGCGGGGGCTGGGCAACCCCAGAAAAAAACAACATCTACTGGCTTACCTGGACACGCATCGCGTTAGCATAGCCATGCTGCAGGAAACGCACACGCTCCCTACACGGCAGCGCCAGTTTGCCTCCAGATGGGCCTCCCACAGGTACTTCTCCTCGTATTCAGCATACTCGAGAGGCACTGCAATTCTTATTAAAAGAGCGGTTCCCTACACGGAAGAAGGATTGGCACTTGATCCGCAAGGGAGGTACTGTATGACATGGGGCAGGTTGGCGTCCGAATCAGTCACGCTAGTTTGCAGCTATGAACCCAACACAGATGACGAACACTACTATATCACCTTTTGGGTGCGCATAGTAAATATCGGCTCGACTCATCTTATATGGGGAGGCGATTTCAACCTAAGACTGCACCCTCCATGGGACCGCTCTCACCCACTGCCGCATCACAAAGCACAACGACAATTCCAGCAAATACTAGCGGACAATCTGCTGGTAGATGTCTGGCGCCACCTCCACCCCAAACTACGAGAAGGCACATTTCACTCGGTGGTACATAATAACTGGTCTCGGCTAGACATGTGGGTTGTATCACAGGGTATGGCAGTACATGCTCTCTCCGCCCGTCACCTTACGCGCGCCTACTCTGATCACTCCCCTGTGCTTATGTTGCTGAATCCTCCGGGCCTGCAGCCCAAACCCAGGCTGTGGCGCCTTCTACCTACAGCGCTCCTTGACCAGGTGTTCCAAACGGAATTGGGGGAAATGCTCGAGGAGTTCATTAGACTCAACGTAGACTCGGTCCCCTCCCTGACCACAGTATGGGAAGCGTTAAAGGTCACCGTTAGAGGACACTGCATAGCCAAAGCGGGAGGCATCCTTAGAGACATCCGCACGACTATAGCCAGCCTAGATCGCCAGCTCAGGCAGCTGGAACCCGGAACCCACGAGACACGCGATGCCCCTGCCCTAGCCAAAATCCGGGAGCTCCTCACGGAATACCAAGCAGAGGCAGAGAGGGAGTGTCGCTTCCGCGGAAAATATCACATAGCGCGAAAATACGGGGAGGGCGAGCGTCCTGGCAAGGCGCTGGCAGAAACTATCAGGCCGCCGAAGACAGCGAATCACGTGTTAGTGATTTGCGATGGGGAGGGGACGTCACACCGGGATACATTGGCCATTATGGGAGTGTTCACCACGCACTATCACACACTATCCTACGCGACACGCCAAGAGGAGACTCCTCAATACCTACAGCAGATAGAACTGGCCTGGCTAAGCGACCGGCAGAAGGACTTCCTGGCGTCCGAGTTCCAATTAGACGAAATCCGAGAGGCCATAATGCAAATAGGGAATGGGAAGGCGCCGGGTTCAGACGGCCTCAGTATCGAAATTTATAAAACCTACATAGACACGCTGGCTCCCTTCCTCAAAGCATTGTACGAAGAGTCGGCTGAAGCGGGATCGCTCCCACCCACAATGCGTGAGGCCATGCTGGTCTCACTTTTAAAACCCGGGAAACCCTCTGAATCCCCGGACTCGTATCGGCCACTGTCCTTAATAAATTGTGATGCCAAGATACTGGCAAAAGTGCTGGCTAACAAACTCACGCTACTGATGGAGAACCTTATCAGACCGGACCAAGCAGGCTTCATACCAGGTCGGTCAACCTCCCACAACCTGCGGACCTTGTTTTCTATCATGCATGGTATATACCAGGACGAACAGGCGGTGGCAGTCTTTTTAGACGCCACCAAAGCGTTCGACTCCCTGGAATGGGGCTACTTATTCGCTGTTCTGACCCACATGGGATTCCCGCCCGGGTTACTCAACTGGATTAAACTACTCTACCATCTTCCTATTGCCACACTACTCTTAAATGGGGAACGGTCCCCACCCTTCGCTATATCCAGCGGCACGCGGCAGGGGTGTCCCCTTTCACCCCTGTTGTTTGCGATCGCGATGGAGCCACTGGCTGCCATGCTGCGACAGCACCATAAACAATATGCGCTAGACTATCCCACCCGACCCGTCTTATATTCGCTCTATGCGGACGATATCACGCTGTATGTGCGTGACCCTATAAACGGGTTAAACGCCATGAGCCGCGAAATAATAAAATTCGGGCCTTCTCGGGAATCACAATAAATTGGGGAAAGTCTCAAGTCCTGCCACTTACCAGTGGCACTGTTCCGTTCCCAATGGAGTACCCGCTGCAGTGGTGCGAAAAGGAGGTCCGATACCTCGGTGTCACCGTTAATAAAGACAAAGATGAACTAATAAGGGCAAACTATGGAGTGGTCCTCGATAAGGTAGAAAGCTTGATCACCAGATGGATAGCCCTTCCACTCTCCCTTGCGGGTCGAGTGGCCTTAATGAAAATGGTCATTATGCCCAAGTTCCTATACCTGTTCATAAACATCCCCTTCTCACCCGGCCGCCATTTCTTCACCAGATTGAAGAGTCAACTTATCCGCTTAGCATGGGGAGGGAAGCAGCCTCGGATCAAATGGAGCACCCTTACACTGCCGTTCGCCAGGGGCGGATTCGAAGCAGCTGATCCGGAACTTTACTATCTCAGCACTCAGGCGCACTACGCGGCGTATTGGCTTGCACCCCCACCCTTCATGACTCATCTGGTGGTCAAGCAAGGGCTTATGGTGTCCGCTTCTCTTGCAGGATTACTAGGCGTAGATAATAAAACGGCTGGGGGATCGCGGTCCACAGTGGCATGCACCAATAACGCGTGGCGCGCCATAGCCAAACGATCCCTGACACCCATGCTCTATTCCCCGCTGCTCCCTCTTCGAGATCAGCCTAATCTACCCGTCACACAAGAAGGCATCTGCAAACGCATGTTCCTTTGGCTCGGGATGAATACGTGGGGAGACATGTACCAAGAAGGGCAATTCAAAGGCGCAGAGGCATTCTTTGGCGACACACCCCCCACCACCATGGACCGCTTCCTCTACATTCGCTTGCGACAGGACGTCATAGCCGCTACACCTGCGTTCCCAGGAGAGCCCCCCACTGCTCCCACTGCATCTGACACTGCGGGCTGGGGCACCACACGCTGTATCACGCATATACAAAGCCACCATAGGGGCAGGACCAGCTGGGTCCACGAGAGCGCGGCAGGGATGGGAAATGGAACTAGGCCATCCAATTACGGACGAAGCCTGGGCATATAGTTGCCAGCAGACTCAGCGCATCACAGCTACTAGTAGATTTAGGATCATACATTTTAAATTCCTCCACCGCATGTATTACACCCCTGTGAAACTGCACAACCTTCAACTGCGGGACAGCGATAAATGCGACCGCTGTGGGAGAGACGGGGCGGGATTCCTACACGTTGCATGGGAGTGTAGACCTGTGGCGCGCTTCTGGACCGAGGTGGCGGAGGCTCTGGGGGATATGACTGGGGGAAGCTTGAACTTACACCCGAAATGGGCCTCCTGGGATACCTCCCTGGGCACAAAGGCAACACCAAGCGCTTCTTGGCACTGGGCCTCCTCCTCGCAAAGCGTAAAATTGCATGCAGATGGGGAAGGGGCAGGGCACCCAAATTTAAGGACTGGTTAGCTGGCCTCACTTACTGCCTGGAGCAAAATGCCATTTACGCCAAACTACTCCCTGTCCACTCACGACCCCGAGACATTTGGGAACCCCTCACATCATACCTGCTGAAAGAAACAGGAGGGGACACTGACACCAATGTGGCAACCAAGCAAACTAATTGTCAAGGGGAGGCTGTTGGGTCCCAGACTAGCGAAGAGACTCCCTAGAGCACACGCCGTGTAACTTTGTATGCCTCTCATGTTGATACCATACTTAATGTACTATGTCCCAAACTCGAAGCTCAGAATCTCTTTGTTATTCTTTATGCATTGTATCACTGTGGTTTGGTGGTTGCACTGTAAATGAAATGCCCACTAAGCACTATTGTTTTGCAAGTACTGTAATACTAAAAGAAATGCCAATAAACAGAGATTTAAAAAAAAAAAAAAAAAAGTAATGAGTTGAAAACGGTTGTTAAAAATTTAGAGAGTCTACAGGAATTGAGAGCCATACTCAGTGAAAGGGTGGTGGTGGTGGTGGTTAGGCTAGGGTGGTGGTAGAGTGGTTGTAGTGTGGATGGCGACGGTAGTTAGGGTTGTTATGAGTGGGTAGTGGTTAGAGTGATGGCGATGAAGATGGTGGTTAGGGTGGTGGTGGTTAAGGTGATGGTGGTGGTTAGGGTGGTGGTGTTGATTAGGCTGGTCGTGGTTAGTGTGGTAATGTTTAGGGTGTTGGTGGTAGGGTGGTGTGGTGGTGGTGTGATGATGGAGGTGTAGTGGTTGTGGTGGTGTTAGGAGGGTGGTTCTGGTTGGGGTGGTGCATGTGTCTGAGCAGGTTTGTGTGAGAGATTTTGGTTAGATGTTTTATACTCTATTTCTCCAAACAAATATGATCCCAGCAATATTTTTCCGAGAAGCCTTCATGAAATATCATTTTAAACAAGCAAAAGGAAATAGTGAAAAAGGCAGCCTAAAAGATAGGATGGTTCGCAGATGATGTAATTCCCTCATAAAAATTTGAATGATGAGACGTGAAGTGCCGCAAGGCCTTGTTAATGTTAGATGTGCTATATAGAAGAATAAATAATATAAAAACTAGTTGTATTGAGATAGATATATATAACTGCTCCTCCTCCTAAACACCTTGTGCCACCAGAAACAGGTTCCTGCTCTTTATCTACCACAGTGACACCAGGGAGTGCAACCACATTTGCCTCGTTAGCCCACTCCCTAGTATGCATTAGCCTGCTTAGAACGTGCAATAACAGCACATTGCATTGCGGGACAGGCTTGCTTGTACCTTTTCAATGATAAACTCTACATTCCCATAGACAAAGTGCTGCTTATCAAAAAGGCAGTTCGGTTTCAAGGGTCCTCACGTTATGTCCCTATTTGGTAGCTACAGGCAGGGGTACATGAATGTCTTGGGGTTGTGAACATTTTCCTATGGGTTAGTAGGCAGTGGGCTGCTTTAGGGCTATCATGGATGCCTCGAGGCCACATGGTCACCAAAAATGCCTCTTCTGTCTGATCCTAACAATGACAAAATTACATTATGTGCAAGATTTGTTGCACAAACCTCATAGGATATACTTGTTTCATGTAAAATGACATTAGCCTCGTTTGGGTCAACTCTGTGACTTTCCTACGCCCCTTTTTGTACAACACGAAGAGGGTCAGGAAAGTGGAAGAGGGCAAGCAGCAGCGCAGGACGGGTGGGGGAAAACAGCTTGCAAACACATGCACTCTTAAGGAGTGCCGCAGCTAAAATAAAATAAAAAGTACCTTCGAAAGCTTGTGAGCAGTGGAAGGACACTAGGCACCTCAAGGAAGCAGTACTTGGGCTCATGCTTTGGGAGAGACAACCACACAAAGAGGAAGCAAAACTGGCCTGAGCTGACTAAAGAAAAGCAAGTAAATGAGAGCGATAAAGTCAACCAAGGTAAGCTATGGGCGGGCTCAAATCCCCTTGTAAATAAACACAATGTCTTTCAAGCGACACGCATGCACTGTCTCAGGCGAGACATAAAAATCGCTCTGTCACTACTGCACACTGTTGTGTCAGTGGCATCAGGAACCTAGTGGTAAATTTGTTACCCCTGTACACTGAGCTGCCTGTAGAAACAGGACCTTTTGATAAATGGGTATGTTAATCCTGTAGCTGAATGCACAGATGTCTGTTGCTAAATCTACTGAATGCCAGGGGCCCATAGCAGTAGGAATCTAAGCCTCTTATTCATATCCATCACATCGCTTTTAGTAGTGGGAATCCATTGATAATGACTGTTACTCCTCTTGACTGTATTATGGTCAGTGCGCTGTCTTCAAATCATGACACACTTTGTGGTACGTGTTCAGTCTTAATTTCATAATAAAGTGATTATACATTCAAATCTATTTGATGGAGTCCAAAGTGTCTAAAATGAAATGTTGCATAACTAAGATATCTTAGACAACAGCTTTAGTTTATTGAAAAACTGAATTCTAATATTTCTTGTATATTGGCTGATAAGTTCAACAATAGCGTTATTGAGCAGTGGTAACTCCTGCACCGTTGAACGCTGCTCATATCTTTTACTAACTAAAAATCCTGGGGGATAATTACTAAATAATCTGTTTATAAGGTAGATGTGCTATTACAGAATATAAATGTAATCATTTGGAAGGCTGTCATTCATCACTATTAATTTTGGAGACTCCAGCATTTTTTCGATTGTGTTCTTCTCAGATTCACTTTTGATTTTTGTAAGATTTGATTTAGGAGTTAGAATTGCTTCATACATACTGTTCAACAAGTTCATCTTCAGGATTATCTAGTTGTATTTAATCTCCAAAAATAATTATTGGAGATTTGGGATACTCTCTATAAATATTGTTTAGGTGGCTCATTCAAGATATCAGATATCAATGGTATTTCTTTTGTAGAGGAATGCAAGCATGTAATGCCATTAAGGCATACGATTTACTTTGACCAGCTTTTCCAGCCCCATCTTTCCATACTAGAGATTTCTGCAAGAAATCTTTTGTGCTCCGTAGAAAGTTACTTGTTTGATAAAATCAGTGTAGACATACCATCAGATCCTTGCCCTTTGGTATTTTAGCTGTCTTATTTTCATGTGCAATATAATCACAAAATTGGGCTTTGTTAGACTAATTTCCTAGATGTTTGTAATCGTTCTAAACTAAATATTCAATTTCTGTCGAACTAAGTTCAGGGGTTCTCCAAGCCACCTGCAGTTGGCACTGGCAATACAGAATGCATTTATATTACGAACGTTTAAGGTTTGTAGCAGGCAGTGATGATACAGTTAGAGCTCTCATCCATTTCTAGTTAGTATCTTCAATTTTCCAACTAGATTGGTTATTACTTCGTGGCTGTACTATCCACTGGTCATGTATATTTGTTACTTTAATCAATTAAGACATTTTTTTATTTTTTTGTTTGCAACCTAGTTCAGTGGTAGTTGGTGTACTTGCTGCTTTACAAATTTCTGTAGTTGAGAGCGCTCTGGGTTTATGTGGAACTATTGGTCTATTACTTTTTTCAATTGCTGGTAACATCTTCTGTGTCATATTTCCTTATGCCATCAGCGTAGTACATCATCCTCCCTAATTTATTATCATATGGAAGGAAACATATCCTTATTTTCAATCTCGCTTCCAAATTTATCAATCGCGAGAGGGATATTAAATCAGTAACTTCAGCTGTAATCATCCTCCAGTTTAGTACTGACTGTATTATGCCAAAAAATAGTCTTCTTCAGCAGAATAGTCTCTGTTGATGATCTGAATATTTCCTCAAAAAGCAAACTTTAGTGTAAAAAATGTGTTATTTGGTTACTTGAGTTTCTTATTATCGGATGTGGTGAAACTTGAGACTTTGCTAAACTTTGCTTTTAAACTCTACTATCTCTGAAAAATAGACATTTCCTCTTGCATATGTCTTTCTGTAAGGGTTACTGAAACATTAGTGGAACATCTGCCGACAATGCGTGAATGTCACGATCTGCTACACTAAGGTGCACAACTTTTACTCTAGATACTTTAGTGTGTGTTTCCTCCTTTGCTACTGCTAATGGTTTAAACATTGGCATAAACCGATCCAGTCTATGATTTTCGCGTTTGATGTTCTTTTATTTTAAGCACATTTTATTGAATTTAAACATTGGTAAATATTTCGAGCATTATCAAATTGTGTAAGTACAGCTTTATTGCATGTATTCAAGTCAAGTCAAACAAACTTTATTCGGGTGCAATACACCTCCATAAAAGTATCATAGCATTTACATAATCAATTAAAAACACATAACACAAATAAGTTAAAACTATAATGTATAGCAGCAATTGGACAATACATATTTACAATAAGACTATTTTAGAAGCAAACTTAATAAACCATAGTGGCACGGGCCCTCACAGCAGATTTTAAAAAGGAACCACTGTGCAAAACAGCTTCAGAATCTGTTAGTTGCAATAAAACGTTAAAAGCTGGCCTACACTGTCAGATATTATACCATTTCCTTTTTAAAAAGGGGATTAAAAAATGTTTTGTATATTTTTCATAATATTTACAATTTTTTTTAAATGCAGCCCAGACTGACTGGACTTGCCATCACAGGGACATGGGCTAACGTCTAGATTCTTCAAAAAAGCCCAGACGGAAGCATAACAAATATTTAACAGTGTCGGCTCTAAAATGGAACAATAGGGACCTATCTCAGCACCCCCGAGCACAGAGTAAGTAGGTATTCAGGCAGTGTGGTATAATCTGAGTAAGCGGCAATGCTGGGCTTCTCTTTTTCCTTTAGTAAATCTCCATGTGTACTCACAATTCTAAAATACTTGTCATACATGTTTTTTGGTTACGTTATTACAGATATTTGGTTCTGAAAAAGCCTCCTGCAAACCAATTTTGTGATATTCAGCATCAACATACGCCAGCCAGGGTATTTGGCGGCCTCTATCACATGGGGGGCAATCTAGTGTAATATCCCTTGACAGGCCCGCCTCATCATTCTTCCAGATAGCCAACCACAATAGCACCAGGCAAACTCTAATGAGATCTTCTATGTAGGGAATGCCCAGCTCTTTGTGACAAATTAAGTGCGGCATTGATATGGGTGGTAAAAGAAGTTACCTAAGGAACCTGTTTTCTTCAGTCTGGATAGCCTCACAGTGCGAGATACCCCACACCTCAGCCCCATACGTTGCAACAGAGATACACTGTGACTTATATGCTTGCAAGAGAGGAATGAGTGAACCTCCCCCTTTGGTTGTGGGAGACTGTATAAGGACCCAATTGCCCCTGACAGTTTCTGTCCTGCGCTGCTCATCTGATGTCCAAGACCCGGTAACTATAAAAGTGACCCCCAAGTATGAAAAGGTGTTTATGTTACTCAAAGAGTTGGTGCCAACAGATAGGGTCAAGAACTGTTTACAACTTGGACCACAAGCCATGATATGAGACTTTGGTTAGTTTGTACATAAATCCAGAGCAGCCATGAAGTCAGGGTCGGCCCCTCTGCAATGGCGGAGGAGCGTCGCCCCACTGGCTCAGAGCCAGCAGCAAAAATATAAAACGATATTTCAATATAGTTTTATTTTTAAGCCACTGGCTCTTCCAGCTTGTACAGGGAGGGGCGGGGCCAAGGCATGGGAGGGGGAGGAGGAGTGCTAGGTGCACTCCTTAAGTGCTCATGTGTGTTTGGCCGGCCATCTTGGGCCACCAAAACTCACATGCGCACTTAGGTTTCTCCAGCCCGGCTTCGTTGAGCAGCCAGGCTGGAGAAACACCACAGACTCCCTGGTCTGAGCAGGGCGTCTTTCTAGCCAGCTCAGAGCAGCACAGGGATTGAACAGGGAGTCTGTGACTAGTCACAGTGTGTCGGCTGGGTCAAGGAAGACCTTGACCCAGCGAGCGGGAGGCGGCTGGCAGCAGGTAAGCGCAACTTTAAAAAATATATATATATTATTTTAAACACTCCCCCCGCCCCCTCTCCTGCCTTCCCTCTTCCCCCCGTACCTCCTCCCCTCCTCTCTTTGTATATTGCGGCTGCCACTGCATGAAGTCTACAAAGGCGAGCACCAACAGGAGCAGAGCTTTTGGTGTACGTGCCATAAGCAGTGCGTCATCCGCATAGAAAAGTGTGGGTAGCAATAAACCTTTGATTGTGGGTATATCTGGGGTAATATTAATTAAAAACGAATAAAGCTCATTAATGTATAAAAATGAATAAAAGGGGGGCCAGCACACACCCCTATCTTATGCCACAATTAATATCTATATCTCCAGATACCTCACCTTGTTTGCTAATTATCACCGTAGCATGCATGCCTTTGTACAGATACACCATAAAGTGCACTAGTGCTTTTTCCAACCCTTGGGAAATCAGCATTTGCCAAAGCTTGGAACAATTAACCCAGTCAAAATCTGAACTCAGGTCAATGAATGCCAGATAAAGAGGTGTTTGCTTGGCAACGGTATATTTACAGAGGGCCAGGTTCAGATTCAGACATTGCTCAATTGTTCCAACTTTGTTTCTGAGCCCGTATTGACAGGGATATAAGACTGATTGAGCCTGGATCCATTCCTTAATTCCATTGTATATGACTTTTCCTAAGATTTTGCCTGCGGTGTCAATCAGTGAGATTGGCCTTTTAAATATAGCGATTATAATGGATGTAGAATGATTCTGCCATTACAGAATGGACGAGGTTATTAAAAACATTGGTTAGTAGTGATGCCCAAAAGCAAGTGTCTTGTTTTATCAGATCTATAGGAACACTCTCGGGTCCCGGTGTCTTGCTCCTCCCACTTTGATTTATGGCACCCTTTACCTCGTGTAAGTTTGTCTGGAAACAGGTCCGGAGTTTGCCATCTATTATGAAGGCTATATCCGAAGTAGGAGCAGCATAAATGTTTTCAAAATGGGCCTCCCAAGTCTTACTGACAATGTGACACGTAATTGGGGACATACTTTTGTTCTTGCGTCTTATGTCCAAGACCGCCACCCAAAAGGATTTATTGTCTTTCAGTGAGGCGGCTTGCACCAGTGTGACCCATTGCTGCTCTATTACTTCATTCCATTGCTTAGCCGCAGTTACCTTATAATGTTTCCACAGTGAGGCCACCATTGAGTGGTCCCTTGGTTTAGTTGCAAGAGCCCTATGCAGCGCACAATTGGCCACTGAGCAATCATGATTGAACCACTTAGGAAATCTAACTATGGGGCGGCAAGGCTTTAAAAGAGTTTTCCTGACATTTGAGCAAAGTCCATTGAATGCTTCAACGACCTGGTGACTAACACCCTCCTCTATTAAGCATACTTCTACCAGCCTTGAATTCTTTTTGATCAGTGATTTAAAGAATTGGGATGGGTCACGCGTTCTCCACACCAGTCTTCAGTTGTCCGTGGATGGACAAAGATTGCTTGTCCTTCTATCTATCCTAAATCTCTCCTTTGAGCATATTAAAAGGGCAATCTCAATAGGGTTATGGTCACCATAGGTTGAAGGGATTACTGTTCCATATAAGAGTGTATCTTCCAGATTATGTGTTCTAAAGATATAGTCTATTGCAGAAGGACTACCTCTGCCCCTGTAGGTAGGCAGTGCAGAATTGTTTGTGCTAACTGTCTCCATCACGTTTACAAAATCAAGAGGCTCTAAGTAGGACCCTATTTCCTGACTTCTAAGATTGGTGATTACATGTCAGTAAAAGCCATGTTTTGTGCAAGGTGGACCTCACGTTAAAATCTCCAGCCATGGTAAGGTGGAGGTAATAGCATTTGTCAGTTTAGTAACAAAATCAAATAGTGCTGGAAATTTAGTGTTCGGGACTTTGTTAAAATCATTGTTATAGAAATTCATTAGATATAAACTCAAATGTCTCTTCAATACTACTACTTGGAAACTACTTTTTGCCTTCTCCAGGATCTTGACGTGCCCTCCTCTAGCTATACTGATCCAGATGGCTAGCCCGCCTGATGGTCGACCATGACATGAAGGGGTGGCCGGGACACTGTAACATTAAAAGGCATCAAACACAGAGGGCAGGAGTTCCCAGTCTCTTGAAGCATAATAGCATTGTATCCCCTGATAAATGAAAGCCATTCAGGCAACCTAATCTTTGAACGAAGACCTGCCATGTTCCAACTTAGTATCTTTAGTGGGGTGCCCAAGGAGTCTAATTGAACGCTATCAGTATTATTGGGGCTAGGCCACAGTAAGAACTGTGCGTTATCAGGTGCTTATTCCTAGGATACCATTAGCTCCCCATGTAGTCATTCAATGTCCTCTAAGTCGCACAGTGGTGCACACTAAAGGGGACACCTGGCTTGCGGGTGCTCGTATGCGTGGGTTGGCTAGAACTGGTCTATAAAAGTAACCTAAGGGGATTATGGCAATTTTGAGACAGTGTGGGAAGTATATTTTCTCCTTCTCAGTATGTTATGCACACATGATGGATCCCAAAAATTGACCCCAATACAATCTCCCTCAATACTTTTATGCTGGTGGTCCACCCATCCTACCCTCCTCACCATTATAATCTCATCACGTCTCTCGCATTAAAATCTGTATGCATACTAAATCAATGAACAGTTTTTTTGCTGAGCTTGTCTCATGTCTCCTGCTGGCAGCTTCTAAGGGGGGGTAAACCCACCAATGTTATGACATACTGACAGGTCGTTGTTGGTAAATTGAGTGAGTCATTTATAGGAGAAGGAGCTGGCCCACTGGGTCATCTAGTTGATGTTGAATGATTTTTTTCCGAACGTCGACTGTCACATTTCTGCTGGCTGTTTGTATTCTAATGTTATGAAGGACCGCCCTACCCAGCATTCCTTGCTAATAAGGGTTCAGCAGAGTTTTTAAGTGTACCACTCACCTTTGCATGGAAGTTACTAGCCCCAGAAAGGCAGGAGAGAACACTGGTGATAGTTTGTGCCTGCAACAAAGAACTGCTATGCGTGCCACCATCATCTTGATGGGTAATTAGACCAGATAATAGATCCTCAAGGTGAGATTTTTTTACAAACAAAAAGGGTTTTAGGATTCAACACGAGACAAGACCATAAATAAATAATGCAAGACTGCCTTAAGAACATACGATTGCTTGGTCAATGCAGCTTAGGCTGAACATGGAGGCTGAAACTTAAGAGGTTAATGTGGAATAACAATTTATGAACCTTTTCCCTACCAGTAAGAGGAGCCTAGATATTTAAACTGGGAATGAATGGAAAAGAAAAATTTTGAGAAGGAGGATAAATCAAATTGCCCTGATGAAGTCCCTATAAGGGAAGAAACGTGCTGCTTGGGACTGTTTTAAGTGTGATGGAATTGGCTACTTAATAAAAAGAACTTTATGGAAAAAGACACCAACGTCTGGAAATTAATTGAAAAATGAGTTATGTAAAGTAATTGAAAACAAAAGAGTGATCACAGATACATGCAATTCGAATTGGAAAGCTTAATGTGAACAAGGAAATTAGGTTGCCCTCCTAATATTGTGAAAACATTTACCATGGATTGAGTTTTGTGGGCAGTCAGAACTCTAGGAGTGGGCATAAGAGAACTATAAGATTGGGATATTTGACCGGTGCCGTACAGAAGCACCACTGCTGGCTGTCTTTTGGAAACTGCTATCTTTACACTTGCCCATAATTTCATACGATAAATGGCCCTCACCTGGTATCTAAAACAGGATCTGCTGCAGGATCCTCTGCTATCGGACTTCAAAGGGAGTAGGCCCAGCACAGCCTTGTTCGTGCACAGACGGGTCTGCCATTGGCCTGGGCGTGGCCCACACTGCAGGGCTGAGGGCGCGCTTTATAGCGCTTGACGGAAAACGTCACTGGGCTCCACTCCTGCCCTGGGTCACTCTGGGCCAGGTTGTCCCTCTCCTTGCGATTACTGAGGCTCCTGCGCCGCAGAGCTGAGGGCGTGCTTTATAGCGCTTGGCGGCAAACGTTGCAGGGCTCCACCTCCTACCCTGGGTCACTCTGGGATAGGTAGTCCCTCTCCTTGTGATTAGTGTGGCTCCCGCGCCCCGGGGCTCAGGACGTACTTTATAGCGACTGGCGACAAATGTTGCTGGGCTCCACCTCCTGCCCTGGGTCACTCTGGGACAGGTAGTCCCTCTCCTTGCGATTACTGTGGCATGTATTCATTCTACTGTGGGTGTTTTTTTGCAGCTCTATATAGCGCAAACTCGACCCGAAGGTATCAGAGTGCTTTACATGAGCACCAGTTGCATTACAGACGGACAAATGCATGGTGGTCACACAAGCCATAGCAATCTCATTCCCTTGCTCCGGTTATCTAGCCCTGTAGATGGTACACTTTCCCCTACAAATGTCGCAGCATCTCATCCTGCCGGTGGATTCATGGTCTTTTGCATAGTCCCCATTTTTTCTACCTGTGGAGCACTATGTACTCACTCTTAGCCCTTCTCAACTGGCTTGTGTCATCTTTCCATGAGAGGGGCCAACTTCAATTTCCATGCAATAGCACATGATGGCTCTCTTGGCAAGTAACAGCGCCAGATATAGGAATCTGTTGCCTGCTTGTTTTGGTTTCTGATAGAGAATGAAGCCCAGTAAGCAACATTCTGGGACAAACAGACCTGTCCTATTCAGGGTGTACAATAGATGGTTGGTAACCTGTTCCAAAACTTGTCTATAACAAGACATTCTGCTACCATGTAGAAGAACCCATCACCATTATTGCATCTAGGGCAGATCCCAGGGGTTAGGTTATAAATTCATTCATTGGTCTGTTGCTCTGTCATTCACATTTTTCTTCCTCCCACTACAGCATAGGGCAAAGCGTCAGCCCACTTCAGCCATTGCCTGACAGCATTCTGCAGACTAAGAATTCTCCTTTAGTGTGTAGGATTCCTCGCCAATACAGCATGTGCTTCTTTATTTGAAATCTTTTTTTGTTTGTTTTATCTTCTTTCTTTTCTTTGTACGGGGACTTGGCAGCTCCTCACACGCTACTACCGGGCCCTCACTGTCACTCGCAGTGCGCTGCATGTCTTTTTCAACCATTCTGAGATGGTTGCCTGTCTTTGACCCTTCATATGCATACGCTCACAAGGGAGCCAAACCAGTTTATTGCAAAGAATTACTTGGAAGGGCCTCGAGTACCAGTGCAGCCCCCAAACTCGTTTCTCCACGTGAAGCCATGTTTTGGCTATATCACTGATTCATATTCTTGTATCTAACCCTTTCAGACTGGTAGAAAGTTTGTAAGTCAAAAAGTAAACCTAGAAGCAGCTACATTGAAAATAAAGACACACTGAAATTGTGTACATTACCGATGAAATAAAATTGACATGCTATGCAGAATGTAATGCTGTTTCAGTAGAATAATCTTACAGTTACTTAAGGTTTAAAAGGTAGAGACGACCCAGCATCTGATTTACAAACCACAATCAAACTGTCTAAGTAGCGTGCCCTATCTGATTTTATTCTTGGGCCACTCTTGACAGGGTTAAAAAAGTTTTTAGGAGGGTATGTTGGAGAAATCGTCGGAGGGTCGCGACTTGCTGGTACGGAGACGTTACTCATTGAAGAAAGTGTGACTACAGAAGAACGTTCCTACTCAACCCCCGAGTAGAGATCTGCATATGTGAAATTCGGGAACAAGCCCGAGTGTGTTGACAAGTAGGCAAGTATTGCCAACAATATTTATCCCTGAAACATAGGGAATACCTATAGATAGGGATAATATAACTGAAAATAGAGGGATCTGTATCCTGAAGAAGGCCTGAGACCCTTATGGACAGTGTGCAGAGGCTGAAACATGTTGATACTGACAGTGAGGGAATTGGAGACATAATTTCTCCAACATACTCTCCTAAAACTTTTTTAATCCTGTCAAGGGTGGCCCAAGAATAAAATTAGATAGAACACGCCACTTAAACAGTTTTTTTTTATTT
Organism: Calotriton arnoldi; assembly: GCA_963921515.1. Lineage (NCBI taxonomy): Eukaryota > Metazoa > Chordata > Amphibia > Caudata > Salamandridae > Calotriton > Calotriton arnoldi. The sequence goes on along the minus strand of CAWUFW010000591.1, from coordinate 2,109,203 downwards.
AACAACAGTTTTTATTATGTCACTTGTCAAATACAATGCAGAGCTCTGTAACTCAGAGACAGACTGCCACATGTTACACATAACATATTGCGTTGACTTTTAATATACTTAGACAGTTTTAATACATTCCTTTTTCTCTGCATGTGGGATCCCTTTCCAAGAGAAAAATGCTCTCTCTAAAAATAAAAAATATGCGCTCCACCCTGAGCATTGGTCTGCACCAGGGTGTCTTAGCGGCCCAATGATGAAGCATGCCACTATCTAGTGGGTGAGGGCAGTATTTACAACCTTTTGGGTTTTCCCTCCTAAATGAATAGCACAAGTCCAGAATAGCATCTCCGAACGTCCAAATTGGGATGCTCAGAGTTTTAGTTTGCACGATAGTCCTTCTCATTTTGTGAGTTTTTGTACTAAGTTTTAAAAGTCATCTTTCAGATGCTAATTTCTGTATTTGATTGTAAAACTGGTACTAATTAGGTGAAATCTTTGCCCAGAGAGTATTACCGTGTGTAAAAATAACAAAATACTGAAGTAATGCTATAACAAATGTGCCACATTATGCCTCATAATTTGCCTTTCCTTGCTGCATAATTTAGTCAACCCTGCCGCCTAATTTGGTGCTCCCTTGCCTCATAATTCCAGTGGCCCTGGCTGTATTAGTGTGGTATTTGTCCCTGTGTGTTTCTTGTATGCCTAGATTGGATCCTGTGCACAGAGCCCTGGAAAAGATGATTGGCCAGAGTCACTGAAGATGAAGGAATGATAAGGTGTGAATCAGTTACTGTGGAAATCTGAAATAATTTCCGTTAGCATAAGCTGAAGCCATCTTGGTTGTGGCATCCATTTTGTTGGCTTTGTAATTCTACCGTCCTCTGCTGCTCGTCTTTTTCCCTGCCTGTGCTGTCTATTTTAGTTGACTTCCTGACTCAGCTAAAAGCAATGTACGTGCTAAGAGTTTGTAGCTGCCAGAACACCTGGTCTCAGACTTAACTGTCAATCATTTACTGCTGCCATAAGCACTCCTGCTCCCCCTCCCACTTTGCTGACCATGTGGTTTTTCATCTGTCCTTGTTTGCTGAAAACTATTTGTGAAACTTGTCCTTCCTATTTCTGTTCACATGCTTACAAGTGCAGAAAAAGCTGTATATAAGGCCTGTGTTCTGTGACTTCAATGTACTACCTGAGGCAGCACTTGAGAGTGCTGTGTGGATGTAGTCCCACTCATGAGTGATTAATAAACTTGTTATTTGAATTCCAGCTTCAGTGCCAATCTCTATTTTGTTGGTCTATGGACCCGTGGACAGAGAAGGGTGACCCCTGCACCGGTGTGCTCATTAAAAGGCACATTTCCACAATTGACGCCCGAAACGTGGGGCCTCATCGAGGACGCGGCCATCTGAAAGAGTGGTCTTGACGGAAGAGTGGAATATTACTGAGGAGACGTCCTGCATGAGGAGACCCTTGTCTTTGCAGCCAAAGTGACTTTTCCGGTTTTTCGATTTGACCCTCCGGGTGGTGGCCGGTCCCGACTGAGGTATCCTTTGGCGTAAAATTTGCAGTGACCATTAGGTCGACTAAGAGATCGGCAGGTGGAAGTTGGAGACTCTGAAGTGGCACTCTTGATTTGCTTGGCCAAGATTCTGGTTTTGTTTGTTTGATTTATTTTTTGCAAAAGATAAGGCAGGTAATGTGGAGATTTTTCTCTACTTTTTAATATTTTGGAAAAGTGATATTTTACAAATATTTGGTAGCATGCCTGTTTCCAGCACACTCGGTAGGTTGTGTTGCTGTCTTGGTGGTACCAAAAAGGATTTAGAAAGAAGTCAGCCGGCTCCCCAGAGGGGACACCTAATAGACATATGTATGTCAAATATGGTATTTCTTCCATAATGTATAGTACATTGTGGAACAAATATACTGAAACAGGATTCTGATCTACAATGGCCAGTGAATGGGTCATTTGACTTTAAGAAGATTCAATATGTAGAACAGTGTTTGTTTAAAAGGAAAAGTCGACAAGATATGTTTGATTGTGTACGAATGTGGGAGAAAGAAGTGCAAGAGACAGTGAGGAAAGAAGAAGCTATAGCAGAAAAAGAACAGCGAAAAACGATATATCAAAAAGCGTCCCATTCTTAATAAACCTCAGGATGACTCCATTTTGTTAGATCGACCTCCGCCCCCGTATAAATTTCCCTCTGCCCCTGAGAATGATCTTTCTGAAGAAGAACATTTTTCGTCAGACGATAAAGACTTAGATAAGCAAGATGGGCAGCAGACTCGCTCTACTTTGACTATTGACGAAAAAGCCACTATCAGATCCACTGCTCGCAAAGAAGCTCGTGGGACTACTTCTGCTCCAGACCTTGTAGCAATGGTTCAGCAGTGGAAAGATTTAGAGCAGTTAAATTTTGCAGAGAAGTTCACTTGGGAGGTAATACTTGGTTTTAGAAACGTTTCTAAAAACTTAGAGCCCACTGATATCAATTCTGATTATAAACAATTAAATGATGGAACTTTCCTTTTTTCAAATATACCTGATCTAATTAGGCGAGTGGTTAAATTAAGACATGATACACTACGTTTAAAAGCGGAGCAAAAATCAGGTAGTAAAGTTAAAACTGCACAAACAGTTCAGACCCCAGTGCAAAAAGAAGACGTTTTGGGGATAGACAATGACCCTAGTGATACTGTGGTTACTGTAAAACCAATGCGTGAAGCTGCGCCTCTGTATGTTCCCCCGAAGGGTGCGGGAACAAATGACGATAAAACTTCAGATGATGCAAAGGGATATTTTATTTATAATTGGGTCTATACTCCTTGGAGTAGAGCAGATGTTATGGCTCTTAAGGCTGATTTGCCCGATCCGCGAAAAAATCCTGCCGCTTTTTATGAAGAAGTAGAAGGAGCTATTAGCTCCTGCACTATGACCTTGCCAGATATTGATATGTTTTTGGACTTATTTTGCCCCCTGATATGTGGAGAACAATTCGGAAAATAGATGATAATGTAGCATATGGTGATACTTGGGTGCATTTAGAAGATATAGATGTGGCTAGAGAGCCTGCGCAGAAACCGCAACAGGTGATATTAGATCTTCCTAAAGCTATTGTGACTAAGTTGAAAACTCTCATACCCCCTAAGAAAATAGATTGGACTACATTAGCGTCTTGAAAACAGAAAGCGGATGAGTCAGTTTCCGATTTCTTTACACGATTTAAAGAGACATTCCATGATTTTAGTGGGCAGTCCTTGACAGATGACACGGGTAAGCATCTGTTCGTCGACAAATTTGTCACTAACATGTTGCCAGAAATAGCTAGTCGCCTCAAGGCCAGCGAGAGTTCGTGGACTACGTCTTCCCCAGTCTCCCTTTTGACTATGGCCCAGTATTATGAGCGTCAGGAATTGGAAGCAAAAGGCAAGGAGGATAAGAAGGTTAAGGATTTAAAGACGAAAGTTATGTTGGCTCAAGTATATGGTCCACCATTCAGAGGTGGTGGAAGAGGCGGACGTGCAGTATATACACCTGATGTACCCCCTTTCCCCTCGAGCAACTTTGTCCTCTGATCATTGTGCTTATTGTAAAGAGATTGGACATTGGCGTTCTGAGTGCCCCCTTTTGCGAGGTCAGCAGTACCAACAAGGTAGAGGAAATATGAGAGGGCGCCCAGGGGATTCAGGAAATAGGGGAGGCATGGGCAATCGTCCCAGATTTGAGGCAGTTGAACACGGACCAAATTATTCTAATACCTTTGATAGACGAAATCAATATCAAATGTCAGATTATTCGGCTGATGGTCTTGGGGATTCTGATTACGCATAGGAATGCCTAGGATGGGGTAAGGAACCGGTTGAGGTCCCAGTAGATCAGAAATGTCCTTATGTTGATGCAAATGTCTTGGGCTCTACTGATCGGTTTCTGGTTGATACAGGAGCTACTCGTAGTGCTCTGTCTAAAAAATTGGTTCCTAGGGCTCCCTGTCTGGCGCAATGATAACATCAATAGGATTCGATGGGACACCTACACCTAGCCCACTGTCACAGCCGCTTGCATTTAGTCTTGATAAATTCACTGCAGTATGTCCTTTTCTGCTTTCCCCTAACACGCCGGATAACATTGTGGGTATCGATATGCTTAAATATTTTCGTGCTACAATACGTTGTTCCCCAGAAGGTGTGCGTGTTATCTTAAATGATAATTATCCAATGGTTGAGAGGTCTTGTCTCATTAAAGAGGATATTGCTCTGGCATCTTTACCTAGTACTTTGTGGGCTAAATCAGATACCGATGTGGGTCAAATGGTTATTCCACCAGTGCATATTCAAGTGAAGGAAGGTGCTTCATTGCCTCGATTGCCCCAATATAAAATATCTCGGGAAGGCGAAGAAGCATTGACGCACATTGTTCAGGATTTGATCAAGGTGGGGGTTGTGGAAGAAGTACCTTATAATACCTGTAATAGTCCTATCCTTCCTATTTTGAAAAAAGACACTGATACTAAAATTTACAGATTCATTATTGATTTACGAGAGGTTAACAGAATCGTGGTGCCCCAATATCCGGTAGTCTCTGACATTACGACACTTCTTACTATGGTTCCTCCTACTGCCTCTACATTTAGTGTAATAGAATTGAAGAATGCATTCTTTTTGATACCTATTCACCCTGACAGCCGTTATTTGTTTGGCTTCACTTTGACTAATAGATCATTCAGATTCTGTAGAGCTCCGCAAGGGTATACAGAGAGTCCTAGCATTTATAGTCGGGCATTGAAAAGGCAGCTTGATTCTTTTCCTGTACCAAAAGGGGTGGCTCTTATTCAATATGTCGATGACATCTTGTTGGCTGCTGATACCCCTGAACAGTGTGAAGAAGGAACACTGTCATTATTATCATTTCTTGCCTCTCATCATCACAAAGTCTCTCGGAAGAAATTGCAATTTTGTAGACAGCAGGTTACCTATTTAGGTCACCTCCTGTCTAAGGAGGGACGTGCACTCACATCAGATCGCATTCAAACTATTTTAGACATTCCTGTGCCCCGTACTCAGAAGGATGTCCGTGCACTGATTGGCCTTACTTCTTTTTGTAGGCAGTGGATCCCTAGCTTTTCACACATTATTAAACCCTTGTTGGCCCTTTTGACTAAAGACACTCCGATGGCCCTCCCATGGACTACTGAATGCCAGAATGCCTTCCAACAGTTACGTCAAGCTCTTTGTTCTGCACCTGTATTAGGAACTCCAGACTACACTAAGACTTTCACACTATGTACACGAGAGGGTAGGTTGTGCCCTCTCGGTTTTAACACAGACACACGGTGATAAACAACGTCCTTGTGCATATTTTTCGGCTGTCCTTGATCCAGTTGCCCGCGCGCTGCCTGGTTGTTTTCGAGCGGTGGCGGCAACGGCTGTGTCTATACGTCAGAGTGAGGGAATAGTCTTGTCACATAGATTGCTTGTGTTAGTACCCCATTCAGTCGATGCCTTGCTCAATCAAACAAAAACACAGTATTTGACTAGTGCCCGCTTGACAGGATATGAATTGACACTTTTGGCCCCTCATATTACGTTGAAAAGATGTTTGACTCTGAATCCTGCTACATTATTGCCATTTCCAGCTACTCAGTCTCAGTCACAAGAGTTACATGACTGTATATCCCTTACTGAAGAACAAACAAAGGGTCGTGTTGACCTACAAGATACACCCCTTTCTAGTGTTGATGGGGAATTGTGGGTTGATGGGACCTGCCTGAAGTTACCTGATGGCACTACATCTGCCGCCTATGCAATTACAACACTTCAAACAGTAGTTGAGACAGCTCGCATCCCACAGAAGTCAGCTCAAGCCACCGAGTTGATAGCACTGACAAGAGCATGTGAGCTTAGTACAGATTTGCTTGTTAACATTTACACTGATAGCCAATATGCCTTTGGTGTGGCTCATAGTTTCGGGCAGTTATGGATAGAAAGAGGCTTTCTTACTTCACATGGGACACAAATAGTGCATGGGGAATTAGTACATAATCTCCTTACTGCTTTGACCTATCCTAAGAAAGTGGCAATTGTTAAATATAGTGCACACAAGAAAGTGACTAATAAAATAGGAGCAGGCAATGCCTTTGCGGATTACACAGCCCGTGAGACTGCAATGCAGCGAAGTACCACATCTATGTATGTAGTTAAGTCACAGGCTGAGCGTTGGCATGATGCCAGGCAAGAGGTGCTGGACATGCAACAATCTGCTTCTGTTGACAAATTAGACCAATGGTCCAAGGAGGGAGCATTGGATGATGAGGGCTGTTGGAGGAATAAAGAAACTACAAAATGGAAGTTAACCACAGCCTATTTACACCCTATGATTCACATGGCACATGGGCCGGCACATGTTAGAGCATCCTCAATAACAAAGCAACTTATGCAAGTTTGGGATCATCCAGAGATTGCCGGCACGGCTAAAAAGATAGTTCAGTCCTGTCTGATCTGTCTCCAGTATAATCCTGGAAAGGGAACACGAACTCCAACAGGAGGGTTTGCAATACCAACTGCACCTTTTGAGGTCCTGCAAATGGATTACATCCAGCTTGAGCGCTGTAACAACCTAAAGTATGTCTTGGTAGTGGTTTGTGCCTTCAGTAAATGGGTAGAGGCATACGTAAGAAAGATAATACAGCTCTTACGACAGCAAAGGTGCTCCTAAAGGAATTTTTTACCCCATTCGGCATTTGTCGAGTTTTATGGAGTGACAACGGACCCCATTTAATTTGGCAAGTTGTTGAGTATCTCATGAAAGGGTTGGGAATTAAGCAGAAGTTTCATGCTGCTTTTCACCCACAATCAGCGGGGCTAGTGGAGCGATATAACTTCACTCTGAAATTGAAATTGGCTAAGATACAAGCCTCCACGTCATTGAAATGGCCTGCTGCGCTGCCTCTGGCGTTGTTATCTATCAGATCGATACCACATTCACGATCTGGCCTCACACCGTATGAGGTGGTTTTTGGAAGGCCTTTGAATATTTGGGGGATTCCTAAGCCACGCCCTATTCATGATGTACCACATGTGTTGATGAATGATTATTTGTCACAGTTGACTGATAGTTTGTCTTCTATTTATCAACAGGTTCGGGAGACTCTTCCAGACAGGTCGCAAGGTGAGGGCCATTGTTTGCGCCCTGGTGACTTTGTGGTGATTAAATCCTTTCAGAGGACCAGCTCCCTAGCACCAAGATGGCGAGGCCCTGAGCAGGTGCTACTGGCTACCAGGACTGCAGTTCGAGTGACCAATCGGAAGAACTGGGTCCATGCGACACACTGTCGAAATGTGTTGCAGGATCTAGTGAGCCCAGCTGCGCTGACAGATCAACGCGATATCCTGGTCACAGAGAAAGGACAAGCTACGTCACCTGAAGGACCTGAGGAAGTCTTCCCGGACCACACGATCCCTGGTACATCTCGATATCAGCTGCGACCCAGGAAGAAAGACACTTCGTTGAAAAAGACTGTTTGAGCCACTGTCCTGGGTGGTTAAAGACTGACTTCAAAGGGGGTAGTCTATTAGTGACTACTCGTCTCAATGTTAGTGAAGAAATCAACGCCTGCCCAGGACCTTAGGGCACCATCTGCTTTGTTGTTTGACGACGGAATGAATATGCTTGAGGAGAAGAAACCGGCTGCTGCGAGAATCTGTAATAAACAAACTATGATTGCTACTGGACTCACTTTGACTGTTGTTGTCATCGCTACAATAACTTCGGTTGTAGAGGAAGTAGCTCCTGTTTGAAATCTATTGACTGCTACTACTCCTGTCCCCATTGAACATCACTATTTTACTCTACCTTATCATGAGCAAAAGCACAAAATGTCCTACTTTAATAACACTTTCATTCAAATGTTGCACCACACGCACAATACTACGAATGTTACCAACTGCTGGGTATGTGGAATGATGCCAGCTCATCAGAGAAAGGGAGGAACGCCTTTCATTCCTTTGTCGTTTTCACATAATGGCTCCTGCAGAGCCTGGTTTGCATTATTGTGGGCTTCTCATATCGCTAATATTACTAACTATGATGTAGGAAGACTTAACGCTCAGTTGAACAAAGTCTGCTACCCTAATGAGGAAGGGGACCCACAAGCCAAAGGAACTGTATGGGAAATGGAGGAGTATCACCGAGGAAATTCCTCCACACACTATGTTTTCCCCAACACTCGAACCATCAAGGGTAATGGGCCTCCTGTTATCGCTGTTACTAGAGCTCGAGCAGATCTCTGTGTGAGCAGTATTGGCAGTATCCCTGTGGGAAAAAGTGACTGTACTACAGTATTGAATATTACTGGAACGAACAATAGCAGTTTTTTGTCCTCACACAACACCTATTTCATTTGTGGAAGTAAAGGTTATTACCATCTACCTATTGGTTGGTCGGGAAGCTGCTAAGTGTCCTTTTTGCTTCCACCTGTGTTTTTGGCACCTGCATCCTACCATAAAGACTATAAACTGTATAATGACATTTCCAAAAATAGATTTAAGAGGACAATAAATAATGATGAGGTGGATCAAACTGATACTGCACTACAGCAGTATATCGACTTTAATTTGGGACTATTCTTCTTTGTTGGTGCGGCCTTAAACAGTAGGAAGATCAGGCGTTTGACACGTGTTGTAGAGGCTGTAACGAACCAGACAGCAATGGCGCTTGGAAATATCACAGAGGAACTACAAATTGCGAGAATTGTGACGCTCCAAAATAGGATGGTCCTTGACGTAATCCTGGCCGTCCGTGGTGGAGCATGTCGCATCATAGGGAGTAGCTGCTGTGTCTATATCCCTGACCACGCCCCTTCTGTTTTTGACGCAATTTCCAAGTTGCACAAAATAGCCACTGAAATCCATCAGGATTCAGGAACATGGACTTGGACTGGATGGCTATGGAATGTATTTACTGTATGGGGATGGAAAGTATTAACAGCTCTATGTATATTTTTTGCGATTCTCTTCACTTGTTGCCTATGTATTCAATGCGGCCCAATGCTCTGTTCCCTTTGTATTTCTACTTGTACCTCATGTATACCGACTAAACGAAATGTTACAAATGTAAATGCTTGCTTGGCAATGGACCAAGAAATTACTGAATTAATGCAGATAGATGTGCACGATGTTTTCCGTACTTCCTCTAAAGCATAGAAGATGTCTTCAGCATATGCTAAAAGGGTCGTCTGTGGAAATCTGAAATAATTTCCGTTAGCATAAGCTGAAGCCATCTTGGTTGTGGTATCCATTTTGTTGGCTTTGTAATTCTCCCGTCCTATGCTGCTCGTCTTTTTCCCTGCCTGTGCTGTCTATTTTAGTTGACTTCCTGACTCAGCTAAAAGCAATGTACGTGCTAAGAGTTTGTAGCTGCCAGTACACCTGGTCTCAGACTCAACTGTCAATCATTTACTGCTGCCATAAGCTCCCCCTCCCACTTTGCTGACCATGTGGTTTTTCATCTGTCCTTGTTTGCTGAAAACTATTTGTGAAACTTGTCCTTCCTATTTCTGTTCACATGCTTACAAGTGCAGAAAAAGCTGTATATAAGGCCTGTGTTCTGTGACTTCAATGTACTACCTCAGGCAACACTTGAGAGTGCTGTGTGGACGTAGTCCCACTCATGAGTGATTAATAAACTTGTTATTTGAATTCCAGCTTCAGTGCCAATCTCTATTTTGTTGGTCTACGGACCCGTGGACAGAGAAGGGTGACCCCTGCACCGGTGTGCTCATTAAAAGGCACATTTCCACATTACCACTGGAGAAGAGGGTGAGTAAGACGTCTTCTGTAAGACCCTGAAGGGTACAGTCTGAGCCAGGAAGCCAGGAGTGGCAGCTAAGACCAAGAAGTGGTCAAAGAGCTCTACATTTAACTTCCAGGGATCTGAGGGCGGTACCCTGCATAGGCTGAAACCTAGTAGTAGGATAAGGGAATACCTATTGTTTATAATACGAGTTCAGGTCTGATTTTACAGGATTTAGAAATGCATGTTCAGTTGGTATCATTGAGATAGACCTAAAGAAGAATTAATAAGGGAGCGAAGCTGATGCTACAGCGAACACAGAGAAGTTGAACCTGGGAATAAGGATGTTTCCAGAGAGACTGAAGAGTCTAACAAAGAAGGTATTTTTTGAGGAAATGAAGAACGATGGGCTAGCATGCAGTTCTCTCCCAGCACCTTTCCACCCAATTACCTCCTTAGCATAGTGATGGGAGGAAAGATATAAACCTTGAATACTTTGAAGCTAATATATTTCGTGCAAAAGAGGGTTGTTTTTATTTTAAAAAATCTTATATTTGCCATTAACAAAAACAATGTATTACGGAAGTTTAGTGGGTTTTATTTAATTTTATTCTTGTAAATGTAAATGTTGAATCTTTCCTCATCTTTCCTCACAGCACTCAGAATTCTTGGAGAGGTCAGAGAGGAGAAAGACACACAGCAGAAAAAAACATGAAAAGAATGTTAAAGTTTGGGCCAATGTGATTTGTGAGCTTATCACTGTATGGGGTTTCTTCACAGTGGACTGTTCTGTGTATAGGGGATACATGGTAGGCTCAATTTTCAAATGATTTCAACTGTGCTACGACCAGATGGGAGCTGATAAACCAGTCTCTTAGTGTTTTGAGGAAAATGTCATGGCCTAAGTATGAATGTGACTGGTTAGTTAGTCTGTATCCCATTGTCTAAGCAGAGCAGGGTTGAGCTTGTTTGCCAGTCGAAAAACAGACTGGTGGTTTTACCAAAGCTGGGATTTCTCAATTAGGTTCTGGTTACGCATATGTTGTGGAGATCCAGAGACTGCACCTAGCTACACAGACCTTATAAATGCAGCTAAGAAATAAAATGTCCCATACCTACACCACACATTCCACACCAGCCACTAATGGCATGAAGTCCATATATACACACGGCCCAGGGATTCAGATATTGTATCTAGTGGGAGGCAGCACACAAAAGCACCAGAGAAATCCACATCTTGAGCCTTGGGTGCCATCAATACAACTAAGATAGTCTGGTATGTAGCCTTGGGTGCTATAAATACAACCATAAATACAACTAAGATAGCCTTGTATGTAGCCGTGGGTACCGCAACCCCTATAACCATGAGAGCCTCACCATGGAACTAGGGTGCCACAAAGAATAAGCAGAGCCAAGAGAGCTCGGGGTTGAACCTGGTGTGCCAAAGTCTACAACCAAGAGATTCTCCTTTTGAATGTGGATACAGAACATGAATAAGCCAGAGACACTGACACTTGCCTAATTTTAGCCAACCTAAGTAGATCTGTCATCTGGTGATTCATGCATCTAATAATAAGGATGCACCTTTTAAAATACAGTCCAACGAAAATAGCTGTGTAGATGATCTAGATATTGAAGCTGTGTTTACAGGAAAACGGACAAAGTTAATCACAAAGAGAACCCACCCACTATCCTACTATATAACACCGGGCACCTACTCCCTGCCATATTTGTCTTTTTGCGGTTCCTCAAATAAATACAGGGCCATTTACCTTCAGAAATGGAAGACTGCCACCACAACACCAGATGATCCGCCTCGTGCCACGGAAGAAGCCTCCACATCTGAGAGGCGCGCACCCCAAGTCCTTGTACAGTAAATACCTCCCAAATGGAAACAGATAATCTTCAAGTTGTTAGTTTAATTATGTCTAATGTGTAGTGGCTTGCCACCAAAGATAACTACCTCATGCCAAACAGTAGAATTAAAATCGGTACTTGTTACTGTAAGTTTGGCAATCTCCATTAAAGTATTTTTGCACAAAACCACAATTGTTACAGTATTAAGAACCCACTTCTTACCTAACTACTGCTCAGAGAAGATTAGTTATTGTGTTAGACACATAACTGCGTTGGTTCAAGTCCAACACAGCTTTGGAAATGTAAACACATCATGCAAAGGTAAATAGTTCATTCATTTTATCATTGTGGCTTCTCACTAGTTATCACAGTTTGCAAAAGATTTACATATAAAAAGAACTTTGAAAAAAGTCTTTACAAAATTACGTCACCAAGTTCTGCTTCTTCTAGGATCATTTTTCTGCATAACACAGATAATCTCAATTTCATTTTGATCAGAGCTCCTTTAATATTATCCACCAAGGTTAAAGTAACGTTTTTATTTCTTTCAGAGACCGAAAATTCAGTCGAGTTCACTATTTTCTTTTCTGATTTCTGCCGTGGTACACACCAACTTCAATTGAGGGTTGGACATTGCTGGAATGTGGACAGAACAGTCATATTTTAGAGTCTCTGTCAACTAAGGAGGACACGAGAACAACCATTTTTGCTCTGACGTCTTACTGCTTTCTACAACAATCTTTTTAGCTAGAAATTAACCTAAATTCGCCTTTCAGAAGGTACAACTAATGCTAAGGTCTTATTCGCTACAGATCTTTTCATTCGTCCTAAATCCTCTTATATAACAGTTTTTCAACATAAAAATTCCCTTCAACCTCCCCCCCCCCCACCCGGCCCCATGCACCCCATTTTTATCTTCACAAAGACTCTCGTGTGTTGTCCATATTCAAGTGTTATGTAATGTCTCCCCTTCCCCTCTTCAGCCTTTGATTGCATCTCGTTATACCTTAGTTCAGTAATTTGTGAACAATTTGTGAATTGCTTTCAATTTGTTGGGTGAGTAGGTTGAGGCATCTCTAAAGGCTTATTTAGAGTTGGGTGGTAGTGAAAAATCAGCCAATATCTGGAGGCAGTGCTTAAACTGGAACATAACCTGTCCACTTAATCACCCTGCTCTATATCAATCTGATGACGCAAGATATTATGACAGTGGATTCTTTTCTACATTTAGCATTTTTTGAGAAACTGGAAGATTTTCTATTACTACCTAATCCTAGATCGGGCACTTGGTGATGGGAAAAATTTAAGTTGTTATTTTAGACCTGGCCAGTTTTTGAACCTTGATAAGTAGACTTCTGTGCCACCTTTTTCTTGTCCAGTGTATCAAATTAAATCACCTTCTAGCACTAGCTTCAACATTTTTTCTGGAGTTAATCGGTGTTTTACTATGAAATGTCTTTTTTATTACTCATTCATGCAAATAATGTATTTCAAGCAAGGGGAGGGAAAAGATAACCATGCTGAATGGGGAGCAGGCATCTCTGCTGGAAGTTCTCCCACAAGCAGGAACTTCTACACACACCTAAGAAGGGCCACCCACGACTGGCTTCTTTCCTAATCACCCAAGCACACACGATGTACATATCCCCAGCACTCCTGCTGCCTGAGCCCTCCCCTGGCTTTTGATCAATCAATCAGCCAGGTCTTGAGTTTCTCTCTGAAGTCTACCAGGGAGGTTGCTGTTAGGAGGTGGAGGGATAGGTTGTTCCAGGTCATGGCAGCGATGTAAAAGAAAGAGTGGCCCTGCTGCGACGGATGCAGGGGGTGTGTACGAGGGTGAGTGAGGCAGAGCGCAGGTGACTTGAGGGCAGGTGGATGCACAGTCGATGGTTGATGTTGGATGGTCCTTGGTCATGTCGAGCTTTGTATACGTGTGTGAGGATCTTGAACTGGCATCTCTTCTGGATGAGGAGCCAGTCGAGGTTTCTGAGGTGTGGGGTGATGCAGGTTCATTTGGGGAGGTCCAGGATGAGTCTGGCTGCAGTGTTTTGTATATTCTGTAGTCTTTTCAGGAGCTGGGTGGAGATTCCGGCGTAGAGAGCGTTGCCATAGTCGAGGTGGCTGGTGACGAGGGCCTGCGTGGCGGTCTTTCTGGTTTTGATTGGGATCCATCTAAAGATTCTGCAGAGCATGCGGAGGGTATGGAAGCAGGAGAAGGGGGACTGGATTGATTTGTCATTTCATAGTCATTTGGCTGTCGAGGATGATGCTGAGGTTGCGTGCATGGTCTGTCGGTGTGGGTGTTGGTCCTAGTTCTGCCAGCCACCATCTGTGGTCCCATGCAGAGGTGTTCTTCCCAGCGATCTGTAATTCTGTCTTATCGGAGCTGAGTTTGAGGAAGCTGTCTCTCATCCATTTGGCTATGTTGGTCATGGCGTTGCAGAAGTTGGTGTTAGCGTTGGAGGGGTCCTCTGTGAGCAAGAGGATTAGTTGAGTGTCGTCAGCATAGGAGATTATGTTGAGTCCGTGGGATCTGATTATGTCTGCGAGGGGGGTCATGTAGATGTTGAACAGGGTGGGGCTGAGGGAAGATCCTTGGGGTACTCCGCATATGATGTTCTTGGGTGCAGAGGTGAAGGGGGCCAGTTGGATGCTCTGTGTGCATCCTGAGAAGAAGGAGGCAATCCACTTGAGGGTGTTTTGCTGTATACCAATGTTGTAGAATCTGTCGATGAGGGTGTGGTGGGAGACAGTGTCGAACACAGTAGAGAGGTCGAGGATGTTCAGGGCTAAAGTTTCTCAGCGGTCGAGGAAAGTTCTGATGCCGTCTGTGGCGGTGATCAGCGCGGTTTCAGTGCTGTGGTTGGCACAGAATTCTGATTTTGAGACGTTGAGTAGGTGGTTTTGTTCCAGGTATTCGGTGAGCTGTTGGCTGATAGTTTTCTCGAGAATTTTGGCTGGGTAGGGGATTAGGAAAGGGGAGAAGATAATGTTCCTCTTTCCCTAAACTTAATTTCTCCTGCTTCCAAGGGATACTCCTGATGTTTCCAAGGTACTCTTGCTTGCCTCCTCCAGGCAGTTCAGTTGTCCCTTCCCTGTGGCTACCTTAGATGCTCTTGGCAGCTCCCCCACAAACCCGGGAGCACTGATTGGGATCACCATCCAGCTGTGAAAAGGGAGAGGAGTTGAAACCTCAAGCGGCAGTGGGAGCTCATCAATGGAAGGTAAGTAATAAAACCATATATATATATTGATGCTCTGTTGTGCCTAGTGTCTGTTCTGATAAAATGTTAATCCTGGCACAATAGTGGTAACATTTGGCAACTTGTGGGTATCCATGGGATGAATCCCGCATCAGGAAAG
Organism: Calotriton arnoldi; assembly: GCA_963921515.1. NCBI lineage: Eukaryota > Metazoa > Chordata > Amphibia > Caudata > Salamandridae > Calotriton > Calotriton arnoldi. The sequence goes on along the minus strand of CAWUFW010000591.1, from coordinate 2,094,202 downwards.
ATGATGGCTCTGAAACAACGGTGGTCATTTTTGGCAACTTATGAGCATCCATGAGCTCATGTACATTACCCACCCATTGTAAAACGCTGGTCCTGGCACAATGCTAATGAGTTTGGCACCTTGTGGGCATCCCTGGGATCACACGCATTTTTCACCCATTTTAAAATGCAGGCCATAGCATAATGGTGGTAGTTCTTGGTAACCTGTGGGTATTCAGAGATATTCTGCCCATTGCCCACCTTTGTAAAATGATGGGCCGGAAAATTGGTAGTAATTTTTGCCAACTTGGGGGTATCCATGAGATGATGCCCACCACTGGTAAAATGCCGCTGTAGTGGTAATCCCTTCTATATTGTGTCATCCTTGTTATGATGGTGTCTATCTTTGGCATAATGGTGGTCATGACACAATGGCGGTCATTTTTGACATATTGTCTGCATCCTTAGCACAGTCGTTTCCACCCATGGATTAATGGCAGTCTACCATAATGTGAGCAACCACTGAACATTAACGCCCAACTGTGGCATAATGTGTGCCAAGGCACAACGGTGGTAGTTACTGGCATATTGTTGCCATCCATGGCAATGTGGTGGCAATTCCTGACATTTTAATGGCATCTGTTGCACCCATATCTGCCGTAATGCTGGCCATTTCTTTATAGTAATCCTTCATGATACACTGTGGGCATGCCTGGCATGATTATACCAACCCTAGCTTAATTGTTGGAATTCTTGGCATTCTGTGGGGTAGCCATGACATGTCAGTGCCAAGAAGGCTCAGAAGAGAAGACTCACTGCAAGTGAATAAATGTAACATGTAAGCTGGTGCACAAGCTTAGCCAACCATCGCTCAAAAACCCAGATCTGTTACATGTTTGGTGATACCTGAGTTTTGTAGAGAAGATCGGCAAGAGGAAACCTAGCCTTGCCCATCCAAGCATTTGTAAATGCTAGTTTAATCAATTGTATTTATTTGCCTAATTAAATTAATTGACAAAGTAATTTGTATAACAGGCAATATATCAGGGAACTTTGTCTCTATTTACTTTCGTTACAGAAATCACGTTTGAAAGATATAAATATGTTTCCTTAGAGATCCACTCAGTCTCTAAAAATTAAATTCTAAAGAAAACAAAAATCCTCACAAAATAATTGCCCTGTAGAATCTCCTATGTTTTGAGCATAATTGTACCTAGTCTCTCTTGGTAATATTCTTTTGTCCCATAAGAGTTCATTCAAGTGAAGGGTCTGCACTTATACTCAATAATGTCAGCCATCTTAGCATTTCTGTTTGTAATGTGATTGTAGCATTAGCAGCAATTTCTTTTAAGGTTAGTGATTTATGTGTTTTCCTACTGCCTGAGAGTGGGTGATTGATCTGGGTATGCTTTTGGGTAAATGATGCATGACTTTGAGTTGCAGAGTTCTGGTACATGTGCAATCCATTGTTTCTTTGAGAACGGTTTTGAGCAGTTCAAGTGTTGTTGGGGTGATGAATGTTCAGAGTTGTGTTACTGCTCCATTTTCCATTTTGGTCAGTCTTTATGGGCATTGTGGCCTTTGGATGGATCTTGAAATGGGATAATGATTTTTATGTGCAAAGGGACATGGGTCATTTTACCATTCATACGAGGATCAGATGCTGTCGAGATACTGGTCCAGGTTGAAGTTGACTATTGCGTGGCAGAGTGAATATGCAAGGGGGGAATTGAGTCCAGAGAGCTATCCTTTAGAAGGATGCAGTGGAATATGGTTAGGGAAATGATACAGCGGATTAGTTTTCTTCGACAGTCAGGGATTGAAATAATAGCCATTAATATGATATTACCCGATTACAGCAACTCAATGGAGAAGCCATGGAAGTTTGTTGTTGGCAGTAGTGTGAAAAGTATTTGGCTCTGCAGAACCTCTGCGGAAGCATCAGGGTGCTCATGCCAATCCACACTCCCATGCTTGCCCTTGGCCTTCTTGCCATCCTAGAGCACCTGCATACCTGGCAAATGGCGGCCCTCTGCTCCTACCCAACCCCTGCTTTCCGCCTCCCTTGACGGGACGGCAGTAGGAAGCAGGTGGGGGCCTGCTCTGTGTAGGTAATAGGCATGGGGAGGTGGAGTAGAGGTGTTGGTGGCTGAGGTGTTGAGGTTCTGTGCCGTTGGAGGAGGCAAGACTGGATGGCTTTAGTATGCAGGCTGTGGCGGCCGAGTGCAGCTTGCAGGTTAGTAATTCACTTTCTCTCTTAGCTTGTGTGAGTGGCTTGGGGCCTTTTGAGCTGGCCTGCCTTCATTTTTACTGCTTATTACACCTTTAATCCCTTGCAATGACTTAGCAGCTGGCAACATTTGCTAGTACTGGGTGGAACCCAGCAAGACTAGGGTGCTTTTAATGGTGCTCGTAAAGGTACTCAACTTAATAATTGATAGTATGTTATTGCAATAATACTGTTGGCTAAGTGCACATATCTAATCCCTTGAACTTGGATATTGATTGAAGTGGAGGTGGCTTAGAACTCAGGGAGGAGTGTGCTCGTAAGGTTCTTGACCTTCATGGATGAAAATTAAAAGGAGCCAATTAAGAATTTTAAAATAAACAAAAACTACTTGTGAAGTTCCCAAAGCAATTTGACAGAGACTAGAAAAAAAATTGAAAGTAACCTAAAACTTTGTGAGGACCAATTTGTGCATTTGTGGATCCCTAGTGAAGTTCTTGTGAAATAACAAATAACAGAGTCAACTGTTTTACTACCCATCTATTAATAATACTATTAGTATTAATGAAATAATTGTATAGCAATAGATAACAGAGGAATTTGGTCAAATTGCGTTAGCTGGAAGGAGAAGATTAACTTAGGCTCAATTGAGAGAATCAATAGTGGAGTGTTTTTTTGGACTTATAATTTTACAATTTTACTAGTTTTTTCTGTAAATTGACCAATAAATAATAACATGACTTAGCAAAATGTAAAAACAGTATATAACCATGAAGACAATACCACTGGGAAAAAAATGTCTGCTGCGGGAATCTCCATTTGATCAGTGTCTTTAAAGGAAGGGAGGCTTGAAGAAAGCTCGCCAAGGACCCTGGGATCGGGAATTGTAAGAAGGAAAATATCTAGAAAGGAGAAAAGCAGAAGAAGAAATATATGGTTAACACCAGAGGTACATCAAAATTTGTAGGTGGAGAAGGCATTAGTTGCTGGCCGGTTGGTAGAGCAAAGGAAGTCTAAAAGGAGGAATCATAATATAATTAGTAATGAAGATAAAGAGATTTGTACTTTAACAAGGAGCATAGACCCTGATCTTGGAGATGGAAAATGTATTTAAACACACTGTACAAGCTTAGATATATTCAAACTGAAACCCTGTTTATTTCTCTCGGACATGAAATGATCACATCTAAAGCAAAATGAGCTTGGCACATATGTTGCAAATGAAGTAAAAGATATACATAAACTCAGAGGAAAGACTGATGACTGTAACAAAGGGAATACAACCCAAGCAAAGAAGATGGTGTAGCCATTGAGCCAAACCTTGATTACAATACAGTAAGCGATAAATCAATTTTGGACTCGATCCTAGAGACTTAGAACAAAAGGATCAATTGGATATGCGCTTGTGTTAAATGAGATCAGGGCAATTTGAATTTTTAGAGGAAAAAAACTCCCCAGTGCTACAATAAAGCTACAAAAAGATCAGTGATGCTTATAATAAATGCTCACCAAAACAGAGAAGATTTTCCTTTCTACTTATGTCGGCTTCTCTAATCAAAAACTGTGATACATTGCTGGAAGAGATCACCCCTACACAAAATAAGAGAATGAGGAAAGGAAGTAACCATTCATCTCAAGCTACAATTGACCCAATAATAAGGTCTTCAATGATGTTGACAATCCAAAATATTTTGGAATATATCCCGAATGTCTTAGCCCGAGTAGTAAAAAAACTCTGATAACAGCATTGACTTGGTTACAGCTATACCTTGATTACTAGTAGAACATGAGTTGGAAAGACATAGTTGTGAAGATGTATATTCCTGATCAAGGATTTGGAAAAGAATGCCAAACTCACAATGTACTGGACTTTCCTAATATGGAAAGACGTGCTAAAGAAGGCCACACTGAGACAGCAGGTGAGGAAAATGGAATCCATTGCATACATGAGCGTAATAAACTTAATTATATTTCTGAAGATGAAAATAAGGCCAGTAAGGTTCAGAAGATGATAACCATCCTTCAGGTGGTGAAAAAGGAGAAGATAAAATAGATATACAGAAGAACACCACCATGTTGCATAAAGGCTGAAGTAAAGAACCCAGGGATGTATTCTCAATTTTCTATACAAAGTATCAAAAAATCGGTAGCTACAAAACAAAGTGAAAGATTAGAAGGAAAGTTACTAAAAGCGCTCTGAGATTGTTCTTCTTTGATAATACTATATAGGACAAAATGTGCTCTAGAGAGTTAGAAGAAATATAACAGCTTAATCCTCTGGCATTTAGAATTGACATTGCTACAAATACAAATGATGCTGTCTTAAAAGTGGATCTACTACCTTTTGAACCTATACCATTAGATGAGAAATGAAAAGATGAAAATCTAGAGAGCGAAAAAGAAAGGAAGAATAAAAGTACGCAAGCCTCTGAGGGACTACCATCTATTGACTTTATCCAAATGGGCGGGAAATCCATAGATGGGAATTGATCCTAATGAAATCAGAAAAAGGACAGTGTACTACCAGTATTTTAGGAAAAATGAAACAAAGATTAATAAACAAGAAGAAGCTCTAATAAGAATGAGTGACTAATTAGAATATACTGGAGCCTCTAAGGTAACACTTTTTACTACAATTTGTTGACATATTGGCAGATTGTGAATCTGGTTTATTTCTAAACCTTTCTAAAATCTTGTCTATTTTAAGAGCAGTGCCACCATCAAGTACCATCAAGTAAAATAACCATCAAAGATACTTCTCTGGTCTCTCTCCTTTCTAAAGTGGAATACAATATAGAATGATGAAACACAATTGTGCACTTCTATTTAGACTCACCAAGTACTAAACACCATTGATGAAATAAGGTCCCGTGGCTACAAAATATACGAAGTAACTCAAAATATGAAGTCCTTGCGTCTGCACACTATTGATATTAATCGGGGCATTGGGATACCTCACTTTGATAGAGAAAGAACGGTGGTAAATCAGCTTTCCAGCCCTAGGGGCGAAGGCACGGATCTATGTTATGAAAACAAAATCAGAGATAGATTTTCACAGATGTCTCGATGAAGAAAACTGATATAACAAATGAATAGGACTGGAACTGGATATCAGCAGCAGCAGCAATCCATCCAGGCAATGCAGTAGCAAAACCTTGCGATTCCTTATGACTGCTGTCCAGGAATATCGCAGGCAGGATAAGAAAATGAACAGTTTTGAAGTCTGAACTGGTAGAAAACCAAATTGCCATCGCTTACATGCAAGAAACAATGGAAACTAAATTTGAGGATTATATGGTTTATGACAACAAAGCCTTCAAGGGGAAGTTCGGATGCCCGGCAGATGGAATGCTTTTGTTAGTATCGGTAAACCTTAAAAAGTTAAAGAATAATAATGGAACACAAGGAATTTGTTTCAGCAGCGATATCTGGATTGAATTAATAATGGCTTTGCTACAAGAGATACTAAAGATCTAATGCTGGTAAATATTTATCTTCCACCAAATCAGCATTATGATGGAGCGTTAAAAAAGCAGGCACAAATAATTACGGAAATAAGAAGGACATTTCCCTCATTGCCATTATTACTCTTGGGGGATTTTAATTCTAAAATCCTGTCACATTTGCATATCAATTGGACATGCAAGAGCGGATAGGGATCCCACCTCAAATATTGAATAATTTTAAACCAGCAATAAGTGGAAAAAGATTAATATGACCTTTAAAAGTTTTAATCTAACTATACTGAATTGAAGAATGATTTGTGGCAATCTGCAAGTATGACTATGGTAAGACAACATAATTTATTGATTTTCAGGCAGTTTCGTCCGAGATTTTTTCAATCGTAAGGCATATGGAAGTTGGGAAACAATCAAAAAGTGACCATAAACCAGTCGTGGTCACATTAGATTATGGCACATGCCACAGAGAAATTGGATTCAAAGCCAAAAATTATTTTGTAAGAATAAAATAAAGATAATTTGGTCTTGACGGCTGAAAAAAGCAGCCTCTAAAAAACCATGATAGAATTGCTGACTATTTATATGGATAACTCAGCAGTGGAAATACTCGTGGGTTGCAATAATTTGATAACAAACTATAAGACTTAGGGGCCGATTCCGATCTCGGCCGGTAGTGCTCCGAATCGGATTCGGTTTTACCGGATCCGATCCGGAGCCCTATTTTCCGACCGAGTCGTACGCGCGTCCGGGCGAGCGAGTACGATGCGTATTCGCCGACCGACTCGTCCGGGCGACCCGACCGCTCCGACCGACTCGTTCCCGGATCGTACCGCTCCGACCGACTCGCTCGGACCCGATTCGCACCGCGCAATGGAGACGTTTTCCGGCCGGGTAAGTACGATGCGCACCTCGACCGCTCCGACCGACTCGCGCCGTCCGACTCGAACTCGCTGTCGGAGCCGTACTTTGGGGGTCCGTGTCGGACCCCTGTCTGCGCGTACCCGTGCGAGGCGCACACAGGGGGACCCAGGGTCCCCCTACCTGTGCGTGTACGCCGCGAGCGCTCGCGGCGTACTCGCTGTAGGGGCGCCCTTGTCCGCCTCGCACCCATTGAGGCAATGGGAGCTTGCGTACGCGTTGTACGACCGGCTCCCATTGAGTTCAATGGGAGTCCGACCGACTCGTGTCCGGTGGCATACGAATGCATCGGACTCGTTCGGTCGGACTGCACGGGTCCGATTCGGTCGGAAATCTCTCCGAGGCCGGCTCGGTCGGAGAAATTACCGACACGAATCGGAATCGGCCCCTTAGTGTAGAGTAATACAAATCGTGGCTCTGGGAAAATGACACATAAAAGGGCTATTACCCCCATTGAAAAAAGAAGAGCAACATTGAATATGAATATAAGAGAAGCTTTTAAATTAGATAAAACGAGAAAGGGATCAACTTTAAAAAAAAATTGAAAAGTATATCGGAAAGAAATTAGGAGAATACATTGGGATCAAAAAGAAAAAAATGGATAAAAGTAATATGCATTCTAAGTGAAAGAAGAACAAACGATTTTTGGAATCTGAAAGTTAATGCTCTGGGAAACAAGAACAGAATGGTTGTCAACCCAGTGGAAGAAGACGTCTGGGTTAAGTATATTTCAAAGTTGTACAGCAAAAGTCTAAAATCCAACCATTCAGACTTAGGTAATGGGAATATTTTAAGCAGGCTAAATCTATTGAATACTATACCAGAAGTGCAAATTCCATCTATAAAGGAAATTGAGGGTGCTTTTAAGTCTTTAAAATGCTCAAGAGCTCAAGGGCCAGATGGCCTATCAGCAAACATCTTGAAGGCAAACTGAACAATATGGGTCAAGTTCTGACTCCTCTCTTTGAGGCCTTGATTAGCATAAATAAAGTATCAGGTACATGGAGAGGCAGCATTAGGGTGCCAATATACATAAAGAGGCCAGAGAATTACCAAACAAAATGTGAATGATAGCCCTCTTGGATATTCCAGGTAAAATATATGTAAAAGAAATGCTAAAACATTTGGAAGAATGGGATTAAAGCTCGTAGCTGCGTAAATCGTCTTCATGGCAGGACAACTGGCTGCTAGGATGACATCACACACTTCAGGAGGGAGATCAAACACCCTCAACTGTCTCTACTCAATGTCCACGCATGAAGATGAAGAGTGTGCAGGGTTGGGTGCAGGACCCTGCCCTGTTGCAGCAACAGGAAATCCTCCCGAAGGTGCAACCTGGTTGGAGGACAGATGCTCATGCTCAGGAGTTCGGGATACCAGACTCTCCTTGCCCAATCAGAGCCACAAATATGACCTGTGCCCTGCTGTTCCTGATCTTCTAGAGAACACTGGGCAGGAGTGATATCGGCAGAAGGGCGCATAGGAGTCCTGAGCTCCACTCGAGATGAAATGCATCTCCGAGCGACTGACACTTGGATACTCCAATGCTCAGAAGTGCTGACATTGCACAGACTCGCCCGTGGTGAATAGGTTTTACCAGGGTTCTCCCCAATCTCTGAAGATACCTTGCACCACCTCCAAATAGAGCTGGCCAATCGTAATCCACTAGGCATCAACGGCTGAGTTTGTCTGCTCTGGCATTCAGACAGCCCGCCAGATGTTGAACCACCAGAAAAAGGAGGTTCCAGCCATGTCCAGAGACACAGAGCCTGTTGACACAGGGTCCACGACCCCACCCGCACTGCTTGTTGCAATACCACTTGGCGGTGGTGTTGTCCGTGAACACTTGAAACAGCCTTCCTTTGATGGATGGAAGAAAGGCTTTCAATGCTAGGCAAATCGCTGTCAGTACCAACAGCTTGATTTGGAGCTAAGATTCAGCTGGAGACCAGAGTCCTGTGATCTCCACCTCTCCCAGATGGCGGCCCGAACCCAGAAGTGACACATCTGTCAGTACGGTGAGCTCTGGATGTAGAAGGGAAAGTGATCTGCCGGTGACCCAATTGCTGTCTTTGAGCCACCACTGCAGCTGTTTTGCAGTTCCCTCCGATGTCTGGACCAGATCGAGATATTCCCCTGATGCTGTGCCTACTGGGGCTTCAGGTCCCACTGCAGAGCTCGCATATGCCAATGAGCATAATTACCAGCAGAATACAGGAGGCCAAAAGACCAGCAGCCTCACAGTCAGTCTCAAGGGAATCCAGGATAGAGGCTGAAACATTGGAATCAAACCTGAAGATTCTGGACTCACTGTTTCGCAGGACAAGCCCGAAACTGCACTGTTTCGAGAATAGCTCAGATGAAAGGAAGCGTCTGAGAGGGATTCAAGTGTGACTTCGGCATGTTGATAGTGAATCCCAGTGAATGCAGAAGGTCTGCTGTAGTCTGAAGGTGGGTGACAACTTCCTGGGGTGAGCCGCCTTCAACAGCCAGTATAGGCAGCACTTGCACAACCGTATCCAATACAATATGGGAATAACGGCCCAATAAAGCATGCGGTGTTCACGGACCTCAGTGCCAGGCTTATGGAGGAGAAAATCCTCTTTTCAAAGGTATCCTGCCTCTTGGCTTCATATGTGTGGTAGGGAACATGCCGGGATTTATCTTGGAGGTTGAGACATAGACCACCAGGCTCTCAGGGATGGGATGCTTGGTGAGGAAGGCCAGGTCCTCAGATGATGGCGGCGGGAGATAGTCTCATGCACAGGAGTGCCTGTGCAGGCTTGGCCCAGGCCTCGAGCAGGACATCAGTGAGGTCTTAATTAATGGGGAGTAGCTGTTGTGATGGAGACACCCTGGGCTGAGCACCTCTGTAAAACATTGGTCTTGACCCAAACCGTGGGGAGCTGAAGGTCCAGGACCTCAGCCACTCTCCGGACTATCGTAAAGGAACCCTCTTCCTCCGTAGCTACTGTGGGAGGAGAGAGGAGGCCAGTGTCTGGTGAGGTGTCCAGACCACTGTCGTCAGCCAGGTCCTCAGGTGTTGTGGGCCATGCACTGTGATAGAGGTTCGGAGTTGCCATACGGATCCTCAGATGCCCTCCATTCGTGTTCTTTGGAGGGCCTTTCAGGGAAATATGGCTCCCATCTCCAGTTCAGGGCCATGTGGACCTGGTCAACGCCGGTCCGAATCCGTATCAGAGTTGGGAATCACGATGGGATTGGCGTCAGTGACACTGGGAACAGCACCACTGGAATGGTCCTCAGAGGAGGCCGTGAAGTGGCGGCCAGGGCCGAAGCACACCCAGTATCAGACACGGGCTCCACATGGATGACCTGGGGGCGAGGCCTGGACTTGTGGCATCATTCCAATGCCTCGTTCGATGAGTGAGACCGGCGCAAGGAAGTAAAAGTGTGCTTAGACTTCTTGGACGTCTTGTGGGACTGAAGAAGTCCAGGATCGCAGCGATGACGGGCGTGAGCAACTCATAGAGCAGTCCCAGGACCTCCCTCATGAATGGGACCTGAAGCTGTGCGGAGTCACGTGGCGAGTAGCTAGAAATGAACAAGGATTTTGTGTCAACCTGCACACCTGTTATGTAGTCGTATGCCTGAGTTAATCAATATTTGCAGATATATAACAGTGCGTGCAACTGTGATTGTGGGATCTGCCTGATGTCCCCTTTGTAATATGCTAAGTCATGGGATATGGAGAAACTCCGTTCCTGTTCACAGTGCACAGCTAAAGTCCCTAAGGTTACTACACTTTGATTTGAAAACTTTAAAATACTTTTTATGAAACATCAAACGCTATTCAAAACGGTAAATCAAAATTGTATTTGCATATCAGTTTAGAACAAAAGTATGTCCAACCAGTTCCAATGTACAAGTATATTTAAACATTGTAAATAACAGAATTTTTTTAAGTAAATACATTGTATTGAACAATCACCATAAAGTTGTGAATTTCACACACAACCCCAATGCATTTCGGGTAGATACCCTTCTTCAGGGGGAATTAGTATTGTTCAGCAATAATTATAATGAAACAAATTTTCAGCGACCTCCTGTCGGACACAAAGCAGAGAAAAGGTATTTTTAGGTTCAATTATAGCCAATGGAATACATCAAGTACAAGTGTATCGGTGTCAGCACACATCGTGAGCAACCACTCCCCAATCATGTGTGATGCGTGTACGCTCCCGAGTGCTTGAATTTTTTTTTACATTAGTGGAATTATTGGACGACAATGTGCAAAAGAGCCACGGGATACTTGGTGCAATTAAAAAACTACGAAGAAGTGTAAAAAACGTGTTCACCGCGTAACGTAGTCATGCCTGTTCATTGAAATTACATCAGTGAGTGCCCAAAGAAAAAACGTTCCATGCGATGTGCTGGATTACTGATGCAAATAAAAAGCTACCTGTAGAGATGTCTACTTGCCTATGTCATAGCTTTGGTTACTTAGCTACGTGTAGAATGAAAGTGGAGGAGAATTCCATGATGAACAGTTAGAGGAGAACCATCCATACCTTGGTTACAATGGAAAAAACTATTCATGACTTATCTTTTAGCCATTGGAGGAGATAAGTATGGTCCAGTTAGACGTCAAGCAATTCTTTTACATCATTTAGGAGTTGAAGGATATATGAAGAAATACCAGAAATCTCTTTAGGAATGGGCGATGGGCAACCTTCTAACATTTACGATATGTCATTACAAATGTTGGAACTACACTTCACACCCAAAACTAATGTTGTACTTGAACGTCATAAATTTTTTACTAGGAACCAAAAGGAAGGTGAAGACATTAAATCTTATGTATCTACGTTAAGAGGGTTAGCTATAACATGTAAATTTGAACAATTAAATGATTCTTTAATAAGGGATCAAATAGTACGATGTACTAATAACAAAAAGATAAAGGAAAAATTGTTGACAAAAGAGTATACCTTAGATGAAACAATACAAATTGCAAAAGGAATGGAACATACTGACATGTGGATAAAGGAAATGGAAAGTTCTGTTAGTAATTCAAAACAAGAAAAGGTTGAAGTTATTGAAAAAAAAACCGATAGGAAAACAGAAGTAAAATTTAACGTAGATGTTAAAAGGCCTCCATCTCAACTTGAAAAAGGAAGTTATCAATCTAGGGAAATTAAATGTTTTAGATGTGGTGCTCCAGGGCATATAGCTACCAGTCTTAATTGTATGGCAAGAGGAACATTGTGTAGAAGTTGTGGAAAAAGAGGACATTTTTCCAAAATGTGCCGTACTGAAAGGAATTGGGAGAAGTAGAGTTCAAGAATTGGAGGATATTTGTGAATATGTTGATGATGTCTTACTGATGGTTGAAGGAGATCAAAAAGAAGTCGAAATAGGGAAAACTGATGAGTTATGTTCCCATAATGTGAAAATGGAAAGCACAGATAAACTTGAAAAACCCCATTGTAATATCTTACTTGATGGAAAGGAGACAAGGGTATTGGCAGATTCTGGAAGTTTATATACTCTTATATCCAACAAATCTTTTGGAAATAATTGGTCCAAGGAATGTGGTCCAATTATATACAGTCCTGATATTCGTGCAGTGGGGTATGCAGGGAAAAGAATAGAAATTCTGGGAATGTGTTGGATGACTTTAAAATTTAAAAGTGAAGCAGTTAGAGGTAGAGTATATATTACAGATTTTGGTTCTGATCTTCTTGGATGGCGTCATCAAAGAGATTTAAACATCATTATTGACCCAAATGCCAAAGAACCTGTTATGGTTCTAGAAAGAACATCTATTCAAGACATATGTGATGATAATAAGTTATTTGAAAGATATCCTAATGTTTTTAGCTCAAGGTTAGGATTATTGAAAGGATTTTCGCATAAGATTATTTTAAAGGAAAATGCTAAGTCTGTTGTTCATAAGATAAGAAATGTACCAAACTTAATGTTAGAGCCCTTGCGTCAAGAAATTGATAAATTGTTGAAGCAAGGGATCATTGAGCCAATCGAAGCCTCCGAATGGTTGGCTCCGATTGTGATTGCCCCAAAGGATGGTGAAAAAATTCGTCTTTGTATAGACTTGCGTGATCTTAACAAGAATATTTGGGTAGATAGAGAACCACTGCCTAATATATCAGAAATGTTGTCAACCATGGGTGATGGGCATATTTTTAGTGTTCTAGATATGTCCGCAGCGTATCATCAAATTAAATTGCATGAGTCATCGAGGCATCTGACTTCCTTTGCCACACCTCTTGGTGCGTTTAGATACAAGAGGATGCCTTTTGGTTTGGCGTCGGCCTCGGCCGTTTTCAAAGAGCAATGAAAAATATTTTTGGGGACATGAAGAAGGTTTGGTGTTTCCAAGATGATATTTTAATTGCTGGAAATGATTATTTTGACCATGATAAATTATTTGAGGAAGTAATGACAAGACTGGAGAAACATAATTTAACGATAAAAAGAGAAAAATGTCAATTGAGAAAGAAAAAAGTTGATTATTTGGGACATGAAGTGAGTTCAGAGGGTATACGGCCTAAGAAAAGTATTGTGAAAGCGATCGCAATGGCACCTGAACCAACGAATAAGGATGAACTTCGATCCTTTTTAGGATTAGCAGAGTATTGCGCGAAATATGTAAACAGTTTTACTGAACTTGTTGAACCTTTAAGAAAAATTATGAAAAAAAATGTTCTGTTCGAATGGTCTATTGAGTGCAAGGAAGCTTTTGAACTCATAAAAAAGAGAATATCTGAAGCACCTACATTAGGACGTTTTGAAGTTCTTGGAAAAACTTTATTGACTACTGATGCTAGTGGTGTTGGTGTTGGGGCAGTATTGTCACAGGTGGTTGGTGGGGAGGAACGAATCATTGGTTTTGCCTCGAGAAGACTGCAAGGTGCAGAAAGATCTTATTCGGTAATTGAAAGGGAAGCTTTAGCTTGCTGTTGGGGAATGTGTCACTTTAAGTTTTATTTATGGGGTCTTCCTTTCCAGAATCCGTACTGACCATAAACCATTATTGTACATTTTCAAAGGTGGAAGGGGGTTAGAAGGTAGCATAACTCCAAGAATTTCTAGATGGTTACTATCTGTTATGGAATTCAATTATGAAATTGAATACGTTAAAGGGAAGAAAAACGTGATTGCCGATTTTTTATCGAGGATGCCTCTAGATATAGATTGTAATGAAGTTTGTGGCGATATAAATGGCGACTTGGATGTTAACAAAGGAGTCATTGCTTTGTCATCTGAGGAATGGAGAAGGGCCATGGAGGATGATTCTGTATTGAAAAAAGTGGAATCTAAAATCGTTGAAGGTTGGAATTTTAATGATAGCAAAGATTTGGAACTGATGGAATTTTTAAGGTGAAAGAAGAATTGAGTTTAAGTAATGGAAATATTATGAGGAGATGGCAAATTGTACCTCCTGGAGGAGTAAGAAAACATATTCTTGAAATTATTCATGAGGGTCATCCAGGTCAGGGAATGTCTAAACGGAGAGTTAGAGAATCATTTTGGTGGCCTGGGGTTGATAGTGAAGTTGAGGCCCTGGTGAAGGACTGTCAATTTTGCTTGAACAGTGATAAATCCAAAGTTGTGCGTCAACCTCCTTTGGAATGCTCAAAATTTCCATCAAGACCTTGGGAAAAATTATCTATGGATTTTATTGGACCAGTTAGTAAGTTAGGAATGAGAGATAGGTTTATTCTTGTGTTAGTTGACTATCATTCCAAATGGTTTGTGGTAGAAACCATGGGAGAAATCAATACGAATAACGTTATAAAGTTTCTTGAAAGGGTTTTCCTTGAGGAAGGAATACCAGCTAGTATTGTAACTGATAATGGAGTACAATTTGTTTCAAAGGAGATGGTGGATTATCTTAGAAGGATGGGTATTAATCATGAAAGAGTAGCTCTCTTTCGACCTCAAGCAAATGGTCTGGTAGAAAGAGTTAATCGAATTATAATGGAAAATATACAGTTATCTCTTGCAAACGGTTTGTCTTGGAGACAAGAATTAAGGAAAATGGTGTGGATGCATAGAATTACTCCCCATTCTACTACTGGTGTAGCTCCTTTTGTGTCTCTCAAGGGAAGAGAACCAGGAAAAAAAGAATGTCCTGTTTGGTTGTGTAAAAAAGAGAAAATATGGATTGATCGGGACCAGGTGTCAAGGAAAGTTGAAGAAGGTCAAGAAAGGATGAAATGTGTACAATTTCAGAAAAGGAGTAAAACAGTTGTCTATTCAAGTGGGTGATTGGGTAGTAGTGCGGAAAAATGAATGGGTTCGTAAGGGTGAAAGCAAATACATAGGACCTTTTCAAGTTAAAAATGTAAAATCCAATGTTGTAATTTTGGAAGATGATACAATCTGGAGTTTAGGAAATGTTTGTAAAGTATGTAGGCCATAGAATATTATTTAGGAAATATCTGCAGAATATTAGTTATAGATTCTTATTATTTACTTTCTATGTTTTTTATATTTATTGAACAATTTAGTTATTAGTTGTTATTGTTCAATACTTGGTTAATTATTATTTTATATGTTACATATATAATTTCTTTGTGTTTGTATAGAAGGGAGATATGTAGAGATGTCTACTTGCCTATGTCATAGCTTTGGTTACTTAGCTACGTGTAGAATGAAAGTGGAGGAGAATTCCATGATGAACAGTTAGAGGAGAGCTATTGATGTGGAAGAAGCTGTTCTCCGCTGGGATGCTGTTTAATCAATAAACTACAAGAAACTACAAAGAAACCTGTGAAGGCTCTTCTTTTCACTACCTTTGGAAGATAATTGCAAAGGAAGTTCCAAATAGCAATACGTTTAAACCGATGCCTGTTGAGTGAATGAAAGCGGCTAGTTAACGCCTTCCAGAAACTGTTACTAACCAAGCTGCGCAACTGTAAGTAGTTGCCTTACCTCATGTGTACGCCGCAATGTCTTGTGTAATATGCAATATGCCAAAAACCAAGAAAGACAGCTCTAAATAAACGTAGAAACTACGGATGTATACTGCTTGTCTCTCAAAACAAACAATCAATCGGCAACACTCACCCGAGTTCGGAGCTGACACATCCTTGACCGCTTTTCAACGTCATGACGACGCTCCGTAGAAGAGCCTTATTTGAAAGGAACCCAGGTCACGTCCCTTGGATTCCGACGTACGGAATTCAAACTGCGAGTGCTTTATTGTGACAGAGTTCGCATCATGATACCTCCGAACAAAGCGTGTACGAAAGTGATCCTAATATAACAACGAATGCTTGAGTCTGTGTTGCGAAGCCATATGTGAGGTTAACGGCTTACAACGGTCCTATTATCAATGCTAATGCCTCAGTTAACGTGGTGCACGACTTGGGGACTTAAAGACGGCATCCAAAATACCATGTGCACTGTAAAATTGACGGAAAAAATAATGTTTGAAAAAACGTAACAAGTAAATGCAAAAACCGCCTCAACATTATCTTATGTGGTGTAGGGTAAGTGATGTCACAGAGGGTGCGGACACCGATTTACAAAAAGATCAAATGTACATACACTTAATATCAGCAACAAAATCTGTATAGAATCATGTCTTACAGGAAACACAACATTTCACAGTATCTAGATATTTAATCAAAAAAGTTTCCCTGCGGGCTAATTGAATGTGTGGATCTATGCCTGTGCGTGTGATAATCTTCTCTAGAATGGTGATTCTTAACTGTGGAATCGTGTGCAGGGAGTTAATCTAGTGGGCCGCTAAACAAGAGTTGCTATTCTTTGTACGTATCATGCTTTTGTGTTCTACTATACGAACTTTGATTTTGCGTGATGTACGACCCACGTAGGTCAATCCGCATGGACATTTGATTGCGTAAATCACCCCTTTGGTATTACAATCTGAGGAGTGTTTCAACCTAATGCTTTTACCCGTGTGAGGATGTAAGAATGTTTTCCCAATGATTACGTTCCCACATTGACCACAGTTCCAACATTTTTTCATGCCTGTATAGGTTTGTGAATCTTTCATGGCTTTGGTTTTCAAGATTTCTCTAAAGTTTTTTGCACGAGTGTGTGCAAATAGTGGTTTGTCCATGAACACCGTGGTGAAATCCGCTTCTTGTTCAAGAATTTTCCATCTTCGTAGTATGCTTCTCTTAATCTGTGATGATTGATGAGAGAATTTTAACACAACCACCTCTCTTTTGCTGCATGTTTTTTGTGCGACTGACAATAAATCCTTCCGATTTTTTAAAGTGACCATTTATTTTGCTGAATCCAATATGTCGAACGGATATCCTCGTTGCATATATCTGTCAAACTGCTCCTGTATGAGTGCATCCGATTGTGAATCACTAGATGAAATTCTTTTGATGCGTATGAATTGGGATACTGGTAGATGTTTTTTTAATGATGGAGGATGAAAGCTGGAGAAATGAAGAGCGTTGTTTCGATCAGTGGGTTTCTTGTATACGGACGTCTGCAGCCCGGTGTCAGTGTTCTGAATGAGAATGTCCAAAAAGTTTATCGTATTTTTGTGAATGTGGTGCGTGAACTGAATTCGGGAATTTTGTTGATTGAGTATCAAGATGTTCTCCTCAAGTGTCTGTTGATCACCATTCCAAATTAACAGAATGTCATCTATGTATCGCATATAGATGACCAAATGTTTTTTTCAATGATCTGTGTGAAGAATGTGCTTGTTTTCAAAATACGCCATGAACGTATTGGCATACGAAGGCGCACCTGGGAAGCCCATGGATGTTCCGGTTCTTTGCAAGAAGTAATTTCCTTTCCATGAAAAGTAACTATGATAAAGCGAAAATTGTAGTAGTTGTAACAGGAAAACTCCATTCAAATCTTCCCGTTGGTTGTTTAACAACATCCATTCTGCCGCCTCAATCCCTTCCCCGTGGGGGATCGAAGTGTAAAGTGCCACCACGTCTATGATGCATAACAATGTATCCTTAGTGATCTTCTGCCGTATGTTTTCCAATTTGTTCAAACAATCTGTAGTGTCCTTGACATACGTACTCCAAGATTGAACCAAAGGTTGAAGAAATATATCCAAATATTTTCCTATGGGTTCATGTATCGAGCCGCAACCGGCCACAATGGGTCGGAACGGTGGATCCACTGCATTCTTGTGCATTTTGGGAAGCATATATATATGCGGTTGTTGCGGGAATGTGGTAACTAGGAAACATCGGGTAGTGTCGTTAATCCAACCCATCTCCAACGCGTGTTCCAAGATTGTGAATAGAATGGACATGAATTCTTTCGTGGGATCTGTCTCCAGACGGATATATGTGTCTGTGTTAAGGACATTTTCATCAACTTTACGCTCGTAAAATGCTTTATCCATAGCCACAATTGCCCCACCTTTATCAGCTGGTTGGAAAACAAGATTCTCATCTTTACTCAATGTGCGTAAAATGCTGCGCTCTTTGGAAGTAAAGTTGGTGCGTTTATGTGGTTGGTATTTAATTGACTGTAGGTCCTTTCTCACTAACAATTCAAAATTGTCTAAGGTCTTGTGTGAGAATGGCGCCATAAATGTGCTTTTTGGCTTCAATCTGTCTATTGGTTCATTCGGTGTCTGTTGTTGCGATGTGGTCACTGTGTGAAAGAACCATCGTAATCGTTTTCTCATGAACTTAAATAGAGCTATGTCAGTTTCCAACGTATTCGATGAATATGTAGGAACAAAGGCCATGCCTGTTTAATGCTAGAAATGTCATGTCCCACTCGCAGATGGCCTTCCGATTCATGGTCCTGTATTCCACGCAGGCTTTGGAGTCATGGTACCATCCAGGCACCAGAGACACACCAAATGGGGTTCTGTCACAGATGTTTTGTCTGTGACAGGCACCACATGGCTTGAAACCAGTCAGTTTCTTGGAAGAACATACTCCAAAAACTGTAAAGAAGGCACACTTGGCGAATTCAACGAACGGTCGAAAAATTTAGTCAACGACTGAGTGAAGCTTGTCCGGATCTCCACTGACGGCACGGAAAAGAAGGAACTGAGGTCAGCGCGCTGGGGTAGCGCCTATATAGGCACCGCACACGTCACTTCCGGTGCGGACACGCTGATGGCACCACGCGGAGCTGAACGACTCCACCTACCTGCATGCAAGGGGATTGCTCAAAACAATTTGCATCCAGTCTGACGCCTTGGGAATGTTCTGAGGTAAGGAATCTGTGGCTAGAAGTCTCTATCAGATATATGCTATAAGAAAAAGACAACTGCTTTATGTGGCCTACATCAATCTGACCACAACATTTGACATTGTAACAGAACTAGACTGTGGGGAACAATGGTACAATGGTGGAACCCCACAGGACTTTAAAAATTGATAATTCAATTACAATCTAATTTAGTAGCAATGGTACCTATCCCAGAAAAATTGAGAACCCCGAATGGTCTGAGAAAAGGCTGATTTCTTGCTCCCCATTCGTTTTTGATTTATAAAAATGTATTTTATGCCGACAATACTGTATAAATAAATTGGTAGGGCTGCAAAGTCAACTAAGTGAATTTGCAAAATACAGTCAAGTGAATGAATTCATAATTAATGTTGCGAAAACAAAAGCCATGGTTAATACAAAGAAAAAACATGTAAGAAAACTGAATCGGTTGCTTAATTTTCAAAAACGTAAGACTGTGAACAAGAGCACATACCTGGGAATGATTTTTAAAAGTAATCTCAACTTCAGGAGACATATCGTATGACTGGAGGTAACTTGCAAAGCAATAGCTAGAGTACTGAAACGAATGGATTATGAGTTGTGTCAAACATTGAATGAGGTTTTCAAAGAATCTCATAACATCAACACTGTTAACTTGTTATATTGAAGTAAATTTTAAGAGCAGAAAGACATCTGGTGGACTCAATTGACTACAATTAGAATATGGAAGAGCTGGCTAGGACTCTCGGTGGATACTGCCCACTGCCCAGTAAGGCTGGAATTGGTCCGGTCAAGCATAATATTTAAGTACTATAAAAGAGCCATGAACTATTGGTATAGTACAATTGAAGCAGCTGAGGGTTCTTTGAGGCATACAATACAAGCCTTCTTACAATCTTCAAATACAGTAGCATGATAAGACAATATAAAACATATTTTGGTGAAAATCGATCCTTCTGATGCAGTAAATCCATGTGAGCTTATAAGTATACAAAGGAACAGAATTGCTAAACCCTTGATGGAGGATGTTTCCTCGAAAATGATCGACTGAGAGTCATGTCCCTACAAATATTAAACTTAAGATTAATAAAACCAACAAAACAGAGGCGATTTAATCTTCCCTACACTGTCCCTTTCCTAATACCATTCCTACCATCCCTATTACACTATTTAAAATCATATATTGCAGATATTTTTTAATAGATAAAAGGGGCCTGTTACTCCCTCTTTTTAGACAACTGCAGATGCGGATTTTGGGCAGCTGCAGATGCAAAAAGTTGATGAATTGCTTGCATTTATTATGAAGTGTGAAAACGTGAGACTATGCTATAATCTGGGAAAATATTTAAACAATGTAAATAAAGGTATACAGCAGGAAGAGCATCATAATATCCCTCTTGGTGATTTTTAAATATTTTAAAGGAAAAAAGAGAAACGGAAGCTAATTAAATTAGGGACTGCCCTTTATGGATTTAAAAAAATATATATTATATCATTGTATTGTATAGCATTGTTTGCACCAGAATTAGAGAAATAGATACATGAATAGCCTGGTTGAACAGATCTGCTAGATGATGATGTTACCAAAGTATGTTTTGGACAAGTTATTGACATATAATTTACTTAATGTCATGAATGTAGTCCTGTTTGTGATAAGTATTTCTAGGAAAAGGACTGTCCCTTTTCTGAATTCTGCTGTTACTATATGAATTCACTTTATTGCAGTTTGCACATGGATTTAAGAAGTAGGGGAGTATAGTTTGAAAGGATACATTGGTTGGTGGCTCTTCCTATTAAACTATATAGTATTGTATGTGATATCGAACTTAAATGCAGTAAAGGTAATGAACGATTCATTGCTTTTAGGGATATTTGTGTAACTGTTTTTAAAAGAAAGGAAATTGTTTTTATTGTTAGCAAAGTATGATGTATTTTTTATCGATTAATGCTTGTTTTCAAGCATAAGTAAGTATGTATTAAGAATATCGGACTTCAGTTACAACTAAGTTATAAAGAGCCATATGTTTTAAGTTTCAAACCTTTCATTTGCACAATAGATACAGGCAGGCTTAAAAATGATGCTATATCCTTCCAGAATAGCATCTGCATATTGTTAGTTGCTCGTTACATATAATTAAGCAGTAGACTAAAGGCATATGAATGGTTATCCTGATGTCTGAAGGCAAGAGTAATACGATAAGGTCCTTACTGCAAGAATTGAACCACACTTTGCAATAAGGAGAGCTAGTGACTAATGGAATTATAATATATTTATTGATACATTTACATTTAGAAGAAGAAGTATGACCTGTAGAAGAGGAAAAGAGAGCGAATGAAAGAAGAGAACAGATTAAAAGAGAAAAGACTGGTCTAGAGTAGAAAGACCACAATGAGAAAGGGAGTTCAAGAAGAGTAGAGGTAGAAATAGGAAACATGCGACTTACCATAGCTGACCTGTGTGTGTTGTGAGAAATTGTTTGGCTACACGCATGAACTGCAAGTTAGACCACAGTCATAAAAAGGTTTATCTGATCACCTCATAGAAAATCATTATTTTCTATGTTAAGGGGAGATATTTAGCATTAAGCTAGCTTGCTGAAGATTACAAATGACATTGCAATCAAGGTGGTTTCCATTGCTGGAAGTGTAGGTCCATTTTGTTCCATAGTTTTTTTACTCTGGAGTTCTTAAAGTGGGAAATAAGATTGATGTTTGAATCACATCTATGCATAGCAAAACCACGACCTCCAAAAATGGTGAGATAATTTATCAACATGTTTCCAGTGCAATTAAAATTGAATGGTTGAGTAGGAGTAGTTTATTCTTATTTTTTAATGTTGTGCTTCTGAAGGTTTGGCAACCACATCTAAGGGGGTTTACGCAGGTCATTTTGTAATCTTGTGAGTGAAAATGTCTTTTCCTTTCTTTTCAGGTTTTTCACACTCATTTTGTCTCACTCAAAAATACGTATCAGGTTGACTTTGGCGGAGTGGCGATTTCTTCAGACTTTAGCATCTGTAAGGTACAGTTTGAATTTCTTAATGTGGTTAAGTTGGTAATGGATTGAGCACTTGACATAACCATTAATGAATCGAATGGAGCTTTGAATATGTTGCTCCAGTGTTTAGCTTTGATGTCTAGTTTCAGGTTTAGATCTCTAATTAAGTTATTTTTCATTCTGGTGTTCTGACCTGGACAGGGGTTGTTAAAGAACATATATGATAGAGACAGTGAGCCATTTGATCCCAGCTGGCATTAAGAGTAAATCATTATACATTGTCTGCTGATGGATATTTTTAAGTTGTACGGGTTTGGTGTGTTGAAAGCGTTCATACAGTGAATATCATGAATTGCAACAATAGGTGTTCATGTGTTAGGGGTTGTTTTATGGGTAGTGTGGGGGTGGGGTGGTCTGTGGCTTCGCTAATATCTGTATTGACTACTTGTTGATTTGTGCAGGTTTAGTGCACAGAACGTTTGGTGTTCTAGGTGTGCTTTGTGATTGTAGCAAGTGAATTTATACATATGGCTTTGGTTGTGGTTTCTGTTGGTATGCTGTTTTACCTTTGAGTCCTTGGATTGCAGTGAGCTATGCTTGGGGTGAACGGTATGCGTGTAGGATGAATACCCTCCTCATCAACAGAGCATTAATTTAACAGAGTAAAAATTAGAATAACAAGCATTTGCAATGCAATCGGTCTCGCCTTTGGGACCTTATATGTATTTAGCTATGCAGCACATTAGCCTGGGTGCTGAAACATCTACTGTTCTTTAACATGGAGGGAAAGTAAGCACCAAACTGCGTGACACGCCAGGTATGGGAACACATGGAGAGAAATATTGCCTTTCAGCAGGAAATGGTATAGTCCAAAGCTCTGTTTTTAATATAAAAGCAGGGCCTTCAATGGTCATATCACTGAAAATGCAAGATTTAAAAAAAATATTATTGTCTACAGGTGCTCGTGGAAGACAATTTTTATGGACTGGAATCTAGAGAATGCTAAAGTGATTCTGGTATTTTACTGACCTCTGCTGGTCGTTTTCTATCAAGAAAGTTAAATAGAGGCAGTTGCCAGAAAAATTAAAAAAGAAAGCCCCTCAGCAGAAAGCAATTCTGGTATTTTACTGACCTCTGCTGGTCGTTTTCTATCAAGACAGTTAAATAGAGGCAGTTGAACAGAAACAAAGTCCCTAAGCGGAAGCAGACAAGTCCTAGGGATGATCTCCAGAGCCCACAAAGTACATACACATATAAGTATATACTAAAGTATATACTAAAGTATATACAAGAGGTCTCGAATGCTCGACCTAAAAACTGGGACCATTTAATAACTGAGTTTCAGATGAAAAATAGTGAAAATGAATTTATTACGGAATTGTTAATAAAACGATAAAGAGGAAAGCAAGAATCTGCCATGAAGGCTCAGATACAGAAATACAGAATCACAAACCTTAGTAATTCCCTATCTAGGCAAATAAATCTAAGAAATTCTAAGTGTCAAACTCATAAAGAGTACTAACAGCATCCCAGGAGAGAAAAAGTCTCAGAACAATCGGACAGAGTCTCTGCGAAGAAGGGGGAGGTGTGGGGCAATGGAGAGTCACCCGCAAAACCAGGGGTTTTTATACACAATTTATAAATAAAACTGCAAATTCATCATTGTATGATCATGTTTAGGTCAAATTGGCAAATCAAAACAACTACTTAGTAATTAAAGTTTTTTAGCACCGATCCATTTCGTAAGGTAAGAGAAATCTTCTGCTTGCTTCCTCAGCTACTGCACTCCGGACATGTACAGTATAATATGAAACATTTTCTCAAACAGCAGCTCATAGAATTATGTTCTTTGCACGCTGCATCAGAATTTCAGTGGAAATCCTTTTAAATTATACATTAGGTACATGATGGAAAACTTCTTTCACAATACTTACTTTCTAATACAATAGTCCCCTTTTACGTCATAACATTTTGTGCTCTGCAGATACTATAGGAAGAGATGACTTGCAGCAGGTTACTGATTGGGAGGGGGAAACGAGCAGGAGCAAGATGATCAGAACACCAGAAACTGCATCCATTTTTAAATGAAAATCTGGTATAGTTAGTCTACATTATTAATCACATTTATTTATTTAGAGTTTTGTATAGCGCGAACATGACCCAGTTGGGTATCAGAGCGCTTTACATACAGTTGAGGCATACAAAGTAAAACAGCTAGTGGAGAGAGATCAGGGAAACAGTGGGATAAAATACAAAAGGAGCAGAATAAAATTAACGCGGACATGGGAGGCAGGTTAGGTGAGAGCGAGAAATAGGGCAATATACAACAAAAGCAACCAGATAATATGTCCAGCGACAAAGGGTCGCAACATTTATGAACAAGATAATCAAATTGGTTCAAGTGTAGTATTATGACTTCATCAGTTATTACTATATACATCATTAAAATTAATAAATTGTAAATAAATGCATAAATAAATTGTCACCCAAAATTGCACATCAGAAAAAGCTTTGACATTTGTGGTGGTGATTTTGTGGTCTTGATTGATTTGAAGCTGAGTATTTAGTGATTTCATAGAAAGATGTTTGCCTATATTAGGCTATTCTGCTTGAGTAGGTGCATAGTGTCATGTGTGTCTTATTAACGTGCTGGTTAAGAGTTGTGTAGGCGATGTTTGTTAGTCTTTGTGTCTGATCAGTGGTATCTGTTAGGTTGAGTGGGCTATTTTGTAATGTGTGTGGTCACTAGTTAATTTGATGGGTGTGCTTGGATGAGTGGAGCTACATTGCAGATGGAGTAGGGTGGACTGTTATTGTGTGTGTTGAAAATGATATGTGACGGTTCGTGAGACAATGTGACTTGAGTGCCACAGCATTGTTTTTTTCTTGTTAGTGTGATATTGATGCCTTTTTTCATATGAGTAAGGTGTCAAAGGGGTGTTTGTTTTTGATGGGGGTGTAGTGTGTTGTAGTTGGTACAGTTGGATCGAATTCCTATGTTCAGTGGAATAACGTATGATGGTGAGGTGTTAAAAGCGTTGAGTAACACAAGGCAGGGAATAGTTAGGATTGAGGACAATGGCATATTTGATGTGCTGTAAAGGGTTGGTGTTGTGGGATTAAAAGGGACATGATGAAGTGACAGCAGTGTGTGAATGTGGTTTATCAATGCTCTTGGCCTTGGGGTAATATAGTTTACAGGGCACGCCGCAAAAAATAGGAGATATCGTTTGAGCTATGATTTGTTTTTATTTGGTAGTGAGAGGGTTTGGTGTTGGTGCGAGAAGGGGACAATTTATTGAGGGCATTGTTGTATGTGGATTTAGAATGTACTTGTGATTACACTGGGGTGACACATCAGTCCCAACGGTTAAGGGATGGATTTGAGATCTAGTGTGTTGTGACACCATGAGTGATACCTACGCTGCTTTACAGCCACCCACTTCCAGGCTTAAAAACATATGGGAACCACTGCAAAATGATTTATTACTCTTTTCGCCTGATGTTGGGGGACCTGACCATGATTGAGGCACACTCCACCCTGGGACAAGTACCTATAATCATATAATGTAACTGCATGGTCCCACTACAGAATATATGACTAGAGTCCCTCTTGTAAATGCCCCTTCAATTGGATTTGCTTTCCAGATATTTGCCCTTCCTTTTGCTATATTTTATGCTCTCCTTTCCATTGTTTGCTCTTCTATTTTGATTCCCCCTTACCGGCGCCATGTATTTCTTTTGCATGCTTATCACTGTGGTTTATTTTACAGGAATGCACAAACAGATTGTAAGTTTCTATTAGCTCTAGATTCCCCCTTGCATTTACATTTACTTATGCTATTGTTTTGTATTGTTTGTTCTTCTTTAAAAAGTCAATAAAGAAATTTAAAAAAAAAATAAGAATGTACTTGTGATTGTAATAAGGTGATATTTAATGGTTTACACAATTGGAAAGGGTGATATTTAGAGCTCGAAAGTTGAACAATTTTCAGTGTACTTTGGTTCTGAAGAACATTAGAAGGATGTTGGATTGAATAGATAAATGTTCGGCACAAAGGATAGTGAGAGGACTTGCCTGAAGTTGATGGATACATGTTAAGTTGGTTGAAGTCTGTTGAAGTCTGCTATTAGAGAAGAAGAAACCTGTTGAAACCCGTTTAGATGATTCCTTTCCATTGAAACAGTTTTCTCATATTGAACATGAATGACATACACCAGGCTGACCAACGCAACGCCCTTAGTGAAAAATAACATTTCGCAAGATTGTTTTGTACTGATTTATGTTCAGTCTTTTTTTTTACTGGCAGTAAACAAACTCCTCCACTTTCCTCCAACTGCTCCATTTTATTTATTCATTTTTTTCTGAGGGTGGGTGATTCCCTCTCTCGTATGTGGTTCCCTCCTTTCATTATATTTTTGTCCCTTCCCTTGCCTCTTTGTCCCTATGTGGCCCGTTACCCACACAAGATGCTTTGCTCCCCTGCTTCCCATGCCAACCTACCTTCCTGCCCCCAAGGCCTGCTTTTTTTTCTTTTTGCTATTATTTCTTTTTGCTCATTGTCTCTGTCGGCCTAATGGAGCTTGTTCCTTTTCCAGCTAAAGAATAGCTATAGAAAACACCTAACCCCTTCCCTTTTCTAAATAAAAAGATACTTAACTATTCCTATTTACAATTCCTAACATTTTAGGACTTGGAAGTTTTTTTTATTTTATTTTTTAAGTATACCATTCCCAGCCATTGATTCCATCACAGGTCTCACATCTAATTTTTCATGCTATTCAGTAGGTTGGGAGTTTCAGTTGCCTTGGGACTGCACAGGCAAGGGTACCTTTCTTGGTCAAGGGCAATCTGTGGTGATGTCATAATGCCTTGCATCTCTGAGGGAATGTTATGAGACACATGCACACTATATATATAATTCTTGTGGCAGTTGAGAGATCACTCCTGATGCTGCTGCAGCATTATACTTACAGAATCTACTACTTTAAAGCATCACAGCCTGCTTTCCCCATTTCACTCGCAATGAGAACGGGATAGAGGGCAGGTGCATGTTGCAGAGTCTGGCTGTTGGTTACCACACATCTCAGACGGTGCAGCCGTGGAGTTCTCTGTGGTTGCCAAGGAAAGGATCGAAAACAGTGCAGAATTATCATTCCGACCAGACCAAGCATGCTTACATCGTTGACCAAGGAGCCAACCAGGGTCACTCTGTGTAATGGTATTCGATTCTGGCAGTAGCTGTTTGGGGCAATTGCACATGTTGGAAGGCAGTGCCACTGCCAATCGTGAGACTTTCAGTGTGTGTTGTACACCTTGTGACTACTATCTCCTGACTGTGGCCTAGTGCACCAGGCCTTGGCAGTTGCGTTCAAAGCCTCACTTTCAGGAGTGATGGCCATGTTGGAGGATGGAACACTGTGCATCGCCCATTGTGATCCCATTCCAGAAGCATGTTGCTATTGCGAGGAGGCTGCTAATCTGTGGTGTTCGTGCACCACAAACCACACGCACTGAATAGCATATAGCACAGGGTTAAGGTACTGTTTCTTTTTTCTCTGTTCTGTGAAGCTCATGAATTAGGCATATATGGAGTTGCCTGACATTAGGCTGAAGGAATGCAACATCAGGCCTGAGGCTTACCAAAAGAACCGTATCTTAGATGAATGCTTTTCGGCAAAAATATTTTTTTAGGAAAGGAGCAGCACATATGAAGTTTTATATAGCCGTATGTGGGAACAGTGTTATAGGCAGATAACACCTTGAGGCTTTACATGTGAAATTGAATCTCTGCTCTGATCTCCAAGTATCTGTTGTTGATGTGTCAAGCACTGTTGATTAATTTTGAAAAGTTTTAGAGAGGTGTTTGTGGACAAATTGTTAAAGTTGAAGAGGTTCCACTAGGTTATCAAAGTCAAACATAATGTCATGCTAATTAAGGATAAAATTAGACATGTTCTACTTTTGCAAGACAGGAGGTCAATGATATATTAAACAAAATGTGTCTACACAGACTAATACAACTCATTGAATCATCCTTATGGCTGTCCCTGGTCATTGTGGCTAGCAAGAGGAATAGTGAAATTCGGTGGTGTGTCAACCTCTGTGCCTTAAACAACAATATGTGGGTAGATTGTTACCCCTTGTCTAAAATTAATGAGTTGGTTCCACTGTCTTTGTTATTGGCCTTTTACACATTATATCTTAACCACACTTACCATTAGAATTAGAGGGAAATGTGTGTGACCTTTCTGCTTTTTATAACCCCAGAAGGAGCATTCCAATTTAATAGTGCCTTTCAGCCTAGCCTCAGTGGCAGTCGTATTTCAACAGCTTATGCACAGGTTGTTTGGGAACATACAAGGTAGCACGGTGCTCCAAGATGATAGCCTTGTGTTTGGCTCTGATAAAAAGAGCATGATGAAGCTCTGGCCAAAGCTTTAAACAAGTTGAGGGACAAGGGCTTAATGTTAAAAAAAGACAAGCGTCTTTAGACGGAAGCAAGTTGGGTACCTCTGTCATGTTATATCAGAGGATGCAATTTACCAAAAACCTACCTTAGTAGAGGCCATACCCAAACCACCATCACAAAGTAACAATTAGCAACTTATTTCTTTCTTAAGCATGTTTAAATACTGTGCCTAGTTTATATGCAATTTTGCAGAAAAGACTGATCCATTAGAAATGCTGCTTAAGAAAAACTGTGCATTTTAATGGGACAGACAATGGTGTTTTGAGGACATCAAAGGGAATATTGCATCTGGTAAAGCTCTCCATTGTTTCAGTCCTTCCTTGTGGTTTATAACAGTTGATGCCAGCCAGTATGGTATTGGAACAGGACGCACAGGCCACCTAAATGCAACTTTTCTATGATAGAAAAGCAAACCCTTGTCTGTTCTTGGGCCATTAAGAAATTCTGTCAGTTTGTTTGGGGGAACATTTTGTTCCTGCAAACCAACCACAAGCAATCGGTACACATTTTCTCTGTTGATAAATAAATTATTCTGTGAGGTTGAGTAGGTTAGCATCACCCATTAATGAGTTTGAGATTAGTTATATTCCAGACCAAAAAAATGCTAGTGCTGATTGTCTTTCTAGATTAACCCTACTGGAGGAAAATAGTGTGAAGCCAGATTTGTGGCAAGATTGCATGATTTCCAAGGCAGATAGAGAAGAGAGCACAGGGAGGAGTATAAACACGGTGTCACTGGTTAAAGAATTATCCACTGGCAAAGTATTAAGAGAAGTGATTAAAGTAGTGAGGCACGGCTGGCCCTGTGAAAATTCCCTAGATTTGACCCTAATCTTTTTAGAAGGCCAGGGAGAGATTTCCGTAGAGGATGTATTACGTGTAGATAATTCAAGTTGATTTCCCCGGCGATGTTGAGGTATAATTTGGTTAAGTTAACACACCCAGGTAACTTAGGGCGGACCGCTACCAAACAAAAGCTAAGGTATATGTTCTGGTGTCCCGCCATAGACTCAGATGAAGAACTTGCTTATAAGTCTTTACAAACGCACAAAGCACCTCTACAGTCAATTGATAGTCCAAACTCAGTAGGGAACATGGTTGGCTTATACCCATTACTGATTATTACTCAAAGTTATTCAATTGGCTATTTGTAGAGGATCTGACCACGCAGAATATTGTGAGCTTCCTTAAAGATATTTTAGTAGGCTCGGTTTTCATGCAGCCCTAATTATACATAATGGGATTCAAGCAGGCAGAAAGAACAAATCATAGAGTCACGGATTGCATAATTTATTTATTTAATGCGATTTTATATAGCGCAAACATTACCCGAAGGTATCAGAGCGCTTTACAAAAGAACCAGTTGCGTTACATAAGGACTTTGGATTACATTAGTTACATAAGAGATACAAACAGAAAAAAATTGCAAATGTACAAGGTGTAAAGTCACTCAAGGAAGAGATATAAACAGGAAAAAATTGCACATGTACAAGTTGTAAAGTCACTCAAGGAAGAGATACAAACAAGATAAACTCTAAAATCACATAGGAATGGTAGTAAGTACAAAGATCTACTACATATACTAGTGGTTAGAGTTCTATATATACAAATAGTAAATTCACACAGGATTACATTTTAACAGCAATTGGGCTTGGGCAATTATATAATACATATATATATATATATATTTAAGGCAGTCCAGCAAAAAAGAGAAAAACGATCGAGGGTCATCAGGAGGAGTCGGGAGGGAAGAAGGAACGGAACAAAGGTCAGACAAAATGGCGGGTCCGGGTCGTGGGTATAGACAGGGACCATCTCCAAAAATGGCGGGATGCACAAAAGTCACCAAAGTCAAGAATCCAGAAGAAGAACCCAGAGAGCAGGATTCCATTGAGTAGAGTCAGAGGGGGGACGCAGCATAGGAAAGGATTCCCTGGCGGTGGATGGTCTGGAATCGTCTCGTTCAGAGGAGTATTTTGCATGTAGTGGGACGGAGCACGGCTGCTGCCAAAGTCTACGTACCTCCGAGTTCCGGGCTCGGTCCCCGGGGACACCACAGGTCGGGCCCACGGGCCCCTCCCCCTCCAGCCGCATCTGTGCCTCACAAGCGGTGCAGGTAAACAAAATCCACAATGCGGAGTTTTTCTCCCCAGTAGGGCCAGCCGGCAATGTTTCGAGATGCGGGCGGGCGGCGCTGTCTGAAGGTGAATCGGAGGTCGGTGGCATCGCGGAGCCCATTCTTATGGCCGGGCACGGACTCACAGCTCCCTGGGGGCCATCTTGGCATGTTCACTGGCGGGGACATCTCGGCTCATTTCTCTGCGATGGACGGACGGAGAAGGGCGATGTTAAGACTCCGGTGATCCGCCTGTATTCCGGTTACGGAATTATTGGATTGGGTGGGAATTAAAGCGCGGTGGAGCGCCGCTTTGGAAGCTGAAGTGAGGGTTCGCTACGGAGCTACAGCTCCGAGCGGCCATCATGGTCACTAGCTCCTCCTCCCTCCCTAATGTGAGCTCTAGCAAACACGTATGAGGTGAAAACCCTGACCTGGGAGGACAGACCGACACCACACATATGAAACACCCTTCTTTGTTTTGTAAGGGAGGCAAACCTCCTCCCACCCTGAGTCCAGCCTGGATTTACATGTAGTGCCAGTCTAAACAGGATACTCCGGTAAAGAACGATTAAAGGACGTTGGTAAATGCTCACATAAAGCGAAGTTAGGAAAAAAAAACATAAGAGACCCCGATTTACACAAGGATTGTGTAAAACCAAAAAGTCAGTTAGGCGATTTGTCTGAGATGAGATCTCCTGAACACCTGCCCACAAGGGTGACACAAAGTCATTTAAGGTAGTAAAGTTTGGAAAGAATTCTGCATGTGCTGAGGATGTTAAATGGTAGCACTTTAATGGAATATGCACGGTTCTCTGTGGAATTTTAAGAAATGGGGAGGTGTATGGTAATGGTGCCTTGTCTGAGTGTATGGAAAGAGAGAAAGTCTTGAGCAGGAGGCTAACGTTAGTGCCGTTGATAGCATCAGCCCCTCGGGAGGAACTACCAAACTCTCACACAAGCAATTCTTTACCTCCTTATGAGAGCACATTGTCCTTTTACCACTCATGGGGGAAAAATGATTGCCTTGCCCAGAAAACTCAAGGAATGACTATGTTCTAGACTAATTGTATTGTATATACTTTAACTCTATGACAGCATATAGCCTCGCACCAGCTCGGAATGTTGGGAGGTGCGTGGACACAATGTAAACCAGTTGAGAAGTCACCCTCAATGCTGCTGCACAGTTATACTTATGGAATATACTACATAAATATATCTTGTCATACTGTCCTCATTTCACAGCCACAATGCAGCACTGCCACTCACCTTCACCACAGGCTTATTGCAGAGCAGGAGCACAGATTCAGGTGTTGGCAGCGAGTGGAAAACTCAAGGGCATCTCTGTTTCCACCATATCACTGGCTACAGATACACTTAATGTTTCAGATAAAGTTAGTTTGGGGTTCAGCCCACACATTTGCAATAGATATTGCAGACTTTGGGGGAGTCTCAGCAGAAGCAGTAGGATGCAGGTGCTACCCGTCATAGCGCCATT
The DNA here is from genome assembly GCA_963921515.1 of Calotriton arnoldi. Classification (NCBI taxonomy): domain Eukaryota; kingdom Metazoa; phylum Chordata; class Amphibia; order Caudata; family Salamandridae; genus Calotriton; species Calotriton arnoldi. The sequence goes on along the minus strand of CAWUFW010000591.1, from coordinate 2,062,359 downwards.
CACGCCCCGATGCTTGCATGTTTGATTTATATTGATTATAGAGCAGGTCTGAATTTCTGAATGTGTAGTTTGATGTGTGATTTTTGTGTGAGAGACACTTGTATAATATTTATTAATAAGTCTTTCACACAGTACACTTCACCCATGTTGAAGTGTGACAACTTGGTGGTGGGGTGTTAGGATTTGGGAATGATTTGGACTTACATGTGAAAGATGATTTGGAAAGAGCATGCTTTAGTGGATGTATGTTTGTTGGGGGTTGGAGTTAAGAATTTGATGGTGTAGTGTGGTATGTTGTAGTATAGGTGCTGTTTATTTGGCACGGAGCTGTGTAGTATCTTCGCCCCATTGCTTTCCCTCTTGTGACCTGCATCCACCTCTAGTTCTGTTTCTCCTAGCTGCTGTGCCAGCTCTAGGGGCTGCACGAAATATAGCTGCAGATCCAGGCTTTTCCCATTTAATGGGGTTTTGCGCTAATGATTTTTAAGCATGTGTGTCTGATTTTCCATACATTTTAGCAACAGGACAGAAGAGTACTTTAGGATGGATCCTAGTCATTCCGTAAAATACTCTGTGCCTGACACAAGTTTTTTTAAATATCCCACAGACCACACAATACAGCTTATGTAAAACAAATATGGAACCAACTACAATAAGTTTCACAACAAAAGGCACAGGCATATTTTCTGGCAGTTACATAAATCCCTTTATGTCCTGTTTATTGTCACTGGGCTTGGCTCTAGTCAACAAAATGGCTACCTGCAAGTTCTGTCTCTTATCTTCCCATCTGTGTCCTCTTGCATCTCCTGCGACCACAGTTACAAACACTGAGCAAACATGCAGATGTCTGAAAAATGTCTGCTTGGCAAGTTAGTAGTCTGGCAAACAATTCACATTGTTTTATTCATACTTCTTGCTCTGCATTATTCAAGGAATCGGGAGTTGCCGGCTGCTGCTTGGCTGCTCAATATACGTTGGATGACTTTGAAATCTGGGTTCCTCTGAGATTTTGGTTGCTCCTGGGCTTGCAAGTAAGTGTTGGCTGGCTATGTGGCCGCAGGCAATGCTGTTTGTTGCCAGCTGTTGTTGGGCTAAGCAATCAGTATTATGTAGTTCTGTGGCTTCAGCTGCTGTGTACTAGACTGGGTTCATCTGGTAATGGATTTGTGAGCTCCTGACCAAAGCTGACTGGTCATTGTGGTGTTGCACTCTAGTCTTTCTCACACGTCATGCACCCGCAATGCATTGTGGATGCATTGACGTGGGTGAGGAGACCATTTGGTACTTGCAGCCTTAGTCCCTTGCTCTCCCTCTCCAATAAAGCACGTACTTGCAGATACTCAATGTGGACCTTCGCTTCATTTGGGTTTCCCCTTCACTACGCTCACACTACAATTTGGCGACGAGGGAACGCCCACGCAGTCCGTTTATGTCTGGAGCTACGAAGAAAAGAACAGTACGAAGCAAACAAAATTCATACGGGAAACCTACACAAGTGCAAGTTTCCTTTCGGTAACCAATTACTACAAGGTACCCATAAGTATTGCCGCTGCTGTAAATTCAAACGCTTTGGGCATACGGTCAGTGTTTTTTATACACAATCTTAGTTGCATGGAGAGGGAGAGCGGTTGTGAAAGCAAAATTGAATGACTGTAATTCAACTTCCTCAATTTACTCACGCGGAGTCTAGTTTTGAAAATACTGCGTTTCGGCAGTTGGAATTTCAGTCAGCGCTGTTTTGTCACGTCAAAGAGGTCATCGGCGGCATTTTAGAGGCATGCTTACACGCTCTCGGAGCCATTTTGTGCATTGTATAGGTGCTAATTTCAAGGCGGAATTTAATGACTGTGTTCATTCTCCTCATTTTCCAACATGGAGGGCCTGATTCACAGAACTAACTTACGTCAAAAACGTAAACGTAATCGTAAAGTTAGTACTATTCTGTGAATACCAAAATGAGTAAGTTCATTCTGTGAATACCAAAATGAGTAAGTGTATTCTGTGAATACCTAAAAAGTACTAACTTTACGTTTACGTTTACGTTTTTGACGTAAGTTAGTTCTGTGAATCAGGCCCGGAGAGCCCACAAGTGAAATTTCAACATCGTACAATTTAAACTTTAGTCAGCGCACTTCGTCATATTGAAGCAATTCTTGGCGGCCATTTTGAAATCATCTGACTAACTATGACAGCCATTTTGTGCTTTGGTAATTGAACTTCTCACAGGACCTCTCACAGTGGTCTATCCTTGCGCTATCCTTACACGGTGATGCGCACACCTTCAGGCAGTAAAGAGTTTTATTGTGGAGTTAATCAGCGCTCAAACATCAGGTTTTAATAATCTTCACCTACCATTTTAGAAGTAAGGATATTAGCAGCGATGGCCATTAAAATGCATTTCAAGTAAGCCAAACCTACTGCCAACGGTCTGTCTTTGCGCTACCTCCACACGGTGATGCGCACACCTTCCAGCAGCTGACAGTTTTTTTTGTTGTGTCGTCGGTTGTACTGGAGCCAAGAACTCTCTAACTTTAGTAGTAAATTATTCAATATTACTCTTCATCTCGCTGTTGTGTAGTGGAATAGAGATACTTTGCCTTCATTACCATGTGTGCGCAAACATTCTCATTGACAAACCCTGTTCCTTTTCTTCCTAAGCCAGGGGAGCCTGCCATGAAGTGGGCGGACTGGAAATGTTATTTCTTAAACTATTTATCTGCTATTGAGGAGGAAGGTGATGAGGAGTTCAGCAGTAAGAGGAGGAAGAAAATATTGTTACATAATCTGGGTCCGGAAGGGTTAAGAGTATACAGTGAAATGGTAAAGAAACCCAGAGGTGCAGATGATAATGATGTATTCCAACATGCTTTGGATGATCTTGAGAGTCATTACCAACCTGTTATATGTGCAGCTATAGACAGGTACAATTTTTTTCAGAGGAAACAAAGTAAAACTGAAAGTGTGGAGGACTATGTAGCAGCACTTAGGAAACTGGCTATTCATTGCAAGTTCGGGTACCTTCATGATGAATTTATTCGTGATCAAATTATAATGCATACAGTAAATACTAATGTACAAGAAAAGTTGTGGGTATGTGGGGATGCTCCACTAAATGAAATTATAGCCATTGTAAAGAAAGCTGAGATGTCTAAGAGGTGTGCTGTAGCGGCTTAAAAAGAGAATGACAGTAACCCAACTGTATATAAGGTGTCAGACAAGAATGCGGGGGGTAAAAAACATGCTCCCATAGTAGAAACTAAGGGCAATAAGAAGCCTATAAGGAGTTATCCTGCAACTAGTAAAAATGTCAATGAAAAGCGCCCTAGTTGTTACAGATGTGGTGCCCTTACACACGTGGCTAACGACAGAAATTGCCCTGCTTTTCGCTCAAGGTGTACGTATTGTGGTGTTGTTGGACATTTGGCCAGAGTCTGCAGGAGGAGGTCAGCCAAGACCTCTGTAGAGTGCGTTCTATATGGTACTGACTCTGATAATGGGGAAGAGTGCATGAAAGATGACTGTGTCCTGTGCATTGAAGAAAATGTATTAGGAATTGACAATTGTGCAAAGAAAAAGCCTTCCTGCCTAGTAAACATTGGTGGGGTGGACATAATGATGGTAGCGGACTCAGGTTCGCCTTACACCATAATTCAGAGAAGTGTGTGGGAAGGTGAATTTATAGGAACCATAGGCAATCATCTGATCCCCACTGACGTGCATCCTGTTACATTCACTGGAGAAAGAATTCCTATGGTGGGTTTCAGGCGTCTCAAATTTGAGTTTAAGGGAAGAAACACGGAAGGGAAATTATATGTGGCAGAAAGAGGACCTTCCATCCTTGGTTGGGCGGATCAAGGGGCGTTGGGAATCACACTCAATCCAAATGGGTTAGACCAAGTACTGATGATGAGCAGCCCCGAGGAGGAATTAAAAAAAGAATTTCCAGATGTTTTTTGCGGAACCATTGGAAAACTGTCCAAATTTTCACACAAAATAGTATTGAAAGAGGGTGCGACACCTGTCAGTCACAAAGTTCGCAATATCCCTTTGACACCAGGGAAGCTGTACAGCTTGAATTAGACCGGCTTGAAAAAATGGTATCATCGAACCTATCGAAAGTGCCGAATGGTTGGCGCCTTTAGTAGTGGCACGCAAGCAGAATGGCAAGGTGCGTTTATGCATAGACCTGAGGGAGCTGAATAAGAATATTATTGTGGACAAATTTCCTTACCCAAGATAAACGAAATGTTAGCGCAAACTAAAGGTATCAAGTGGTTCTCCACAGTAGATTTGACGGCGGCCTACCACCAAATATCCCTTCACCCATCATGCAGAAAGTTGACTTCATTCATCACGCCATTCGGATGCTACACATTTAAACGACTACCCTTCTGCCTAGCATCTGCCGCCGCAGTGTTCCAGAAATTGATGCATAAACTGTTCAGGAAAATAAAAGGTGTCTTGTACTTCCAGGACGATATACTCATAATGGGAAAAGACAAATCGGAACACGACCACAAATTGAAGGAAGTCTTAAAGACACTATCCGTGAATGGCCTTACAGCAGAACTAAGCAAATGTAAATTTAGCCTCCGTTCAGTGTCGTACTTGGGTCATGAGATTAGCGAAAGAGGAATCACTCCCAAGAAAGTCATCATTGATGCCATCAAGTCTGCTCCGGAACCAAAATCGAAAGATGACGTAAAATCGTTCCTCGGCCTGGCGGAATTCTACAGCAAGTTCGTAAAGAACTTCGCCACCATGACTCACGGCATGCGACAGATATTAAAGGAAAAGAATGCTTTCATATGGGACCCAGAAGCCAACGGAGAATTCGAGAGGATCAAGAGTGACATCTGTGACGCCATACCCCTGCAGGGTTTTAATATGTCAGCCCGAGCATGTTAACCACAGATGCCAGTGAGAAAGGCCTGGGGGCTGTTCTATCTCAGATGTCGGAAGAAGGGATAGAAACAACAATAGGATTTGCTTCGCGTTCTCTCACCCCCTGCGAAGAAAAGTTTTCTGTGATCGAGAAAGAGATGTTGGCATCTATCTGGGGCATGGAAAAGTTCAGACAGTACATATGGGGCACAAAATTTACAATCAGGACGGACCACAAGCTAGATATATTCAGGGATGTGGAATTCCTATAGCCCGACGCCCAGGATTTTGTCCTTGGGACAAGTAGGCCCAACCCCTGCAGCACAAACCCTTTGGCTGCCAGTTTGCAGTACCACAGTATGGATCAGGGAAGGGCACTGTGTGCAGGTAAGGTAATATTTTTGTCCATATGTTAATGCTGTTCAAACTTGTATTTATGGTTCATTAATTGAAAGCCTTTATTATTAGGGTGAGCGCTCTAAGTAACTGTTGTAAGCTCTGACTGCACTACTGTCAGTGGTTCCAGTATAAAAATGTGTACACACGTTTTCAAAGTTTAGCAATATGAGGCTATGTATAATGCTCCCACAATGCTCTCTGATTTGATGCAAATATTTGCAGAAGCTTGAAAGCAAGATTGATGATTCTTTGCTTTCAAAATAAAATGTACATAAAAAAAGAAAGCAGGAAAAAAACATTTTGCTAAACTACTGTAAAATTTCAGGTACCATTTCTTTGCAGCATCATTTAGGAACATGTGTTGATGCATGCTAGTAATTCCCAAAAATATTCATAATGGCAAATCAGTGTAACCAGTTTCAATAAGATTTTGGGAAACAAAAATAAACAAGCATTGGCAAAGCCAGTAGGTCTGAAATTGATGTTTAGCTTTTTAGTTTTGTCAATGTGTGAATTTTTTGGCATGGTTTTTGTAAAACCTTATTGGTGTGGGAGCTGCCGGGCCCTCACCATTATAAAAAACATTGGCAAAAGCGCAAAATTGTTTTTGGTCTCAAAAAGCACACACTGCCACAGTAGTTACTGGCACTGAACAAAACTACTTTGTGTGCCAATATGCTCCTTGTGAAAGAGCAGAATGGAGTCACTCACAGTGAAGCCAGCTGATACAGAGAGAGAGAGAGAGACAGAATTTTAATAAACGCAAAAGGTCATGGTCAACGCCAGGCCAAATTTGGGGCCCAATTATTAAAGTCTCAAAAGTGCACCCATTAAGTGCAGCTATACGGCTTTCGTGAATTCCCAAGAATTTACAAAAGTAGGACAAGAAATAGTACTCCTAGAAAATATTTGTGAACTGCATTTTAGCATGAGCAAATATGCATGTGTAGATTTGCTCATTTGAAAATCTGAGTGTTTGCCAGTTCACTTTCCCTCCAACCACTTTTTTCCCAACTCTGGAAAAAGGTTTACGTCTGCCATTGTCAGGAGTAAATTTCCAACATTTCTCAGTATGGGAAAAGATTAGAGAAGAGTTGTTGAAAACCCTTAAAACATGCAAGTTAGTAGGTTTGCACAGACCCAAAAGGGCATTCTAACCCTGGAGCTATTGCTTACCACTACATTCAGCCCCGGTATGTAGATCTGCGGAAACCTGACAACATAAGGGGAATGCAAGTATTCAAACACTACCATGGTATGAGCCCTTGCATAATCAGAGAGGCTATATCAGAGCTCTTATATAATGAGATTGCTGCCATAATTTGTCGCTGCATAACATGGCACCAAAGGGACATGTGGATTTTGTTACAGGACAAGTAGATTTATGGACAAGTAGATATTTTATTAAATTCCACACCTCTGGTATATTATATACACACACTTATACTCTCCTGGAGTGCCTGACAAAGAAAAGAAAGTTCCCGGAAATTGCACTTGAGGAAGAATACAAGGAGCCACTCAGAGAGTTGGTAAACAAACTATGCTCCACTGAAGGGACAAAGACATGCTGGACAGCCTAAAACAAAGAAAGCCAGCATATGGAAATCAAGCAAATATGAGTTACAAAACACCCTCCAATGGTAAGCAATGGGTGGAATGTATTCCTAGGAAAGCTTTCAGCATATCACCCAGTAGCAGATGGCAGGGAACGGGGGTAGCGGGGCAGTGGGGTGGCGGGAGATGGGGGGACAAAATACCCCCCCAAAAAACACTTACCTCCTCACAGCCGCCATTCCACCACCGTCGTCTACATTGTCTCTCTGTTTCTCCTGCGAGTCCCAAAAGCAGGAAGCACCCAGGCTCCCATAGCCAATCACACAACACTGCAGTGCAGCGTTGTGATTGGTCTGAGCGCTGTGGTTCACCACTCAGACGGGGACTATAAGCCTATGCATGTTCTCCACCAGGCTGTGCATTACAGCCCCGGTGGGGAATATGCAAAGTGCGCATGACTGTTTGGCCGGCCCAAGCCGGCCCAAGGCGGTTAAACCGTCATGTGCACTTAAGTGCATGAACCACTCCTCTTCCCTGTGCCACCAGCCCTGCTCAAACGCAGCCCCGAACCTACGAAAAATAATAATAACGACGTTATTATCATTTCGTTTTTTCCTTTTTTCTGCTCTGAGAGCAGTGGGGCGATGCTCCCCCGCCTTAGCGGAGGAGCTGCCCCCATTATGTCTTTGCAACCAGACAGGTAGGTTTCGACCAAAAAACAGATTCTATACTTGATCTGAGTGCCTGTCTGCTAGGAAGCATCCGTATTTTCCATGAAAAGTATACGTTATTGGTCCTTTATTTTTAAATGTAAAATTTCTATTGCAAGCATATGGTCACTACGTTTAGAAGGCAGCATGTTTTTATTTCTACATTTTACCTTTGTGGCATATGCTTGCAGTAAGAAAAATACAGAATATCCAGTGCACCAGTGGGCCAAGGCTAGAACTCTTGGCTTTGCCAATGCTTGTAGTTTTAATGATTGTCACTAGAAGGATCTTTAGTTATACTTGTACAGTGGAAGCTTGCAGAATATAGTATGGTTTTATTTATAGTGCCACCAGCTGATCATTGTTTATACTTTTTGGCATGATGAATGCTTAGCTCCACTATAAGAAAACTATTGCATTGGTGATACAGGAGGGAGGTATGGGACAAGAGGTACTGTATGCTTAACGTTTTGTCTTAGTATTCAAAGGGTGTATCACGCCCCACTGCATAGGAGTGTGAGCATAACCCTGAAAATCTTCTTCATAGATCCATATTGCCTCTAAAATTGGCTAGTTCCTACTGTGTATCGAGCAGTCATCTTGAAGTGGGGACTTTCTTAAATAATGCAACTGTGCCCTTTCATGTACAATGAAAGTGCTATATTTTTGGAAAAACAATTCTTTACCTTATTTGCATAAACAGTTGCAGTCAACATAATAGATTCCTGTCCTGGAAGAGATTATCGGTTTTGCTCAATTAAACTGGAAACTTGTTAAAGAAAGTGTGTCAGAGCGAAAAGGAACCCAAATGCCAGTGATATGCTCCGTTTTTTTCTCAGATTTTGCCTGTCTCAGTTTGTTTCTAAGAAGGTGTATGTGCTTCTAGAAAAACACTTTCAAACAAAAAGCTGTTCCTCATTTTGGGTGCTCATCAAAATGTAGTTTCACCAGCCTGGAGTAGTTTGGTTGGGGTTTTTATTAGATTTTCTCTGAAATAAGGCTTGGCTATCTAGCATTGGATGTGATTGTTGAGAAATACATTTAAGAAACTTGGGTCCAACATAGGGCGTTATGTCCCCATGTTCTAACTTACAGCTTGCTGCATATGTAGAGCTAGAAGTAAGGAGTTGTATGTTTTTTTTCAAAATCTTCTGGTGGGGAACTTGTGCTTTGGGTGAGAGAAAACTGCATTGCTGTTGCCTGCATTCAGCGGCGGCACCTCCGCTAAGGGGGAGGAGCCGCAGTGCTGCACCCCGCTGCTCTGCGAGCAGTTTAAAAAGGAAAAATAAAATGATGATAACGCGTTGTTATTATCATTTGATATTTCAGTTACTGCTTAGGTGCTGGCAGGGCTGGCCAGAGTAGGGGCCAGGGGGAGGAGTGGTGAGCACACTCTAAGTGCGCATGACGGTTTGGCCGGCTGTCTTGGGCCGGCCAAACAGTCATGCGCACTTTGCATGTTCTCCACCGGCTATATTGTACGGCCTGTGTGAAAATAAGCACAGCTACCCAGTCCCTCTCTGAGCACCGAACCACGGCGCTCAGATCAATCACGACGCTGCTGTAAGGTTGCGTTGTGATTGGCTAGGGGAGTCTGGGATCCTGTGTGTTTCCTGGTTCCTGCGCCAGGAGTCGACTGGGAGCCAAAGAGGACCTAGAGGCAGTGGCTGGCCTGCAGGTAAGTGTTTATTTTATAATTTTTTTCATTTACCCCCACCCCACCCCGCCCCGCCATCTCCTTTAAGTAGCAGCCGCCACTGCCTGCATTGTGTGTGAGAGGCAATTGTACTGCTGCTGCCTGTGCTCTGCCCGAGGACAGCTTGCTCTTCTGCTGCCTGTGCAGTACTGAGGGAGAGAGTTGTGTGTAAAGTCCATGCAAGCCTGCGCAGAGGGAGGGAAGCTTGCTTTGTGTGTGCAGGTTGTCCTGCCATCCTGTACCTGTTCTTTGTGCTTAAGGAAGATTACACCTACTCTGTGTGTGAGGAAGCTTTCAGTGCTGCTGACTACACTACGTACCTGTTATGTTTGTCAGGGAGGCTTGAATGCTGCTGGCAGTACTGCACTTGTCCTTTGTTTCACCAAGTACATATTAATTCTTTTCATAGTATAACTATTCTTCGAGAGGTAAACTTCCATGACTTCTGGCTTGCTGTATCTTTTCAGTATGTGAGGCACTTGAACTGCTGTTGTCTATGCTACAGTTTTTTTATGTGCGAGACGCACTTGCACTGGAGCGCTCAATACTGCACTTATGCTGTGTGAAGTTGTGAAGTTTGAAGAACCCTTTTTCAATATGCAACACAGAAACTATTGCCTTTGCAACGTGTGTTAATATTGGTCCGTCATCCCTTCTAAGGACCTTCTTACGAGTTTGGCGGTCCGACCGCCCGAACACCATGGCCGCGCTCTCTAGAAGACCGCAGCGCCAGCAGTCTTCTGACCGCCATATTACGAGTTTACTGCAGTGCCGACGGTGTGGCTGTGGAGATCTTGCAGCGGTGGTGATAACTTTTCCATATGTATCGATGCCTGTGTGAGCATTTAGAGTGCATATATGTCGGATGCACACATATGCATGATACATGTGGAAATATACCACTTACCCATTGCCGGAGTCTGGCCCCTATGTTGGCATTCCAGGCAATGGGTATATGGTACAAAAGGACTCACATGTATATCGCCACAAACAGGGTCATAATCCTCGGGGTGAAGATGCTGCTGTGAAGGGGGGGCTGAAGAAAGGGATCCAAGTCAAACTCTGACAGAAAGAACAGGAAAGCGGTGAGTAACCAACCCAAATCCTTTGTTTCTGCCGACTTGAAGCTGGCGGTCCCACTGATGCGGTCAGCTCGTCGAAATGCCAACTTATAATACAAACGGCGGTGAAACTCCCTTGTACCGCGCTATGGCAGCTGCTTTTGCTCGACCGCGACGGTCTGCGGTGTGTTGGTGGTGTCGGCGGTTCAGCCGCAGTCTTTCCAAATGCAATACACTCATCTTGTAATACGGCGGTCGGACCGCGGAGTTCTCGGCGTTCGGACTGCGACCACAGGTACGGCAGTTCGCAGACCGCCTAACTCGTAATGAGGCCCTAAATGTCAATCCTGTGCTGAGGCAGTGACTTTTTTGTACAAGGCTTTGAGTGCCCCTAGCAGTGAGGCTGGACCAACCACCATCCAGGAACAGAAAGAGCATGTGTATGACTGAGAAGCATTGGGTCAGTGGGGTGGAAATTACAAGACCATGACACATTCTTTTGTCTCTATTGAGCCGTCCCACTCCCCTATTCCACAATCAGTTTTCTTCTGACTCAAGGGTCAACTTCATTGGACTGGATTTTTACCCTCATCCGGTGTCTTTGGAGTTTGCCAGTAGGTGCTGGCCAGAAAAACATCACAACTAAATCTGACAAACAGAGTTTTTTTATCACTTGTTGTCTCTATGATAGATTCAGTTGGTGCATCTCTAATCGTTACTTGGAAAAGCTACATCATTGGGTTGCATCTGGAAAGTTCAGTAATGGCTTTCAGTGACACCAGAAAAAGTTGATCACAATCAGCCACCAGTGCATAACAGGCCACTGTTAATAGTGAGTTAGGCTCCATTCAGGCTTACATCTCGGTTCTTTATGAATAAGTCCAGTGGGAGACTTACCTATCAAGTTAATCACCTTTGAGAGCTGAGCTCCGTTGGGCCGCGTCCTCAGGAGGAACAAGAAATCAGGCCCTATGGATCCATTTTCAGTGGGAAGGAGCATTGATGACCCACCGCTTCAGAAGGGTAGAGATTTATGCTTTGTCTGCAACCACAATCTGAATACCCTCAAAACCTTTAATGAATCTTCTGTCTTGCGAGTGTGTGGTTCATTCAAACCCATTGGGGGCCTGACTTCTGATGTATGGTAACTTGCAGTTGTCGACAGAGGGGAACAAACCCTTTCTCACCCCAGTGTCTAACCTCAAACCAGATTCCTCACCTGCATCTCATTTAAGTTGCTGTCCTCACCTGAAACTTAGAAGGTGTGAAATCCACTTCACAGCTAGGCAGCTCCTTGGAAGTCTCAAATTCATCATCAAGCACAGAAGAGCCCTCCCACCTGACAAAGTATAACTCTTCAATCCACTTGAATAAAAAAAATATATATTTCTCAGTTCCTAGTAGGCATTGAGGGGCAGATTTACAATAACTGGCGCATCCCTGCAGATCAGCAGGGATGTGCCAGTTATTTTGCGTGACATTAGGAACCCCTTGCGCCACCATGGATGCGCCGCATTTACAATGCGGCGCACCGTGGCGCAAGGAGAGGCAGATGCGTGACGCATCTGTCAGCGTATAGGTGACGCAGTGCTGGAGTCGTGTGGCAAGCGCGACGCAACTCCAGCACTGCTCAGGGGCATCCTATACTTGCAATGCTGCGTCACTCCTTACGCCTGCTACAAGCAGGCATAAGGTTTTGACGCAGGCGGGACTTAAAAGTGACTCAGTGAAATCTTGTAGATTTCACTGCGTCACTTTTACAGGGCTTCCTTGCGACGGAACGCACACCCTGCATACATTATACCTGACGCAGGTATAATGTAGCGCAGGGCTTTACAACGTGACGCATCTCACTAGATGCGTCACGTTGTAAATCTGTCGCATAGTGGCGCATTGTTTACGATTCCGCTGCGTCACATAAGTGACGCAACGGTGTTGTAAAGATGTCACAAGGGGCTTGTAAATCTGCCCCCCAGTTTCTTTCTGCTGTTATTCTTTCTGTATGCGCTTGTAGGTTTTGAACTGGGGTAAGAAATAAGTGGACTATTGTCAAGTGTCCCCCACCACTTTCTTCATGATAGCTTGTTGACTTGGTCTCAGTTTGAATATCCTTGGTTGGATGCTCTCTAGAGTTAAACAGCGAATCTTTGAGTGGAGAATGGGTTGGAGCAAAAACAATTGCCACCTTCTTTGTGTTGAGTGTTTAATGGACCGCAACAAAGGAATCTAGTAGTTATGATGGACCAGTTTCCTTTACCCAAGTCATTGTGAATAGAAATGCGCTTGGGCAAATATTACTAGGCAGAGCAGTGTACAGCGACAGCAGACTGGGACAGGCTATTCAAGTTAAACCAGAAACCCTGGTGCAAATGACATGGTAACGGTTCATGGATGCTGCCATGCAAATTCTCTTTTAGGAACAGCAACCCTCACCACCGATGAGCCTCTGAGATCCCTTTGATGTTAGTCCATCTCTAAATGAATAGATTCATCAACGTCTAGATTGGTTGCTGAGTCTGTGCTGTACTTTCACTCTTAGTTTATGCCTGTCTCTAAAATAGTGCATATAATAATACATCCACCGAAGCAACAGCAGAGGATGCTCCTTCTCCCACCTCGCAAAGAAAACCTGGAACGACCTGTCTGCAGCTATGAACCTCCACCTCTCTCCTGGAATCCCGGACAGCACTCAAGACCTGGTTGTTCGACTGCGTCACTGAGGATGCATCCCCTCCCTCGGACCCTCGCATCCACATCTCACCTCAGACGACGATCACGAGTGGTCCCCCCTCTCCTCAGGACCCCTCCCCTCAGCTCCTTTCCTTAAACCAACACTCAGATTTGATGGCACCTCTGGACAAGCTATCTCTCCAAGTGAACCTTCTCACCCAAGAAGTCCATGAACTGTTAGCTCTCTCGCTTAACCAGCTGCCCCTGCTCAATTCTCTGAGCTCATCAGGAAAAATATCCACAGTCCCCACCAGAGCACCCTCGGGCCTGGACCAGCATGCCTCTCACCTAATTTCCAGAACCTTACCCCTCCCTAACGCGCCCTCCTGCCCTAAAAGAACGATGGTCGAACTTGTGTCCAGTGAGATTGAGGAACTACTCCTCTCTTACTCAGCCACTCTAGAAATGGACAAGGTCCCAATGGCCCAAATTCAAACCATTCTTGTCAACCCACACAGGGAACCCTCGAACAAACACAGATTCGTAAATAGCGACAACCTCAAGCAAGTGAATATCGCCCAGACTCCTACATCACACACGCCCATAAGACTGAAATGTGCATTACTCAATTGTAGATCAGCTAACAAACATGTCTCAGATATCTTCGATCTCATACAAAACAATGAGCTAGATATTATCATCCTCACGGAAACATGGATAAATCCTTCCTCCACCCCCATTCTAGATCTCCTAGTGCCCCCTAGTCACGACATAATCCGTCTAGACAGAACAACGAAACTGCTCGGTGGACTAGCTTGCATATACCGGAACACACTATCTGTCTCCCACATGGAGACCCCCTCCTCACCTTTAGTTGAATACCTTTGTCTCAACATATGTAGTAACCACATCTCGGTGTGCAAACTTCACACTTTCTACCACCCTCCTGGTGATAACTTCCTCTTCACTGAACACCTAATGGATATTATATCTTCCAATGATGACCCATCAGTATCCCAAATATACCTTGGTGATTTCAACCTTCACTGGTCCAAACCCAATGACCAAGCGGTGATCTGCCTTAACGCCTTTTTATCTGACCTGGACCTTATCCAATTGTGTGATCGGCCAACTCATAACAAAGGAGAGATTCTGGACCTCATTATCTCAAAAGTCAATGTCATCACATTGGAGGACATTACCCCGTGTGATTGGTCCGACCATTACAGCATCTTCTTCTTTATCAACAGGGAGGTGATACGGAAAATGGCCCAACCAAAGAAAATTAAACAGTGGAAAAGAGACCTCAGGAATATTAACACGGACCGTTTAGCTATCGACTGTAAAAAGGCCTTGACCTCCCAAACTGACGTGACTGATGTACATAATCTCACTGATTTCTATAACTCTACTATCTCTGGTATCATGGACTCAATAGCTCCTCTACAGCAAAAAGATGCCTCCGCCAAAATCTTCAAACCATGGTTCAACGGCAACCTAAACTCTGAACGCCGCAACGTAAGGGCTGCTGAACGTCTATGGAGAGCCAAACCCTCCATCTATCATCTAAAATTCCTTAGATCGGTTAGGAGTTCTTACAATAAAAAAATCAAGACGACTAAGGCCGATTACTTCAGAGTCCAACTCACTCAAGCCTCAAATCGTCCCAAAAAACTTTTCGAAATTGTCAAACAGCAATCAGCTATAGCACCCAAGCATTTTGAATCAACAGTCACCTCACCCTCCTGCAACGATCTGGCTATCTTCTTTACGGAAAAAACTAAGCTCATCAGTCGTAAGCTCGAATCTAAGAGGGCCCTACTTACACCATCTGCGAGTGCGACTGTTCCTGCCCTCTCTGAGAGTCTAAAGCCACTTAGTATTAGCACCAAGAACATGGCCACCTGGAGCTCCTTTTCCCCCCTCAGTGAAAACAACATCTACAAAACTCTGTTGAACATTAACCCCTCTAATCATTTCAGCGACCCTTTACCCTCGTCTGTCTTCAAAGAAATCAAGGGTGCCCTTATCCCCCTTTGGACAAAGATTGTCAACACCTCCCTATCTCAAGGCAAGATCCCAGAATGTTTAAAAGCAGCTCAGGTCTCACCCATTCTCAAAAAACCTGATGCGGATAGATCTGACCTCAACAACTTTCGTCCCATCTCCAACATTCCTACTCTGGCCAAGCTCCTTGAAAAATGCATCCAATCGCAACTCTGCTCGCACATTGAGACTTTCAATCTCTTGGATCAACATCAATCGGGGTTTAGGAGCGGTCATAGTACTGAATCCGCGCTCCTTCACATCATGGACGACATCCTAAAATTGTTAGACCATAACGAATCCTGCCTACTAATCCTCCTTGATCTTTCCTCTGCATTTGACATGGTTAATCATGATATCCTCTTAGCCATTCTGGAACACAGGATGGGCCTTTCAGGTCAGGTACTGCAATGGTTCGCTTCCTTCCTTCACAATAGATCCCTAAGATCTCCCATACTCTTCAATATTTTTCTGGAACCACTAGCAAGCGCTCTTAAATCCATGAGCATTCTTTTTCATATGTACGCGGATGATACGCAACTTTACCTGAAAATCAACTCTCTTGAAGACCTCATCTCACTCAACTCCTCCCTGAGGATTACCCAAAACTGGCTAACTGAGAACCATCTCCTGCTCAACACCGCCAAAACTGAATTCCTTCTCATATCCCCTCCTAAACAAACCCCCAAGATTGACCTCTGGATGAAGCACCTCACTACCTTCAACTGCTCCCCTATTATCATCGATTCAGCTAAATCTCTCGGAATCACCCTAGACTCACACCTGAACATGAAGAAAAACATTAGTATGATGTGTAAGGGCGCCAACTACCAAATGAGGCTTCTTAGAAATCTAAAACCATTCCTCCCTCAGGAGGACCTCAAGATGGTGGTTCAAGCGCTTGTCCTGCCAAGACTAGACTATGGTAGCGCGACGTTATGTGGCCTCCCTAAACATACCTTGGCCCCGCTCAGGGCTTCATTGAATGCAGCTGCCAGACTGATCACTGACACAAAAAGAACTGATCACATCTCCCCAGCTCTAAGATCTCTAAAGTGGTTACCCTACGAAGCAAGAATTCAACTTAAGATTGCCTGTCTAACGCACAAAGCCCTCCACTTCAAAACCCCTGGCTACCTGGCTCAAAAACTAGAACTATCAGGGGGGGGGGGGCAGACCATCAAGAAGTGCAAATGCTCTATTACTGAAACCCCAGTCTTTTCGCAAAAAGAGAACAAGACGTCGAGCCTTCTCAGGTTCGGCACCGAAGATCTGGAACTCGCTCCCTCTGGAAATCCGCAGAATTCCTTACACAGCTGCTTTCAAACATGAAGTAAAAACACTCCTAATGGACAGGCTCCTGCTGTAAATAACCATTGGTCGTCTGTTTTCTTCAAGCACTGTATTATCCAGGATTGTCTACCTTATTGTACCAAGTAATTCTAATGGACAGGTTCCTGCCGTAAATAACCATTGGTCGTCTGTTTTCTTCAAGCACTGTATTATCCAGGAATGTCTACCTTATTGTACCAAGTAATTATCGTGCGCATCCTTGTACATTTTTATTACCTTATTATGTTATCCTCTACTACCGCCTTACAATGGTCCCTTTTACCGTGTTCTCCTCTCCTATTACTGTGAAGCGCTCTGATACCTCTCGGGGTCTTATTCGCGCTATACAAAACTTTTTAAATAAATAAATAACCATCATGACCCTTAAGCGCCTGGATAACCTCTCGGGTTAATAGCCGTGCTACATAAGTCCACTTGGTTGAGTGATTGGTTGTATTTTGATATAACACCTGTCTGCGTGCAGCTGGACAGGCTTCTCTCAATAGAAGCCTAAATAACAAGTTCCTTATCTTCATAAGTGTTTTATGATGGATACGGTAATCTGGCTGCTGGGAAGAGGGTTGATGCAAGGGATCTGCGGGAGAGTATACCCCACAGAAAAGATCACTTTGTTAAGCACTTAGTGTTAATCTGGTGATGATTGTCCTCCAAAAAGTTCTGAAGTACCACGAAACTTCTGAATCGAAGTACCTACCTACATGAGAAACACTCGGGCGCAACTACAGAGCTCCCCCGAGGTCTCCATACACCGCCGCCAACAGCACCACCACCACAGAGACGTCTTACTCTGAACCAAATGCTACACTTCCATAAAAGACAATCTGTTATAAACAGAAAAGCAGATTCCTGGCATAGTTTTCATATTTGTGCTGGACTGAAGGCAAAATGCAACAAAGGGCCCTGTAAGTGCCAAGGACTCAAGGATAAACTCGGCAAAGGTCTGAGTCCTCATTTGCAGCGTGAATGCATCACAGAAAGTCTCTGTTATTGAAAATAGCAGGACAACCACACAGGAAGCCACGCTGACTCTCTTCATTCCTGAAGTCTGAAGAGAAGCAGGCCAAGGCCAAACTGCAGATTTCACAGCGTTGTGCACATCCAGCCCACTGACATTTAGAAAATGTGCTCGCTCATCGTTCTCACACTGAAAAAGTTGTCGTGATGGCATTGACATAAAGATGCCCGGGCAGCCTCAGTGTTCAATTACAATGCAGAAGAGCCAGAGCTGACTCGAGAGATGTATAGCGTTGAGCGTGCACTGCACAAGCAGGATGCACTGCTCATGCTGACGGAAGAAGTGTGCACCGTGGAGGGGACGGCACACACAAACTGCAAAACCATGTCCACAAGAGTGTGCACTGCTGGCTTCAGAGTGTATACTACGTAGGTGTCGCCGCATAAGCTGAATGCAGCTTTCCGTACTGCTGAACAGGCAATAATGTGAACGCTGACGGTAGATCTTTACACTCCAGGAGCTGACTAGGTGACTCTTTAGACAAGCATTGGCAAAGCCAAGAGGTCTAGCCTTTCGGCAATTTTTGTTTTGTTCTGTCTTGGTTTTATCAAAACGTTTTTGTTGGGGAAGCTGCTGGGCCCTCATCAATTTAAAAAAAAATGGGAGAAGGCAAAAATATTTTCTGGCCTGTAAAAAGCACACATTACCTTAGTCCCTGGCACCGAAGAGAACTTCATTGTGTGCGGATGTACTCCTTGTGAAATGAATAATGGATTAAGTCTGCCTGAAATTCCCTATAACTAACTATGTTGCACACACAATTTTAGTAAAAATCAAAAGGTCTTGAATAACACTAGATCTAAAAAAAATAAAAATAAAAAAAGCCAATTGGTCTGCTGTTGGCTGGCAGCCTCTTTGCTAAGTAATGTGTTTGTAATTCTTTATTACAAATAGATAAGAAGCGTTGAAAAGATAGGCAAAAAGGGAGGCTTGCAAAGACAAATAGAGAGGGTTGTATAGATAGATAAGGTTGCATGCATACAGAAGACTGCATAGTTGGAGAGGGTTGCATATATACATCGATAGATAGATAGATAGATAGATAGATAGATAGATAGATAGATAGAAAGACAGGTAGATAAACATGTAGATAAACAGGTTGACAGACAGACAAGCAGGTAGATAGACGGGCAGGTATATAGACATGTAGCTTGACAGACAGATAGGAAGACTGACAGTCGGACAGGTAATTAGGTGGAGTAGACAGACAGAAAGGGTTGCATAGATTGATAGATATACAGGAAATTGGAATAAATAGCAGAGCTAAAATTAATAATATAAAAGTTAAATGTCTATAAAGGCACGACATACAACAGCACTGAAAGCAATCTAGAAAGTCATATAAGCAAGACATCCAGGCTAAATTGTTTTGCAAATATAATGACACAAGAGCACCGAAAGCAATGTAGAAGGCCATACAAGATTGACCGGCAAACTGCTCGGCCGGCCCCCGCGTGGGGAGGGGCGGGTAGGGGGTGCAGCCGAGCTGTTTGCTAGGGCCGGTTTCGGCCGATTTTGTTACAGGCGGGCGATATTGCCGGCCCCCACTAACAAAAATGGCCCCCCAGGGGCCCAAAACCAGCCCCCACCCTGGCGGCCCACCAGGGAAACGCCCGGTGCCCGCTATGGCCAGTCCGGCCCTGGGTATACTGAAGGCCAGAGCGCAATATCAAGGAAGGGCACTAGGAGTCATATTCTGGGTTATTTTGGGGTTGTATAAGGAATATTTTATAATCAAGACGAATCTATGTCAATGTCGCTCATGGAGGCACTCTAGTGTCGGACAATGCTATGATGGGGTCACTCAAGGGATATTTTCGGGTCACAATGGGTAATATTTAAGGGGTCACTGGCAGGTTAGGGTCCTAGAGGATGTAGTGCTGTTACTGCTGGGATATATTTTATGATCACACTTAATATATTAAAGTCAAATGGCATGGAATATTTTAGAGTCTCAGACAATTTGCTTGGCTAAGAAGATGAAAGCAGAAAAGGGAGTCTAATTTATACTGACCTATTTTATTAGAGAAGTAGAAAGTTACATGTTATACAGATTAATATTAAATATATGCTGTAGCTGATTCCAGAAGTGTATGTGAGAGGTTGAATATAGTTTTCGTTTGGTGGGTAAGTGAACTGATGCATCGCTGTTTGAACTCCTGGTCACAGGTTCGAATCCTGATGGGTCCATGTAGTCTTTCTTCCTTCGAGGTAGATTAAATGAATACCATTGAGTTGGATGGCTGCAGTCATTTGTTATTCAGCCTCACCTTGTAGTGAATGTGTGCTTTACAGATACATATATTATAAGCCTCGCGGTACACCAGTAACAGAAATTAAGAATGGAGACTGATGTGAGGGACAACTTCTCCTTTCTATTAAGCACATGCACTGGTTGCAATTTCAGGCATCATTTCAGTCAGAACACACACTCAACCCTAACCTTTCTCTTGCGGACCTTTGCTTTGATTGTCAAATGTGTTGGCAGAAATGATGCTTTGATGTAGCGCCCCACTTCCCGGCATGCCGCAGTCACGCGCCACTGCTCCTGATGAAGCGCGTGCCCCATTACACTCAATGTAATCTGAGTCTGCCACTTTAAAGGGCATCTACCGCCGTATGTGACTTAAACCCCGTGCAGCACAGGATACCGCGAATTTAGCCAACACATTGATAAATCGCTTTGCCCTTATTTCGGGTGTGTTTTTAAGTAGAAAACCACAATGACCCTGATTACGAGTTGCCCAGAGTGTTATCTCCGTGGGGCATGCCGCTTCTGGCAGCTACAGGTGGTCTAGTGTTGTCGGACCTGAAGCTACCACAACTTGAAACAGCAGAACTAGTTTTACCAGACACAGATCTGCACTCAGTAGAACTGCGGCTGGATTGGGGCAGGGGCTGTGGGCAGGGACACAGCTCTGCCCAGCTCACCTCGTACAGTACCTTAGGAGGAGTGGACTGTGCTCATGCCAGCCAGGCCACGGCCTGGCATGCCACAGGCTGTACAGAAAACTATCATTTACTACTGCTCAGAGGAGGTGGTAAATGGCAGCAGTAAAGGTCCGGTTATTCGCCCCAGAAGAGGGAATTCATGTGGAAAGGACTCGCTGTTCCAGAGGCCAAAAGATTTTTCCAGGTCTGTGTGGAACTTATGGTGCTTCATATGTGGTGAGGGTACCCCTGTACCAAATGAGGTCTTTTGTCGTGAAAATGCTTGTGGTTTATCTGATGCCCACGTCCATTCCCCGTCCCCTTTATTGGTAACCGTGTTCCCCGTCTTGGTCCTGTCCAAATTGTAGAAGTCTGTTTGATTGCCGTAAAAATATATTTTACTTCTCAATTTTGCCTATTGCCCCCCTGGTGTGAATTTGTGGTGGTTTACGCCAAGTGCTCTGAAGTACTCTTGAAACTCTTCAATCGACCATTGTCTGGTTCGATGACCATCAGAAGTCCATATTCTGCCAGTACTGCTTTGATATATTGACTAGACTATTTCAACCTCTGGTACTTTGGGCAGGTATCCATGAACAACAGCAGGCATTTTCCATCCAGCTACAGGGAGAGGTCTGCGCTGACACCTGACCAGGGCACCAGACACTCCTCTTCAGTGGTTACAGGAACTGCCCTGACTCCAGGATCCACTAAGTGGCATACTTTGGCATCTGTTTATCATTTCTTCAATAAGTATTTTAATCCTCTCTTTCCACAGTCAAACTAGCATTTTGGCCATTCCTTGGTGGCCAATAAGTCCCAGCTGTACCATATGGCCCTGAAGTTCCTGTGGAATCACTAATTTGTCACCGCACAGTGCCAGGCCTTTCACGAAGGTGCTTAGTTTGTGGTGAACCCTCCACAGTGCTGTGAGCTTTTGCCTTGTGTTGGCATCTTTGTTCTTGCGACCTGATAGAAATGTCTTCCTAGGATTTAAGCAAGCATCCTCTGCTGAAGATTTTGCAGTGTCTCCTACCTTGCGTTTGGACATGCACTTTATGTCAGCAGAAGCACACACTTTCCTATATGAGCTGATCTTTCAGTTTCATGAACCCCATGGGCTGCAGGGTTAGACGACAGATAGTCCTCAAAATTGTCCAATAGTGACATGTGCACAGTTGAAAAGTTCTAGTTCTGAAGTTTAAGTGCCCCTTTCTCTATCATCGGCAGGGGATGTTAAACAGTGAGGCACAAGAAGAGAGAACGGAAGGCACAAGAGGCTTGTGGTCTGGTACCACTCAGAATTCTTGTCTGTAAAGGTAGAGATAAAAGTGGACACTGCCCCACTTTTGGCCCATGATAGCCCATCTCGCTGACTGTGTTTTTGGTCTGTGTCGGTCACCACTCAACTTGCAAACACCACCAATCACAATTGATCTCGAATATAGTCTTGTAACAGTGCTGCGTCTAAACCCATGGGAATAGTATCTTCCACTCATTCCTAGTTTGCCTTTACACAGAAATATCTCATGGTGTTTTTTGCTTAGGGTGGCAGACTTAGGGCCCAATTACGACTTTTGGTGGTGCAGGGGTGGGCGGCCCGCCACCGCTGAGCCCTGCACTGCCAAGAGTCGGCGGCGTGGTGCTTTCAGCAGTGGTGCCTCTTTCAAAGGTGGCGGTGCCTTTGAAAAAGGCACCGCAATGGAAACGCCACAGAGGTTCCTGCACGGCATGGACTTTAAAGTCCATGCCGTGCAGGTATTGGGGTGCATGCACACAGGCGGGCACATGTTGTGCCCCCCTGCATGCATCCCCTGGATGAGGGGGCACTTTCTGCTCCGCCAGCTTTTTCATGGGGGAAAGACCTCCATGAAAACGCTGGCAGTCCTGAAACTTGAACTATGCATGGCAGTGCCACAGCGGCGCCACCTGCATCTTACAATGGCCATGAACGCTGTGCCACCGCCAGGCAACGGTGGTTCCCTGGTGGAGCCAGTGGTCCAATTACGGTCCGACCGCCCAACTCGTAATAGGGCGGTCGGACCGCCAGTGCAGCGGTTGCTTGACCGCCACTGCAACGCCACCACGCGTCTGGCAGTCCTTTTAAAAGCCAGACTCTTAATTAAGCCCTAAGTGTTCTGGAAAGCCTACCTGTGTTTCAAGGACCATTGCTATGCTGTTAGCCTTCGAAGGTTTACTACTGGTTCTGTTAAGGTGGCTAAATTGGGTATGTATTGTCCACAGTATTGCACCATTCCCAAGAAGCTGCACATGTCTGTCTCACTTTGAGGAGGTGCTCGGTAGGTGTTGGCCTTGTTGTTGTGGGTCAATACTGATACTTTGGTTGGAGATTACATGGGCAAAAGAAAACGTAATGGGATCCTTTAAAACGGTGCATTTTTCACTGTGTACCGTTAGACCATACTCAGCTATGCGTTGCAAAGTGGCTTATTGTCATCAGGGATGCTTGGCAAGGCTTGTGGCATAGACAAGGTTTCATAGCTTATATTCATAGTGCATCCAACCCTGACGGTGCCTCTCAGATGGCGTTTTGAAAAACTTCTGCAGCCAACGACACACCATAACTCAGGATCTTGTATCACTCCAAACCCACCTGGGTAGAAAATGGTATGAAAAATTGACTTGTCTGGTCAAGCAGCAACTGGTGATAGCCAAAGTTAAGATCCAGTTTAGAAAACCACCGAGCATCAGTGAGATCTACTAAGGTGTCATCTATTGTTTGGGTACCGTGGCGTTCTATTTTGATGGCGACTTTAGGCAGCCTCATATTAATGCAGAACTGCTCTTACTACATTGTATTGGTTTGGTTACCCATATGATGGACATCATCCATGGTGTAGACCCTGTGACCTTTTCAGTGATGCCCATTTACTCCAGCCTCTTGGGCTTTGCCTCTATTTGGAGCCTCAGATGAAACAGAGGGGCATATTAGCAAGACTGGCGATAAAATTATCGCCGTTTTAGCTTGCTAATAAGCGTTATAGAATTCCAATAGAAGCCCAGGTTAGATGTGCAGGACATCTAACCTGGGCTTCTATTGGAATTCTATAACGCTTATTAGCAAGTCAATTATCGCCGCTTTAGCGGCAGTTTCCTGCCGCTAAAACGGCGATAATTTTATCGCCAGTCTTGCTAATATGCCCCCAAGTCCTCTTGTGATTTAGAGCTGCAGGCTCTAGGGGTAATAGATTTATCTCTTAAACCTTGTAATCGGAAGAAAATTCCTTTAGTATTTCAATGGGAAATGTATTTACACTGCAGGCAAAAAAAAGAGACCCAAGTCGTAAGCTGCCGAACAGCTAATCAAGGGGCCAGTGCTAACTTTTGTGACAAATACTTTGACCTTGAAAGATATCGACTCCTATCATATGGAGGTCTCAAGCATGCATCCAACTGCCAGTGGAGGTAAGCCTCCTTAAGGGTCTAGTCTTGTGGGTGTGAACTTGGCAAAACCAAAGGGGATGATGGACGGAGTGTTGAACATTGCAAGCCCTCACCCCCAGTCAACTGATCTGGGTTTAATCCATCATCATTCTTTAGCTCACTCCGCCACCCCAGTTCAGACATGGCCATATGCAAATCAGTCTGACCCTGTGCCTCATGGCAACAGTCCAGCCCGAACTGCCAAGCCATGTCTTCCCTGGACCGGAAACAAGCATCCTGGGACCGGTTTCTGGCTTACAGCCGTCATCAGCCAGGCTATCTTGAATCCAGTGGCAAAGTGAGCAAGGGACCCACGTCTGGGCATACCCTGCCAACTTAGGGCGAACATAGCAAAACCAAAGGGGATGATGGACGGAGTGTTGAACATTGCAAGCACTCACCCCCAGTCAACTGATCTGGGTTTAATCCATCATCATTCTTTAGCTCACTCCGCCACCCCAGTTCAGACATGGCCATATGCAAATCAGTCTGACCCTGTGCCTCATGGCAACAATCCAGCCCGAACTGCCAAGCCATGTCTTCCCTGGACCGGAAACAAGCATCCTGGGACTGGTTTCTGGCTTACAGCCGTCATCAGCCAGGCTATCTTGAATCCAGTGGCAAAGTGAGCAAGGGACCCACGTCTGGGCATACCCTGCCAACTTAGGGCGAACATAGCAAAACCAAAGGGGATGATGGACGGAGTGTTGAACATTGCAAGCACTCACCCCCAGTCAACTGATCTGGGTTTAATCCATCATCATCCTTTAGCTCACTCCGCCACCCCAGTTCAGACATGGCCATATGCAAATCAGTCTGACCCTGTGTCTCATGGCAACAGTCCAGCCCGAACTGCCAAGCCATGTCTTCCCTGGACCGGAAACAAGCATCCTAGGACCGGTTTCTGGCTTACAGCCGTCATCATGAACTTGGCCTTGGACATAGTTGTAAGAACTGTTGACTGTCCATTACGTTGAATGATGTTCCTGAAAGTAATAATTAGTCCAGTGATAGTTAAGCATTGTATTTGGACTCTGCATCTAGACTTCAGTCTTATGTTTTTGCAATTTCTGTCAACAAATCAGAAATATTATTTCCTCTTCCGTGCTAAAGGCACCATCTCTGGTTGAAGATTTTGCCCATTCCTCAGATGCATGCGAGATAGTGTTCAATGTCATTATGGCTAACATAGCTGCCTCTTGCTTCTTTTGTCACTGTGATACAAAAGGGGATGATGGACGGAACGCTTGAGCCAATCAAACACTCACCCCCAGTCAACTGATCTGGGTTTAATCCATCATCATTCTTTAGCTCACTCCACCACCCCAGTTCAGACATGGCCATATGCAAATCAGTCTGACCCTGTGCCTCATGGGAACAGTCCAGCCCGAACTGCCAAGCCATGTCTTCCCTGGACCGGAAACAAGCATCCTAGGACCGGTTTCTGGCATTCCAGCCGTCATCAGCCAGGCTTGCTTGAATCCAGTGGCAAAGTGAGCAAGGGACCCACGTCTGGGCATACCCCCGCCAACTTAGGGCGACCAAAGCGATACAAAAGGGGATGATGGACGGAACGCTTGAGCCAATCAAACACTCACCCCCAGTCAACTGATCTGGGTTTAATCCATCATCATTCTTTAGCTCACTCCACCACCCCAGTTCAGACATGGCCATATGCAAATCAGTCAGACACTGTTCGTGAGAAGCAAAAGGTGGAGGGGCGTGGCCCCTCAGCCCCAATGGTTCGCCCGCGCCTGATATACAGACACAAAGTGCTTAATTTGTGCCGGTGCTTTCCGGTGCTTAGCACCGACACTTAATTATCAGGGCCGGGTCTACGCATCTGCTACGCACGTCACATCTTGATGTTTTTTAGAATTTACCTTACTGTACTCGCAGCGTGTTTTTCACGTCTCCCGAGTGACTCATGGCGCTTAACAGTCTAAATCTAAAACATATCCCCACGGGTGTTCTTGAGTCTAAACTCCAAGCTCAACTTCTTCTCATTCCCCCCTCACAAAATGCTAATGAGCTCACTGAACACTTTAACAATACTGTCACTGGTATTCTTGACCAATTAGCCCCGCCGAAACTCAAAAACCAAAGAATCACCCCTCCAACTCTTGGTTTAATACCGAGCTTAACAACGAAAGACGGTCACTCAGACTGTCGGAAAGAACCTGGAGACACCATCCCTCTCCCTCCCATCTTGCACTCCTCAGACACGCTAGATCCACGTACAAAAAACACATCTTCAAGGAAAAGGCATCCTTCTTCCGCACTCAACTTGATCGTGCCAAAAACAGACCTAGGGAACTCTTCAAAATCATTCGTAACCAAACTTCCCCTGCACCTCCAAATCTGATCGCCTCCTCAGCCAGATGTGAAGAAATTTCCCACTTCTTCTCGGAAAAATAGACAAAATTGATCAATCCTTCCGTTCAACACAGCTCCCTCCAACTCCCAATGCAAACCCGTCCTCACCTCAAATGCCTACTCCACATCCCCTCGACCAGCTGACCCTGCTACCTCTCCGGAAACCAACTACCCTAACTCACAATTAAAGAACAATGCCTCCTTGCTCAACTTCCTCCCCGTGACTGAGCTAGAAGTCCTTAAAATAATTGGTAATCTTAAACCGTCCTCCCACACAAAAGACCCCTTACTCTCTAACCTTGTCCCTGCCCTTAAGCACATCATCACCCCATACTGGACCACAATCATCAACACCTCTCTCTCCACTGGCTGTGTCCCCACCTCCCTTCAACTTGGACAAATCTCTCCCATAATCAAAAACCACATTGCTGACCCCAATGACCTAAACAATCTCCGCCCCATCACTAACCTCCCCCTTCTCTCAAAGGTCCTTGAAAAATGTGTCCTACTACAACTAGACAAACACATCGAAAACCTCAACCTACTTGATCCCTTTCAATCAGGCTTCAGGAAAGGCTGCAGCACCGAAACGGCAATGCTCAATGTCGTCGATGACATCCACCACTCACTTGATAATGGCGAGACCTGCCTTCTTATCCTCCTTGATCTCTCCGCAGCGTTCGATACAGTCAACCATTCAGCCCTACTTAATGTGCTTAGGACCCGTTTCGGCCTCAATGATACTGCCTACAAATGGTTTGTCTCCTACCTACACCACCGAACTCAGCAAATCAAAATTCAAAACTGTCTTTCTAAACCCACTGCTGTCTCCCTTGGAGTCCCCCAAGGGTCTATTCTCTCTCCCTCCCTCTTTAACCTCTTTATGGAACCCCTCACCCTCATTCTTAAACAAGCAGGCATCAACTACCACCTCTACGCCGATGACACCCAAATCTATTACAAGATTAAAACTCATGCCGACATCTTACACCTGAACAACACCCTCACCAAGATCCAAACCTGGTTCCACTCCAATAATGTCAAACTTAACCCTAATAAAACTGAAATCATTCTCTTCTCCCCTAAAAACAACCCTCTCCCCGTTCAATCATGGATCTCTGACCTTAACGCACTCAACTGCTCACTCACCCTGTCCAACTCCGTCAAATCTCTTGGTATTTCTATCGACAACACCCTGACCCTTAACGTCCACATCAAAAACTCTGCTAAAGGAGTCCTCTTCACTCTCCGTCACCTCAATAAAATCAAACCCTTTATACCCACCGATGATTTTAAACTTGTAGTTCAGTCACTTGTTCTTTCACGTATTGATTATGGTAACGCCATCCTCAACGGAATCCCCAAGGTCCACCTTGCTCCAATCAAAGCAGTGCTCAACCTTGCAGCCAGGCTCATTACAGACTGCAAACGCTTCGATCACATATCCCCGGCTCTCAAATCTCTTAAATGGCTCCCTATTGAAGGCAGATCTGCCTACAAAACTGCCTGCATCACTCATAAAGTCCTCCACCAAAACACTCCGCAGTACCTCTCCAAGAAACTCCTCATTGCGGGCACCACACGACCCCTGAGAAGCACCAACTACCCTCCTCCTTATCCCACCACTGCATAAAAAGAAAGCCACACAATCACGCTCCTTCTCTGGTAATGCCCCTATCATCTGGAATGCCCTCCCAAAAACCTGCGCTGCAACCCCTCCTATTTCAGCTTCAAAAAGACCTCAAAATCCACCTCTTCAATTATTATTGGGGATCCTAACCTGTGACCTGCACTCGATCTCCAATTTCACCATGTTATATTAGTCCAGTAATACTTGTCCATTTCATGAACATCATCGGCCTAATTACTTGATATGTATAGCTCCTGCCCCTGTTTATCTATTTGATTCGTTTATCTATTTGTTTGATTTGTTTATCTATTTGATTTGTATATTTCACATGTTGTTGTCATTATCTTTTATTCTACTTATACGCCATGTTTGGCCCAATTATTATTGGGGGTCCTAACCTGTGACCTGCACCTGATCTCCAATCACCATGTTACATTTTGTCCAGTATTATCTGTCCATTTCGCGAACATCATATACCTAGTTACTTGAAGTGTATAGCTCTTGCACCTGTATATTTATTTTGTTTTGTATATTTCATACGTTGTTTCATTATCTTTTTATCTACTTGTATGCCATGTTTGCTTTATATTATCTTCTCATGTAAAGCGCTCTGATACCTCTGGGTCTAGCCAGCGCTATATAAAACTTTTAAAATAAAATAAAAATAAATAAATTTAAAAAAACAGTGTTGCGGGCGGCTGTGTGAGACTTCTTAGTCACTTAGCCTGCCCTGAAGAGAAGATTCATATAAATTAATAATAAATAATATGTTGAACATGGCGGCCCGGGCCGCGGCCCTTAGATCAAATTCAGTCAGTGTTGCACTGTTGCCACTTGCCGGTGGGCGGGCAGGACACACACACTGACACTGATTTATTTGGGCTGTATTTGGTTCTGATGGGGGTAGGGGCTGTGCGCGTGGTAGCGTACGTAGATTTTTTTTAACATAGCCACGCCCCAGCATAGCCACCGCAGCTCACCACCACGAGTCGTCGTTGTTCAAGTCAGCCCGAGTTCCGCCCGACGACGACATTGAGGGCAGGGCAGCCTGTGCTGTGCAGGCATCGATCAGCCAGCAGTACAGTACTGTCTGTCTGGTAGCAAGCAGCACCAGGCCGCCTAATCGTAATCAGTTATTAAAGGCAGTGCCGGCCGGCCCTACACGAGAGTAACGGTAAGAAGTTAAGGAGTAAAGTAAACTAACTTACTTAGTACTAGTAGCTAAGAAGCCAACTAACTAGCGATGCCATTGCCATTGCAATTCCAATAATATGCTCCGTGCCAAAACCAACGCTGTTTTTTTTAGGAGCGTGGTGGCGTGACGGTCCGGTTGTCAGATCACCAGCGTGGTGAGAGGCAGGCAGGCAGCTTGCCTCCTGCGGCTCCATAAGATGTCATACCAGAATCAGATACGATTAATAGGATGTGATTCAGATTCACTGAATGCCAGACCAGTGCCTGGCCCTGGCCTAGTAGTAGCCGCCGCACGGCGCCCTCAGCGGCACACTTATGTGATATCTCGATCATAGGGCCTGCCAGCGCCGCAGTACTGGCCTGCCAGGTTTAAGTTAAAAGACCAAGGCCCTGCCCGCCGGCTGGCTTGCTGATTTGTACAAACATGGCGCGCAGCCACGCACAAATTAGGTTCCCACAGTTTCTGTATCACTTTCTCAGGTATGGTCAGTCACCGTCGTCTCACAGTCAACAAATTGCTCCGAGTAACCCCGGGCGTTGCCTAAAAGATAGGCAAGCAGAGGCATTCTCTCGCTCTAACTTCCATCAGGGTACAAACAAACAATTATGTATTAGTATGCGTCTGCGTTGAGTTACTAAAATCATGAACTGATGATGGTAGGTCGGTCCTGTAAAATAACGCTCCGTCCGAATTTCTGAGGAGTCACGTCACAGTGTCACACATCTTGAGCGAGCGAGCGCATCCAAAAGAATTTTATTAAAGAGTAGTTTGGCCTCACTCGCCCAAATGCTTGGCGGCATCCTGATTCCTGGCAGTCCTCCTGACCGGCCATATTCCAGATTGATTCTAGGCTTTAAAGTTGAAACCTTGTGCACGCACACTGCACACACCGGCAGTCCGGCACCCCATCGTTGTAAAAGCAAAACAGTTTGCAAGCATGGAGTGAGCATGGATGGAATGCAGCACAGACACAGTACTTGTGCAACAGCAACTATTGTTCCTTGGGTTTCTGTATGAAAATCCATGAGTACAGCAGGAGAATGCACTCCGTGGCTACGTGTCTACTCTTTGCAGTGGAGCTCATACTAGAGAATAAAAGTTTAGCATGCATATTTTAGCAATAATTAGCGCAGAAAACTGATCTTATGAACGGGTTTATTAAACAATTGGACAACTGATACACGTCAATGCGCGAAGGCAGGTACTTCAAAATGTGAAACTGGCGAAAATAAAATATCTACGGAGAAAGTAATACATTTAATAAATGTGTAATCAAAATAAATTTACAGACTTAAAAAGGTTTGACTGGTGTCGAGGCTTTGTGAGTTTCTAAGTGGGCCTCCCATGATGATTTGCTACAAACACTTATTTTGTGTTAAATGTCCATTTTCAAGAATATCCCACTGGATTACCAACGATCCCATTAAATGATCTAATAAGAAAGTTAGGGAGTTTCTAGTGCACAGGGGCCACAGCCTTGGTACCTTGGAACGTTTTGAAGAATACATTTCGAAAGAGCAAATGCACTCTTTTGAGAGTTTTCTAGTCCGTTAGTTGGGAATAGAAATAGCTTCAATTGACAAGCTGCCTGCAGGCCATTCTCCAGTCCATACTCACTTCTCGCCCACAGACCGCAGTTCCACTGTGTCACGAGACCTAAGTAGGCAGAGGCCAACTTGCAATAGTGGGGCCAAATTACATCAATTTGAGGCAGTAATGGCAAATTTGCACCACAATTTGCAACAGTTAAAAAGTGCACTAAAAGACATTTTCAACAACTGACTGCTACAAAAATAAATATCCCTCTGGCCGATCTTTAGAAATGCAAATTCTAAATTGCCTATCACTCGTGCACATTAATGCAATCTACCTCTAGCCTGTCCCTATGAACGATTGAATAACTGAATGGAAAGCCTTGGGATGGGAAGGAATGTATTATTATTATCTGTATCACACTGATCAGGTTTCCTTTCCAGAATGGTGTTTTCCCCCACATCATAAGTTCACAGATGCCAGCATCCTGGACCAGTGCCATGCCATCCAGTACAGGTGCCATCATCCTGTCTCGCTGCTCTGGCAGTCCTGGCTGGAATGCCCACTATCGGGAATGGCACTGACAGGAAATTAGAACCTCTAACTGTGGGTGATGGGTGACGGCCATGGCTCCATTGCCTGACATTTGAACAGTTGAGAGCTTTAGTATAAATCCACATATTCCACAAATTCTTGTATTAAAAGATCAGTGAGAGGCCTATAGACCGACGGATTGAGGTTTCTGCTTGCACTGCATTGGAAGACTTTTAGCTCCAGCTTCCTTGAGTATCATGAAAAGCAGGATGTTAAATAAACGGGTTGACTTTTTTTCTACCAGTAAGTGAGTAGTTGCACACCTAATGAATGAGCCCATAGTCTTAAAGGCTCTTTAAGTGTGCGGCGTGCCATGGTTTGTGCTTGTAAATTTGTAATGTAATTGTGCCGTGCCTTAGTATGTATTAAAGATTAAGTGCAAAAACAACTGACAGGAGTAGGTCAGCATCAGCCGCCCTCGCAGTGTCCTCCATTAATTTAATTCGAACTTCGAAGCAATCTATTTCGCGCTTCGCGCATCAACTAAGCATTTGATTAAAACAGGCGGCCCATCCAGTAGAGTAGACACTGGCTTTCTTGAGTAGTTCGTGCAGATTTATTTTTCCTAAGAATTGTTTGCTTTTATTTATGGCGGAGGCCGGCAGAGCTGCAGTATGTGTCTACTAAGGAAATACCTGGGGCTTAATGAAGTTTATTTATGCCTCTACTGTCTTCACTTCATTATTACTATCAGCCGCAGAAGCATGGTAGCAAGAGGGAGGTGAGGTGAGGAATAACTTCGAAGAGGGTAGGGAGGAAAGGGTAGGCAGCAGAGAGAGACAGAGGTAGAGGGGTGAGCCGTGAGGTCAGATACCAAGAGAGAGAGATGACGGAGCAAGAGATGGGTGAGGAGAGAAGGAAAGATATATAAAAAGACAGGGTGTTGAGGGAGAAATAGGTAGAGAGAAAGTAAAGACAATCCGTGTTAGAGGTAGACAGACAGAAGGTGTGGGGGTTAGAGAGAAAAATAGAAGCGAGTAAGAGAGAGAAAGAATACTGAGGACTCAGCTACATTATGCTCCCAAAGAGGGCGTTACATGTCTGTGATTGTTCAACAACTTTGAGCGATGTTTGTAATTTTTAGGTTGTTGTGAAAATGTACTCTATTTTGCTGCATAGAAAAAATATTTCTCTAGTGTGGCCCGCAACAAAACTCTAGTCCAAATTATCTATAATACTTTAGGCCTTGGATTCCTACTCCCGAATGTCATTACATTGAAGTTTATTTTTCAAATGTGTAAGTTTGATGTGTTAAATAAGTCTGCACAGGTGCTCACGCCCGAACATAGATGTAAAGTTATCCCTCACTGATACACACCTAATAGTAGCTACAACACACAGCTGTTGCAGGAAGCTCAACAAAGAATCCCTGACAGCACAGCATCTCTGGGATAGGCTCAGGAATCGGGATAGCTTGCAGTTTCACTCTTCTTACCATTAAACACAGGCCTGGCATACATGCTGCCTGCAAAGTGCCCTTGAGGCCTTGCTTAACCCAAGGCACAGGTCTGCTTTTCCGATCTGGGTAAGTGAGTTTTCCCCATTTCGAGGGAGGCCAGCTGAGCTCACCTCGCCAGTACATTCCTGAGATTGCCTGAAATTAAAGTGCCAAGCCCTAGAGGTACCAAAGTAAACATACCAAATGTGACGGCAGGAGTAGGGTCCCTATACAACCTGCCTTCCTCACAGGACTCACTTTGCTTCACCGCTGTTTCATAGAGCTAGCCTATTCCTACATGCATATCATTAACAAATAACAACTAGCGATGTCTGGTAGCTACTCAACTGTCCAAAGCATCAGCCGATATGTTGGAATTCTACCACATCACTGGATAGAGCAGGAAGTTGAGGCACTTGGGGTTGGTGAGTTTAGGATTGTGGAAAGATTTGGTTCATACAGTTCACCAACACCACAACAAGCAGTGGGCTTCAAAATGCTCCACTGCAACATATCACACACTCACCACTTCCGCCGGAATGGGCAAGGCTTATTTGCTATGTTTGTCTTTAGTGTGATGTTTAGATTTTTCACAATCTTATGACTTCTTCAGTGATGTAACATTGAGGGCAGCACCAACACTCTGAAAATTGTTCCAGCGCCACAGGCTTGGGTGCCTTTCTTTGACATTTTCATGCTTTCTGGCCTGGGTGCCTTTGTGTGATGGTTCCATGATTTCTGGCCTGGGTGCCTTTGTGTGATGGTTCCATGATTTCTGGCCTGGGTGCCTTTGTGTGACGTTTCCATGCTTCCTTGTCTGAGTACTTATGTTTGAGATTTCCATGCTTTCTGGCATGGGTGCTTATGTGTGACATTTACATGGTTTATGGCCTGGGCTCCCTGTCTGAAATTCAGATCAGGTATTACATCTGACTTTTAGCAGTGCCAGTTGAAGATGTGGGTGGAGCTAATATAGTAAGTGGGTGGAGCCAGTGGAGGGACTGGGTGGAGCCAGAGAAAAGTAGGTGTGGCCTCCGACAAACATTTCAGCACCTGCACTTCATATTTTACAAATTAAGCACTGTATATACAGTTCTTTGTATCAGACAAATTAGTCTTTGTCACTAATGTGTCCTTGCTCTTTACAGTGTTCCCAGAAAGCAGTGAGACCCTTTCATATTGCTGGGGTGCTGCTATAGTTTGTGTCACTCTTGTAAGCTGGGTGCAGCGTGAGGCAGGCGGTGCGCGGCGTTAGGCAGAGCGCAGTGTTAGGCAGGTAGTGCCCGGCGTTAGGCAGAGCGCAGAGTTAAGCAGGCAGTGCGCAGCGTGAGGCAGGTAGTGTGCGGCGTTAGGCAAATCGCAGCGTGAGGCAGGCGGTGCGCAGCATTAGGCAGACTCTGACGGGCGTCAAACAGCTGCAATGCCAAGCTGGGGAGCAAGTACTTCTGCAGTGTCAGGCCTCACTTAAAGAAGTGTGTGGGTCTAGTCTGCTGCGTTGTCACCAGTGCAGAGTGTCGGGCCGGTGTGGTACACGGACACCAGGCTTGCAATACAATACTTGGGGTGCTGGGCTACTGAGTGCCAGATCCATTTTATTGTACCTGTGATGATACACCGGTCATGACGGTTCCTGCATGTGGGTGGCACACTACGCCCACTTATGTTTAAAAAAGAAGTCAAAGATGTAGTTCCAGTTTGAAATTGAGGAATGGGTCAAGGAGCAGGAGAGGGAGAACCCTTGCTTACTTTTGGGGTGATGCTCCCACACCAAAATGCAGTGAATGGTGCACTTAAAGTTTGCAAATGGGCAAAGGTTGTATGAGAACTGGTTATATACTTCAAGGTTGGTGAGAATGCAGTAGTTTGGGTTATGTTACACACACACACAGTGCAATAAATTATCCTTGGCGGCTTCGAGGGTTGAAGCCACAATCTTGATTTGAAGTGTGACCGAGGTCCCTTACTTTATCAGTGAGGAAGGGTAAACATTCACCAGTGAGGAAGGGTAAACATGTATCATAAAGGGCAGCTTTGCTCGCCTCTTGTAGTGAGCAAGAGAATCAGTGCCATGCCCCAAAGACAAACCGTGTGTGTGTGTGTTATAAAATAAACATATTTTCCTCATCTTGGGTAGATAGTGGGGGTTAAAATAGAAACAGGAAAGAAAAATGTAGTTGTCCAAAACAGCCATTGGAGGTCAGCAGAGCACTAAGGGCGGTCAATGGAGACTCTTGAGAGTCAGTCCTACAGGTGCAAATATGTGCAGAATATTTGTATTCATATTGTAGTTTATTTCCTCAAGAACTGGTTCCTAGGGCAGCAGCTTAGTGGCACAAACTTTATACCATGGATGTATCCAACACAGAAAATGATTTCAGCTACTTGACTCGTCAAGCATACTTGAATCCCCTTTGAAAATACTTCTCAGCTTTACTTACACTTTAGAACCAAGTTCCTTTCTGGGATCTCAGCATAGCAAGTGACTACAACCATTTGGTAACAGAGTGTTAAGTGCTGCTGACACATCCAGTCAATTGTGAATCAATCCACAGCCAAAGCTCAGCTGCTAGGTGTAAGACCTTCTAGGACCACAGGCCTTGCAGCTTCTCCAGGAGTCATGTTTTTTCCTCAGTGGACAGGTGCTATCTGTAGCATTGTGGGCTCTGTATGAGCTCAGCAAAGAAACTGGCCTAAAGATTCTGCATACGTTTTTGACACAGGGATTACATTAAGGCCCAAGACGCCTTCCCCTGGATTTGCCCTGCACTTGTAATATTGAAATTACCTTCCAGAGTGGTTGCGCTGCAAATCTTATGGTGCCAACCAGACAGCTCTCCTACCTCCCTTCAATCCATGCCACAAACTATGTTCGCTTCACACACTTTCTGGACTGCAGTGTCTATCTTTTCATCTCAGAAACCAGGGTATTAGTCTAATCCTTGGGTATCAGACTACCCCTTCTCCAAAGTGAGTTCTGTTACCAGACTCATAAGTGTGTTCCTTCTTCACCTTGGGGAATGGATGTAACCCTTATAGAATTCCTGAGTCAGTGAGTCACAGGGAGAATAAAGAGATGTGCTGTGAGGGCCCCTTCTAGATAAATAGTTTTCATACCATAATTAATAGCACTATCAATACCACTCTAGCCAGTTATGAAAGAATTAACAGAAATGTACTCATTCCATACAGAAAAAGTCAGGAAAAGTGGCATTTGGGTTGAGAACCTGTAAGGTTCGGTTCACAAACCAAAGCCTGTTATGTTTAGGGAGTCAAGGTTTTTCTCAAACTTTCCCACACACCATCCTAATTTGAAAATCTTAAACAAATGTACACTATTAAGAATGACAACAAAGAGAAAAAAGACAAATTAAAGGCAGCCTGAAAACTATTTATAAAAATTAAAAAACTTATATATTGGCTAGTGATGGTGCCCGTTGAATCCATAAGGCATTCACGGTCAAACTGGCAAGGAATATATATCTGAAAGCAAACCCTGCCTTCAGAATTAAAACAATGTATTTTGTGTTGCAGGATCCAATGACCCAAGTATGAAATCACAGATCTGACACATCTGTTTGGCCTTAAAGATCCCATATATGGTGAGCACCATACTAGAGCCATGTGCTCATTTCAGAACTGAGGACTGAAAAGTAATAGTAAGGGACTTCGCTACCCCACTCCCCCTTTAGAAATGCAGGCATAGTGAAAGGCAGACCAACAGTTTCAAACAGCTGGTCCATCTTTAACTAATGGCTGTTCACGCTTGCTTTGAAAATAACAATTGTTTTGCACCACAGCGCAGAGTGGAAGAGTGCACCGTATCTGTAATATGGTCCCTATTCTACCTGAAACACGCTTGCTGTTGGGGTATTTATTTCTGAGTCCTGGACTGCCTTATTCCTTGGAACTTTTCACAGATTAGATTTTTTTTTTAATACTTGAGTTGACCATTATAATTTTAAAACTCATGAACTTTCTGGATTTCTACTTGTGTGAATGGTCGATCCCAATTTCCCTGTGTTCAAGTCCGCGCCGGGAGAGGAAAATAAGTTTCCGTTGGTTTTTGGTGTGGCGCAGTTCGTAGTAATGGTATCCTCCTAAATATTGTAGGCTGAATTGGCAATGCGAGGATCCAAACCTCGGACATGCAGGTCAAGCGCTCAGACATATCCTGCCAATGAGGGGTTAACTCACTGAGTTACATAACAAAATGTATGCATTTTCATTGTTAAAATTTAATAAATAAGAGACATGAATAAAGATCTGTACATGGTATCTAAATTCTATATAGCTAAATTCCTACCCCAGTGACTAGACATTGTTTCAGTTTGATTTGATTTTAGCATCAACAGCTACTTCCTGATAAGTGTCCCGGCGCCCAAGGAAAAGGTTTCCTGGCCAGACTTGCTGTCCATCTGGCGAGCTTCATGTTGTCATACTATTAAAGCCAAGAAAATAAACCCATTCCTAGACTGTGACATCCCAACCATGTCCTAACCTTATGACATCACATCATACAGCATCACTGTGTGATGCGTTTGCTTATCAGTCCCACCACTAATTTTATGGATTAATCGGTTATGCCATCAATCATATCATTTGTGATATCATCTTGATGCCGCCTGAGGTCTTGAGCAATGCTTTGGAGGGTGAGTTTGGCTGCACAATTAATGATAAAAGGAGAATTTATATTGCATTTAGCTTTTGAATCATAACACCTATTTCACTTATAACGAAATTTTACAATAAAGGCGTCAAGTTTTTAGGTTTAGCTTGTGAAACCTTTTTCAAGACATCGCTTGCAAAGTGATCAGCAGTTATTAACATTTCAGTATTATTATACACTCTTATTGAACGCTTGCAACTGCATTAATGAGTTCAATCTTGTTAAGCTGCAACAACATCTTTCTGTACTATGTTTCCTCAATTGGTTTCTCTGTTGACTTTCCAAGGCATATAGGAAACACCATAGATGCCTGTTACCTTGTTCCAAGACTAACCATTTTCTGTTTTCTCCCACAGAAAGATATTATCTAGAGTCTAAACTAAGGAATGAGGAGAGTGCTGCAGAGTTGTAGACACATATCTTATCTCTTAAGTGACAGGCCCTCCAAAAATCTTTGAACGCCATCGTCTAACCAAAGGAAGGCCGCTTTTTGGGTTTTACAACCTTTCCCGCCCTGTGAATGAGTCTAAATGAGGTCCTATTCTATCATTAATGCCTCACTATTGAGGAGGAGACCCTTTCCTGTCTCTAGTAAGTTTTCCAATCTCATCCAAGAATTTAGTTGACATGAAGGAAAGGGGAGAAGATATGACGCATAAACATTGAATGTAACAATCTTTTCATCTTTCAGATCTTCCTCAATCATCATACTGTCCAGGTCCATTCCACCTATTGCGGTAGGATCTTCCTGATAACAATTGCTGTACCCACCCTAGAAATCGTCCCCAGAATTTACGATGGTCCCCCAACAGGTGTGTCTGCTCTAACAGTATAATGATGGGATTTTGCTTTTTTGATGTACATGAACACTGACCCCTTTTTTAGGTCTCACCTAGGAAGTGCATGCGCTGTCTTTTCGAGACATGCTGTATTCATTCTGTGGACTTACAGCCCGCCCACCACTTTTGATTTGTTCATTAGACTGGATTTCGCAAAGGCTTGCTTCCAGGTGGTTAATCTTTGTTATATGTCCCTCTTTCTCATGTTTTGCTCACTCCCATGGAGCATTGGCCTATTACATGTATCCTTTCACTTTAGTGTATTTAGCTTTGTGTTTGCGCACTATTTTTTTCTTTGCAGAGTGCCCATGTTTTAGGAAGGTTCATTTCTTATGTCGTGTTGTTGCTAAAGCTTGTGGGAGATGTGTTCTAAGCATTTTTTTAATTTGAGTGTGCTTTATTTGTTTAGCAAGGCTTTCCTGTGTTGATGTGTTTTTGAAATGTATGTGCTTTTTTTTGCTATTTTTCATAGCGCAAACTCCATCCAAAAGTATCAGCGTGCTTTACACGAGTACCAGTTGCATTAGACACAGGGACACATTCACAAACACGGAGAATTAACAGGCACAGAGAGATTAAGTGATTTACTCAGACACACAGGATGTTGAGCCTCCCTCCGAGATTCAAACCACTCTAGCCCTAGCGGCAAGGACGACTGCTCTAGTCCTTACGCCACATCCTCTCCCCTCGAAATCAGCATATAAGATGGCTGGCACTCCTTTGGAACGCAGAATTATAATGCATTCCCATTATGCTTTCCAAAGCAACGCCGGACATCTTGTTTTCTACTGCTGCACCCGAGTTCAATAGTGTGTGTGTGTTTGTTCTGTGCAGAAACCTGTGTACTCCAAAGGTGGAATGGCTTGCAATGGGATAGATAAAGAAAAGAAACGGCAACAATGCCAAAAGTATTTTCGTTCTGATTTCTAGACGAGACAACCCAGGCATCCCACTAGCTCCACACCCTAGTGATGAATTGTCATGTGCAGTCTAAATTAAAAAATGGTGTTTACGGACCAGAGATTACTGGGATAATAGTAGCTGTTTCCACATAACAAGAACTTTAAAGCTATGCAAGTAGACTAATGAGTCTAGTTATGGGCTAAAGTTCAACCAGAGCCTAGAACCAGAGACTGCCTGTGCCACAAACTGCGCTGTAAACTAGTGCACTAGTCTCTCATGTATCCTGATTGTATTCACACTGTTTTAACCATAGCAACCAGTAAAAGTTTGGAAACAACACTTTAAAAGTGTATCTCCTGTCATTTACTTGTTTTGTTGCATCCACTGGCATCACCCTGTTAACTGGACAGCCTTGAACACTTTCTCAAATATTGCTGTAGTGTGTTTTTTAGCTTTAGCTAACACCTCTGTGCTAAAATCCAATAACATTTTATGTTTTTATTTTTTCACAGGCAGAAACGTTCCATATAATTTTTGTTCTCACTCACAACACCTCTTGAAAACACTCAGTTTATTCAGTTGGGCCATAGTAATCTGGCATTGTTTTGACCCCTCTTGCAATCCGTACTATCTTGGGTTACATTAATTGATTGTCAGTGTGCTGGTCACACATATCTGTTTGCGGTTCGCCCCGATGAGCCTTCCAGCTGCCTGCCAGGCCCTCCAAGTTCGGTGTGTTTTGTGGATAGAGTGTATAGAATGTGAAACATTTAAAAAAAAGTGTAACTGTCTGGCTGTAGAGTTATGTATAGTTACATTTTCCTTTCATGGTATTTAAACATCAGGTTTGGGTAGCAAAGTTGGTCAGTTACTTCAAGTGTAACTCATTCTTTTTGATGGTGTAATATTGTGAGTGTGTAGCGATTATGGTCATTTGAGATCGGTAACATTGAAGCCGATTTTATTAACACAAACACAAACAATCTACACTTACTTTCCACACAACTACTGTAGAAAAGAGAAAACAAAAATAGAACCTCTGGCAAAGACAAAACCTATTGGTTTTGCCAATGCTTGTTATTAGTTCCCTTCAGTATATTACCATTCTGTGACGTGTTATATTTGACATGTAACCCACCTGATGTATATACTGCCATCTCTTTTTATATCACATGCTATTCCAACTCCATCCAGTGCCCTATCTGTCTACACCAAAAGAAGCATTAATTTGTTCCAGTTGGTGTGTTTAGGTTTCATGTACTAAGATAATGATTCCTGATGTGATTGCCTATTTATTTATTTTCATTTAACACATGTCACCTGCCCCCGCACTCAAGTAGCAACCAGAAATGTTATAATACTGTTTCACACATTTTACCAAAATCCTTTTCTGTGTCCTTTCCCAATATTGCCTACATTTACAAACAACCACCGCCTGTTCAACATTCTCTACTGTCTCCCACTCTGCATAATCAACTATTTAAATTGGTAGACCTCGGAAACTCATATTTCACAATATCATCTAAAGAATTCAGACTACCTTTTTTAAACGTAATAAAAAAATCTAACTGTTGGATCAAGTTTTGCACGAAGATGCAACACTTTCTGCAAAAAAGTCACCTCCTGATCTTCACACAGTATTATTTATTGTTCACGACATTGACCCATTTAATTTTTCTCTTTAATCTGCTCTTCTTTGAAATCCATCTCAACAGTTCCTCCTTCAAGTATGTAAGGTTAGATAAATCTATAGTCATTGATGAGTTAAAATAAATGCTATACTTATTTTTAGTGTCAACTCTAACTTGATACAGTGGTACTGTCTCCTGTTTCACCCTGCCCTTCTTTCTGTGCATTAATTTTAGCATGAATGGCGATAAAACTCAATTCCAATCTAATGGCTTCTATCAGTCACTCTCTTCTCGTTTCATTTAACCTTTTCCAGATAAGAAAATACTCAGTACCTTTTTAATCTTCTTGCCATACCTGAAGAGGAGCGTCATTACTATTCAATAACATCTCTGGGATCTTTGCCTCATAAATGTGGTTATTAGTATCCAATCTCTGCTTGTTCGTGCCAGTAGTGCATCTCGTTTGTTACTGCCAGTACTCCATGTCTTCGTTCCGCACCATGAACTTTGCTTTTGAAATTTTAATTAAATAGCCAATTCAATACAGCCTGCTTGAATTGTATTGCTTGACGTGTGCAAACAAGATGGACCGCCCCACAATGTCCATTTACGGTTGGGGGAGCAGCCGAGGTTTGCACAGAAGTAACCCGTTCTTTGGTTCATTATCATTGACGTGAACATGTAGACATTTGTTGTGGAGAGTGTATGTTTAAGCCTTGTACTGTTGTGCTGTACATTCCTCGATGCCTGTTTGTCTGTGGATTCCTGCGCTGCTGAATGATCCTTGTCCCCACAGTTGCATGCTCGCCTCACATTGGCCCTCGTGCTAGTCTGTTACGCAGTGTCCTTCTTCTCTTTCTGCATCATTTTCTGCCTCAACCGTGATGTTCGCCACCTCACCCGCCTACAAGGCATGGCCAAAGAAAGTATTTCAGTTCTGAGTTGGGCTGCGTCAGAGGGTTTGAGGCTGTTCCTCTGTGGCTGCCCGCGGCCCATGCAGGGGGCCCCATAGGAGGGCAGCCGCCTTAGTGCCACATGAGGGCACACGGCGACAGTCCAGTGTTGTGGGGACCCCCTAGGGGTCCGGCGCCCCCCTGCGTCACTTCCGGCACGCGGGGAGCCAGGTATAAGTGCCTCTCCCGCCCACCTGGCGCTCTCTTTTCTGGCAATCCTGCACGCCGTTTGTGCCGTCTCCATCGGGTCGTCGCTTCCTCGCCGTCGGGCCGGTTCGCGACTACGTTGTCGGGTGAGTGCCAAGAGTGCTGATGCCCCCTCATGCCCCCATTCCCCGTGCCTCCTGCCCTATTGGTGCAGTCCTTGCGACACAGGCCGCCGCCGGCCTTGGGGCATCTGGATGAAGGGCTGCCGGTCTGCCTCGAGTTGGGCGGGGGTTGGGTGCTTTGGAGGCCGGCTCCGGGGCGCAGGTTTGCTCCCTTGGTTCTGCCTTCCCCCGCTTGTGAGCTTTGCGAGTGGGGGAGGGATGGCTGCGGCCTTCCCCGGGGTTGGTGGACCCGGGAGGAGGCAGTGCGGGTTGCCCCATGCGCCTCGATGGCCCCTGGCGCCGAGAGCGGTGCTCTCGCATCTTGAATAATGGATTGTACTTTTAGGCGCCATTGCCACGGTACAAGGAGGATGCGTGCCGGTATCCCCGGTGGCTATGTCCAGTCCGGGAGCGGGCCCGGCCCACGGGTGGCAGCGAGCGTTGGGGAGGGCACAGGTCCGTGGCTGGGGACGCCGCCGCCCCTGTGTGCGACACGCTAGTGCGGCTTCCCTGAGAGGCGCCGGGCTGGGGACTCTGGCTGGTGAACGGCGCACCCAGTGGCTTAGAGCTCGGACCTAACGACGCCGCCGGTGTCGCGCAGGCTTTGTGTACTGTATCGGTGGGGTTTGGGTGTGCATGCACCGTCGAGGAATTGAGAGGTGAGATCCCCTGCCCGAGTGCTGTGCATTTCCCCACCTTGCTCCTAGGCGAGCGCATGCCTGACTGCTGGTTCGGCCTCCCGGGCTTGTTGCTGCGCCTGCGGGGAAAGGGGGCGGCGAGCAACGCATGGCTCCCTCCCCGATGCTGTATTCCGGGTTAGTAGCTCCGGGGCCTCGGCCCGCGGGGGCCGGAAGTTGCGTGGTGGGGGGAGGGCAGCGGGCGCTGCTAGGCTGCTCCTCCGCTGCTTTTTCCTTGAGCATAGGGGAGAGATCTCTCGGTAGCGCAGTGCCTTGGGTCTTCTCTATCTATGCACTGTTATCGAGTCACCACATATTTACAAACTTTAGGAGTTTGTTACTTTTCCGTGCTCAATATCGGCTCTCGGAGCCAGAGGACGTGGCAATTGGGTGAGCCTGCAAGCGTGCTGGGGGCAGTGAGGTCGCGTTGCTCCCCCCGCTGTTTGGTTCACGGCGGAGCAAGTTATGAGCCCCGGTCCGCGTGGGCTGGAGGTTGCAGGGGGGGGGGCAGTGGGCTCCGCGCTGCTCCCTCCTCCACTGCCACCAAAATCATGGTTGTCAGGGTGGAGTTTGTGGCTACGGGCGGGGGGGGGCAGCGAGTTTCGTGCTGCTTCCCCCTCACCCCCGCTGCGGGAAATGCGGCGGAGCGGAGCTGGTGTCCTCCATTGCGCGGCTGACGAACTTAAACACTCCCAGCGCGCGTTGCCTGTGTACAATTGGAGGATTCCAAT
Organism: Calotriton arnoldi; assembly: GCA_963921515.1. Taxonomy (NCBI): domain Eukaryota; kingdom Metazoa; phylum Chordata; class Amphibia; order Caudata; family Salamandridae; genus Calotriton; species Calotriton arnoldi. The sequence goes on along the minus strand of CAWUFW010000591.1, from coordinate 2,019,122 downwards.
GTCCTTACTGCCGGGCTTGGGCTTTATAGATGCAAACTGTGGGTTTAAATTATAAACAACACAAGAATCTTATGCAGTGGCTGTCAGCGCAGTAAATGGTATTAAGTCACCTGTCCATAGTAGGGGGTTGCCAGCCACAACGGTGCAGATGCGGTGTATGTGCCCCATCCTTTAGTTAACTGGAATGTAGCGCGTTTTAATTTTAGTAAATACCTTGTTTTTGAACAGGCTATTGTGGGCATGATGCATGTTAAATTTTGTTACGCATCGGCTGTTTTTTATGGTCTGCGGTTAATAGGGGTAAGCTTTGCGGGAGCCCCGGGTGCAATTTCAGGTATAGCGGTTCTGGGACACGTTAGGCAGCAGGCTGACTGGGTACGTGGATGGGGGAATATAATTTAATGTGACAGCGGCCGACCAGGAGGACGGGGGAACATGGGCTACGCTCAGCCCCATGCTAGCACCCAGTGATTGTCGCAACTGTTAGCCCTCAGGCCTTGCGGTGGGTGTTGCGGCAGGGGGCTGTGGGTTTAGTATTCATTGCCCATAGTGCTTAGCCGTGGGTGGTGCGGCCGCCCAGCTGGCAGCTCCGGCCTCCAGTCCAACGTGGCACTATTGGTTTTCAGCAGCGGTGGAACCGCGTGGGGGTGGCCCGCAGCCCTGCCGGTTCACGGGCCCCCGCTTGCGTCACTGACACGTGGTATCCGGGTCTAGAAGTCGGCGGGCAGTGCCTGCAGGAACACCCCCCCTCTTGTTTTCAGTAGCTTACACAGAGAAGCGTGAAGAGATGCCCTTTACACAGGACTAGAACACCTGTAGCAAATTACACAGGCATTGAGTGCAGCGGCGGTTTGCCAGCACTGTGCGCATTTCTGGGGCGGTGTCACCTCAGATGCGTTTTTCCTTACTGTCTGCTGCCAGCTATTTTATTTTCACGGTAGTAGCCAAATAAGGATATTAGGAACAATACAAATATCCTAAAAAAAGAATCATGCTGTCCCTACATAACACCAGCTTAAAATGCTCTATTGTGGGGACAACAATAAAGAATTCTTTGGAATGTTTACACCAAAAAGGTCTACTGTGACAAGATTGTTACTCAATTTAAGGGGTTGTCAAAACTCCAGAGTTTCTCATTCACGTGGAAGTCCGTACAAATGTGTGTAGTGAAGAAAAACACTAGGAAAGACTCAAAAATCATAGGAATATAAGGCATAAAATACAACCTCGGTCGCCTGACCCTTAATGGATTGACATTGTGATGTACAATGATGACTTTACATTCATTCATCTACAGATTATTATATTTGATATACAATTGGGAATTGAATACTGCAGAGGGAGGGACACAAACATATTTTACCCCTGCTACAAAAAGTCACAGTGATACACACTTTTCATATTTGAACCAGGCATTACATTTTCAGCCTCGTTTTGTTTGAAACCACAAGGTGCATAAGTCACCCCTGGACGTTAAAAAAGTGCTGCAATGGCCTACTAAGGCTAAATGACAGCATCAAGTCTACCTGTGCTAAATTGGACCGGGTGGTTTCTGGTGCTCTGCACCATCACTTAATTGTCAACACTGGCGCTTGTAACAGTCCGCCACAAGTTGGCGCTGTCTGTCTATTTTAGAGATGACCACAACAACAGGCATTGATTAATTCAATATACATTAAAGTTACCATTGCCTACTGCCCAAGCCATTCTTATAGCTTTGGTGGCCTGGAATAGTCTGAATTGTCACACTTGCACAAGTGTCAGGGTTAGTATTTGTGATGTTACTAGGATTGGCAGCATGGCAGGAGCGATGTGTGGTGCAACCTGAAGTGGCCGCCTGTCGTGAGTCCTGGCATATATTTGCCCAAGTGTCAGGATTAATAGTTGTGATGTTACTATGATTGGCAGCACGGCGGGAGCAATGTGTGGTGCAAACTGAAGTGGCCACCTGACGGCAGTCCTGGCATATAGTTTTCTACAATTTAAGCACTTAACGTTTGAAATCTGTGAGGTCTGTGGGCACGGCTGGGCCGCTGTTAGGTCAACGATATTTGGGCGTGTCGCGTGTCCTCTCCTGCTCGGGTTTCAAAACAGGTGGGCAGTAACATGGGCAGAGCTCCTTGCTGCAATCAGCGCGCGAATCTAATGCATGTTTAAGGAAGGCACGGCATAGCACAAGACCTGCAAACTTACATACATCCTCCAGTTACCTTCAAGATACCTGCACGCCCATTTCTCTCACTTCCACCACCTCCCCTAGGTGCTGCACCACAAGATGAGTGCTGACCTTCCTTATGGTTCGGGTCCTCTTTGTAAGATGGGGCTGGATTTGGTGCGGGAGATAAGGGGGGAAACTGTTTTTCCATGAAGCAAACAATTAAGCTGGCATGTGAGCTCGTTCTTTATGGCAATTGGGGAGTGCACTGATCATCTGTGTCTTTATTTATCTTGCATGGTATCTGTCTGCGATAACTGGGAGTTGAACAATGCTACAATGGTGGCATCTTGGTCGGAGGAAGAGGGACCAGACAATCCAGATGGAGTATGGGCGGCAGCGGCGCCAAATATGGGGAGAGCGCTAGGAGGAAGACTGAGGTGCCAGCATACATGGGTGAAAGGATACCGGGTCACGCATTCTTTCGGTTGGTATTGGTAAGGCAACCGGAATTTGAGGTTAGCAGGAAAGTATTTAGCAAGCCCCGCACTCAAGGATACATTTCCCGCACACATGACCCAAAAGCATGGGGGCCTCGCACAGCTTCGGCTCCTGACGGCGCTTTAAACTGTTGGTTGTTAGGCAGCTGTATCTGGCATCTTAGTACACGCAGTTGCCGTCTTGGGGAAGCTGCACAGACATGGGGTTGCTCAGGGGAATGGGCTCTCCCGCAGTCAGGGTCCGGAAGCAAGCGGGGAGACACAGCTCATAGGTCGACACAGAACCTACCATTGTTTAACTTGGCCAGCCTCCCCTCCCCCTACAAATAGCGGAGGGGCGCACAGTTCCCCATTTGTTGGCAATGCCTATGAAAGATCTTTTGGGATGCCCTGTCTAGGCTCACAATTTGTTACTTTCCTTGATGGGCCATCAACTACGTTAGGTCATCAAAATCTATTAGTTTGGTGCAGCTACATGGGCACCGAGCTTTCAGTCAGGCGCAATTGACTCCATCAACCGAAGCCATTTAATGACTCTTAGGTAGTCTGTAGATCTCCTGCGTATTCACCCCAAGGCTAGATGAAGGGATTGTACAGTTGGTACGGGATTCCCATAAGGGAGCTGGCCACCAGCCGTGCCCCGGCAAACGCTTGCTGTATGCCAGTAACCAGCAATTGATAGTGGTACCGTTAACAAGTTCCAGGAACAGCGTTTTACAGGTTTACCATCTGACTGGGGAAAGTGTTATGGATGCGGTGTGAGAAGATATCGCCCCTTCGGGGGTATGCTTCTACTACTAATTGCTTTATGCATGGTGCAGGTCAGGCGGTATGTCAGAAGTATCTGATAGATCTTCGGTGGAGCGTGGTATGTGTCAGGCAATATTTGGTACCAACCAGTAAAAGGATAGACCACAGGGGGCTCCAAAGTATTCCGCACATTCAGACGGCAGCACATTGATTGACCTTGGCATAGGAGGGGTCATGGCAAAGAAAACCTGGACTGATTCACCTGCTGGGGGTGGTGGTGGTTTCAACCTCTTGGTCACAACCTTTTGGGTCTATCAATCTATCATCCTAAAAATCATGTCGTTACTGCAAGAATTTTAATAGGGTTAAATGGGCAGGGGACTGACTTGGTGAGGCACTAAAGACAATTCCCCATGGGTACTGGACTATGATGCAACATTGGTGCAATACAGTTGTATCAATAATTCAGGGGAGGGGCAAACTTAGTGGCCAGTTAACGGGAATGTCCCTCAGAGTAACCAGTGGGTACCTCAGGACGCTTCACTCATTGTTATGAGACTGCCTGCCCCATAGCTGGTCCAGCCAGGGGGTGTAGGAGTGGTGGCCCTTATAAGGGGCAGGGTCTTTAAGGTGCGGGGTACACTTGTGGGAGGACTCTTGCTGACAAAGTGTATTGAAGCTACCTCTTTTTCCTCTCCTGCATCCCAGCGATACTTCCAACCTGGGTCCTGGGTAATCCACACCAGGGTGGGTGCACCGGTACGGCTACACAACATCCAGTCAGAATCCATAGTTAGACTGGGATTGGATTCTGTTCAGACTGTCCTCCCGTTCTTTCCATCCGCTTGCTGCTTCCGGGTATACATAACAGAAGTTTGGCACAGGGCTACTCACGCCAGGGTTGGGACAGCAGCAGAGTGACTCAGCATCTATAGATCGCTTTCAGACAGTGAGGGACTTGCTGGCAATGGAAAAATAAAGGAAAGGCAAGTTGTGCGTATGATTTACTCCAGGGTCCTGCTAGCTTTAGCACTGGCCCTGTTTGACACTCTGGTATTCCTCTAGCAAACGCTGGCCTATGGGCTACATACGCTAGATCCACCAGTCAGCCTGGCGGGTGGCGTTAGTTGTCATGCCAAAATAGGTGCTGTTACTGCAAGAGTGTTGGAAAATATGGGTTTGGGGCACCAACTCTGACTATTACCAGAACAGATTTTGGGAATAAGCAAGTACAGGGGTAAAACAAGGGCCCAGTCTTCAGGGCTGAGGTGCTTTGGAGCACCAGGTGTAGATGTGTGCAGTACGACTTCCGAGCAAAATAAGTACAATCTTGCGTAGCACCAGGGGCCAACGTGTGTGCAGTGTTAGTCCTGAACAAACTAGGTGCAATCTTGTGTAGAACCTTTGAATTTATGTGCAGGGTTGTGAGCTACTACTCTGGTGGGGACACCAGCATGGCGGCACATCATCAGTCATAAGACTCCCCCTGTCCCCGCTTGTTGACCCTTTCCAGGGAGTCCATATTTCTCTTGGTGCAGCACACGGTCAGCAATGAACCCCTAGTGTGGACTCGCCAAGCATGGGGGGGTAACCAAGGGCTTAGTCAACCCCCATGTGGAACTGCACAGAATGGTACACAGCGAACAAGGGAGTATACCACGCAGAAGCCTGTTCAAGGGAAAATTAGTGGTTTAATTTTATTATAATTCTTTGGACGGCCTGTACTCCCATACAACGGAGGTCAGCCGATAGAGAAAAGGGTAATGAAGGCATGTTTAACTATGTCAGGCAATGCGGGTCCTGGCAAGCGCTGTTGCAGTTCCTCTGTTAGGATAGGGGCAGCATCCACAGCGTTCAGGGCGGGCATGTCAGCGGAGCGCATCATGCAGGTGGGACGAGGGGAATCCCAATGTTTTAAAAGGTACATCCGTCCGTCAGCCACCCAGGGGAGTGGCCGGAAGACAAGTTAAGGGTATTATGCACAGGCGAATTTTGAGTATACCAAAGGCACCCCTGGGATGCACCAGATGTTTGGTGGGTGCAGTGTTATTGTTTGGAAATTATGTGCAAGCTTGAGTAGTTGTATAGCATGGTGTGCAGTGCTCATAAATGTGTTTAGCAACCTTGCATTTCTTTATTTTGCCAGGGCCAAAGGTCTGGGTGATTGGCCATTCGTGCGTCTTGAGAGTGGCACGATGGGCGGAAAGCAGGAAATGGAGGCATGGGTTTCCGCCACTGAGATAATTTGGGGGGGTTCCCAGGCATTCGCTGGAATGGCTTGCTAATAAGCTGCGGCACAGACTAGGAGGGGCTGCCTCCCCTCTCAACATTCTGGTCATACACCTGGGAGGCAATGAAGTGTGTTTCATGGGTAGGAGGGCTCTACTGCAAAAAATGAAATCTTCCACGTGTAAGTTAAGCAACCATTTGGGGGCATGTGAGTTATGGAGGTCAGAGATACCCCTACGTTAGGGTGGCTAAGGGCCCGGTCAGGGGATGCCGTGGAAACCTCACGCAGGAGAGTTAACTTGGCCATGCGCAAAGACTCTGTACAGAAGGGGTTTGGCTTTATTAGACATGGTCTGCTGCATGCCAAGTCCACAGGGTGTTTTGAAGAGGAAGGGGTTCACCTTTCTAGAGTGGGCATGGACTTGTTTGTTGGACCTGGGCGAGGCCCTGGAATCAGCAGGATGTAAGTAAGAATGCCTGCCTTGGTGGGGGGCCCTGGTTGTGACGGTGGCCACACCCCGAGCTGTGGCGGAGTTACAGGGTGATCCACAGGCTGAAAGGTACATAGGGGTACCCTCTTCAGGAGCACAACAAGTGTGCAAAGGCCAAATATCCCCAGATGGTCCTCGCGTTGGACCCTGGAGGAACGACGGCGCCCCGTTAGCCCTACAGGCAGTTGTAAACCTGAGCAACCGGGGGCTGCCTGGATACGCTCCGCCCCCCTCAAGGGGCGTGAGTAGGGGGGTGGACTGGTGGTCCACAGGTGGGAAGGGGTATACCCTCCCCCAAAATTGGTAAGCACCGATTGGTTAGTGCCACGGTGCAATTTGGCTCATCAGGTGGGCAGGCAGCAGAGGGGCTGCCTGCCCTTGGATCGCCCGTAAGCTGACCCACCATGTTGGCATATTTCAGTATGCAAGTAAACCTGCAGCAATTTTCTCCACGAAAAAGGTGTCTTGTGTGTTTATTTCATCAGGAGATTGCTGTATGTGTGATGGGGAGTGTGTTGCCGATATTGGCACTATGCTGCTTGTGGGCAGGGTGGGGCGCTGCACTCTGCTGTTCTAGGGCCTTTTCACTGTAGGTATATTAGCCTTTTTAGAGGTGAAATGTTGTATTTAGAGGGACACAGTGTTCCATTTCCTCCTTCGTTTACGTGATAAATGCTGACTTCTTACAGGCACCTCTGCATTGTTCATGTTCAGTGTGCGGATCTCCCAGCAGGATGTCCCACAGAGACCGTTTCCGAGTTCGCCTCTGGACATTATTCTTGAAAACTTGTCTGGTATGAAGCATAGGTAAGAAAATGGTAAGGGTGCAGCGTCAATAAATGGTAACTACCGTGTTTTGTAACAGTTGTATTTGTTTATTTATTTTGCAAGCAGACTCCGCTTTTTGTATTCGTTCACTAGGCACATCTTACAGAACGGTTGCCAGCAGGTACAGACTTGGTTTGTAGTTGGGGCTGTCTCGGATATTCTTCTGTATGGCCTAACCCATTAGGGGGCGGCTTTGTAGAGGTGCAGAAGGATTGAGGTCCATAAGAGATTTGCAACTATTTTCAAGAATGCCTCGCTGCCGTGTTTGTTGGGTTAAGTGCTGTGGGAGATCTAATCTATTGGTGCTGCTAGGCTGTGGCCATGTTTTTGGTGTAGTATTCAAAATTTGCGACTCTGGAATTACCATGTGTTCTGCAGAATTTTAATGTTAAAAGTGCACACTTTGAATTGAAAATGTATGAAAATTACCCTTTCTTGCCATCTTTCAGTGAATTTACAAAAACATTAACTGTTACATTGGATTGGCCTTAGTGCTCCTTTGAAGGTTGCTTTAGAGAAGGCGTAGTTTAGCAGCAAGGTTATTATCTTTAGGGAGAGGAAACCTAGTTTTCAATCCCTGCTTTCCACTCTCCATTAAATTGTGTGATCCTGGGCAAAACACCGTACCTTTGGCTCAGCTGCGTCGTCTGAGAAAAATCTTGAGAGTGCCTAGAAGCAATTAATTTTACAGTGTGTCGTTTGAAAGAAAATGTTACCCAATCCTGAGTATCCCACTTAGCACTGCATGGGGGAGGGGCAGTCTCCTTCACAATGACCAAGTTGCTTCGAGATATATTGTGGGGCAATTTGCTGCAAAGCCACACTCGGAATGGGCATTGATTTTTGACTCCAACATGCTTTCACTACAGTGGAGCCTTTTGGGGGGATGCACGTGTGGAACAAACATCCTGGCATGCGTGGCACTGTACAGTGCAAATGTACTTTTTCGTTAATGTAAGTAGGCTACCATATTGTCCTCCTTACATCTCGGCCTTGCCTACGCTTCATCCCATCCTCACACCTCAAATCCTGCATGGTCTTCTCAGAGATGGTCGCAGGCAGCCACCGTGGCTTAGACCCCATCACGAAATAGGCCTTACTTCCTGCGGACCGGAAGAAGCAGCCCCCCTTGTGTCTGCCACAAGAGCCCCGAACTGAGACCCATACCGATATAAATTTATAAGCCCAGCGGCCTCCGGAGAAACCTTCCCCGAGGGCGTGACATTGCGTGCCTGCGCTGCCAGGCTCTCCGCCCCCCTGGCCCAGCTGCCCAGAGTTAATCCGGATTTATAAGGCTCTCGTGTTACATCCACGTACAATATTGCTCTCAATGACGTGACGACATTCAACAGAGCTTACTGTGCAAACACCGAGTAGCGAAAAATGTTTAGTATCAGTTCTGCGACCAGGGAACTTCCTGTACCAGTTGAGTAAGTGTTACCGCTCCTCTTCCAGCAGATGGGAACGTGTCTCGTTGTCTCTAGACCACCTTCCTTGTTGTGGGAGCGGCCCGGCCACAGGAATGGCGCGACGGAAGTCGGACATTTTGGGACAGTCAAACATTTAAAGACTACGTCGGTCTAAAGAGAAATCGCAGTACTGCGCGACTGGCAGTTATTTATGTCTTTATTTTTGTGATTTTATATAGCGCAGGCTAGGCCCGGAGCGCTTTACAATAGAGTCGAAACAGTTCAGTAACCAGTTGATAAGCGAAGGATTATTACTACCCTAGGAAAAGTGAGCGACAAGATACCACTCACGAGGTGGAAATGGGCACCTCTCCAATGGCAGCACTTGTTGACAGGTATGGCTAACATTACTGACTCTGCCAGGCTCCACCGGCTTTTCACAGTCTTCGTCTGGCAAACCGGCCTTTCGACATATCTCCCTGTATTTATTTTAGGCATGACTGCTTCCATTTCTAGCACAACAAAACCATCTACATTAAACTGGTGGTAAAGTCTAAAAGCGACAGGTTCCGCAGAGCGAAGTCGGTTACGATCAATGGGTGCCGAGTGCGGTCCCCTCTCAGCGCCTATATGGGCTGGGCGGAGAATGGCCTCTAATGGACAATTAAACGTGAGTGCAAATGGCTTGTGTGTGTGTTAATGTGGGTAGCATCTGTACTTAATAATGCACCCGCCCCAGGGCTCAGTGCGCACCGCAGAGTCACTCCTGCTTGCCAAAGGTCACAATAAGGTCACACCTGTTGACTGAAAACTTCAGGAATGGTAAGAGAAACCATTAACAGTCCCTGTGAACTTTTCTTGGTAGCCGAAATGTTCGTTTTACCCTAATGCACAGCAACTGCCACCCCCAAACCCAAGGGGTTTGCGTTTAATTTGGCTCCTTCTTTCGTAGATAAAAAGCAGAAAATCAGAACAGCTGTTGTGCTGAGAATTGCGGTGCAACCGACACATCACCACAGTAGTCCCCGTCAGCAGCCCACAACATTTCCTCCTTCACCCCAGCCAAACCTTCACATGTTTTCTCTTTATCCAAAAGCCTCAAACCCAGCAAGAAGGCTCGAGCTAACGGTGTAATTTTGCGACTGTGAGACCCCGGACACCCCAACAATATAATTCACAAAGAGGAAGATGTCACAGTCACACAGGTGCACACCACTTCCTAGGTTGAACTCTAAACTCATGGTAAAGGTTTATGGTGGTTACTGCCTGGCTCCACTCCATACATGAAAAGTCAATCACATCCTAAATGCCAATAAATCGCATTTCCACCCAAAGTCGGTGGAAGGGGTAACATACAAGAAGTATCCGACCGAGGAGCCCACACCATGCCAACCAATTCTGATAGAGGTTTCACCTTCTTTCAACATTGAGGATAATAGAATTTCATTACAAGAGCGAAGGATACCGTTATGCAATAACCTTTTATTGCTGCCCCCAACATGCAGCCCTTTAAAGAACATTGACAAACCACAAAGCATTTAGAATGTTCAAAACGTATAAACATCCAGTGCACACAGTCATCCTCTTCTTTTATTCGCTGCTCCTCAACAAGAAAAGTACTATGTTATGCCTTTCATGCTTTATTGATCTTTTTTCTTATAGCTTGTGTGTACAGTCTATGTTGCCACTCCAATTTATGGTTGGAGTCAGTATTAATTTTGATGTATAGCGTCTTGTTGTTTGTTTTCTCTATGTAGTAGTTTTTTTCTAGGTAAAGCAGAATTCTTTGCCTTACCCAATTGGCCTTCGGTTCGGTCTCCGACTGTTGTTTCAGGCTCAAGAGGCCTCAACGGGCCTTTTTTATTATCCCCAGCCTCTCTTGTGGTGTAATTGGTTCATTAACATATGTGCATCTTTTGAAGATGCCGTTTGCCAACGCTGCAATAGTCCTTCTAGAAGCCGGACACAGTTGCGGTAGCTCTTGCTTTGCCGTCACGCCCAACGATTTCCCAGTTTGAAGGATTTTCTTTTCCCCTAATCATCCTTTTCTGTTGGGAGGAGCAGCCTGGCAATGTTGCATCACGGAGTGCATTGCCAGGCAACCTTGCCAATGCTGCCTGAGGCCGCAGTCCTCTTTCTTTCGCTCATTCCAAGTGACGCGCAAGCCTTTGCGTTGTCTGGATACTGCTGCCATTCAGTTGGTTGCTTTGTAGCAGTTTGGGAGTTGGGCCCCGGCAGCTTCAGTAATCTGTTAATGAGAGGAAAATTGAGCCATTTTTTGAGCTGTCGCTGCAATTGTACTCCCCCTACTGACTTTAAGGGGGATTTATATACTGTTTCAGAACTGTTTCAGAACAACAGAAATATTTCATATTGGCTGACGGCTATAAGGTTTTTTTAAGGTATTTGATTACCGGTTCTGAGCCTCTACTATACTTTAATTGTCTTCTTAGCCCTGCGGTGCAGTTGGGTTAGTTTCTGCCTGATATTTGAAATCCTGGTCTTCCTTGGTAACACTAGCAATGGAGGGCTCTAATCCCCATCCTGTGGCTGACTTCATGGGAGAATCCATTAAAAAGTTTTTGGAAGAGGAACTTAGGTCCTCTGTGACAAAGGCAGTGGACGTTGTACTGGCTAAGAGAAAGAGGGACGCCCCTGTAGAGGAAAATTATTTTTCCTTCTCAGATGGGGGCTCTCCTTCTACCTCTGAACCCCATGGAGGAGGAAAGGTTTCCCAGAAGAGGAAGCATACTGAGAAGGCGCTAAGCCATGCCTACGGCCCAGGTAGCCTCAGCGCTACAATAGAAAGTAGTGCTCCTAGCAGCACAAAAGGAAGGGGCCACTGTGACGGGGCGCAGAGAAGGGTTGCCCTTAGCAGCATGCTAGCAAAAAGTGACCTTCATTGCACAAAAGAGATGCAGGACAGCTTAAACTCCCTTACGGATAATTCTGACTATGATATAGAATGGGATGAACATGTTTTTGACCCGCAAGACAGCTGTGAGCTTTTGGGTAGTCTGGATGATGACCTGGAACAGGCTTCTACCTCTACTGAGGTAAAAGATGCCTTTGAAGGGAGAAATGTTAAATCCCACCATGATAAACCGTCCGCGCAGTGTGGAGTAGTGGCCAATGGACCACGTTGCTAAGTATCTAAAGCATTGGGTCCGGAAGTCTTTGGACAAGGAGACCCATAATCTGCTTCAGGCTGAATGCCCTAGACCCTCTGCTGATGATAAGATCTGCAACACACCTGACCTGGAACTTATAACATTTTTGTTTAAGTTTGGTAAGAACCCTAGAAAGGGAATTGAGAAGTGCCTGAAGCAGTGTCAGGACAAAGTCCTCGACATCCTGGGTCCTCTCACCCGCATCCTTGATATGACTGAGGAGGCCACGGGCAAGAACAGGCTGGACTGTTCCCCTGAGGAGCAGGGTCAAGACTGATTTGCATATGGCTAGGTCTAAACTGGAATGGCATGGCGTTATGTTAAAGGATTTGTAAAGCGCATGCCTGCCCCTGGGGCGTCCCAGTGCTAGTTTCAAGAAAAGACCGCTGTAAAAGACAAGCAGAGAGGACAACTGGAGCCTTTAAACAGAGAACAGTCAGGTCTTCAGGGCTTTCCCGAATTCTCAATGGTTCTGAATGATCCTGATAGACGGAGAAAGTACATTCCAGTGAGCAGGTGCTTTGGGGCGGAAAGCGCAGCCTCCTGCTCTTACTCTTTTAACATGTGGGACACAGGCCAAATTGAGGTTAGCTGAGCGCAGGACCCACAAGGGCAGGTATGGAAGGAGCAAATTGGACAGAATGGGGGGTCCCTGAGAGGCTAGGATTTTATGGGCAGAGCACAGGACCTTAAAGTGGACACGCTTGTCCAAAGTGAGTGAGTGCAACCTGAGGATGAAGCTAGAGACTGGGCAAAACTTTGGAAGAGAGAATAGCAACCTTGCCGCAGCATTTTGGGCCAAGTGGAGTCTTCTGATCACCGTCTTGTTAGAGCCTATGTACAGGATATTACAATAGTCCAACCTAGAAAGAATGGTAGACTGAATAATAACCTGTCGGGTGTGGGAGTCAAACATTCCAAGAATAGGTTTGAGCCCACAAAGAAGTCCAAAACACGTGCCTACCATTGATTTTGCCTTGGCTTCAAAAGTCAAAGCATTATCGACCCAGACACCTAGATTTTTTAACACGCCTTGGGCTGCGGAGGGAGCCCCGAAGAAGAGGGCCACCACTGGTCACCCCAATGGTGGATATCTCTTCCTAAAAGAAGGATTTCAGATTTACTTGAATTTAGTTGCAGGCAATTGGTCGCCATCCAATCTGCAATAGCCACCATGCCGCTCTGGAATTTAGCCAGATCCAAAGTAGGATTGTTGGAAAGAGAAATCACAAGCTGGGTATCATCAGCATAGGACTCCAGCGTGAACACCAGGGCTTTCACAACCTGAGCCAATGGTTGAATATAAATGTTAAATAGAGTGGGGCTCAGCGAGGAGCCCTTGGGGACACCATGGCGCAAAGCGTATGAATAATCAATCAATCAATCAATAATAGCATTTGTAGAGCGCACTACATACCCGTGAGGGTCTCAAGGCGCTGAGGGGGGGGTGGGGGTAGGGGTGCTGCTACTGCTCGAAGAGGCAGGTCTTCAGGAGTCTTCTGAAGGTCAGCAGGTCTTGGGTCTGCCGTAGGCGGATGGGGAGGGTGTTCCAGGTTTTGGCGGCGAGGTGGGAGAAGGATCTGCCGCCGGAGGTCGCTCTTCGGATGCGGGGTATTGTGGCGAGGGCGAGGTCGGCGGAGCGAAGCTGGCGGGCGGGGGTGTAGAGGCTGAGTCGTCTGTTGAGGTCACGCAGGTCCGGTGTTGTGCAGTGCCTTGTGTGCGTGAGTGAGGAGCTTGAAGGTTATCCTCTTGTTGACGGGGAGCCAGTGCAGGTTTCTCAGGTGAGGGGTGATGTGGCTGCGGCGAGGGATGTCGAGGATCAGGCGTGCAGAGGCGTTCTGGATGCGTTGCAGCCGTTTCAGGAGTTTGGCAGAGGCTCCAGCGTAGAGGGCGTTTCCGTAGTCCAGCCTGCTGCTGACGAGGGCCTGGGTGACCGTTCTTCTCGTTTCGGTGGGGATCCACTTGTAGATCTCGCGGAGCATGCGGAGGGTGTTGAAGCAGGTGGAAGAGACGGTGTTGACCTGCTTAGTCAGGAGAGGGTGGAGTCGAGGATGACTGCTAGGTTGCGTGCGTGGTCGGTGGGTATTGGGGCTGCTCCCAGTGCGGTCGGCCACCAGGAGTCGTCCCAGGCCGAGGGGGTGGATCCGAGGATGAGGACCTCCGTCTTGTCAGAGTTCAGCTTCAGTCGGCTGTTCCTCATCCATTCGGCGACGGCCTTCATTCCTTCGTGGAGGTTTGTTTTGGCGGTGTGGGGGTCTTTGGTGAGGGAGAGAATCAGCTGGGTGTCATCGGCGTAAGAGATGATGTTGAGGTCGTACAGTCGGGCGACGTGGGCGAGTGGTGCCATGTAGATGTTGAACAGCGTGGGGCTGAGGGATGAACCCTGGGGTACGCCGCAGATGATCTCGGTGGCCTCGGAGCGGAAGGGGGGGAGGCGGACGCTCTGTGTTCTGCCGGAGAGGAAGGAGGTGGTCCAGTCCAGGGCCTTCTCTTGGATTCCGGCGTCGTGGAGGCGTGTGCGTAGTGTGTGGTGGCATACCGTGTCGAAGGCGGCTGACAGGTCCAGGAGGATGAGGGCCGCGGTCTCTCCGTTGTCTAGCAGGGTCCTGAACTATATGGAGGGGAAACAACCTTAAAAGAACGCTGAGAGGAGGAGAACCAAGTTAGTGCAGCTCTGCCGATACCAATCACCTGTAAACGATGGAGCAAATTATCATGAGAGACAGTATCGAAAGAGGCGCTTAAGTCAAGCAAGACCAGAACAGATGATCTGCCTTCATCTGGCATGCAAACAAACAATGGATTTAACCCAGATCTGTGACTGGAGGTGAATGTTTGATTTGTTCAGCATTCCCTCCATCATCTGTTCTTTTTAGGGCAAAGAACGGCAGAGTTAATTTAGATCTGTGAGGGGTTGGGCACAACATGCCATTTATATTTTAGGAAACGCTAATGCAAGCCTGATCACAGATAGGCGAAAGCAATCCTTATGAGGAGGAATCCTAAGCCGGCGGACTTGTCCGCTAGGGAAGACATGGGGGACCCGAAACGACTCCTCTTTGGAGAAAGTTTTGTGAAGTCCTTAGGGAAATACATATCGACCTTTACTGCCTTCAGTAAAGCACAGACTAACATTCAAAGGGTCTGCGGCTCCGGGGCTGTTTTTGGACGGGCTGAAAGGAGGGGACTGGCTGTCAGCCGCGGTGCCTTCAGGTTCCAATTTAACACCCAAGATTCAAGAAGCTATGGTAACTACGGCAGGGTCTACCTCCCCAATTCAAACTTTTACCCCCAGAGAGGGAGAAGCTTGCGATTCCATGATGGAAGATCTAGACCTCCGGGCTGCGGAACACATGGTGAGGAGTGTTGGTTCTTCCAAGGTAAAGGTCTGGGGAAGGTCAAAAGTCTTTATCCACAATTGGGAGAAAATTACAGGAGATGCTTGGGTTTTAGAAACCGTCGTTGGTTTCAGGATAGAGTTCTGGGAGTTACCAGTTCAGGTCAGGCAACCCAAAGAGTTGTCCCTGGATGCAGAGAAGATGTTTCTGATAGATTCAGTGGTTGCCCAGATATTAGAAAAAGGGGCTTTGAGTCGTGTCCCAGATCCAGAAAGGACAGGAGGTCTTGTAAGTACAGTTTTTCTAGTGAAGAAGGACAAAGGTTGGCGTCCTGTCATAAATTGAAGGGAGCTGAACAGATTTCTAATCTACAGACACTTCAAGATGGAGGGTATACATCTTTTAAGACACATTCTGCAGTCAAACGATTGATTAGTGTCGTTAGATCTAAAGGACGCTTATGTCACCCTACCCATGGACGGGGACAGCCTGAAATATCTGCCATTCACCTGGACTGGTGTTCTTTACCAGTTCATCTGTCTCCCTTTCGGGCTGTCCTTGGCTCCATGGTGTTTCACCAAGGTGTTGCATCCAGTGGTAGCCTTCCTCTGACAGAGGGGCATCCGACTAATTATTTACTTGGATGACATTTTGCTAATGTCCCAAGACAGACTAGACCTTCTAGAACATTTGGCATGGAAGATCGAGCTTCTGGAAAGTCTGGGTTTCATAGCGAATACAGAGAAGTCTGTCATGGGTCCCACTCAGAATCTAGCATTTTTGGATTTCCAGGTAGATCCTCTATTGTCCCACTTGATTCTCACTCAAAAGAAGGTGACAAAATAAAGAAGGACATGAGAGCAGTGTTGATGAAGGAAGTGGTTTTTCTAAAGGATCTTGCAAGAATTTTCAGACTATTGTCATTCTTCATTCAGGCCATTCCCCCGGGCCTCTTAAATTACAAGGGCCTCCAGAGGCTTAAGGCTTACGGACTGAGGAGAGATTTATGGCATGGGGACTCTCTTCCCCTATCAGTAGACACTTGAGAGGATCTAGAGTGGTGGTTGAAGAATCTCGAGGCTTGTAACGGCAAGGCTATTTTCGGGAATGTCCCCGACCTAGTCTTGGAATTGAATGCCAGCAATTGGACTGGGGAGCTTGCTTAAACGATTTAGAAACAGGTAGAAGATGGTCCAAGGAGGAACAGTTACATCATATAAATTGTTTAGAGATGTTAGCTGGGTTGAATGCTTTAAAGAGCTTCAAAGAGTTGTTGGCAAACTCTGTTACACTGATTAAGCTAGACAATTTCACAGCAGTATCTTATATAAATCGCTTGGGCTGTGTGAGGTTAAAGGTTCTGACGGAGTTGTTCAAGATGAATTTGGTATTTTTGTTGGGATCACAAGATTGTGTTAAGAGTAGAGTTTATTCCAGGCCTCCAGAATGTAAGGACAGATTGGAATTCCAGATATCTTAGTGACTCCAGCGATTGGAAATTAAATCCAGAGGTTTTCAGCATGATTCAGAAATTATGGGGCCCGGTTCAAATAGACTTGTTTGCGAGCAGACTCACCTACCAGGTTCCCAGATACTTCAGTTGGAGGCTGGATCTGGAGGCAGCAGCAGTCAATGCTTTTTTGCAGGATTGGGAGGGAGGGTAGGTTATGCTTTTCCCCCCTTCTCCATGATTCAGATAGTTTTGAGGAAAGTAAGGTCGGAAGCCTACAACATTATTTTGGTGACTCCCTTTTGGAGGTCACTAGTTTGGTTCCCAGGGGTGATGGGACTTGCAGTCGCCATACCTGGTATCCCTGGGCCTTCTGGTGGATTTAAACGGTGAAGAGCATCTTTTGGTTCTAGAGGGGAAAATTAATCTTCTTGTCTGGAAGATTTCAGGGGTACAAGTAGATATTCAGGCCTTTCAGGAGTTTCTGGATAAGTCTTGGGCCCCGGGAACACGGAAAAGATATAGAGGTGTTTGGAAGAAATGGTGTAGTTGGTGCTTGGAGAGGGGTTTTGATCCCGTGGAGGCTCCTGTACCGGAAGTAGCCAACTACTTAGCGGTCTTGTATAACTCAGGTCTCATATACAACAATTAACTGTTATAGATCTGCTATTCCCGCTGGTCATGCTTTGATGAATAATTTTGCAATTGGGAGTAATTCTCTAATAAGAAGAGTGATGAAGGGTGTGAGATTAAGGAGACCTTCCAAGGTTCTTCGGGACGTCAGCTTAATTTTCAAGTTATTTTCTTCATGGCCAGGTAATGATTACGTTTCTCTTAAACAAATATCCCCGCAGCTAGCTACCTTGCTCTGTTTGGTATCATTCAGAATGGGTTTCGGATGTTAAAGCATTAGAGATCTCAAATAGATTTTATTCTCCAGAGGGGTACATTTTGACCTTTGGAAAAGAACGAAGACCATGTCTGATTCAGTTTTCTAATACTTTCGCAAAGTTCTACTTAAGACCTGTAAAGCATGTGAGTTGTGTGGCACTAGATGGCTTTAAGCATGGATAATGGTAGCCTCCGGTCTTGTAATGAAATTGCAATTCTCCAATTAACATGCAAAGAGAATCTTGATTTCATTAAAGACAACAGAGGCTAACATTATCCCACCCTCCTCACCCTTGAGAAAAGGGAAAAAGATGGAGGAGGTATGGTAAGAAAAAAATAAAAAATAAGAAAAAGGGAATAATTGAATTTAGTGGAAATGATTAATTAAATGTTGAGTTTAGTCGAAATGATAAAGAAATGTCAATGTATGAGTATTGTTTGCGTTAATATGCATTATATTTTTCTGGGTTTAATTTAGAGTTTTTGTATTTTCAGAAAATTAGTTTTTAAGCTTATCAGAAGAAGATGTTATCCTGTTTCGTCACAGCCTAAAAGAGGAGGATGACTGCGTGCACTGGATGTTTATAAATTTTGAACATTCTAAATGCTTTGTGATGTGTTAATGTTCTTTGAAGGGCTGCATGTTGGGGCAGCAATAAAAGGTTATTGCATAATGTTAGCCTCCGTTGTCTTTAATGGAATCAAGATTCTCTTTGCATGTTAATTGGAGAATCGCCATTCTCCTCCACCACCTCCAGTCAGTGGCCGTTATATCAGAAGAAGCAGTCACATGGTTTCAGCCTTCCAGATTGATTTCAGCCAAGGAGTATGACTAGGTGGCATTTCATACTTGTCAAGCCAGTCCCCTGCATAATTCCAAAGACAACAATATTCTTTATTAACCGTACGATTGCTTAAAATCTTTACAGTAAAACACATTAAATAGATCAAATAAAGTGCACCATGCCTGCATGGGCGCAGTTTTTAGCAGTGTGCTGAAAGAGACTACGTTACAATAAGTTAAAATTATGAAGACATTCCTGAACACACCAATGATTAACTTTGTTCTGTAAAAATCCCTATGTACATGGAATTTATCAGTCATTGTTGCCAGTTCTAATTGAGCCCCCTACGAGGACCCGCTCTCTCTTATAGACTGTTTGACCACACTGTGGGCCCCTAAGTTAGGTAACTTCCACCAGGGCTAGAACGCCAGCTGATTTAATTACTGGGAAGTTGAAGCCCCGGGGTCTTCAACCAGTTGCTGGGGGTCAAGTGCCATTCTTATTTGGTGAGTGAACTTGTCGACTCTAGCAAGAAGGCAAGTAGTTGTTTCCGAAAAGCACCAGTCCGAGGCATCCCTGCACATTCTCAGGCCCTTGTCCTTTAGTACTGGGCGCAACAGACGACAACGGTCCGCGGCTAGTTTTGGGCTACACCATACAAGGTGTAGCCAAGATTCCCTGCGGTAATTGCATAACCGACAAGAGACGTCATCGTCTTTTCAAACCCATTTTGGGTTGAAGTCCAGAATCCTAAGGGCGGTGAGACGGAAAAACAGGATTTTCCTTCTAGCTTGGGCTGAGAGAGGATCGCGCATGTAAAGCTGAGCTTTCCCAGGGGTGTATGAGTTGTTTAGCGGCAATGTGAAAGAATTGTACCGGAGTGAGGATTGATCCAGTTCGAAGGAGAGAGTCTGAACTTGGCGCTTTATGGCTTTAGCCCAAGCGGAATAGGGGATTTCTTGGAGGGGCATGCTCCCTGCCTCTATTTTCAAACGATGTATGGCTTGGTCCAGCTTCACGTGCCACGGGGAACCCTCTGTCCTAAAGATCAGCTTTAAAGAGTGTTTAAGATTCTTTTCTGGCGCTTTCAATGCTCCGATGTAATATTTTATTAGGTTCCCCTGAAGAACCAAGTCCGCTCTGTTTAGGCCTATCTCCAGCCTTAGCATGGTGTTTCGAGCGTGTCTAGGTGCCTGCAGCACTGTTTTGTATGCTTTTACCTGAGCTGCGTTGATAACATTCGTTAAGGTGCCTAGAAAGGCTAAGTGGCCGTAAGTAATTGCAGGCATTAGTTTGGCCCTGAGTACAGTCAACATGGGCTCTATCGATGGACTAGCTAGGCGATGGCTTAGTCATCTAAGAGCCAGAATTATTTTGTTGATTCGCGGCCTTAGCTCCCTTATATGTTTGGACGCTGTGGCCCGCTCTGTTAACCAAACCCCCAAATAATTATAGGCAGTAGTTGTTCTGATTTGATGCTCGCCAAGGGACCATGTTGCTTGCTTTGTATGGGGGTATTTACCAAAGATGATTATCTTTGTTTTGTTTTCATTGATTTGCAGAATATTTTCTTGATTGTAGGCTGCCAGACTTTTTAATGCTCTTTGGAACCCCACCCTGGTGTGATCCATGATCACTGTGTCATCTGCGTATTGGAGAGTGCCCAGGGTCATCTGGCCCAGTCTTGGAGGTACTAAGCAAGCGTCTTTCAGAGCGTGCCCCAGGTCTTCCGTGTACAGATTGAATAGTAGAGGGGCCAGATCACAACCCTGCTTTAGCCCGGTGTTGGTGTAGATTCTTGAGGTTACCGATGTTGGGGTTAGTTTGTCCCGAACCCATGTCCCCTCATAAGGGGCTTTTATGGCCTTTAAAAGGGGGGACTGGATTTCCCAGGCTTCAAGCTTTGCCCATAATCGACCGCGATTAACTCTGTCGTAGGCCGTGGAATAGTTTATAAAGCAGCAAAACAGGGGCGGCTTGTTGCTCATTGCCGCTTGCTTCGAGAGGTAGGATAGCGCTAAGATGTTGTCCATAGTGGAGCTGTTTGCCCTGAAGCCAGTTTGATAGGGCAGGAGGCTGCCGTTCTTGTCCACCCAGTCTTCTAGGTCCCTTAATAGTAAGCGGGCGTAGATCTTTGCTTCAATGTCAAGCAGGGCTATGAGCCTGTAATTGGAAGGGTTCGAATGGTCACCCTTCTTGTATATTGGACACAGAATAGAGCCTTTCCAAGATTGTGGAACCGTTGCTGTGAGATATGAGTGATTGAATAGTGGAGTGAGGGTGGATGCAAAAAAAGGCTGGAGCTGATTTAAAGACTTGGGCCGGAATGCCATTTGGGCCTGGGGCCCGTTGGTTCTGGTAGCCTTGATGGTCCTGGCGATTTCACCCAGTGTATATACATCGAACTGACTGGGCGCTATGGGTTCTCCCTGCGCCTTTTGTGACTTGTTAACTGTGGCTGCAGCCTGGGCCCATTCTACACTGGACCTCCTTGGTCGGTGCGCCTGTATACAGCACCTTCACGTACTGTTCCCACACATTGCCCGCAATGTTATGTTTCGTACAGAGGCCCTAATGTAAATTCGTTCATATATGCCCTATTATGGTCATGATCATATATGCCCTATTATGGTCATGATCATATATGCCCTATTATAGTCATGGTCTCCTATGCCCTAATATAGGCATGATCTTTCACCTACATTAGTTCCCTACAGTACACAACGAACTCTGAGGGTTGAACGTTATCTAGTCTGTGGTTTGAACACTGAAGGGTTTTTCCCGAACACAGGCCTACAATGTACTCATAAATTATGCATGAGCATTCACCAGCTACATCTCCTACATAATATGTATGTACAAAGTTCACCCCAGACGTCTTCCTCATGTCTAACAAAGACCAATACAAATCATACTAAGGGACGAGACACTTTAGGGTATAAATACACCACATCTTGCCACGGTAAGGCAGAGGGAACCGAGACTTCCATGCCGACCTACTGACCAGAGACGCTGAGGCTCCTGCATGCAGTCGCTCCAGCTGACAGCGGTCTAACACAGCCCTTGCGGGGTGTCCAACTCGAGACCAGGACGGGGTCCCACACTCTCTCTATTCAGGTAATGGGGTTCGACTAAATCCTAGAGGGATTCTTGGCTCTTGAGCTTTTAGACCTACACCCATGCTAGGTACACTTAGATACATCTAGTTAGGCATCGTAGGAGTATGTGCACTTT